>CAWUFW010006331.1:0-600000 GCA_963921515.1 Calotriton arnoldi | reverse complement strand
GCCGGGGTCCGGCAGGCGCACAGCATCGCAGGCAACTCCGCTCACGAGGACGGCGTCGGCCTCGTGGCGGGGTGGGAGGCGCCGCCCTGGCAGAGACGTGGGTCTTTCCGGAAGAGGACCACGCCCAGGCCTACGTGCTTTTTATTCACACCCCTACGCTGGCGTGGCGTACGCCGGGCCATCCCACTCAGGTGACGCTTAGGGGGGGGGGCGTAACGGGCAACATTTCCGCGAGGTCCCCCACCGGCTGGGGTGACATGGTGGCGTCCACTGTCCACTACACTCCATACACCAGCGGTGTTTGTCGCCATGGATAGGGGTGTGTTCAGCATACTGCGGTGTGTCCAGCACATCTCCGCCACCCATGGCATTGTGTACTTTCCCAATCATGGTTCTACTGCATCCTTCACACATGCCTGGTTGCCACCTCTCCACACATTCGGCTATTATGTGGCTGAGGTGCCATGCCGTTGCTGGCTCATGTTCAAGGCTTGCCCACGGAACATTGTAAGTTGTTCTGTCGTATCTGGTGGGTGGGCATGTTGTTGTGCCTGTTGTATGTGATTTTGTGATGTGTGCATTGCCAGAGTTGTGAGTTGCATGGTTGTGGAGTTGAGGTGTGTGGGGTGTTCATTTGTATATTGCCAAGGGGGTGTGCATTTCCCTTGTTGCCATCCTGGGAACGCTGGTTGATGATGGACTGTCGGAGGATGAAGGTATCATGCACACTGGCTGTGTATTTGAAGGCGACATTGTTGGGGGTTCCACGGTGTTCTGTTGTTGCCTGCACATTGATGTGAGATGTGTGCTTCCTGTTGCGGTGATTGTGTGCTGTCTCACCAGGGGGCACAGGTAGTACATGTGTGCTGTGTATTGCCCCCAACACGTGCGTGCATCCTGCTTGGGCGTATGGTCCTTGCTTGGTCTCCAGCGGATCCTGCGCATTGTGTTGTACGTATGTGGGACTGGGGTACCAGGGTGATGGTGATGTCCAGGACAGGTGTGGGGGACTTGGATGTGGCTGGCTGTGAGACTCCTCCGACTCTGGCGGGTGTTGGTTGGGGGGTCCCAGGGGCCAACAGGTGCAGCCACGCCATCAGCTTTGTGTGGGGTGGGATGTTGGATGTCCGCTGTGTTGGTGCCGTAGGCCTGTTAGGCGATGATGGTCAGGATGCGTAGGTTGGTTGTCCCTTTCAGCCTGTAGTGGACGGTGACATTGTCAGATGTTGGGTCTGTGCGGCTGGTACGTTTCCTGGGGTTCCGCTGTCTTTGTCTGCGCTGCGTCTGTGGTGGTCCGGGGGGGGTGTTCCGGGTGTGGGTTGGGGTCCTGGGGTGATGGAGGTGGGTGTTGTGGCCCCCTTGGGTGTCCGGGCCGCATGATGGGTGGCTTCATGGCATCTGTTGCCCTTCGGATGTGGCCTTGGGCTGTGCTCCCTTTTGTGGTGCTGGCTGCCGTCCGACTTTACACCAGGTCAGAGCAGGTGTAAATTTCCTGGTGCTAACGCGCCTTATCGCCTGTTTTGTGTTTTTATCGCCGATGTGGCTGGTCGTTGTGACTGTTGAGGTGTGCTGTTGTCTCAGCTTTTGGCACGGGAACGCCTAATCTGTATCTCATTTGCGATATTTGCGGGGGTCCTCTGTGGCGATGTTTTTTGCGGCTGCTATCGCGGGTAAACTGGTGCTGTGGGCTGTTAACACCGGCTTGTGAATGGGGAGGTAAATTTATCACGACTTTGGCTGCAATAAAGTGCCGTTAATTCGGCGATAGCTCCTTGTGAATATGCCCCTTAGTGTAATTTCGCGTTACTCTCATTATGTGAAATTCTTAGAATTACCCTACTAAGCCAAATAGTGTAGTTATTCGTCATTTGCTGCAAAAATTTACTGCGAATGCACAAGAACAACATGAATGACAGCTTCAGCGACTGTTGATTGCAGTGGTTTTGTGTTTTTGGTGTTTTTTTAGTGCGAATGGTGTTCTCCTATCTAAATTGGATACAAGTAGAATGAAGTACTTCGGCAGATACTAGTTTTGCATTTCGCATAATTATGTGTAATTTTGATGACATTTCTACCATATATAGATTTACAGGTGGATAACAGGGATGTTTTCACTGAGGGGTTCTGAGTGACATCAAATAGACAACAAGAGCGACAGTCAAGTTGTATGTGTGGTCACTCAGAAACTAGACATGAAAAACATCCTTGTTATTCGCTTTTTACCCATCTATAGTTTTATGTTCTCTATGGCTCCCAAAATCATCTTCCCCTGCTTTCAACTGCTAGCCATACATGGCTTCTCCTCCTGTCCCAAATGTTTAAAAAACGCATAACTGGCCTCCAGCCACCCAACCCAAAAGACTCTGTGCCATTCCACTCCATCGCTCTTGAAGCTGTGCCCTCTGCCCGCCATCAGAGAAGAGAGCCACCGGGCGCTAACAGGCTCTCAGAGAGGCCTGTCAGAGCAGTCTGGAATTGCTTTATATGATGCATCATCAGTGCGTAACAACTATGTCATGAAACTGAATAACCAAACTTAGAATCTGACATTCATGCTAGGGGCTCTCCGTCAGAGCCATGCATAACATTTGCTTATTTCTCTCCCCCACCCCACTCTTGAACCCTTCTTGTCTGTGGTTGCCTTTAGGAACGACTCCCTTTTATAGTCTCAGAAAGGGTGGCGTGGCCCAAGATGTGCGAGACTTTGAACATGAGATTTGTTTCGGAGGTGGGCACTAGCCAGTGTCTCCTGACTGAACATTTCATCTTCTTGGCCCAGAAAGTCTTCAACGACAACAGCTTGAATGCAGAGGATTTCCAGCATCGCAGCGTCTCTTGGTCCCAGTTCAATAAGGTGAGCTTATGTCTCCGAATCGATGTTAAGGTGACATAGGACAGGATATTGAATTGAGTAGCAGATAGTGTTCTCGCGCAAGACAAGCTCCTCCATAGACACAGGAAAGCTACTGTTTCTATGTGCCATGCCATTAAAGCATTCCTGCCCTCCAATTGTCATTCTTGTGGTCCCTTGCTCCAGCTCACAAAACTAAGAGAATTATATGTTTTTTTGGGAGCTGTAATACATTTCAAGTTGGACCATGTGGTACAAGTGGTGTAAAATGGTGAGTATGTCAACAAGTGTACCCGATTCATTGCAAAGGGGGAGCATGTACAAAGTGGTCTTCTTGGCAGAATGTCCACCAGTTCCACCAAAAGCATTGCTGCTATATACTGTCAGTCTACTCATAGACAAATGTTTACTTTTCCTAATTAAATAAATTATATCTAGACAAACCCACTAACCCCTATATTTTAAAAAGTACAGCAAACCCCAAAATAATGGGCTCACAAAGTGCAAGTAAATCACTGAGGTCGTCCTCAATGCATGAAGAGTGTATGCCAGCCCAGCATTTGGCAAAGTAAGTCACTGTGCACTCTGTCTCTTTCCTGTGCATGTGAGATCAACCTAGAGTTGGATGATAATATGCAAAATATGTGCCAGAAGGAGTTTATAGATGGTTGGAGGCCTGGGAAAACTGAGCACTGTAGATTAAACGATTGAGGAACACTCTATGGGGCAGATTTTCAAGAAAGTGACTCAGTGCGTTCCGCAAGCCATTTGGCTGCGCCACACTGAGTCACTTTCAAAGCACAGGGATGCGACATATTTACAACAATATGTCGCATCTCTGTGCTTCCCCCTGCGCTGGCGCACAAACTGCTGCCATGCGCTGTCGCAGGCACCCTTGCAGCATGATGCAAGGATGCCTGCGTCGTGGGGAGATTGTTTTTGTTCAGGAAGGGGCACCTTCCTGCACAAACACAATCTGGAAAATGCCGTTTTTCAACTTTTATGTGTGCTGCATTAACACACATAGAAGTTGAAAAACGTCATTGTTTCAATGATTGTTTATGTGCAGGAAGGGACACCTTCCTGAACAAAAACAATAATTAGAGGTGATTTCCTCTTTCTATGTTTTGCTACAGAATGCAGCACGCATAGAAAGAGGAAAAGAAAACGAGGAGAAATGAATACATTCTCCACGTTGCGCCTCCCTATGCCTCCCCTGGGGAGGCGTAGCATTCACACGCATTTCCAGATTCACGATTCCTCATAAATCTGGAAGTGTGTCTGGTTCCATGGGTGTTGCGTGGGAACACCCACAGCAACACCCATGGAACACCCCTTTCACGCAAAGTGCTGCGTGCAAAGGGGCCATATTTACAAGGACAGGAAAAGTCACGCAGGGTGGCTTTTCCTGTCCTTCTAAATATGGAGCAGTAAAATGCGCCACCGGTACGACACAAAAAGTGACGCACCGGTGGCGCAAGGGGCTTGTAAATCTGCCCCCAAAAGTGTTAAAATGCATGCTGTTTGCCCTTTTCTCTTTACAACCTCATTTTGGCTCAGAACGTTTAGAATTGAATAGTGATAATGTTCTCCTGTAGGAAGTGAGAGATTTAAACTCATTGAACTTCATTACGATTTCTCCTGGTATTTATTTCCTACCTCCACCTCCTTCCTCTGGGAGTAACTAACAGCTGTGGGTGCAGACTTACCGAGGATTACAATTGAGATCCTAAGATTCCAATGAGAAAATTAAAAATTAGCGGGGAATCTGGATAATGGCATCCAATTCCATTGGTAAATTTCCATGCTCCCAGGGCATTTCACCTGGACATTTTGACTGCTTTCAGCAACACTTAGTTCTGACAGGGGTGGTAAAATTCCCGTTTAAGTGCCCTATTGGAGAACGAGAATGTATTGAATAGACTTGTATCATCACTACAAGAGTTACAGGTTGTGCACTCCAGAGTGTGCTGGTTTGGCAGGTTCGTTTTGGGCGCTTCATCTGAAATACCTGGGGGTGCTGCAGCACAGGTCTGAGGTGTAATGGTGGAACTTACTGGATCCTCAAACTAGAAATGAATGACTGTAATATGGCAGCACTATGTTTCATTACAGAAGCGGATCTGTGTAGCACTCTTGTTCGAGCTTGATGTAGGTCAGGCTGTCTCCAAGTAATAGTGTTCTGATCAGACTACTTCCCTGATTGCCTCCTCCGGTTCTTCACTGTCACTCATCTCTCTTTCATTTGTTTACTGACAGGAACTGCTGCCCGGGCGCAGCTTCACCTTTTGGCAGTGGTTTGATGGTGTGGTAGAGCTCAGCAAAAAATGCCTGAAAAGCTACTGGTCAGACAAGTAAGTTAAGAGCTTCTTATATCTTAGCCTTCAGGTGTATTTGTGCGTTGTAACTATGTTGAGATGTGTAGGATTTTAACATAATATAACATGTGTATTTGTAAAGCGCACGCTTACCTAGAAGGGTATCTTGGCGCTGAATAACAGATGTTTATTGATTTTGTGTGCTTCAGTATTTGTGGGAATTGCAAAACCTCCTTTATTTTGCCCCCTTACATAATCATAATGCTAGACACTAGCTGGTGGCTAATGAACAATTTCCATTGGGACTAAAGTTTTTACTACAGGCAGAGCAGACAGTAAACACTCTATTGGAACAAGCAGTGGCTTCTGTAGGGTATGCTGACCAATCGTTTCGCTAAAAAAAAAAGGGCACAAAGTCGTAGCAAAGTCCTCCTTTCTGCAACTCTGAATTATGTTATGCAGTAATGCCTGACCAGCAAAACAGAATTTGACCCCCACAGCTTTTACATTGATGCTCCTTGGCTCATTTCATTCATGTTACATACACTGATTGTTAGCTGGCACTGCTTACCAATTACACAGTTTAGTTTCACTCTTTTAAACAGTCAGTCAAAAAAAATCCTTTATTTGGTTTTTTCATAACCGTAAAGTGCAGTGCATAAAATAAAATATGTTCGAGGCATGTGAGCTGTAGATCACATGCTTTGCATAAGTCTGCCATCTAGTGTTGGGTCCGGATGTTTGCACTTTGTTTTTGTTCGAAGAAGTCTTTTCCAGTCACGAGGTAGGTGACTCCTCCTTTCGGTGATAGTGCGCATGGGCATCGACTCCATTGTTAGATTGTTTTTTTCCACCATTGGGTTCGGACGTGAATTGCTGCGCTCCGGTTCGACACCGTTTTCTAGTTCCCCTCGGCATGTAATCTTCTACCCTCAACGGTATTGTTTCTCTATCGCGTATTCCTATCTTCGTGTATTGTATCCATTTCTAAACCTTTGATCGGAAAGTCTCGTGCAAGGCCCTTGGGCCTAGCTGCGTCGACCGAGTTCGCAGTAGATGGAACGGACTCCATTCCAATTCTTCCCCGGGTGTCACTCTAAGTACCCCCGCACCGATCTACACGACGTGTGCAATTTGTGTTGATCACCCAAACACAACGAAGAAAACTGCGAAGCCTGCCGATCGTTCCGATCGAAAAAGATGCTCCGTGACCATCGGGCTCGACGTCACGAAATGTATCAGCAACACAGAGACTCCGCTCCAGATCTCTACGGAGAAGATGTCGATGAAGAGATCTTCGAAGCACAGGGAGCCGAGGCAGAGGAGGAACAACACATCTACGTGTCTGAGGAAGACACCACGCCCGGTCAACGTACCGTGAGTAAAGATACTCCTCTGCCCCAAAAGGTAGCCTCTAAAAAGGCTCCGGTCCCTCCTCTGCCTTCGGGCCAAGGTTGGCACCGAGATAAAGTTTCAAACGCCCCGCCTTCGGGCCCGACACCGAAACACGTATCACAGCCTTCCGGCTTGGGACTGAGTCGACCTCCTTCGGGGACCGAACCCAAAACTTTGGCACCGAAAGACAAACCGAGTGATCCCTCAAACGCTTCGGCACCGAAACACACTTCAGCACCGAAACACACTTCGGCACTGAAACACACTTGGGATCCAAAATCCTCGGCCCCGAAATCCTCGGCTCCAAAATCATCGGCACCAAAATCTTCCACACCGAAAATTCTGACCCCAAGAGAAAAAACTGCTCCTACACCATCTAAGGAGCCTTGTTTGGATGTTCCGCCTGCCAACACAGACCCCAAACAAAAGGAACTTGTTATTAACCCTAAAACAGGACACCTTTATGCAAAGTTGCCAGCAAAAAGAAAGCCAGAATTGGAGGACTCTTATCATATCCCTTTAAAGAGAAAGAGTATAGCTACTAACACTTCTGCACCACCTCTTTCACCTTATTCACCTTCTCCACCTATGGATCCTAATTTACTCATTACACCCACAAATTCCCCTCAGCCACAATCTCCAGATCATCAAGATGATGGGGATGGGGATCAAGATGGGGACAACCTTGGGGATGTGCCACAAGACAATGTTCCAGACCCATGGGTCGATTATAACACTGATCACAATAATGATAACGTCCCAGACCTATACCCATCTAAGCCTTCTCCTCCAGCTGATAATGTGGGGTTCATTGAATTGCTTAATAGAGCTGCACAGTACCATGGAGTAGAGCGCCATAAGGAGCCTCTTGAGTAAGATTTTTTATTTGAGACACTAAGTGCATCACAAAAGACTACACATACATTACCTTTGCTCAAAGGTATGGTACAACATGCAGATGAGGTATTCAAAGATCCGGTGCGAGCTAGGGTCCTCACACCTAGAGTGGACAAAATATATAAAGCGGCACCTACAGATCCAATTTATATCAGGGGCCAAGTTCCATTAGATTATTTAGTGGTATCAAATGCTCGTAAACGAGCTAATTCTCAAACAACAGGGGACGCCCCGTCTCCTGATAAAGAATCTAAATTAATAGATGCCTCAGGCAAAAGAGTAGCAGCGCAAGCAGCCAATCAGTGGCGCCTAGCTAATACACAAGCACTCTTAGCAAGGTATGACAGAGCTCATTATGATGAACTAGAGCAGCTCATCCAATATCTGCCTGATGAGCATAAAGCTAAAGCTCATGACCTCATCCAGGAAGGGAAGCTTATTTCCAACACTTCCATCAGGTGTGCTCTTGACTCAGCAGACACTGCTTCACGCGCAATTAACACCAGCGTCCTACTTAGACGCCATGCATGGCTAAGAGTATCAGGATTTAAACCGGAGGTTCAAGCATCCATTTTAAATTTACCATTTAACAAGGAACAGTTATTTGGCCCTGCAGTCGACACTTCATTAGAAAAAATGAAGAAAGACACTGAGGTAGCCAAATCAATGGGAGCACTACAGACACCATCCAACCGTGGTTCCTTTCGCCGCTCCTTTTACATGGGAGGCTCAAAAACCATGCCTGCTGACGGGTCCTCTACCTCATATAGAGGCAATAGTCAATCACCCTCTACCAGAGGTTATTTTCGGGGAAACAATGGCAAAGGAAGAGGGAAAGGTAATACACCCCGTACTTCCCCAGCCACAAATAAACAGTGACTTGTCTCCCCTTCCCCCGATCATTCAACACCTGTCGGGGGACGTCTCACTCAATTTCTCCCAGTCTGGAATACCATCACATCAGACAAATGGGTTTTACAAATTATCCAATCTGGTTATTGCCTGGAGCTTACCAACAACCCTCCAACCATTCCACCACGAAAACACAAACTATCTCCAGAACATATACACCTACTCAAACAAGAGATTCAATCTCTTCTGGAAAAGGGGGCTATAGAGCCCGTCCTATTACAATATCAAGGGACGGGTGTAT
Organism: Calotriton arnoldi; assembly: GCA_963921515.1. Lineage (NCBI taxonomy): Eukaryota > Metazoa > Chordata > Amphibia > Caudata > Salamandridae > Calotriton > Calotriton arnoldi. The sequence goes on along the minus strand of CAWUFW010006331.1, from coordinate 591,386 downwards.
ACTCTCTTTACTTTCTAATTTCCAAAAAGGATGGTTCTCTCAGGCCTATATTAGACCTCAGAGAATTAAACCTATACATTCATTCAGATCACTTCCATATGGTCACTCTCCAACAGGTGCTTCCTCTGTTAGAACAAGGTGACTTTATGTCCACTCTGGACTTAAAGGATGCGTACTTCCATATTCCAATTCATCCCGCTCATTGCAAATACCTCAGGTTTGTGGTAGCGGGACAACATTACCAATTCAAAGTGCTCCTATTCGGGGTCACCACTGCTCCCAGAGTATTCACCAAATGCCTGGCAGTAGTCGCTGCACATCTGCGAAGACAACAGGTTCACGTCTTCCCATATTTAGACGACTGGCTCATCAAAGCCAGCACTCTCACAAAATGCATACAGCACACTCAAAGAACAGTAAACTTACTGCACAACCTTGGATTCACAGTAAATCTGTTGAAGTCCCATCTTCAACCTTCCAACAGGCAAACGTACTTGGTGGCCACTCTAGATACACAAAAAGCTCTAGCGTGTCCCAATCCAGCCAGGATCCACAATATTCAGGTACTCATTTCCAAATTTCAACCCAACCACTCATTACCAGCTCGGGTATTCATGCAGCTACTAGGAATGATGGCATCTTGCATCATGATAGTTCCATATGCAAAACTTCAAATGCGTCCCCTTCAGGAATGTTTAGCACGTCAGTGGAATCAGTCTCAGGGTCGATTAACAGATCTAGTGTTGGTGGACGGCCGCACTCATCGCTCTCTGCAGTGGTGGAATCCACAGAACCTTTCCAAGGGGCGGCCTTTCATCGACCCAGTTCCACAGACAGTGCATCACTCAATGGTTGGGGAGCTCATCTCCAAACTCACACAATTCATGGATTGTGGAGTCAAAAGGAAAAACAACTCCACATAAATCATCTAGAGCTGCTAGCAGTCTTTCTAGTGCTCAAAGCCTTCCAAACTCACCTTGTAGGCAAAGCTGTCCTAATGCGCACAGACAAAATGACAGCCATGTATTACATACAGAAACAGGGGGGGACACACTCTCTCCAACTGTCACACCTTGCACAAGCCATTTGGAGATTGGCCATTCATCAAAAAATTTATCTCATAGCGGAACACCTCCCAGGAGTAAACAATCAGATCACAGATTTACTCAGCAGACAGAGACAACAGATCCACGAGTGGGAACTTCACCCTCGAGTTCTCCTCCCCTATTTTCAGATGTGGGGCTTCCCACACATAGATCTGTTTGCCACACACGAAAACGCAAAATGCCCAAACTTCGCCTCCAAGTATCCACACCCGTTATCCAAAGGCAATGCTCTATGGATGAACTGGTCAGGGATATTTGCTTATGCTTTCCGCCTCTCCCACTCATTCCACTAGTGGTTCGGAAGCTCAGGCAAACATCCCTCACACTAATCCTGGTAGCTCCCACTTGGGCCCGTCAGCCCTGGTTCACTACCCTGTTGGAACTCTCAGTAGCTCCTCATCACAAACTACATCTCACATCCAGTCTCATCACGCAGAGCCATGGAGAGATAAGACATCCAGATCCCAAACCTCTCAACCTTGCGATCTGGCACCTGAAGTCATAGAGTTTGGTTATCTGAATCTTCCACCAGACTGTATGAATATCATTAAAGAGGCCAGAAGACCTACTACAAGAGCTTGCTATGCAGCAAAATGTAAGCGGTTTGTTATTTATTGTAATAACCATATCAAACCGCTTGATGCTTCCGTTCAAAATATCATTTGCTATTTACTACATTTACAATGCTCAAATTTAGCGTACACATCTATACGCTTACATCTCGCTGCAGTAGCCGCTTATCTTCAAAATAGACAACATCTGTCTCTTTTCAGAGTGCCTGTTATTAAAGCTTTCATGGAAGGACTTAAAAGAGTTATTCCTCCCAGACTTCCAACTGCCCCAGTGTGGAATCTTAATATTGTCCTTCAGTGGCGGCTGGTGACATTTGAAAGTGGTGAGGCGTAACATTAGTGGTGGAGCACACCGCGGCGAGCGAGGTCATAATAACAGATTGGAGGGTGCAGAGCAGGAGTAAAGGGTTACACTTTTAGAAATCATGGAACATGAGGCTCAGGTGTAAGAGGACGCAATATGAGATTGAGGCAGGTGGGCTCAGGAGTAAGAGGTTAAGATATTTACCTGAAGTGCTGGGCTCAGAAATAAGAGGCCAGTATAGGAGACTGGTGGTGTAGGAGCCTCAAGGACAAGAACAAAAGGTCTCAATATGAAAGAGTGGAGGCCCTGTAGGTCATATGATGATACTGCAATGGTATTTATAAAGCACTTACTACCCCATACGAGGTGGCAGAGCGCTTTTCGGCGAGCAGCACGCTACTCTGGAACCCAAAAAGGATTAGCAGTGGGTTGGTATAGTAAAATTTGAGTTAATTTGAGCGATGGACATGTGATGCGAGTCTGTTAGTTGGTTTACAAAGGATAATGGGTAGATAGAAGAGGAAAGAGTCCAGAAAGTGCTTATTGGGAGATCCTAGTAGTAAGATGAAGTTTGGAATGAGTATAATGGGAGATGGAGGCGGGAAGAAGCTCTAGAAAGTGATTAGAGAGATCATAGTAGTAAAATGAGTTTAATGAGTATGGAATAGCACTAAGGAGGAGTAAGAGGTCTCGACTACTTTGAGGGTTGAGGAAAATGGCTCAGGAAAACAGGGGGGCACAATATTTAAATTCTCAGGGGGGAATATGGTTGCAGTAGGAGACTTAAGTTGTGTGCTTGGAAGAATTCCATGACCAGGCTTACAGAGATGTTCAAATGAACTTCTCTTGATTGAATACTGAACGACCTATGTACCCTAACCTTAACACCAAAAACAAGGAGTGAGAAAGCCATCAAGCAATCTAAAGATACTGGCATGCACATCACACTATAACACAAAAATACAATAGCTAAAATAACAGGTACTCCTCATAGCAGATATTTGAGTGGGCCTACAGTAAGTCAGAAAATCAGCCTTTACCACAGAGATATCAACACTTGGAGAATGACAGCGAGAGTAAGAAACGTCCTATAAAGGCACAAACTGGTGAACATAGAAAAAACACTAGACCAAAAGCTATCAAACACTCTCAGAAGTCAGGCAATGACACTAAATGATGGGAACAAACTCACAGATCTGGGTTCAGAGTGAAGGTCACCAGGCTTGAAACCCCCACTTTGAGCAGCCTCCTGCTTCACCAGTGCATTATCGGACTTTCAACCACCTAACAGCACCTAGGCAGAGCTTAATCAGTAAAAAAAAAAAATTAGAAAAAATGAACAATACATAACTGCAGGGCCAAGGTTGTTCTTAGAAGATCCTTTCCAGTGCTATCTGTCGAATGCCAAGGCTGCTGCATACCAAGGCTCACTCGTCTTGATTCCCCCTCATGTGTCTTTCTTCCACAACCATACTCTTCCTTGCCAAGTAAAGTTTATTTGCAGTACTTGCTACTCATTTTATGCATACACCTACGATTCATTAGACTTCCTACTTTGATAAAAATGTTTGTAACTCAACCTAACAGTCTTCAACTAGGGGCGCTAGCTGCCTTTTTCTTTGAACACCTACTTATATTTATTATATTCTTATATGAAATGCATAGCTGTGTGTTTTTTTCCCATACAGAATACAATTTTAATGCTTATTCCTGTTTCCTTTTTATTGACTTAAACATGCTTCTTTGTAAAGTTGTCCTTTGCGGTTTCATATTTGTTGATAATGAAATAATAACAAAACAGCCTTTGTTGCAAACCATGCACGGTAGCATTCTTTCATGATTACTGAGTGCGTTTATGCTGCGTATGTGCCCAGCCCAGATTCATTCCAAACAGAACACTCCTAGATTGCTTTGACTAATGTAGGAAATTGCATAGTTGTTAATCAAAACCATTGCATACCAATAAAACCATTCAAATACATTTGTTTAAAATACAAAATTGCGACACTAAAAACCATTTACTCTAACATCTATAAAGGAATTTTTGCTATAACTTGACTTCTCTTCTGTGTCTTTCCCTCACTCTAGCAGGTTCTTCTTCGGCCGGCCCTGCCTTCTCCCTTTGTTGCTGCTGTCCCGTCTTTCCCTTCCTCCTTCTTTATCCCTTTTTTGCTTTTCTCTGTCTAGATCTCGGTCAAAGTTTGAGAAAAACGAAGTTCCAGTTCCTAAAAATGACTGGCAGCGCCCACCACCTGGCTGCAACGACCGCACAAAATGACTTACTGGTTGTTAAAAATGGCGAAGATTGTGACAACATGCTGTGAGCTTGCATAACCAATCATTAGATTTCCAAATCATAATACAGTATTTAACAAAAATATCTCGCTCCCTGTGTTTTACAAACGTTCCAGCCATGACTAAATTATTTTCCACAAATCGGTGAAACTGAAATTTGACCCCGCCCCTACCTTCTTTGTACTCTCTGGACTGGCAAAAGCTACACTTCGATTTTACGAATTCCACCTGCACACCGCATAGCAGCACATCTTACTCCCCTGTGAAAATACAGTCCGGTATGCAAACATATTCCCCATCGGTAGGGTCATGTGCAAGAGACAGCTCATGTGCAAACATAACTCCCAGGTGAGAATGCAGTTCCACATATCTGCAAACACACTCCGCATCTGCAGCGTCATGTGCAAGCACACCCCCATGTGTACATTATTCGTCATTCAGAAGCACACTTCCACGGAAAAATTCTGCCCTCTTGCAAATATAGTCCCGCAACTCTTCTTTGTCTGCAGTGAGTGACGCATCACAGCAGCTCAAACGCTTTCAACGGTAGTAGGAGTAGCCGGTTTAAAACAAAGTGTTCTGAGGCAGCGAGTGCGACTTACTGTTTATTCTGGCATGACCATCAGCATCCCGTCTTGCATACCACAGACCATGCTACAGGAAGAAGCGGCGCAACCAGAGTGGAGGAAGGGAACATGCTCCTCCTTCAGAAAGTTCCAGTCCCACCACACAGGAGGACACGCGCGGGAAGGGTCGAGTCTACTCTGCGCAGACTCGAATCCTCGGCTTCCAGCCTGCCACACCCCTTTCCCAACTCGTCACAGGGTGGGGTGGGTCCCACCATGCCCTGTAATGAGTTGGGAAAGCTCTCCACTCTCTGATTGACGTGGAGGGTTAGCGATACCGGGCATGGACATAAAACGCCCGGGGCTAACCTTGCCTCCACGCCATCAGGGGGTGGAGACTGGGCCCTGAAGCTAGGTCTTTGCCGAGCTGATGACATCACAGCCTTCAGGGCTGTGAGGTTGTCGGCCCGGCAAACACTTAGGCTTCTTTGGGACAGCAAGGGGGAGCATGCACGGGGAGACGTCGCGACGGCAATATAGACTGACTCCAGTCAGTGTGACTTACCTATACACCAGTGAGTACTGTGACAGTGTGACTTATTATAAGTTATTATTATTTACAAAACGGATTTTAAAATTGAGCACGCCACTTTTGGTAACGGGGGCGGAGCCCCGACGCCCTTGCGGAGAAACCGCCACTGTTGTCCTTACCAGACTAATGGGTCCACCCTTCGAGCCATTGCATAAATGCGTACTGCAATTTCTCACTTGGAAAGTTGCTTTCCTCATAGCTATCACATCACTGAGGAGAGTGGGTGCGCTTCAGGCATTAACCATAGAAGAACCATTTTTACAAGTACACCAAAACAAAGTGGTTCTTCGCACTAACCCTAAATTTCTACCTAAGGTTGTTTCTGCCTTCCATATCAACCAATCTGTTGAGTTACCTGTGTTCTTTCCTCAATAAGATTCTGTGGCAGAACGTGCTCTACACACCTTGGATGTTAAAAGAGCATTACTCTATTACATAGAGGACAAAACCTTTTCGTAAAACTAAACAACTCTTTGTCGCTTTTGCTGCACCACACAAAGGCAATCCCATTTCTAAATCGGGTATTGCACGATGGATAGTCAAATGCATTCAAACTTGCTATGCAAAAGCAAAGAGAACTTTACCAATTCCCCCTAGGGCGCATTCCACTTGCAAACTAGGGGCTACTATGGCTTTCTTAGGAAACATTCCCTTAGATGACATCTGTAAAGCTGCTCAATCAAAATTGGGGGGACTTAGAGGGGCTTTTTGGCAAGGTCCAGCATACATGCCCAATTGAATCAAACAAGAAGTGGTATGCAGTTCCTAAGTGGGTCAAGAGATGATAGTAGTGGAGAGAGCTACACATAGGGTAGCGTAGTCCTTTCCAATGGAGAGGGAGGGGAATACTCCCTTCGGAACTAGGGCCCTCACACACCCAGCCAGCTAGGTGTCATGCTTCATCATTGGGTCTGCTCCTCATCGGGTCGGCGCTGCAATACCCAACGGGCACCCAAATGAGGGGCTCTTTAGCAGAGATCTTTTGTTCCTGCCGTTTGGTGCGGTGCGGGTGAGGGGCCTAGGAAAGTGTAGATGTGGTGTAGTGAAAATGAGCTAAAACAGGTTGGGTAGTCAAAACCAATTTTAATAAGATTGCTCCCACCTGGTTAAAAAAGAAAAAGAGAGTGGCGACTTATCTGAATGTAATGTTTCAAGATCTAGCACTCTACTCTAATGGGGTCAACATGTTTCTTGCCTTAATCGTCCTACGGATCAGACGGCAATTCATCAGGACCATGTGTAAACTATCTACACCCTGTGGTAGTTGTGGACCAACCTACCTACCACATGTACAGGTATAGTACCTAAGCAGTGTCGAGGATCTAAAAGAAAAAGAAAAGCATACGTTAACACGGACATAGTCATCCAGTATACTTAATGGCCATGTGACTCTCTCTAGGTAAAACCAAGCACAGTGACCCAACAGGTGTGCTCTTGAAGTAATGTCGGTTTAGCGTCTCTTGTTAATTTTAAAGCTACCATGCTGGTGATATTTTGGTGACCGACCTGGTTGATCCCGTTTGCTTTACATGCACGCTTGCTATTCTACGTGCCTCCTCACCAGTTGGCCACAGTTATGCGCATCGGCGGGATCCGCAAGTACTCGCCTCGTATTTAACATCACCGAAGTGGGTTGGTGGGGCGTTACTACTGGCGATCTATGTCCTACCTGCGCTGAGGGTCAACGGCATTTGGCATTTGAGTCTGCACAGCGGCGCTATTTGAGGCACCTGACAACCATCACGAGCCCTCTGATATCCACCTGTTATGGGCTTAGGACCTATGGGGGATACCTACGCATGTTTGTTACTGGCAACCAAACAACCTTTATGATGCTTTCCTCTAGGACACTGCACCTAGAGGTGTCACAGCCCCGCCGGACACTGTTGAGGCCTGTCTACTAGAGCCTGTTGGTGAGTCTGACTGTCCTCAATCGAAGCTATTGCGTTTTACATATTAAAAAATTGTTCATTCATGTGTACAATTTACGTGTGCCACTAGTCACATGATCACGTGTGCACACCTGTTGGGTCACTGTGCTTGGTTTTACCTAGAGAGAGTCACATGGCCATTAAGTATACTGGATGACTATGTCCGTGTTAACGTATGGTTTTCTTTTTCTTTTAGATCCTCGACACTGCTTAGGTACTATACCTGTACATGTGGTAGGTAGGTTGGTCCACAACTACCACAGGGTGTAGATAGTTTACATGGTCCTGATGAATTGCCGTCTGATCCGTAGGACGATTAAGGCAAGAAACATGTTGACCCCATTAGAGTAGAGCGCTAGATCTTGAAACATTACATTCAGATAAGTCGCCACTCTCTTTTTCTTTTTTAACCAGGTGGGAGCAATCTTATTAAAATTGGTTTTGACTACGCAACCTGTTTTAGGCTCATTTTCACTACACCACATCTACACTTTCCTAGGCCCCTCACCCGCACCGCACCAAGTGGCAGGAACAAAAGATCTCCGCTAAAGAGCCCCTCATTTGGGTGCCCGTTGGGTATTGCAGCGCCGACCCGACGAGGAGCAGACCCAATGATGAAGCATGACACCTAGCTGGCTGGGTGTGTGAGGGCCCTAGTTCCGAAGGGAGTATTCCCCTCCCTCTCCATTGGAAAGGACTACGCTACCCTATGTGTAGCTCTCTCCACTACTATCATCTCTTGACCCACTTAGGAACTGCATACCACTTCTTGTTTGATCTGTAAAGCTGCAACATGGTCTACACCACACACATTTACAAAACACTATTGTGTAGATGTGTTAGCTAGACAACAAGCTAATGTAGGCCAGGCAGTTCTACGTACACTATTTCAAACGACTGCAACAGCTACAGGTTAGCAACCGCTTTGAGAGATTACTGCTGTATAGTCTATGCAAAGCATGTGATTTACAGCTCACATGCCTCGAACGGAAAATGCTACTTACTCAGTATGCATCTGTTCTTGGCCTGTAGAGCTGTAGATTCACATGCGCCCACCCACCTCCCCGGGTACCTGTACCTGCTCCAGTACTATCTTACTTAGATAAATACACATGGACATCTCTATTCTACTCTTACTAACTCCATTCTCATCCTCTGCGAGAAAAACAATCTAACAATGGAGTCGATACCCATGCGCACTATCACCGAAAGGAGGAGTCACCTACCTCGTGACTGGAAAAGACTTCTTCGAACAAAAACAAAGTGCAAACATCCTAGATGGCAGACTTATGCAAAGCATGTGAATCTACAGCTCTACACGCCAAGAACAGATGCATACTGGGTAAGTAGCATTTTTCTTTCTTTTTGTCACTATTAAAATGTTCTGTTTACAAAGTTAAAAGGTATTTGTCTTTTCCATAAAATAATTTACATTTGCCCCTACATGTCTTACATAAATATTGAATAACTCTTTTCTATTTTCATGATAATTCATTACTTTGTAGTTCGTAAAATCTGTCCTTTTGTGTGGCCCTTTTCTATTGTGAACTCTTTTAAACAGAAGACCGCAATGAGTTAAAAAAAGAATCCTGATGCTTCTGGTAACCAAGTCATATTCACATTTCTGAATGTTCCAGAAGAAACGATCATTCCACTAGTTCCAGCTCGGGATGCATAATGTGGTTGGTGGCACATATCTCAAGTTAATGCCTTTAGGACTGTTAATTGGCAATGAGCCTTTAGAGGATTCAGTGGTGTGCTAAACGAGCTCCCTAAACAAAGTAGTCAGGCCTGTGAGAGGGAGCAATACATTTTGACTGTGAACAATCAAAGGTGTATAACTTTCAGTCTGTAGGCATGCACATCTTGAAGAAGTAAAAAACATTTGCTAAATGACTTAAGGACACCCTGACTGAGAGCAGAAGTAGATGACAAAATGAACACAGGAAGTGTCCAATTCATTGTTGAAGTGGGCCAGCTTTGTAAACAAGAGTTATCCTGATATCTGACTGCCACTTCATACATAGATACTGGATTGTAGAACTGAAGCAGTTAATCTGAAAGTGCTGAACGATGTTTTCTGTTACACTATAAAGTTAACAAATTCTGAATTATCCCACAGGCTCATTATCGGGTTCATCAGCAAACAGTATGTCCACAAGCTCCTCTGCTCGCAGCCAGATGGCACCTTCCTTCTCAGGTTTAGTGATTCGGAAATTGGAGGAATCACTATTGCCCACATCTTGAGGAACCAAGAGGGTAAGTTTAAGCCTTGAATACTCACAGGGTGGACTTTGGGAGGGTGGGAGTGATGGATACACAGATGTCTAGGTAACAGACGGCACAATTTTTCAAAACTCCTAAATCCTGTTTGGAAAGGTCCACATCATGTAAAAAGTGATTCTAAATTTGCCTAAAGTTTTCAGAGATCTCCAGACGTCTGAAAAAAAATACGCATTGAGAAACGTCAACCTGCATGCTTGTCCAAGCTCTTTAGATTGTAATATCAAGTCCCTGCAAAACGGTCTGTTATCATCTTTAATTAATTTAATTTCCTCAGGCCATGGCATACTGTGACTAGTAGCTCAGTAAGTCACTGTAAGCTGGACAAGATATCGTTCTAACCCTTTCTCATATTTTCTGTCCACTGGCAAACGAATGCAGTGACAAGGATTCCCTTTTTATCTTACTATTTTATGCACCTAGCTTATTTGATTCCTGTAGTGACTGGTAGCCATCTCAGCATTCCATTTCACAAACTTGCACCAACCATGGATGACGTGGAATCTAGCACACTTGTTCGCATCTGGCATGACAGCTTAGTGAACTAATGCATCCACTTCAGAGACCTGTGTGTCTAAAGGCCACAGGAACAAATCCCTGCATGTAAACTTAATCTTCTGAGATCTGTGAAATGAACACAGTTGAGCCGGGTTCCAACAGCATCTGTTATTAGCACTTAGAGACAATTTAGTGTGCTACAGACACGTGGTCCTTAAACATTAATATCTAATTTTTGTCAGCACAGTCCTTGTCTTTCTGCCCCCTTAATGTTAGTGGACAATAGATGTGGCAGTTTTGCGGTGCCCTAACCATCAACCCCACCATACACCCACATGTATTCTTGTACATTGTTTCCAAGGGACATTGCTTGAGCTTAATGTCCAAGGCATTTCTCTAGATTTCACTCAGGATCGAGGGTAGCTGTCCCTAAGTTAAGCTTCTTCGGCCTGTGTGCTAGGCACTATGCAAGCCTAACAGAATGCTTACAGCTGCGTTTCAACGAAAGAATGACCCTTGATTTTTTCTTTCAATCAGTTTTCAGAGTGTTAAATCTCACTGGAGTACACTTTCCAGCCAAATCTGTCCAGGACACTAACACAATATAATGCACACATAGTAAGTAGCATTAGTCCATCCATTGCTAAATCCTTAACTTGGAAACTCCCTTCCAGCTTGAATCAAAGTCATCAAAAGCTATCCCACTTTCAGGAAGAAGATGAATGATGTCCAGTTTCAACAATCTTGTTTCCACCAAGAAAGCCGATGTGTACCTCACCCACACTCTGTTTGCTCTCATCCCCTTTTTCGGGACTTTCACAATCACACGACTATCTTGGTTCAATTATGCCCCGAAACATCTTTCCTTGTTACACGTGGTTTGTCATACACAAAAGCACTAATTAAATGCATTACGAATCAGGAGCATGTCACCGTGACTAGAGGTTCCCTACAGTCCCACCCATGGAACACAACCTGAAAGTATGTTTATTCTTTCTAACTCACTGTACTGAAACTCAGTTGTCCCTGGTTGTGCCTGCTTAGTTAAGACCCTTCAACTCTCAAGTTGCCTTCTGTTTTCATTCTGGATAACAACATCAATATACTAGCTAGAGCTCCAATGCTACAAGTGGTCTTTGACTAGCAAATGTGGACAGGGGGTGATCTTTCTGTCCCCCAAACAGTTCAGGGTCGAGGCTGCTCTGCTTGTAAGTTATGGATGTTTATTCACAAAAATGCGAGGTGTAGCTGAAGTGACATTACTCGCCCTTTGAGACCTGATGACAGCACAGGATTGACACCTGGTACCATCATTAACTTCTTGACAGACATCTTGTTTCCTTCTAGGGAATAGAGGAAAGGCAGTGAGTGGAAACTGCTGAAAGTAAACAGGGCTTTTACAGCCCTTCTTACTTCTCTTCCTACTTCTGTCGTCATGAACCCTGAGACGAGGAGCAGAGACAGCAGTGGCTGGTGTATCAAAAGGCAAAGCCATTCGCACCAGTTGAACCCCTGCCTACACCTATCTAGCCCCATTGGAGGGTGTTCATGACAATCTTTGATTTTCTGTAAGCATAGGAAACAGGACTTGTGAACACCAGCACCTGCCTCAAACAAGTGATCATTCCTCCATTTCAAATCTCGGCCCTTTCTTTTTACCACTGATGAGCTCTGCCTTGCAAGGCCATGGTAGTTCAGGGTCTCTGATTCTCCCCCTTATTTTGTCTCCGTGACAGCTACTATTTTCAAGTTGTCTGGAGTGTTTTGCCTTTCTTGAGACCTCTTCTGGCTTCACCGCTGCTCATGTGAGTGGTCTTGCTCTTCCCCGGGGTGTGTGTGTCAACCGAACAAGATTCTCTCCCACCCACCATTAGCCACATTTTGGTGAAGGGGGGGAGGCTGTTCAATGAAGAGCCAGAGCCTGGATGCATGCATCTGGAGCATCTCAGGGATTGCTATGGCACTTCTGCAGGAAACATCGCCAGTCATTCTGGCAATCAGTGGGCATTCGACAGGACAGTGTCACCTGCAAGTGAATGCTTTCAGGTTCCCGACACTCCACGATACTAGTATCTGAGTCGGCCTCTATTCTCATCTGAGAGAAAACTGATGGGAAACTCTTGTTACCACAGGAAGCTGCCAAGGAGATTGGGGATGTTCATAAAAAGGAAGCATCTTCCCTAGGTTATCAAAAAGCAGCCAAGGACCCCAGAGCAACCAAAACACCCAAACACCAGGGAACAGCCAGGACCCTTTTGCACACAGAATTCCAGACAGCCCTTAGCCTGCCTCCACACAGACAAGAGAGCATGGCGGAAGGCAGTTGTGATGGGACTTTCGTTTGAAAAATACACAGAGTGGAAGAACATTACCACTCATATGTCCTCCTCGTCCCAGTCCTTACAATGTGAGGCATTCCTGCTTCACCACAGGCTTATACAAACGCTAGTGTTTTTTTTATTTCCATATTATAAGCACCTCCTAACCACCGCCATGCCTGTTTTTTTTCCTGTCCGACATGGCGGTCGGAGTGTTGGTGTTTTTCTGGTCCGTAGGAGTTCCTATGACTGCAGTTTTCGTGCTGCGGGGCTCTGGTGCTGTGAGTTTTTTGTTTTATGACTATGTTTATTTACTGTATAACGCGGACCTCACTGGTGTTCCGGTCGGTCACGTTCCTGCTCCGTTGCTGAATGCGCTCCCTGTGCATGTGCATGGCTGGGGCGGGGAGCTTTCCTCTGCATTCTGTCTTCAGATCGTTCCGGTGCTGACGTTTTCAAGCAGCATCCGGCTCCCGCGGCCATGGTCTTTGTTTCTGTGGCTGTGGGGGAGGCAGCGGGGCTATCCTTTTTGGCGATTCTAAGTCTCGTATTGGTTGAGACTTGACTGCCTGGAGACAGTATTTAAAGGAAGTTGCTGGGCACTTCCTGGTTTGTTCTGCAGGTTCCTGTGTGGTGTTTGTTCTTCCTAGCTTCTGCCATGGGGGATGAAGATTCCTCTCCGGTGCCTGCGAAATCTCTGTCCAAAAGGAATAATATACGGGACCTGCAGGAGGATGACCTGTTGCAGATTTCCTGGTCCGATTTGCAGGAATTAATTAATTCTGCTGTGCAGGCTGCGCTGCTTGAGCCCTCTGCAAAAAAAAACAAGGTGTAGGAGGATGAGGACATGGACAATTCCCCTAAGGGGAAGTATATCCAGGGGAAGGTTTTTTCAGACAGGTTGGTCCATATTCGTGAGGTACTGGGGTTTGATCCTAAGTCGTTGGCTGATGATGGTTTTCATTCCCAGTATAGTACCTCGGTGGTGGATGACCTGCCCTTTCATGATGTCATTAAGGACATTCTAAGTAAGGAATGGCTTGAGGTCGGCAAGCAGGGGATTCCTCGCTTTTTGGGAAAAAGGTATCGCCTGGCGGAGTTTGATTCCCAGTTTCCTCATGTTCCTAAAGTCAATTCTATTTTGTCCTCCATGGCTTCTTCTTCTTTGTCTTCGGAGAAGGCTTCCCTTGCTGACCCGGTTGAGCAGAAGGTTGAGTTCGCTCTGAAGCGTTCTTATGCTGCTTCTCATTTTGGGGTTCGGGCTCGCACTTACTCTGCCTATGCCTCGCAGGTCCTTATCAAGGATTTCGAGAAGTTGTTTGACTGTCTTCAGGATCAGGGGGATCCCACTCCTATCTTGGCGCAGATGGAGGTCTTGGCTCAGTTTCTGTCTGATGTGACGTTTGATACCCTGTGGGCCTTCTCCTTGGCTGCTGGGGCAGGGGTAGCTGGTTGGAGGTCTCTTTGGGCAAACCCATGGCGTCTTCACGCTGCTCAGAAGGCCTTAATTCATAAACTGCCTTTTGATGGTCCCTGGCTTTTTGGGGACGATTTGAACATGATGGTGCAGTGGTCTGTGGAGGAGAAGAAGTTGTTTAAGCCTTTTCAGAGTGTGCAGAAGAAGAAGTCATTTTTCCATAAGCAAGGGTTTCAGGGTGCTCTGGCTTCTTCTCAGTCCTTTCGTGGTCGGGGGGGGGCTGTGTTCCATTATAAATCCCAGCCTCAGCAGCAGCCCCAGGGTGCTTGGCAAAAGTGACTATGCCATGGTGGGGGCTCGGCTCCATTTGTTCCTGGGTCATTGGTCAAGTCTGATTTCCGACCAGTGGGTCCTGTCGGTCATCGATCAGGGTTACCAGACTCCATTCCAGGGCCCTCCCCCTTTGGACTGTTTTTGGGTTACCCCGTTGTCAAGAGACCTCGTGAAAATATCTCCCATGTTGTCAGGCGTGGACCTGTTGCTGTCAAAGGGCGCTGTTCTCCTGGTTCCGGAGGCGGAACGGGGCCTGGGGTTCTATTCCACTGTGTTCCTGGTCCCAAAGCCCGATAGTTCATTCCGAACGCTTCTGAATCTCAAGTCTTTGAACAAATTGGTGCGGCTAGATCATTTTCGGATGGTCACCTTGCAGTCCGTCATTCCCCTAAAGGGCGATTTTTTGGCTTCTCTGGACTTAGAAGACGCCTATTTTCACGTTCCTGTCCATCCGGGAAACCAGCGGTTCCTGAGGTTTGCAGTGAATGAGGTCCATTACCAGTTTCGGGTGTTGCCTTTCGGCCTCTCTACTGCTCCCCGGACTTTTACCAAGGTATTGGCTCCTGCTGTGGGGGTTTTGCAGCTTCAGGGTTTCTCTGTGTTTCCCTATATTGATGATTGTTTGGTCTCTGCTTCCTCCCTTCCTAAGGCTCTTCTGGCAGTGGAGGCAATGAAGGCCATGTTCTAGGGTCTGGGGTACAAGCTGAATCTGGCGAAATCTCATCTGGTCCCTGTTCAGAGACTTCAGTTTATCGGGGAACTTTTCGACACCCTGTTGGGGGCGGTCTGTCTCCCTCCTGCTCGGATCTCTACCCTACAGCTTCTTCTGAGGGACCTGCTGAGTCGCCCATCTGCCCCGGCTCGGGTTTGGTTGCGGGTCCAGGGGTTGATGGCTGTTACCACAGCTGTGTTTCCTTGGGCTCGCCTACACCTCAAGCCCTTGGTGAATCATCTGTTGTCTCAGTGGGACCCCTCCCGTGCATGTTACTACACTCTGGTTCCTCTCTCCCCTGTTCTGGTTCAGGATTTGGACTGGTGGCTTTGCACTCCCAATCTGGAGAAGGGGGTGCGTTTTCAGCTTCTTCCTCCCCTCTTGTTGACAAGGACACCAGTCTTTGGGTATGGGGGGCCACGTTGGGGTCCCTGGAGGCCAAGGGTCAGTGGTCTTGGGCGGACAGCACCGGTTCCTCGAATTGGCGGGAGTTAGCATCCGTTTGGCAGGCGATGCTGTTCTTTCAGGTTTCTCTCCAAGGGGCGAATCTGTTGGTTCATACCGACAATCAGGTGGCTCGATGTTACTTGAACCGCCAGGGGGGACCCTGTGCGCATCTCTGAATCTGCTGGCTTCCATGATTTGAGCCTGGGCGGAGTCTCACCTGTTGGCGTTGAGGGCTGTTTACATTCAAGGGCACCTGAACTTTCATGCGGACAGCTTGAGCCGCAACCTTCCATCCTCGGTTCTGTTCCATCTATCTGTTCCTCTGTTCTGGGACGTTTGTCTTCGGTTCTGGACTCCTTGGATCGATCTTTTTACTTCCCCTCACAACTCTCTTCTCCCTCAGTTCTGTTCCGAGGTGGTTTGTCCTCAGGCTTGGGCGGTGGATGCCCTCTCGATTCCTTGGCCCTCGGGCCTTCTGTATGCCTTCCCTCCGATTCCCCTCCTCCAGAGGGTGCTGCCGAAGATTCGGGGGGAGAGGTTGTCTGTGCTCTTGATTGCTCCTTTTTGGCCTCGCCGCCTTCGGTTTCCACTGCTGATGCAGCTGGCCGGGGGCAGGTTTGTCCGGCTTCCCGTGGTTCCGTCTCCACTTCAGTTTCCTCTTCTATCTTTGCCTCGTCTTTGTCGATTAAATCTGATGGCCTGGCTCTTGAACGGCTGATGTTGGAATCTTTGGGTTGTTCTTCTTTGGTGGCCTGTGACATCCAACAGTTGCGTAGGCCTTCTACCCTTAAGAGCTATTGTAAGCATTGGGGCTCTTTTGTCTCTTGGTGCTCCTCTCATGGTGTGGATCCTGTGGTTGGGAATCCGGTCTCTATTCTTGATTTTGTTCGAGGTGGGTTTTTGAAAGACTTTTCTCCTTCTACTTTGTCTGCTCAGTGAGCTGCGGTTCAGGCATGTAGGGGTCCGGGGGCCTCTTTGGAGGGTGTTGCTTGTTTGGTGAGTTGGTTTCTGCGGAGTTTTCGGCTTTGTCGTCCGGTCGCTCCTTTGATTGTGCCTTCTTGGGATTTGCCGACTGTTTTGAGGGGTCTGCAGTTGCCCCCTTTTGAACCCTTGTTGGAAGCTGATTTGTTATGGCTGTCTGCTAAGGTGGCGTTTCGCTTGGCCATCACCCTTCTAGGCAGTTGGGTTAGTTGGGTGCTTTGCTTGTATCCTTTCCTTATTTGCAGTTCTTGCAGGATAGGGTGGTTTTGGGGCTTGACCCAGCTTTTCTCCCCAAGGTCTCCTCCAAATTCCATTTACAACAGGAGGTGGTTATTCCTGATTTGTCTGGGGATGGGGATACGCTTGTTCCTTCGGCCATGGATGTTCGCAGGGCCCTCCAACGTACCCTGGTGTTTCGTCATTCTCCTGCCCTGTTTGTCTCCTGTGGGGTTGTGGCCAAAGGGAAGAAGGTATCTACTTCCACCATCAGTCGGTGGGTGCGTATGGCGGTCTGCCAATCCTATATGTCTGTGGGTCTGCCTCCTCCGGCTCTGGTGCAGAGACGTTCGACGCGTTCTGTGTCCACTTCCTGGGCTGAGGCGGCGGGAGTTTCTATCCAGGAGATTTGTAGGGCGGCTACTTGGCAGTCCCATCATACCTTTGTCCGGCATTATCTCCTTGATGTTTTGCATGCCTCTGTGGACAATTTTGCTGTTGGCGTCTTGAATGCTGCTGTGTCTTAATCATTTGTTTGATTAAATGTTTTGTACTTTTGCATGGATCCCTGGTGTCCTGCGTTTTTCTTCTTGTTTTCTGCTTGTTAGGTCCTCACATTGTAAGGACTGGGACGAGGAGGACATATGGTGGTAATGTTTCGTTACTTACCGGTAATCTTCATTACCCTGATTAAGGTCCTCCTTGTCCCAGTCCTGTTCCCTCCCTCCCACTGTGTTTGTGTCTGGACTTGTTGATAACAGGTATGGCGGTGGGTGGGAGGGGCTTCTATTATGGAAATTAAAAAAACAATAGCGTTTGTATAAGCCTGTCATGAGGCAGGAATGCCTCACATTATAAGGACTGGGACGAGGAGGACCTTAATCGGGGTAATGAAGATTACCAGTAAGTAACGAAACATTATAGTCAAAGGACTGTGTGTCTGGGAACAGTCAGGCTTGTAATTGCCTTTATTGGTCATGGGTGAAGGCAGAGGGGGAGTGTGGAGATATTACACCTTTGTAAGCCTCTGGTCCCAGTCGATACTGATCGAGGTGGTCCCACCTCCCCCCATAACCCTTTAAACAAGCATCCTAGTTACAGCTCTTTTTTCTGGAGTCCTTTAACTATTTTTAGTTACGCGTATAAATTATTGCTCACTCCTTCATGGCTTCCTGCTGGTTCCCTTCTTTCAAGTCAGCCCGTACGTTACAACTACAAGAACGAACACAAGTATGTTTCTTTTTTAACCTTATTTTGTGAAATTCTAATTGTTACTTAAACGCAGGTCGTGTAGTGATGTGGCTCACGTGCGAGACTGGGGCGGGGGAACGGAACTGAGCATGCAGCAGGCACACATCGTCGTGTGCAAACCCGGAAGATGGTTATCCTGATCGGGCTGAATGTGCGGCATACACATGTATGTCTGATTAGGCTGACACCTGCAGAGAAGATTTCCCTTTCAATTCCTTTCCTCTTGCGAGATGAGAGTTCTTCAAAACTCTTCCCCTATATAAATAAATAACCAGTACCTTTAGCCTGGCACAAAAAATGGAAAGTGTGTTTCAAAATAGAATCACATGGAGCTAACCGATCGTGCTGAGACAGAGAATGAGCCTGAAGAGATCATTACAATTTCTAAGCAGACATTGGAAACTGCAATCAAAGAAGCAATAAATTCTGCTATTCCAGAACCTCAGGAAAAAGTTAAAAGCTAAATACGTACGATTATGAAGAATCAGAGGATGGCCTATAAAGAGTAAATATGTCCAGGGTACAAGTCCTAAAAAAAGAAGTGGGGGGACTAACCAGGTTAGGCAGTATGCAAGTGAAATCATGACATGTGCCATCACAGCGCATGATGTCAGGACGTGTGACATTGCACATGACATCACAGGAAGTGACCTCACTGGAAGTGACATCACAAGAAGTGACATTAGATATTAAGACCTCACACACATGTTTATCAGGTACATCATGAGTACATTTAAGCGCATTATGAGATTTAAAAAATGAGATTTGGTGTTGGAGTTGTGCCAAAAAAAGTGGCGCGATCCCAACGCAAAATCTGGGCCTCAACTAATACATTTATGTTTTTTAAACCCTGCCACAAAGAAATTGGCAACAAGGAGAAGCATGGTAGTAGATCATTTATGCTTAATTGGTTGCAAAGTCTACATTTTAAAATATTTGATTGGGTTAAGGCATGTGCTGTGAAGGTGCCCAGTAAATCTCAGGGAATGGTAATAATGGTGAGATAACTCTGGTGGTTAATGCACTTGCTGGAGAGATCTGTGTTTTGTAAAGTCCCAGATTTGAATCAAAGTAGTAGAGAAGGTAAATGTGTTTCCTGCAAAGCACATCACCTAACACGCAGATGACAGATTTTTGTTTTATGTAGATAGTAAAGTGGGTTACTGCTTTTAACACAGAGATCCTTTTGTTACCTGCAGTTCATAAATTTTAATCCTTCCAAAAGACCACAGTGAGGTATGAAGGACATGTGACTCCTACACATTGTAACCCTCACCGTCTCATGTAACTCATCTTGTACATTAATTTACACATGTACATGATTTATTGTCAATGTATAATGTGTATGTTACGTAAAGAGCTCTGACACCCTGCATTGGGTTGCATAGCGCTATAAAAGAAATAAAATAGTGCTATTGAAATTGTTATTTGTGTAAATAGTGGGACAGGCAAACACACCTGACATTCTTACAGTGCATGCAGTTATATACAGGGACTGAACAAAGGCAAAAGCATGCCTCTGTTAAGTACCTGTGAAGAGATAACAAGCTTCCTGCTTTTGTTCCCTCTCCGTTGTATTTGCATGTAAGTGTGAGGTTCCAGGCCGCCTCCAGTCAGGATATTCAAACAAAAGGAGGCTTGATGGTCCTTAACTTTGCCCAGCTGGAGGTGAAAATAAAAAGCCTCCCTCGCTGCCTGCACGTTGCTGCTGGGAAGGGAAAGCAGGCAACTACAGGCGCTACAGAACGTGTCCCGGTGTCTTAAAATTACACCGGGGCAAGTTCAGCATATTTCTGTGGGGCCCAACTTCTTGGCGGAGGGACGGCGTCCACCCTGTGAAAATAGTGGGTGGACGCCGGTACCTGCTTGTACCCCCGAATTGCGTCCTGAATATGTCCAAGGACGGCATATGTAGGATCTTTTGAAACACATAAAAGAGGTTCTTAACTTTAAACAAAAACAACACCAATATGCTGATTTTGTTTTATCACAACACGACCTCTCAAACAAGATTCATTGCCTTTCCATGATATGGTGAAAAAGCGTACTATCGAAAGAATGAAAAGACATTGACAAAGCATCCTTTCCTCGATTTATCTCATAGAGATATATTTTAGAAGATTTTGTTGAAGAGTTTCAGCAAATACCAAAAATACATTTTTATTAGTCTACGGCATCTTCCTTATCTCTGGCTTCTGAGGAGGCAACACTACTGGATGCAGTGGAACGGAAGGTGGAGGCAGCGTTTAAAAGGTCATATGCAGCAGGACATTTTATCCTTCCGTATGAACACTTATGCAGCCTTCGCATACCAAGCATTGCTTAAAGAATTGCAGACTCTGTTTGATTGCTTGCAAGAACAAAGAGATCCAGGTTAAATTTTGGTGAATATGGAATTGTTGCCTCAATTCTTCTTATTGTTTCTCTATGGGCAGCAGCCACAGTCTCTGGAGCAGCCATAGCGGGAAAAATACTCCTATGGTTAAAACTTTGGAAAATAGACCAGACTCAGATCATTAATTCATAAAGTGCCATTTCTGGGCACTAAACGATTTGCCGCTGAGCTCAGTGACATGGTCAAAAAGTCTGTGGAGGAAAGGAAAATATTGTTCCCATTTAGAACACACCTGGGATGAGATCTTTCCTGCAAAAAAAGCCACTGGCGGTTCGAGATTCAAAACGTCCCTTTAAAAGCAAGGCTCGAGGCCGGGGGCTATGCTTTTTGACAAATCCCGGTCCCAGCACACTTCAGGACCGCAAGATCAAAAGTCCTGACTATATATGGAAGAGGAAGTCTGTGGCAGAATCTCAAATTTCCTTTCAGATTGTTAGAAGATAGTCCAAGATCAATGGGTTCTGAATATTGTCTGAGAAGATTATTCTATGGAGTTCACGGAAGTGCCTCCAATGACTATTTCATCAATTCAACATTACTCCAAGTAGAATCAAGGAAGCAGGCATTGCTATCAGGAATTCAAAGCCGGGCACAGAAAGGAGCAGTATTACCAGTTCCACCAGTGCAGAGAGACTCTGGCTTCTAC
This sequence comes from Calotriton arnoldi, assembly GCA_963921515.1. Taxonomy (NCBI): domain Eukaryota; kingdom Metazoa; phylum Chordata; class Amphibia; order Caudata; family Salamandridae; genus Calotriton; species Calotriton arnoldi. The sequence continues at coordinate 570,523 of CAWUFW010006331.1, read as the reverse complement.
TCTATAATCTTTTTAGTGACAGCACCAGATGAAAAATACTGGCTGATGTTGAATTTGAAAGCAATGAAAACATTTGTCCTTTCCACAGCATTCAGGATGCTAACTTTACAAGCCATAAAACCTCTTCTTTCAAAGGGAGATTTTATGGCAACTTTGGACTTGCAGGACGCGTACTTTCATATACCGATTCATCCTTGCAGACAACAATACCTAAGGTTTGCGGTACAACAATATCATTATCAGTACCGAGCCCTGCCATTCGGCCTCTCATCATCTCTGAGAATATTTACAAAGGTACTGGCACGAGTTGTTGCCTATCTCCAATTATAGGACATACACATTTTTCCCTACTTAGATGACTGACTTATTTGTGGTTCTTCTTACTTTAAGGCTCAGTCCAGCATCGAAACAGTGTGTATGACACAGCAGTCTCTGGGATTGTTGGTGATACTTCAAAAATCAAGCCCTACAGACTACGAGGAAAAAATGCTTCATATATGGGGTACCTCAAAATAGAGTCAGGAATGCTTTCCTGACAGACTCCAGGACAGTCAATCTACAGCAACAGTTGGCAAATCTCCTATGGTTACCCAAAGCAATTGTGAGCATGTGATTGAGAGTCCAGGGCTTACTGCCTGCACCAGCAATGGTAGTTCCATGGACCCAACATCAAATTGAAACCTAACTACCACCTACTCAGGCACTGGTCTCTCGTGACACAGAGTTACGAGAAGTTAATTCCTGTCACAAAAGAAATATCGAGCAAGCTATACATTGCTTTCCAACATCTGTCTCGTTTCACCTCAGTATGTAGGCATTCAGGTTGGTGGTAGATTGGTTTGGTATGCTGTGGCTGGATGTTTTCTCATCCCAGGCCAATGCTTTGCTACCCTAGTACTGTTTGAACCGATGGTACCCGGATTTGTAGACAGTCGATGCCCTCTCAATTCAGTGGCCGAAATGGTTGCTTTATGCTTTCCCTCCAATACAATTAATCGAAAAAGTGTTGCAGATTATCCATGCAGAGAACGTGGAAGTGATTGTGATAGCACCATTATGGCCATGGTTTCCCTGAGGCTCTCAATAGTTTAGCCTTATAAACTCCCCCACAAACCTCCATTCCTAACACAGAAGCAATTGTGCAATTTTTATCTAAGGGCTTGGAAATTGAGAGGGCGGCTTTAAAAAAATCTAGGGTGATCAAGGGAGGTAGCCCTTGATATTCAAGCCACAGGGAAGGCATCTACACTCAAGGCATATTCGGAACATTGGTTAAATTTTGCGAGATGGTGCACAGCTAAAGCCTTTGATCCTAAAATCAGTTTCAAATTTTGGGATTCCTAAGGGATGGATTCCTTCTGAGTTTAGCTCCTGCGACTTTGCCAGCCCAGTGAACAACCATAAGAGCCTTTAGGAAGCTTTGTCAGATATCTTGCAGATTATCCTTTTAGTAACAAAATTGTTAAAAAGTTTGATGTGTTGAGATGTTTACAAGAGCCCCAGTTTGAAACATTGGAGTCAGCCAATTTCACATGGGCATCGGCAAAACTGGCTTTTTCAATTCCAATCACTTCGGCCAGACGATTGGGCGGAATTTGATTGTTAGTCATTATTTACCCATATTTAAAATTCTTACCTGACAGGGTAGTTCTTATGCCAGATCCAAAATGTAGGTTCAAAATACAAAAGAAATTCCATCTCTCGCAGGAAATATTACCAGTCACCACCATGGAGTCTTCAGACCCCATTCCAGTTACACTGGATGTTAAAAGAGCTCTCTAAATCTATATACAAAGAACAAAAGATTTCAGAGAGGCGAGTGCTCTTTTTATATCCTATGTGTAGTTAACTACGGGAATGAAGTATCAACTTCCACAATAAGCAGATGGGTTACACAAGCTTTATTGCAAGCCTACTTGTCTGCAGGAGTCGAACTGCCACACTCAATCCAAGGCGGATCAAAATGAGCAGTTGCCACTTCATGGGCACAGTTGGGGAGAATTTCACTACAAGAGATTTGCAGGGGTGCTACATGGTCCACTCCAAACACTTTCATACCCCATTATCGTTTGGATTTGGGGAAAGATGAGTCTGTTAATTGTTTCAGGTATTCTTCAAGCTGCGATGAAGTAATTGTAAGCATTATTAAATAACCTTATGGCATTAATGGAGATTGTGGTGCGATTTCTGCTTTTGTATATCCTCAATCAGTATCGACTGGGACGAGGAGCACTTACAAGGGGGCAATGATTCATTAATTACCAGTAAACTTCATTACCCTGAGTTACGATGCTCCGAGTTCGACCCTCCCAAATTCATGGCACTCACAATATGAAAAAGCTTGTAACAGACAGGAAGCCATGAAGAAGGGAGGGGCCATTTATATGCTTAACTAAAAATAGGTAAAGGACTGTATAAAGGGCTATGGAGAGGTGGGACCACCTCAGTCAGTATCGAATGGGACGAGTAGCACCGTAACTTGGGGTAATAAAGTTTACCGGTAAGTAATTCATTCATTATTGCCAGAGGTTCCGAGCATGCAGGGTGAGCTGCAATTTTGTTGAGATCAAAATTAATTATAGTACGGAATAACAGTGCCATATTTCAAAAGATATTTTAAAGGAATATTGAAATAATATACTTACATGTTTGACTACAAGTTGTAAGAAATATAACATTTTCGAAGTAAAATGACGCCTGGCCAAATAACACAGCAAAAATAAAGGTTTACAGCAGGTTCTGTGAGTGGCCTTTACTAGTGAACGCTGTGTGACTTCAATCCCATTAAGAGATTCAAGTACAAACCTTCTAGTGCCAGACCTTAGGTGGCAAGTTTTAAGTGTGGCATTTACAAAAATAAGATTATATTAAAATTAAATTAAATTTAGTAAAAACCAAAGGGTATTGAAATTATTTTTGTTATTTATTATATATAGATTTAGCTGAATCAAATGAGCAGATGTTTTTATTTAGAGCATAGTGATTTGTCAGTGTTTGCTTAACGGTATCAAAATGATTGATCCTTACTGGTCTCTGAGTGAGCCCGCTCACATCAATGTCCAATTAAAATGTTTCTCTTCGTCATCATATCCTCATCTATCACCACCAGGCGCTGCCCAGATCCAGAATATCCAACCATTCACTGCCCATGACTTGGGTATTCGCACACTGGGCGATCGCATCCGGGATTTGACACAACTGAAGTATTTGTACAAACAGAAGCCGAAAGATGAAGCCTTCCAGAAACACTACACAAGTGAGTATGCAGGCGTGTGTCATCATAGATTGAGAGAACACCATTCACTTCTCACTGTTCAGTAGGAAAACACCATTCTCTGCTGGTCACCATGCTTCTGTGGTATCAATTTTAATTCAGTATGCACAAATCAAACTTCAAGTTACCCATCAGATGTTCACCTTGACTAAGAGCCCGAAAAGCAGCCATGATGCCCAGGGCCAATGGGATTATGTGGCAGTTGAAGACCAAATTATGTGGCAGGGTGACTAAGTTATGTATCAAGAAAAGGCAAATTATGTGGCATCACAAATTGCATTCTGGAGGGTCTAATATCTTGCTGTTTTGTCATTTTATCACACATTGATACAAAATAGCCCCCAAAAATATGCAAAATACAAAGGTTTCTTAAAAAACATAAGTATACACATCCACCATATCCTATTGAAAATGGTATTCCCCAACATGTAATGTTTTTGTATTGCAGGAAAGCTCAGGGACATTAACATATGAATACCATCTATTGCTAACTCTAATAGTAAAATAGAGAGTGTTACACCTAAGTGTGCACAAGTAAGCTTGATTTCTGTTGTGTGCAGCATTGTTGTTGTGCTTAGCAGAAACTAAGCCTACCAGCAAACATTTCTTGTAATACAAGCTTTTGCCTCTTTTATTGTGCATATACCTGTTGTGTTGGGAAACTATTTTTAATGTGTAGGTTTACTCTGTCTCTATATTATGGGCCTTAAGAAGCACCCCTTTCCTTTAAGCAGGTGTTATGCAGATCTGTATTTTACATTTTGTGCACCCAAAGAAAGTGTCTCGCTAGGCACAATAATATTTAAGACATCAGACCTTAAAAAGGGAAATAACATGTTTGTAGATTGTCTGTGCTCTGCATGCCCTCTTGAAATAACAGCAGCTTCAGTAACAGTGTCTCTGGTGTACTTCGAACTTTGCAGAAAATTCAGCAGCCACATAACAGCATAGTTCCACTGGTCCATATAATGCAGAGTATTGAGTCAGTCAGTATATGTCACTAGCTTAGGACTTTGAATGAGTACAGACAATCAGCAGTATTGCAGTGGCACCCAGTGGTAGCTGTCTAAATAAGGCCCTGCTTAAAGTTCCAGCAGCAAAACTGCCTGGATGGGTAAAGTGCATGTCTGGCTGAGATATTGGGCACTACACCGCCTGCCTTTTAGCCATTTAGGCCCTCATTATGAGTGGCCCATTAAATGGGCCATATTTACTCCTCCCCTGAATTACAGGTAACTCCGTGAGGGGGAAAAATCCGGCCATTTACAGGATGGACCCTGAGAGGCCATAGGAAATGGGGAATACCAGGAGATTCAGTAATTTAAGCTCAGATTCTCCTCTGTAACTCCCCATTTCCCCAGGTACTTTCACATGGAAATTTCAGCTGTTTTAGCAGCTAAAGTCTCCGGATGAAATAAATAGATCTGTGGTGTTCCCACGGATCTCCTAATTCCAGTGAAGCCGGTAATTGCTTTTATCGGCCCCATCAGAATTAAGTGGCCACTCGTAATGACAGCCATAGAGCAACTGCTCTGTTCTTATCTGCATTATGAGGAAAATGTGTAAGTACAGTGGCAGGATTAAAGGTGGCCAGTCAATAATCACTCACATAAACACCAGGAGTCCAGGCCAAACTAGATTTATTGTCTGCAGTTGATGGTGTGAAGAAATCTTATTCAGGAAAAGTATAAGTGCAGATTGTAACTGTTTATCATCTTTTCTTTCCCTTTTATGATCAGTCCCTCTCCTTTGCTTCCCATTCTCATTCTTCTTCCTTCTCCTGCAAATTCACATTTTTTGCCACATGCTCCCTTTTCTCTATTGCTCTCCCACTCCTCCTTAACTCTTTATTTCCATCTGTTTTCTCTGATCACCCTCCTGGTTATACACCCTGTTGATCTAAATACCTCTCTTCTCTGTTGTGCTCTCTTCTCTGTTGTCTCTCTTCTCTGTTGTGCTTTTTATCTCCTACTGCTCTATCTTTCTATCTGTGTCTATCTGCATCTGCAATTCTCTCTCACCCTCTCTGCTTGATTTTCTTTTCATCTTCTTCTACTTCCACCTTTCTTTTCTTTCCCCTCTTTGCTTGATTCTCTTTTCATCTCCCTATACTTTTGCGTTAATTTATTTCTGTTGCTTGCTCTTTCCCTATCTCCCTTCTGTTTGCTCTCCCACCCTCTTAACCTTAGAAGTACAACCTACAACGAAGTCTGATGGATACACACCAGCATCAATCAGGATGGAAGTCAGCAAGTACGTACTAAACATTTTATTTACAAATGTAAGAGATGGAATGACTGCAGTTACACCCTCCATATTAAAGCCAATGATAATCTGGAAGAGACATCTAACTGCAGATAATTTACCTAAGACTATTCCCCAGGCGCCAGACTGGATCCGGAAAATTTTGAGCAGTACCTCTGCGCGTTGGTATGTGGCGCCGACAGATCCATGTCTTCATGCGGAGGTAGTGCAAGTTCTCTTCCAAGAATGGGGAGAACTTTAGCTCGATCTATTCGCCACCACAGAGAACACGCAGTGTAAGCACTACTGCATGTTGGATTTTCCAAAGTGGCTCTCACTCTGAGACACATTCTGCTTACAGCGTGCCTCGGGACTACTGTACGCCTTCCTGTCGATACCACTCCTGCCCCAAGTCCTCAAAAAGAAAAGGATCAACCGGGCCCAAGTCATCCTATTGGCTCCAGACTGGGCACAGAGAGCGTGGTTTCCCGAACTCCTGGGCATGAGCATCTGCCCTCCGATCAGGCTGCCTGTTAGGGAGGATCTCCTGTTTCAGCAGCAGTGCAGGGTCCTGCATACGAACTTGTGCATGCTCCATCTTCGTGCTTGGAGATTTTGCAGTGAAACCTGAGTATTTTCGATCTTTCTCCTGAGATAGTTGATATCATTCTGACAGCCAGGCACCCCTCAACGAAATCTGTAGACACTTGCCGTTGGGAAAAGTTTGTGACTTAGACTACAGCCAAGCATGCTGACCCACTTCATCCTAAACTGTCTGAGCTGTTAATGTTTGTGTTGCCATTGACCTAGCACAGTGTAGCTCTGGGCATTGTTAAGGGGTTTTTGTCTGCTAGCTCGACTTTTCTGTGGTTGCCGGATCAGCCCTCCCAATTTGAGTCACCTGTTGTGATTCGTTTTTTGAAAGACTTGCAGAGTGTTTCCACCTTTCCCTTCGATAATGCCCGAGTGGGATTTGAATTTGGTCTTAAACTATCAGATGTGTTCTTCTTTTGAACCCATGCACAGCTGTCGTCTTAGACTTCGGACTCTTAAGACGGTATTCTTCGTTGCCTTTACACCAGCACGGAGGGTGAGAGAGCTACAGGCTCTTTCCGTTCACGCGCCGTATACCAGCTTCCACCTGAACAAACTGGATCTTCTGACTTGTGCTTCCTTTCTTTAGAAAGTGGTGACCTCCCCCCCCTTTAACGTCAGTCTGTCAGTCCATCACCCTCCACTCATTCTTTGCTCCCCCTCTCCTCTCTAAGGAGGAGGATTGTCTCCATCGCTTGAATCCAAAGAGAGATCTTAGTTTTTATATTGATCGCACCAATGAACACAGGCTGGACGATCAGCTTTTCATTGGATTCACTGGAGCAAATAAGGGAAAGGCAGCGCAGAAAAGGACCATCTCTCAATGGATTGTACTTTGAATTAAAATCTGCTACCTATTAGTGAAAAACTAGCCTCCAGAAGGCTTGAGGGCTCATTCCACCAGTGCCAAGGCTGTTACTACTGTGTTGGCACGCAAGGTGTTTATCCTGGACATATGCCAGGCAGCTCGTGGGTGTGGTTTGATAAGTTCACAAAGCACTACTGTCTGAACAGTCAGGTCTGTCGACATGGGCATTTTGCCTGCTTGGTCCTGCAGGGTGCAGTCCTTCCTCCAGGAGGTTATTTCTATGGTACATATTTGAAGGTAACAAATCTGCGCTTAGAAGAACAAGTTACTTACCTTTGCTAACGCCTTTTCTGGTAGAGTCTTTATTTAACCATAGATTCCTTACCGGCCCTCCTTCCTCCCCGCTCTGCGAACTGGGCTGTTTCTTCTGAAGGTCCTTCTTAGATTCCTCCACGCCCGGTTCATCTGAAGGTTTTAGTATACCTCCCAGCTACTTCACAAAAAACATCCCTGAGCTCCTCCCTCACAGTGAGGGGGTTGTAGCCCGCACTGCGACTAGGTTTGCAGTGCGTGGATGTTCCCGATGATGAAGCATGCCACCTACGGGAGGGTGAGGGAAATCGTCCTTTAAAAAGGGACTCCGCTGTTTCAATTCAGACCCTGGGTTGCTTTTTTGTGTTGCCATATTTGATTCAAGGGGAGTCGCTCCCTGTCGGTCTTTAAACCTCCTCAGGCCTCTTTTGTGTGTATCATCACTCACAAGTATCACCACTACCTGCCTGAAACATGTTCATCATTGAATAAAGGGGAGAATTTCTTTCTGAACGGTATAGAAACATAAATCCTAAAAATCAGAGGCACATTGTGTGACGGCTTTCCTCTCATGTGGCCAGAGTAATACGGTACTTCAGTGATTCCTTCCAAACAAGTAAAAAACCTCAGACCATGGCAGAACTAAAACCTGTTGTTAAGTTATCATATCACAGCAGTAATTGAATCTCATGCTGCTGAGAATGATCCGCCAGGTAATACTGTTGCCTCACTGCATTAAAATGACTTGAGCCTTGGTGTGATTGAGACTGGAATACTGTAGTGTTGTTTACGCTGCAGCACCAAGGAAAGAGATATTGAAATTTTAGAGTCTAGAATTCCGGGCTGCCTAACTAATTCATCCCGATAGAATCTTCCCACATCGCACATCCCTCAGAGAACTACATTGGCTTCTGGTAGCCAATAAAATTATGTTCAACATTCTCTGCACTCTATTTTCAAAGCCCTGACGGACTTCTTGCACAATATCTTCAGTCGCTCTTCTTGAACTAAATATCCAATCATAGCCTGAGATACTGCAATGCAACTATACGTGTTCAAGCCAGGTTTAATCAAAAGCCTTTAAATGGGAAATAAGTCCACTCTTTTGGAGCTCAGCTCTTGAATGCTCATAGCCCAAATCTTAGAAATTAAACTAACCTTTCAACTTTTAAAAAAAACTGAAACCCATTGGGACTACCCTATTATCCTCTAAGAAGGGACAGGACCTCTCAGAACAAAGTTTGTCCACCACTGAAGATGGAAGCTGAAATGGCTGATTTTTGATCGCCCTTAACTTTGAACGGTGTTCTTGATAGAAGGCGTGATCACTCCAGCTATTGCTTATTTCGATATCTGTGCTACAATTTGTCAATTAATTACAAGACAGCACATTACAAAAGATACAAGCCAGCACATTAGAAAACAAGTAAATAAACAAAGTATGAACAACATAAATGATTTAGCCTGTTTTCAAATTGCACAGCTTACTCACGAGCTCTTAAAAGAAACGTCTGACAGTCACCCTTACACCCTCGCACACGTAATATGGCACATAAGCAAATCTAACAGGTTACGATACACCTACTCCACAGTACAACAGGTTCCCGCAGGCATGGAATATCTTTGGATGCCAGCACCGTGCCCCTGTTCATCTGGTCATATCTCATGTTGGAGGGTTGGTAGTGTGTTTAAATTCAATCAATATCTGTTGTTAATAAACGATTTTCATAAATGAATGATAATCTTCTCTTTTAAGTAGTGTATTGTTTACACTGTTTTTGCAAAACAATCCCAACATCGAACTGAAGACAGCCACTACATTCAACACAGTACAGATACTCTTCCTAGTCGGCCATCTCAATACGCCTGATAGTATAATATCAGACATTTAAAACAGCACAGACAGCTCTCCAGTTGACTATGATATTGCTCCCAAACGCACGTCGCTAATTCTGCCACAAGCAAACCATGCAACAGAATACATTAGACAGAACAACAGTCATACATTGGACAGAGCAAATATTTGCTCTATAGTTGTATAGTTGTTTAGTACAGTGGTCCAAACAGCTCTTGCCATCATGATGCGCCATACATAAATTCCAGCAAAACATCTCATTTGCACCCCACACAGCAGGAATATACCACATCCCTCACAGCATTACTATCATAATATGCTGCACACAGCATAACATACTGTTCTCTCATTAATTTAAAGACAAGAACACACATGCCAAAACAATTAAACAAATATCCAAAAGGGCAGGCAAACCAGGTAGAGCACTCTAACATCAGTTCTTTCTACACTACTCACTTGAGGCACCACCACAAATTAATTAAACCACATTAGACAGAAAGGCCCACTTATGTCTGCTGATGACACAACACAAACTAGCCAGCATCACCAACCCTCTGTTCAGGCCTGAAAAACGCTTTATAATTTATAATTATCAATAAAAGAAGCGATCTCTGATATTTTGTTTTAGATATTTTAATGTTATGTGACGTACCTGGCATGCTCGTGTCACATGACCGCATGTGTAGAGCTCACTGAGTCTGAAGGGAATGGGTGAGGTCAAAGGAGACTGGGTCACATGCAAGAGTGAAGAATCTAAAACGTCCGTTGTCCGAATCTCAATCAAAGACCAGTACGGCCTGTGGAGAAGGGCGGTCTGCTGGGCATAGGGTACTAGGATATGTAGTATAAAGGCCATGTCCAACACTCACCAGGACCCGACAAACCTCTGACTGTGGACTGATAGCAGGGCTGTAGCTAGAAATGTTCAGAATGCATGTCCAAACCATAAACCTTACCTACGCCCTGCCTAACTCTCCTTCCTTGACATCCTGTCTACCTCATCTGCTGACCAATTTCCCTGGGTACTTGGAAAATGTACATTTTCATCAGATTTAGTGTTTATGTTTAAATCTTTTTTATTATTATCATTAATGGGAGAGTGATACATCATCTTTCTTCAATAAATTCTAAATTGCTTTACAATGAACGTAAATCTCGGAAAATCCAATGCTCGTATTACATTCTTAATACAGTTTACAATTGTTTCTGTCACAGTATGCATATCATCGTTGTATCACAAGTCCCGTTTCCTAAAGATAAACCAATAACTGGAACACCCCCCATCCCCTACCGGTAATCCTATTGCTGCTCGTGTTGTATTCATTGAGAACTCTGCGATATCACAGTTTGATTGTTCTGAGATATTTGGGTCTCTAACTCCGGGTTCGTTAAGCGTAATACTCTCAAGTACTTTGGGCGAGTGATTTCGTTAAACTCTATCGACAACAACGTTAAAAATGATTTCCACACCTTCTGAAATGCATTTTCAGAGCTAGTTAAGGAGGCCGTAGTACGTTCCATTCCCAGGATGTACCATATCCTGTGTAGCCAGCCTACGTAAGTGGGTGGTGTTGATGTCCCCCAATGTGTCAGGATATTTTGAAGAGCTGCCCCCAGCGCTAGCCCCATCTGTCGTCCCTTACAGCTTTTGAGTGGATATGTTATCGAGTTGGGAAGACCTAGCACCACATACACTGGTAGTCTCGGTATCTGTGTGTCGAATTGTTGGTCTATGTCATCTAAGATTCTGGACCAGTAAGTCGTTAAAGTCTGACATTCCCACAGTAGATGCACCAGGGTTCCCTCCTCCCCACAACCTCTCCAGCAAGTAGGGCTCCTTTCCGGGTTATCTATATTCAGGCGCACAGGTGTAAGGTACCAGTACGTAGCTATTTTCATAGCCGTTTCAATACTGGCCACATTACGTGCTGTGTGTTTCGCTCTATAGTAAATCCCTTCCCATTCCTTCTGAGATAACTCTCTGCCAAGTTCTCTGGCCCATCGTTCCTGGCTAGGTGTGAAGTGCGTTAGAACTGATTGTCTGAGCATATCATAGAGCTCCGATATCAACCCCTTGTCGTTCTGTTTTGTGATTAACCATTTCTCATATTGCGTCAGTTTGTGGCTAGCCTGCGGCCGTATCCCCGGTTGAAGTACCCAATGTCGTAATTGCATGTATCTTAACCGTTCCATTTCTGGGACCCCATATTCCCGTCAAATCAAACAGATGCCCTACTGATCTGCATGGAGTGTCGTGCCACGCCTGAAATGCCTTATCCTCCATTCCTGGGGTGAACTCTCTATTCCCAAATAAAGGTGTCATAGGTGATGGGAATGTCGTGAGCCTCCTTGTAGTAGCCACCCCCTCCCATACTTTCCAGATTTAGTGCTTAGAAAATCCGTATTTTATTAAAGACACAGAGGCTAATATTATTGCAATCTTCTTTAATGCCGCACACACAGCAGCCCCTTTAAGAAATAGAATACAAAACATAGAGAATTCCAACACTATAAAACCATGGAACTCCCAACAACCTTCTTTCTTTTTGCGACCTGCATTTAACATGAACAAAACACATTTCTATTGTTCAGTCCTATTTAAACAAAGTCCAAATTCATAAGATCCACCAAGTCCCTGCAAACGAAGACGATCCTCCACAAACGCCTCCTCTCATAGTCATCCTTCATCCTTATTGCTGAGCACGAGCTTCAACAAAAACAAAATATTAAACTGGGCTGGGTCCCAGGGTGGGATAATATTAGCCTATGTGTCTTTAATAAAATCCAGATTTTCTGAACAACAAATCTGATGAAAATCTACATCTTATGGCAAGACCGGAGGCTAACATTATTGCAAGTTTAAAGTGTCTCCACAAGACAAGAAGCCACACTCTCGACTGGCTTAAAATAACATTTTCTAAAAACAGTATCTTTCGACCAATCTGCACATCTCAAAATGTCCTGTAGCGCACCCCCAAGCAGAAAAGCCTTTGGTGCAGAAGCTCCTCTTACCGAATGTACTCCAAAAACATCCACACCTGAACTCTTTAAAAAATCTTTCACCCAACGAGCAAAAGTTGGAGAAGACGCTCCTTTATACAGTGTCTTAAAAGAAATAAGCAACTGATTCTCACCTATTGGTTTCAAAACAGCTGATCTCCTCTCATACTCCTTCACCCACGCACCACACACAAGTTAACGAGATCATCAAAGAAGGGGTAAAAAATTGAAAAAGAATTAGTTTTAGTACTTCTTCCTAAATTTAAAAAAACAAACTCCTTCTGGAGAAAAAATCCCCGCTTGTTACATCCAAAGCCCTCACATCCGATAGCCTTCTAAATGAAAGCAAACACAACAAAACTGTCACCTTTTGCAGCAACACTTTTAAACTCAAATTATCATTATAACCTAGATTTTCTAAAAAATGTAAAACATTAGATACATCCCAAACCAAATTATATCTAGCAATAGGAGGTCTTGATATCCTAATACCCCTCAGTAATCTCCTAACCAAAACTTCCTGAGCAACCGTAATTCCATTCCGTAAAACATGTCCTGCAGCAATTGCCGACCTATGAACATTAAACGTTCTGTATGATAAACCTCTCTCAAACAATTCAGACAAATAATTCACTAATTATTAACTAACCCCATCATGTTCACATATCTCACCACTGACACATTGTCCATCTTCATTACAAATAAACAATGGTATCAAGGAAACAATACTACATAATTTTTGAGAAGAGCACATTTAATTACCCTCTCTAAGATAATTATTCACAATGAATACATCAAATACTTTTTATAATATCACAAACAAAGGCGCCTATTCAAAGAAGGAAAAAAACAACAAATGACATAAATCACAATACATTATACATCAAAAAATGAAACATATAACACTACCCCACCAACGTAGTTTTAACTACGAGCAGACGCCGGTTGTGCTGAATGTAGTAGGAGTGATGGTTTGTCGGCTGAATTAGTGAGCAGTTGCAACTACAGTAATCGATTGAATTGGGAGTTGTATGTCCAAAATACAAGGATGGTGACGATTTAAAGTGCTACAAGGAGCGGGTTTGTCACCCTATTGATAGGGAGATATTGCGTTCGGGGTGTTGGAATATTAAGCATAAGAGATCTTTCCACCCTGATCCATAGGACCATTATTATATAACCCCTGTCCTGAAGAGGCCTAAGAAGAAAAGGCTGAAACGTGGTCACGTCGACATATTTTAAGGAGGAGTCCTTGGATTAATAGTGATTTTTTGTAACTATGTGGTGTTACACCAGAGCTAGGCCAATTAGTTTACAAGCCTAATAGTGTTTCACTTAGACTATCTCCTAGTGGTTCACCCAAAAGTATAGGGGGACACTATATGTATATTCGTTGGTGGGCTAGTGTTATATGTATCATTTTTTGATGTATAATGTATTGTGATTTATGTCATTTGTTGTTTTTTTCCTTCTTTGAATAGGCGCCTTTGTTTGTGATATTATAAAAAGTATTTGATGTATTCATTGTGAATAATTATCTTAGAGAGGGTAATTAAATGTGCTCTTCTCAAAAATTATGTAGTATTGTTTCCTTGATACCATTGTTTATTTGTAATAATTATGTCCTATACCCAGGTATCTTAGGGTTATTAGGGTATACCCCTGTTGTTTAACATTTTCCATCTTCAGCAACACTGCACACTTCGCACTGTTCTTCGTAAAACTCTTTATCGCGCAAGCACCTGCTAACAACTCCAGACAATTTATATGAAGTTTGCTCTCCTCCTCTGACCATACTCCACCTGTCATGATCAAACCACATCGAGCCACCCAACCTTCCAAACTCGCATCCGATTCTATTACTAACTCGGGGCACTTCTCAAAAATAGCTTTCTCATTCCATGCCTCCATGTTCCTTAACCACCAGAACAATTCCTCTCTGCCCTCTTGAGTCAAAATAATCTCCTCTGAATATTCCAAACCACTCCTTAAGTGCCTTCCCTTCAATCTCTGTAGTGCATGATAATTCAATGGTCCTGGAAAAATAGCTTGAATCGTAGATGAGAGTAAACCTATAACCCTTGCTAACCCTCTCAAAGATACTTTCTCTGCAGCCAGTACCTTGCGTATCTCCTTTCTTATTCTTTTCAACTTCTCCTTTGGTAACTTAAACTGACCATCTACTGTATCCACCAGAAACCCCAAAATTGTGTTACCTGAGCAGGAACCAGACAAGACTTCTTCTTGTTTACCACAAACCCTAGTTTTTCTAATAATTGTACCGCCATATTCGTGTGTTCCTGGATCTTTAACCTGCACTGATCCATTAACAGAATATCGTCCAAATATATGATCAGTCTTACTCCTCTCTCCCTTAAAAATGCTGCCACAGGCCGAGGAACCTTTGTAAAACAAATCAGGGCAGAGGACAGTCTGAATGGAAGGCAAACAAACTTCCACATCTTACCTCCCCATCTGAATTGTAAGAACCTTAGAAGGGGTTCCCAAACTGGGATCGTCAAATATGTGTCCTTTAAGTCCAAACTTGTCATCCAATCTCCTATTTGTAATACATCTCTTACTAAATGAATACCCTCCATTTTGAAATCATGAGACTCCACACAGTCATTCAGACTTTTCAAATTTATCACTGGCCTCATTCCTTTGTCTTTTTTCTCGACAAGAAAAATGTTGCTGACCAACCCTTCTAGGTAATCTGTAACCTCCTCTATTGCACCCTTCTCTACTAAATACTGAACTTCCTTGTCCACTAGCACTGCCAGTTGCACATTTAACGGCAACATCTCTGGAAGATGACTTTGACATGTCTCCTTCACAAAATCTATGTGATATCCCATAACTGTTTGTAAAACCCACGGATCTCTTGTTACCTCTAACCAATTTCCCAAAAATTGAGAAAGTCTGCCGCCCAACTTTTGTGGGGTAACAATATGGTCTTGACTTACCTGCATTTCTGAAACGTCCATCACCA
Source organism: Calotriton arnoldi (assembly GCA_963921515.1). Lineage (NCBI taxonomy): Eukaryota > Metazoa > Chordata > Amphibia > Caudata > Salamandridae > Calotriton > Calotriton arnoldi. The sequence continues at coordinate 555,444 of CAWUFW010006331.1, read as the reverse complement.
CGTTCATGTCTTCCTCTATTCCTCTGTCTTTGAGGGTAGAATCCGCCTGACTGATATGAGGTCTGAAAAGTACTGGGTCTAAATGAGGCTGTAGTAATGCCTTGTCTTCAGCCGGGGAACCGGCCCTTCATTCTCCCGGCCCCTCCAAAAACACGTCTATCAAAAACTTTTTTAATCTCTCTTTGAGATTTTTGTAAAGAGCTAAAAGCTCCCACATATTTAGACATATCCTTTATAAAATCGTCACTAAACAGCAACCCATTTGCTGAATGACCACCTTCGTTATTTGCTAATTCCACTAACTTCGGGTCAATTTTTAGCAAAATACTCTTCCTATGTTCAACTGATAAAGCAGTATTTGCATTACCCAATAGACAGACAGTTCTTTGGACCCATTGTCTCAAAACTTCTATATCCAAGCTCTTATTACCCACGTATGTTTCCTCAACCATTTTAAAAATCTTTGTAATAGGGCCCGTCAAATCAAATAAACGGTCCTTACACATTTTTAGGCCCTTATCCAAGCCTTTCCTAGGATACCTTCCACCTTTGCCTATGCAGGCAATTATCTTTGCATCCAGTTCTGGTGTCCCCCTTAGCCTATTGGCCAGACTAGGTCTTGGACATTCCGATCTCAAGCGAAGGCTTACATCTTTTGGAATCTGTTTCCTCAACCAATTCTCCACGTACTCTGCTACAGCAATTGGAGTTCATTCTGGTGACAAAGGATGCTTAATCAATAAGGGATCAAACATATACTCTCCCAAGGGATCCATCAGAGCCTCCTGCTCTCTGTTATTTTCTGCCAACACTGCAGATTGCCTAGTATTCTCTCTTAACTCTTCCTTTGACTTAAAATCCGAGGAACAACTTATTTCCACCTCTGCGCTCCCAGAGGATTCATCACAGCAAACCGAGGAATGTTCCTTGTTTCATGAGTCTGCTTCCCAGACTTCTCTGGACCCTAAACTTTATCCCCTTGTGTGTTATTAACACTGCCAAATTTTCGTTGACCTCCAAATCCCTTATCATGACTCCCTTTCTTAAACTTCTTTTCTACTCCTCGTTTTTCCTCAAGATGTTTCCTCTTCCTACTCACTTTACCACTTCTCTCTACACCTGATCCTTCTCCAGCTGAATAAAATCTTTAATTTTGCACCATCATACCCTTACTAGGTAATAAATCATCCAATTTCCTTTCCATTTTATTATTGAAATAATTTGAAAATGTAGTCAACATGCTCATAATCCTATCCTCCATAGAACTATTTTCTAGACTCCCTAAATTACTAGGTTCAGACATGCTCGAAACTATCCTGCCTAAAATACCAGAAAAAGTCACCTTCAACTTTATTTGCCTCTTCGATTGTCTCCACAATACCTCAGACCTACAATTCAAAGGTATTTCAAGTCCATTAAAAAACAAACTTCTCACCCCAATCTGTCATCCGATGCATCCAATCTTAAAATATTGAAAACATCCCGTCTTCCTAAAATGGCCTCCACACTTACGTGACAGCAAAACCAGTCCTACCTTTATTTCAATGCTCTTACCTGGAAGCGTTGTTCTTTATCTCCCGACTCTGTGCGTTCAATTTCATCGCGCTCCACAATCCCCCGAGCGCCTTCCTAATCTCGAGCCACACATGTTTCAAACTTGACTGGATTGCATGCGAAACCCCGCATGCACCACAATGCCCTCTCGCCAGGTAAGGACTACACAACTTGGCCGTTACACGCGCCGCGCTTCATTTCAAACAACGCAACATAATTACGGACATGCTAACAAGCTCGCACCTCGGAAAATATTTTAAACGCTTACACTGCTTATAATTCCTGAAATCTCAAGAACCCATATCTCTCATATTTCATATATTCTTTTAACCAAACATTGGTAAATAAATGTAAACGTTCCTTTCCTTTAAATATTTAAATACACCCATTTAATCCATGAATCCTTTCCAAAACACTTCCCCAAGAATCATTTTTAACAAAAACTCATCATAACAGCCAATCATAATCATTCATACTCGGTGCTCCCATAGATTACTTATCTGATTCAGGAGCAGCAAAAAAGAAGGTAGGTTGTTGGGAGTTCCATGGTTTTATAGTGTTGGAATTCTCTATGTTTTGTATTCTATTTCTTAAAGGGGCTGCTGAGTGTGCAGCATTAAAGAAGTTTGCAATAATGTTAGCCTGCGGTCTTGCCATAAAATCAGCAGTCTTGTTAACTCTCCTTTTTACGAAGGGTCACAATCACAGGGTATTTTTGGCCATCATAAACTCGAGCAAAGCTTTAAACTGGCACACGTCCTTCTACAGGGACTCACCTGGTGCCATCTTCAGTACACCTCGTTCCCACAGGCATAGGAATGTGACCAGAGCGTTGTAAGGAACCTTTCATTCCAAATTGTAGGCCCGTGTGTGCAGTTGCACACCTTGCATTTAGCCACACCGATAGGATTGCCGAATCTTAAAATTCTTTCAGACCTATTTCTCCAAGTTGACCATGGCAAATCTCCAGACGAGGAATTCTGTCTTTGTGAACAGGGAGGGGGCACCCACATTTTCTTTGGCCAATACTGACATGAGGGAAATACGGCCTGCTGTCACCAAACCTTTAATGCTGCATGAATGTACATCTCTGAATGATAAAACTTCTACCTCATTCTCTGCTGCAAACATTTGGCTCTTTTACTGCTGTGTTTTCTGAGACTGATTAGCTAATGTTTTGTGCAGTGCTAAATGAGCCTTCGAAGACTGAAAGCATTTTCAAAGCTTTTAAACATAAATACACAGCGAGAGTCACAATTAGTGAGCGAATTTCACTTCTTGTCCACTACAGAGCAAGGATTCTGAAACATTCAGTTTTCTTCCTAAAGAAAGCACATACACTGCACCCCTCTTTGCATTTCATGAATAACCTTAGCCAGATTCCAGAAGGAACCCTATCTTTTATTAATCAGAGGGTTTTCTGCAGACTTTTCTCCCACCTCAACAATGGAAGTTAAACACTGACCATACGAACTAGAGTATAAACATTTTGAAACTAGTCTCAAAACCTTCAGCAGACACCAGCTCTCCGATCAATGAATGAATATTTACCCCACCTGCCGTGACATAATTTACCCAGAAATTGCTGCATCTGTACTAAGTTTGATACTTAACCTAGACCAAGCAGATTTGCAGACTTCCACGCTGGCTGGAGCACCCGGCCGATATGAATATCCATACGTCAGCCTGTCGGATTGGACAAACTCCCTATGGCCCTCTGGCATGGAATGGACGTTGGCGCCCCGGGGGTGGCTTCAGATTGGACAACAGCAGGGGTAGCATACTCCAATCCTATTAAGGAGGTCACATGTGTAAGTAAGGAGGGATGTCATTCTTCAGGAACAGTTAAGATGGTTTGAACAAACTGTTTGCCACTGGTACTAACGCTACTGTTCTATCAAACAGTATAATCTGCGTGTTAATTTTGGAGAGTTCAATGTAATCATCTGATGAAGTACGCATCACAGTGCAGGTGTGTGCCATTAAATGTGTGACAGTGTGCGTATGGATTTTAGAATGTAAAGGGTTGTATGCATGTGATAGAATTTGGATATATTTGCTGTGGTTGTGTACTAGTGTAACTCTGTTACAATTTAGAGGAGTGTAAACGTGTTTGGGTGCAGAAGTTGATGTGTGAACTTTTCTGTCTGAGTGTAGATGTGGTATTTATGTGAGTACTTATGTGAGCGTTTTGGCATAGAGAAATGTGTCTGTGTCATCTATGTGGCCCTCTATTGAACTTGGAGGTGAGAAGACCTCTGCTTTGAAAATAATGCAGGTGCCCATGAAGCTTGAAGTAGTGTACATGCTTTATAGTTAGACGTTCGTACCATCAATGCTATAAATAAAAGACAGTGTCCACGGTCTTGAAGGTAGCTGTGGAGTAGAACACTACTGTGTGCACTTCCCTTTTTCCACTGAACCCAAGAAATCACATTGACCAGGGGCAGATCAGAATGCAGCTATGAGGTTGTCTGTTAGTCTGTCAGTTAGTCCGCACAGAAGCTCTACTGCCTCTTGCAACTCACGGCTCCCTATCATGACCCACCTTCTAGGTACAAGGGAGTTAGTAAGCTTAGACCAAAGCAATCCAGTCCTAATTTTCTGTCTCGCACATACCCAGTCTCCACTCCAACTACACAAATCGCAAAGATGGCTGTAAAGTCAAGCACCACCAGGCAGGGACCTAGCTAATGATCCACATAGGAAAGTGCTTTATTGTGTTATTTATGTATGACAGGTTCTTTATCATTAAGTGTTTCTACTTGCAGTGCTCAGAGCGAGTCGAAGTCCAGTGATACAAGCATTATGCCAAAACTTGAAATGGGAGCCCACCAACCGGACTATACTCTGGCACAGTAAGACTTAAATATTAATAGTGCTTCCCAGTCACCTACCAAATCACTCCCTTGTTCTGCTTCCTTTTCACTCTCAATTACCCTTAATCTCAGTCCTTGTACTATTATGTTTTTCTTTGATTTCCCTACCCTGTCATGTATTGCTTCCATGCAGTATGCCCAGTTAGTCCTCTCTGTTACATTCAAAATGTTTTTGAATCTTTTTTTCTTTTTCTAGTGCAGTATGTTCCACTTTCCTTAAGTATAGAAATCCTTCATTAGAAATGTCTCTCTCTCCCTTTGTCTGTTTCATTTTCAGTAATTAACACCTTCGCCTGTAATTGGTCAGGAAGCTCAAAGGATATCTTCACTGAGGTGTTGGTCTTAGTCATCTTGACTATATTTCTGCACTCATGCATCAATTGTTGCCCCACCTAGAAGTCTATAAATTCAGACTCAACGACTGATCTTGTTCTTTAATGCACTTTTTCTGTCTCTTGTTATATTTGGCACCAATTTTTAAAGCATTTTTGAAGGATCACCAGAACGTTGTAAACTGCATTACAGTTGGCTTATGCAGCATTTTGGTTTAGCTGCTACTAAGAGCGACAATGTCAGACCCTCACTGGATGATTCTTTACCTTATAGAAGTAATAGTGATGCCAAGTGATTTTCAAAAGAGTAACGTAAGTTGTTGTCCCACATGTGGAACGGTAATATGGGAGAAAAGATTGCTATGGTCATTATAGACACTGGGTTAAAGAATTCTTCTGTTCGAGGCATGTGTGGCTGTAGATACACATGCTTTGCATACTGCTGCCATCTAGTGTTGGGTCTGGATGTGTGCAAGTTTTTTTTTCCATAGAAGTCTTTCGAGTCACGAGGTAAAGTGACTCCTCCTCTTGGTGGTAATGCGCATGGGCATCGACCCCATTGTTAGATTGTTTTCTTTCCGCCGTCGGGTTCAGATGTGTATTGCTGCGCTCTGGTTTGAGACAGTTTCGGACTCCTTTCGGTTCGTAATCCACCCATACACTTGTCGGTATTGTTATTAAACGAGTTCCCATCTTTGTGTTTCAAAAATCTGGAATACTATCGCTCGTCGGCTTGACGCGCTACACCCGTGGCCTTCGGGCTTCAACCTTCCGGGCTTATCTTTCTATCTCATCAACTTTGCCTTAGAATGCCCTGCTGATGGAACGGACTCCATTCAGTTTCTGCCCAAGGTGCCACGCTAAGTATCCGCGGACCGACCAACCTTTGCTTGCCTCCTGATCACAGGGAAGAAGATTGCGGGGCCTGTCGTTCTTTTCGGTTGAAGAAAACCTTACGGAACCGAAGGGCAGATTGCAGGGAGATGCAGTGTAGGGAGGTTGATGAAACACCATACAACTTCGGTCAACAGGATGTTGAGGAGGAGGAACTCCAAGAGGCCTCTACGGCCAAAGAAGAGGTGTTTTCCGTAGAGGATTCCGGCTCCAACATAGAGAGCGACACCCACATGCAGTACCTCCCACTTGGTCAGTGTGCTGTGAGTACTAATGCCCCCATCCCGCCACCAAAAAAATATTCAGGTCCAACCGAACATAAGGCTCCGGGGCCACCACTGCCAGCAGGCCATGGTCGGCACCGAACTTCTGCTACACATGCCATGCCCTTGGGCTCGGCTCGGAAGGAATGGCCCAAGCCATTGGCTTCCGCACCGAGTTGACCCTCTTCATCTTTGGCTCCAACCACTTTGCCACCGAAACAACTCTCGGCACTGAAAATTTCACCATTGAAATCGGCTCCCAGTACTCCAGTCAAACCAATCCACCAGACAATACAGGGAAGGCTCGATCCACACCAAAAATAGCTACACATACAGGCTCAGACTGGCCACATCTTAGCCAACACAGTGGTGTCGGCGCCACCTCCATCAAAGCGCCAACTTTCCTTTGGAGAAGCAGTAGACTTTCCGGTGGCTGTTAAAAAGAGGAAGACAGACAAGGCTACGATTCCCTTGCACCCTCCTCCGCCTACTTATCCACTGCCAACACCTCCTCCTCCACCCTTCATTCCACCAGCTCCACCCTCTCCACCTCATTTACAGGGTGATCCCCTTAGATATTACTCCACAGGGATCCCCTCATTCCTTCACAGGTGGCCATGGGGGGGGGGGGGGTGATTCTTATGATGCACCACAGCCCACAGATCCCTGGCCAGATTTTGACATTGATCCGTCAGGGAACACCGATCCAGACCTGTGCCCTACCAAACCTGTGCCCTACCAAACCATCCCCTCCTGATGACACCACCTCATATCAGGAGCTCATCAACAGAGCTGCAGCGTTCAACCAGGTCCCGCTCCATAAAGAGCCTAAAGAAGAGGATTTCCTCTTTTAAACCCTACCCAGTACACATAGGGCTACTCAGTACCTCCCTATGTTAAATGACATGATGCGTCACACTGATGAAATCTTTAAAGACCCTTCCCGAGCACGCATTATCACTCCCAGGGTCAACAAAAAATACAAAGCTGCACCCTCAGACCCTATTTACATCTGAGGGCAACTTCCCCCAATTCATTGGTTGTGTCCAATGCCCGTAAGAGGGCTGATTCACAAACCCTAGCTGACGCTGCATCTCCTGATAAAGAGTCTAAGCTAATTTATGCTTCAGGGAAGTGAGTAGTGTTGCAGTCTGCTAACCACTGGCAAATTGCAAATACACAAGGTCTGTTAGCCAGGTATGATCGCGTCCACTAGGATGAAATGGAGGACCTCCTCCAGTACCTCCCAGAGGAACATAAAAAAGGGGGCAGGAACTAGTACAGGATGGCAAACTCATTTCTAATAATTCCATTAGACGTGCCCCACATTCCGCGGATACAGATGCCAGGGGTATTAATACAAGTGTGTTGCTCCACAGACATGCTTGGTTGTGTATATCTGGCTTCAAGCCAGAAGTTCAGCAAACACTCTTAAATGTCCCCTTTGACAAGGAACACCTGTTTGGTCCATAAGTTGATCAAGCCTTAGAAAAGGACACAGAGGTTGCTAAATCCATGAGTGCACTCCAAACACCCACTCCCCGTGGCTCCTTTCACCGCTCCTCATATAGGGCAGGCTCAACATCAGCATCTTCCAATGTCTCTTATTTATCATATCGACCACAAGCTCCCAGTTCCCCTTCACAAGGCTATTACAGGGGCACATACAGGGGTAACAACTTCAAAGGTTGTGGCAAAGGTGCTTCCTCACGTGATGCCTCGTCCATCACTAAGCAGTGACTCCCTTCTTTTTCCCCGATCATTTAACACCTGTTGAAGGTCGATTAAAAAAAATGCCTCCCTACCTGGCAATCCATAACATCTGATCAGTGGGTGTTGGACATTATCCAACATGGTTATTGTCTGGATCTCATCACCACACATCCAAACATTCCACCTCACACACACAAACTCTCTGGGGAACATCAAAACCTACTCAAACAGTAAGTGCAAGCTCTCTTGCTCAAAGTAGCTATAGAGCCTGTTCCTTTGCAACATCAGGGATCAGGGGTAGACTTCCTGTACTTTCTCATTCCCAAAAGGATGGCTCACTACAGCCCATCTTAGATCTCAGGCCCTTACATTATTACAACCTGTCGGAGCATTTTCATGTGGTCACCCTCCAAGACATGATCTCACTTCTCCAGCAAGGCGACTTTATGTCGGCAGTAGACTTAAAGGATGCCTACTTTCACATCCCAATGCATCCAGCACACCCCAAATACTGCAAGTTTTTCATAGCTGGCAAACATTTTGAGCTCAAAGTCCTCCCATTCTGGGTCACTACTGCACCCCAGGTGTTCACCAAATGCTTAGCAGTGGTAGTAGCACATCTAGGCAGACAAAACATCCATGTCTTCCTGTATCTGGCCTACTGGCTTATCAAACCCATTATCCTTTCTCTATGTCACCAACACACTCAGGTCACTATAGATCTGCTCCATCAGTGTACAAAAATCACATCTTCAACCTTTACAGGTTCAGCTGTATCTGGGGGCTATTCTCAACACACAAGTGGGATTAGCAAATGCAATGCACTAAAGATTTAAAATTTCCTGCTACCACAATTTAAAGCCAATCAACAACTAACAGAACAGTTATGGGTCTGCTGGGTATGATGGCCTCATTCATCGCAATAGTGCCACATGTATGATTGCACATGAGTCTGCTGCAAGAATGTCTAGCACGCCAGTCGTCTCAGTCACAGTGTCAGTTGGAAGATCTAGTGTTGGTAGACAGATGCACTCATCGCTCTCTGCAGTGGTGGAATGCACAAAACCTGCTAAAAAGGCAGCCATTCCTCAACCCTGTTCCACAAATTGTTCTCACAGTGGACACATCCCTCACAGGATGGGGTATTCACCTGCAGGATCTCACAGTTCAGGGTCTCTGGGATAACAAATCACCAGATTTTCCATATCAACTACCTCAAGCTTCAAGCTGTTCTCCTAGCATTGAAAGCGTTCCTACCTCACCTAGTAGGCAAGGTTGTCTTAGTCTGGATGGACAATATTACAGACATGCACTATGTACAAAAACAGGGGGGGCACACTCTTTACAATTATCACACCTATCTCAGACCATTTGACGTTGGGCAATACATCACAATATCTATCTGTTAGCGGAACACCGCCCAAGAACAGACATCGACTTTGCCGACATACTCAGCAGTATTCGGCAACAAGTCCACGAGTGGGAACTCCACCCCCAAGTCCTCCTCCCATACTTCCACAAGTGGGGGTTTCCACAGATAGACCAGTTTGCAACCACAGACAGCACAAAATGTCCAAACCTCGCCTCCAGGTTCCCACACCCATTATCCAAGGGTGATGCTCTATGGATGAACTGGTCAGGGATATTTGTCTACGCTTTTCCGCCTCCCTCTTCTTCCATTTCTGGTTCGGAGGCTCAGGCATACGTCTCTCACCCTCATTCTAATATCTCCCACTTGGGCTTGTCAACCATGGTTCACCACACTACTCGAACTCTCCATAGTTCCCCACGAGAAGCTTCACCTCAACCCGGACCTTCTCACTCAGAACATGGAGAAATCAGGCATCCAAATCCAAAGGAACTCAACCTTGTGATTTAGCACTTGAGGTCATAGAATTCAGTTACCTAAACCTCCACCTGAATGTATTACCATTCTTAAAGAAGGCCTACAACTAGAACATGTTATGCACCTAGATGAAAAAGATTTGCCTTTTACTGCCGTAATAGGCACGTTGATCCATTTAATGCAACTGGGCAAAATATTGTTTGCTTCCTCCTTTATTTACAGCTCTCTGGCCTTGCCTACACTTTAATAACACTTACAATTAGCTGCAGTGGCTGCCTATCCACAAAACAGGCAACACTTATCTTTGTTCAAAGTGCCAGTTATTAAGGCGTTTATGGAAGGCCTTAAAAGGGTAATTCCACCCAGAATTCCACCTGCACCCACATGGAAACTCAATATTGTTCGCCCCAGACTTATGCGTCCACCATTGAACCATTACATAATTGTCCCCTCCAATTTCTCTCTTGGAAGGTCGCCTTTTGGATTGCCATTACTTCACTTAGGCGTGTCAGTGAGCTCTATGCGCTAGCCATAGAAGAACCTTTCTTCCAACTACACAGGGATAAGGTCGACCTTTGCACCAACCTAAAATTCCTTCCAAAGGTGATTTCCCCTTTCCACCTTAACCAATCAGTTGAATTACCTGTGTTCCTTCCCAAACTAGAATCAGTTGCGGAAAGAGCTCTTCATACACTAGATGTTAAAAGGGCTCTAATGTATTACATTGACAGAACCAAAGATTTCGATAAAACCAAACTCTTTGTTGCTTTTTCATTCCCTCACAAAGGAAATCCCAAATCTAAATCAGACATTTCTAGATGGATAATTAAATATATTCAGACATGTTACGTCAAAGCCAAAAGGACTTTACCCCCACCCTGTGAGCACACTACTCATAAAATAGGGGATTCTATGGCTTTCCTGGACAATATCCCAATAGCTGACATATGTAAGCCGGCTACATGGTCTACACCACACATTTTCACTAAACATTATTGTGTGGATCAGGGCCGGACTGGCCGTAGCGGGCACCGGGCATTTCCCCGGTGGGCCGCCAGGGTGGGGGCCGGTTTTGGGCCCCTGGGGAGCCGTTTTTGTTAAAGGGCCGTTTTTGCAGCATAAGCTGCAATACCGGCCCCTGTAACAAAATCGGCCGAACCCGGCCCTGGGAAACAACTCGGCCGCACCTCCAACCCCCCCCCCCCCCGGGGGGCCAGCCGAGCACTTTGCCAGGGCCGGTTTTGGTTCCCAGTCCTACCCTGGTGTGGATGTTGTTGCACACCAACAAGCTAATGTAGGTCAGGCAGTGCTACGTACACTTTTTCAGATGACTGCAACACCCACAGGTTAGCCACCGCTTTTGGAGGGCACTGCTTTACAGTCTGTGCAAAGCATGTGTATCTACAGCCACACATGCCTCGAACGCATTATGTTACTTACCCTGTAAGCATCTTTTCTTGGCATGTAGTGTTGTAGATCCATGTGCGCCCATCCTCCTCCCTGGACACCTCTGCCCGTTGCAGTTCCTTTCATATGCATGGACATCTCTTTACTGATACTTATTCACACTCCATTCTCACCCTCCTGTGGGAAAACAATCTAACAATGGAGTCGATGCCCAGGCACATTATCACCAAGAGGAGGAGTCACTCTACCTTGTGACTTGAAAGACTTCTTTGAAGAAAAACAACTTGTACACATCCGGACCCAACACTAGATGGCAGGAGTATGCAAATCTACAGTACTACATGCCTAGAACAGATGCTTTCAGGGTAAGTAACATAATCCTTTCTCTCACTTTTTGTGCAAAGCCTTATCTGGGGTTGCCACAGCTTCAGAAGTGCCTGGGCATTAACTACAACAATATCATAGTTGAAGGAAAGTAGGATCTGCTTCTTATGGTTACCCCCACTTTTTGCTTGATGTTACACTGTTTTTGACTAGTTTGACTGGGATCCTGCCAATCTGGACCCCAGTCTATCTGCTTTCTCCCTAAAATGTTATGTCATTTACTTAGGTACACTCCAGATTGGATACTGGGGTACCCTTGTCAGTTCCTAGTATATGGTACACATGTACCCAGGGCATAGGTACCCCAGAGGCCTCCCATGGGCTGAAGCATGTATTATGCCACCCATGAGAGGCCATACAAAATGGAACTACAGGCCTGCCAGTGCAGCCTGTGTAAGCTGGTGCTTGCACCACTTATGAAAGATATAGGTTTACTATACCTACAGGTCACTACACTTAAAACCTATCAGTCACCCCTCTAGCAGGCCTTGACAATCCTGAAGGCAGGGTGCTGGGTTTTACGTGAGAGGGTGCCCCTGCATGAGCAGAACACCCCTGAGCCTTCGGAGACCATTCTCCCGGGTTGTCGGTGACACAGCCAGACAGACATATATGTAGAGGTGCAATATATGCTCGCGTAAAATGCTATTTCGAAAACGGCTGCAACAAAACAGGTTGTGTTTGGTATCAAACACCTTGGAATCATACCTCCACACCGGTAACCGGTATGGGAGGTATGATTCCACCCTTCTGAAGTGAGCTTTGAGGGGTCCCTGGTCTTCCCAGTACCAGCCTTCTCGAGCCGGACAGCACAAAATGGTTGCTGCCGACCAGAGACACATTTCTGCCCTCCTGCTGCTGAGCCAAGCTCGAGCAGCAGAAGGCAGCACAATAGGCATCCTGTCACAGGGAGGTGTGACCACCTCCCAGACAAGGCTCCTGCTCTGGCGCAAAACTGGACAAAGGACATGGGAGTAACCTCCCCACTGTCCAGACCCTCCTCTAGGAGGGTCCCCTAAATCTGTCCAACCCTCTCCCATGGGTACTTAAGGGCTTACCTGGCTGTAGGACCCTAGATTCGACGTGGACAAGATTCTGAACAAGGAACCACTGACCTTCGACCGTCTGGACACGCTGGAATTCGCTGGACATGTCTTTGAGATGTCATCAGTGTTGTCATCAGTGATGTCACTGACCATGTCATGAGTGATGTAATATGTGATGTCATCAGCAGTGCATTGCAGGGGCGCGAGTTATACTTAGCTCAACTAACTATAACGGCCGAATTTCTCTGGTTTTGTACGAGTGAAATGTCCAACTAACTATAACGTCCCTGAAACCTGTGGTTTTTTCAGTGAATTTCTAAGGTTTTTTAAATGCTAATTTCTAACTATTAACGTCCCTGAAACCTATGGTTTTTTCAGTGAATTTCAAAGGTTTTTTAAATGCTAATTTCTAACTATAACGTCCCTCAAACCTATGGTTTTTTCAGTGAATTTCAAAGGTTTTTTAAATGCTAATTTCTAACTATGCCTACATAGGTAGGAAATGTGCAGAAAGAGGAAGAAAGGTGCAGAAAGAAGCAAGAGATGTGCAGAAAGAACCAACAGAGGTGCAGAAAGAGGCCTTGTTGCAAAGTCATCCTGTGCCCTGGGCACCCCCCAACTTTTTGCTGATTAGTACTGGTGGTAAATGACTCTGACTGACACTGGGCTCTGCCTAACTAGGCCCGATCCAGTGCTATGCTGAAAGACAATTAGAATACAGTGAAAACACCTACATACACTAGGGTACACTATGGGTTGGGGTACCCCTGTGATTGACATGACCTCCCCTGTAAGGCCCTAGTACATAATAGGACAGGGGGATTAAAGCTACCTCCAAGTCCCTAGCATATAATAGGGCATGGCAGTTTAGAGGCCAGCAGCCCTTTTCTGCACTTGCATGTGTGGACTGATGAGCCTGAGGTCAGTTTAAAAGTAGCCCTGTGTGTGCAGAAAGAGGCAAGAGAGGTGCAGAAAGAAGCAAGAGAGGTGTAGAAAGAAGCAAGAGAAGTGCAGAAGGAAGCAAGAGAGGTGCAGAAAGAACCAACAGAGGTGCAGAAAGAGGCAAGAGGGATGCAGAAAGAGGCAAGAGGGATGCAGAAAGAGGCAACAGAAGTGCAGAAATAACCAAGAGATGTGCAGGAAAAGGGAAGAAGGGTGCAGAAAGAGGCAAGAGATGTGCAGAAAAAGGGAAGAACGGTGCAGAAAGAAGCAAGAGAAGTGCAGAAAGAGGTAAGTGAGGTGCAGAAGGAGGCAAGAGAACTGCAGAATGAAACAAGATAGTTGCAGAAACGGTGCAGGAAGAGGGAACAGGTGTGCAGACAGAGGCAAGAGAGGTGCAGAAAGAGGGAAGAGGGGTACAGAAAGAGGCAAGAGGGATGCAGAAATTTGCAACAGAGATGCACAAAGAAGCAGGAGCAGTGCAAAAGAACCAACAGAAGTGCAGAAAGAGGCAAGAGGGGTGCAGAAAGAGGCAAGAGAAGTGCAGAAAGAAGGAACAGAGGTGCACAAAGAGGCAAGAGGGGTGCAAAAAGAGGGAAGAGAGGTGTAGAAAGAGGCAAGAGAGTTGCACAAAGAGGGAAGAAGGGTGTAGAAAGAAGCAAGAGGGGTGCAGAAAGAAGCAACAGAGGTGGAGAAAGAAGCAACAAAGGTGCAGAAAGAAGCAAGAGGGGTGCAGAAAGAGGCAACAGGAGTGCAGAAAGAAGCAACAGAGGTACAGAAAGAGGCAAGAGAAGTGCAGAAAGAGGTAGGAGAGCTGCAGAAACAGGCAGTAGAGGTGCAGAAAGAGGGAACAGGGGTACAAAAAGAGGCAAATGAGGTGCAGAAAGAGGAAGAAGGGTGCAGAAAGAGGCAAGAGGGGTACAGAAAGAAGCAAGAGAGGTGCAGAAAGAGGCAAGAGAGGTGCAGAAAGAGGCAAGAGGGGTGCAGAAATAGGGAAGAGGGGTGCAGAAAGAGGCAAGAGGGATGCAGAAATTTGCAAAAGAGGTGCAGAAAGAAGCAAGAACTGTGCAGAAAGAACCAACAGAGGTGCAAAAAGAGGCAAGAGGGGTGCACAAAGAGGCAGGAGAGGTGCACAGAGGCAAGAGGGGTACAGAAAGAGGCAGGAGGGGTGCAGAAAGAGGGAAGAGGGGTGCAGAAATAGGCAGAAAGAGCGAACAGGGGTGCAGAAAGAGGGAAGAGGGGTGCAGAAAGAAGCAAGTGAGGTGCAGAAAGGCAACAGAGGTACAGAAAGACGCAAGAGAGGTGCAGAAAGAACCAAGAGAAGTGCAGAAAGAGGCAAGAGAATTGCTGAAAGAAGCAACAGAGATATAGAAAGAAGCAAGTGAGGTGCAGAAAGAGGCAAGTGAGGTGCAGAAAGAGGCAAGTGAGGTGCAGAAAGAGGCAAGTGAGGTGCAGAAAGAGGCAAGAGAGGTGCAGAAAATGGCAAGAGAACTGCAGAAAGAGGCAAGATGGATGCAAAAAAGGGAAGAAGGGTGCAAAAAGAAGCAAGAGAGGTGCAAAAAGAAGCAAGAGAGGTGCAGAAAGAAGCATGAGAAGTGCAGAAAGAAGCAAGAGAGGTGCAGAAAGAGGGAAGACGAGTGCAGAAAGAGACAACAGGGGTGCAGAAAGAAGCAAGAGAGGTGGAGAAAGAGGCAAAAGAAGTGCAGAAAGAAGCAACAGAGGTGCAGAAGGAGGCAAGAGAACTGCAGAAAGAGGCAAGAAAGTTGCAAAAACAGGCAAAAGAGGTGCAGAAACAGAGAACAGGGGTGCAGACAGAGGCAAGAGAGGTGCAGAAAGTAGCAAGAGGGGTGCAGAAAGAGGCAAGAGGGGTGCAGAAATTTGCAAGAGCGGTACAGAAAGAAGCAAGAGCAGTGCAAAAGAACCAACAGAAGTGCAGAAAGAGGCAAGAGGGGTGCAGAAAGAGGCAAGGGAAGTACAGAAAGAAGGAACAGAGGTGCAAGAGAGGTATAGAAAGGGGGAAGAGAGGTGTAGAAAGAGGCAAGAGAGTTGCACAGAGAGGGAGGAAGGGAGCAGAAAGAAGCAACAGAGTTGGAGAAAGAAGCAACAGAGTTGGAGAAAGAAGCAAGAGAAGTGTAGAAAGAAGCAACAGAGGTGCAGAAAGAGGCAAGAGGGGTTCAGAAAGAGGCAACAGAAGTGCAGAAAGAACCAACAGAGGTACAGAAAGAGGCAAGAGAAGTGCAGAAACAGGCAGGAGAGGTGCAGAATGAGGGAACAGGGGTACAGAAAGAGGCAAAAGAGGTGCAGAAAGAGGGAAGAATGGTGCAGAAAGAGGTAAGAGTGGTACAGAAAGAAGCAAGTGAGGTACAGAAAGAGGCAAGAGAGGTGCAGAAAGAGGCAAGAGAGGTGCAGAAAGTGGAAGAGATGAGCAGAACGAGGCAAAAGAAGTGCAGAAAAAGAAAGAAAGGTGCAGAAAGAAGCAACAGAAATGCAGAAAGAGGCAAGAGAGGCGCAGAAAGAAGCAAGAGTGGTTTGCACACCATTAGTACCAATTTAATACCCACATTTAGCAATAAGTAACAGGTGACCATTCTAGGTTTGCAAAGGGCCTACTACCAGGCTGTAACACTTGTCGCTGCTTTTTTGGTAACGTTTGAGCCGTGTGAGCTAGATACAGATTATGCAGCAGATGATGGATTATGTGGCAAATGCGGAAAATGTATAATTGTGCAAAAGTCAGTGCAGCTAAACCGTCGCATAATTCCAGTGGCCCTGCTCATACCTCTGACTAGGTCCAGAAGTGCTCCTCAGTGGTTCCATCTTTTTTTGTCTCATTAAATTTATAGTTTAACTTCTATGGAAATAAGGAAGACTAAACCTGAGGTTACCACTCCACAACACAGACTACCATACCACGTAATTACTCTCCGTAACACATAATCTCACTCTACATAATTCCTAAACACTAAATACCTCATACTTTCTATCCACGTCAAAGTCTATCCACATAATTTCACTGCACATCATACCACATAATTCCACTACACACAACCTACATCCACTCCACTCCAAGAAACATTAGTGAAACACTTTTACATTTACAACGCCTATAGCTCTAACTCTCGCAGATGTGAAACCTATTACATTGCAAATGCTCCTTTAACTAGTAGTCGCGTTTGCAGAGAGGTGGAGAAAGGGGGCTGGGCCTCCGACCAGCGCTCAGGAATTCCGCTGCGTAGGACTTACAGGAGGTACCAGGAGGGCTTCTTGGCCCCCAAAGTACCTCAGGAGCAAAGTGGACTTCATCCCCCAACCCGTAGTGTGTCAGGAGGCGCGTTTGCAGAGCGGTGGAGAAAGGGGGGCGTGGCCTCCGAAGACGTCTTACCAATACCACTGTGTGAGACTTACTGGAGGTAACAGGAGGGGTAGTTGGCCCGCAAGGACAACCTTGGGGGCCAACTACCCCTCCTATTACCTCCAGTAAGTCCCACACAACAGCATTGCTAAGTTCTCATTGCAGGCCACGCCCCCTTTTCCCACCACTCTGCAAGCGCGCTCCCTGGCGCGCTCTTGGATGGGGATTAAAGTTCACTTCACTTCTGGGGGTGCTAAGGGGCCAACTAGCCTACCTGATACCTCCAGTATGCCCCAGGTAGTGGGATAGCTGACAGGTGGACACAGGCCACGCCCCCTTTCTCCACCACTCTGCAAACACGCCTCCTGGTGCGTTCTGGGTTGGGGGATTAAGTCCCCTTGCCTCCTGAGGGTCCCTGGGGGCCAACTAGCCCACCAGGTACCTCCAGTAAGCCCCACACAGCTGCATTGCTGAGAGTGGTCTGAGGCCACGCCCCCTTTTTACACCACTCTGCAAACGCGCCTCCTGGTGCACTGCTGCCTGGGGGATGAAGTCCACTTTAGTCCTGAGGTCCTCAGGACACAAGAGGACCTCTTCGCCCCACCAGCAATGCGCCAAGAGGTGTGTTTGCAGAGTGGTGTAAAAAGGGGCATGGCCTCGGACCACCTCTCAGCAATCCCACTGTGTGGGGCTTACTGGAGGTACCTGGTGGGCTAGTTGGCCCCCAGGGACCCTCAGGATTCAAGGGGACTTAATCCCCCAACTTAGAACACGCCGGGAGGCGCGTTTGCAGAGTGGTACAGGGAGGGGGCGGGGCCTCCGGGAGATGCAGCTTTTTTTTGTTTTGTTAGGAGGGCTGTGTGGCCCCCCTTCTCTTAATAATTTGAGGGCCCTGGGGACCCCATCCCCCAGGGCCTGACCCTTTTTAAAAAATAAAAAAAAAAACAGGAAGGGGGCCGCGCGGCCCCCCTCTCGAGGCCAAAATAGCCCCGGGGAGGTGGTGGTCCCCAGGGCCAGGGGGTCCGCAACGGACCCCCACCATTAATTAAAGTTTGCCCCAGGGAGGTGGTGGTCCCCGGGGCAGTGTGGGGAGGGCAGGAGCCCCCCCACACTTTTCAAATTACATTTAAGTCCTGGGGAGGTGACGGTCCCCAGGGGGGCTCGCGAGGCCCCCGCACATAATTAAGGATGCCCCGGGGAGGTGGCAGTCCCCGGGGCAATGTGGGGGGGGGGACAGGAGCCCCCCCACGCATTTTTTTTCAAAGAAGCCCCGAGGAGGTGGCAGTCCCCGGGGCTGCGGGGGGGCCGTGTGCCCCCGCATATTATTTCAAAAGCCCCGGAAAGGTGGCGGTCTCCGGGGCTGCGGGGGCCCCCACGGGCCCCCGCACCATTATCGCACACTACTCCCGGGACCTGGCCCACCCAGGGGCTTTAAGAAAACCAAGTGCGGGAGACCGCACTTCGTTTTTTTTTGTTTTTTTTCTCGGCAGGATTTGCGAACTCAGCGCGAATCCTGCATTTTTTTTTAAATGCTTTTTCAGGCACTGGGGGTCCCTGTGGGACCCCCTGAGCACGCCTAGGGGGTCAGGGTGTTTCTACCCTGCCCCCTTTTCTTTTTTTTATCGTTTTCTGACCCTTTTGCTTGTGACTCGGTATTACTGAGTCATAAGATGGCTGCCAACACATTCTGGTTTGGAGTGTAATCAGAGTGAAGCTCATGCCCGGGAGGGTTCACAAATCCTCCTCAGTGCTCAGATATCGATATTTTTATTTTTTAAATTTCTCAGCAACTACTGCAATGGATTTACACCATTTAAAAAAAAGCACGCTTTCTGGACCAAGACCTACCTTTCTGCCAAATTTGGTGTAATTCCATTCAGCAGTTCGGGGTGTAGCCGTGTCTAAAGTTCCTATGGAAATTAACATGGAGAAAACGCGTTTTGGTACCCCCCTTTTTTCTCGGCCCCCGCTTGACTAATCACTCCCAAACTTTCAAGACAGGAGCTGACCTGAGCTGGTCATTAGTTTGGAAAATTTCGCGAAGATTCGTCAAACGGCGCCAAAGATATTGGCAAAAGAAAAACGCTTTTGAATAGAAACAAGGTCCTAACTATAACTACCTACTGGCGACCACCAGTAGGTAATATATATATATATATATTATATATATATATATATATATTATATATATATATATATATATATATATATATATATATATATATATATATATATATATATATTCACTGAAAAAACCATAGGTTTTAGGACAGTTATAGTTAGTTGGACATTTCACTCGTACAAAACCATAGAAATTCCCCCGTTATAGTTAGTTCAGCTAACTATAACTCGCGCCCGCAATGCACTGCTGATGACGTCACATATTACATCACTCATGACATGGTCAGTGACATCGCTGATGACATCTCAAATGACATCACTGATGACATCACTGATGACATCATCCAGTGACTGTGTGTTTCTGTAAAGTTTAAATATGTTTAATATATATAGGGAAAGGCGTATTGAAAAATGAGTGGGTGTATAAGTGTCTGAATGGATGATTTAGTACGTGCGTGACTGACTCTACAAGTGAGTGATTAAACGTATCTTACTGAATGCATGGGTTAGTGACTAAACTGTGTGAATGTCTGTATCCGTCTGTTTGTTGGTGTGTAAGTGGATGCATGGATTTGCGAATAGCTACATGAGTGTCTATATGGGTTATTGATTGGTTCTCTGAGTATCTGTATGGCTGCCTGAGTGTTAGTGTGGGTGGGGTGTGTGTGACTCTGTACTTAGATGTGTGAGTGGGTGATTCACTGGGTGCATGATTTCAAGAGTGCATCTGTGATGGACTGCTTGGGTGGGTGAGTGTGTGTATGGGTGTGTTAGTGAGTGAATGTATATCTCAGTGGTACATGTGCGAGTAACTACATATGTAAAAGGCAGTATATATGTGTGTTAGAGTATTTAAATGGCTATAAGTGAGAGTGTGTGATTGTGAGAGTGGCTGTATGGATGCGTGTGTGCTTGTATCAGTTATTGTATAAGAGCGTAAGAAATGTGCTAGTATTTGTATGAGTAAGTGAGCTGGTGTGTGTATAACTGTATAGGTGAGTAAATGGGTGTGATATTAATTTTTTGCATGACTGACTAGGTGTGTGAGTACCTCTATGGATGAGTGGCGGTGTGTGAGTGTTTATATAGGTGTATGAGTGCATATGATAGTCCTGTACTGAGTGACTGTAAGTATGAGTGACTGTACGGGTGAGTGAGTAGATGTGTGTGTGTGTAGACCTAAGAATCAGTGAGTGGGTATGTAGTTATTGGTATTGGAGTGTGTATGATTTTGAGAATGGCAGTCTGTAATTTAGAGTGGGTGTATCAAAAGTTATATTAGGGTGTGAGAAGATGCATGAAATTATCACATGGATGATGTCATCAGTGATGTCATCAGTGATGTCATTTGAGATGTCATCAGTGATGTCATCAGTGATGTCACTGACCATGTCATGAGTGATGTAATATGTGACGTCATCAGCAGTGCATTGCGGGCGCGAGTTATAGTTAGCTGAACTAACTATAACGGGGGAATTTCTATGGTTTTGTACGAGTGAAATGTCCAACTAACTATAACTGTCCCTAAAACCTATGGTTTTTCAGTGAATTTCAAAGGTTTTTTAAATGCTAATTTCTAACTATAACGTGCCTGAAACCTATGATTTTTTAAGTGAATTTCAAAGGTTTTTTAAATGCTAGTTTCTAACTATGCCTACAGAGGTAGGACATGTTAAGAAAGAAGAAAAACGCACAGAAAGAAGCAAAAGAAATGCAGAAAGAAGCAACAGAAGTCCACAAAGACGAAGAAAAGTGCAGGAAGAAGCAAAAGATGTGCAGAAAGAACCAACAGAGGAGCAGAAAGAGGCCTTGTTGCAAAATCATCCTGTGCCCACAACTTTTTCAGACTGGTACTGGTGGTAACTGACTCTGACTAACCAGAGCCAGTGCTATGCTAAAAGACACTTAGAATACAGTGAAAACACCTACATACACTAGGGAACACTATGCGTTGGGGTACCCCTGTGATTAGCATGACCTCCTCTGTAAGTCCCTAGTACATAATAGGGCAGGGGGATTAAAAACTACCTCTTAAAATGCGCTACAGGGCGCGTTTGCACAGTGGTGAAGGGAGGGGGCCTGAGGTGACGTGTGCAAACGCGCCCCGTGGCGCGCTTGCAAGTTGCGGGATAAGTCCCCTTGAATCCTGAGGGTCCCTGGGGCCCAACTAGCCCCCCAGGTACCTACAGTTAGGACCACAGAGCTGAGTTGCAGAGAGGCGTCTCCAAGGCCACGCACCTTTTTCACCTCTCTGCAACGCAACTCTGTTGTGCTTACTGAAGGTACCTGGTGGCTAGTTGGCCCCCAGGCTCCCTCAGGATTCAAGGGGAATTCATTCCCCAACTTAAAACGCACCACAGGGCGTGTTTGCGCACATGTCACCTGAGGCCCCGGCCCCTCCCTTCACCACTGTGCAAACGCGCCCATGGCGCGTTTTAAGTTGGGGGATTAGGTCACCTTGAATCCTGAGGGTCCCTGGGGCCCAACTAGCCCACCAGGTACTTCCAGTAAGCACCACAGGCCTGCATGTTGCAACGCCTGTAACAAATTGTGCAGTTGTGTTTAGGTAGTGAAGAGGGTCGTGCTGGGGGTAGTGTTTTAGGGTTTAGGGTAGTGCAGTGGTGTTTGTGTAGTGTAGGGGGTGATGCCGGGGGTAGATTTAGGGTTTAGGGTAGTGCAGTGGTGTTTGGGTAGTGTAGGGAGTCGTGCTGGGGGAGTGTTTTAGGGTTTAGGGTAGTGCAGTGCTGTTTGGGTAGTGTAGGGGGTCGTGCTGGGGGTAGTGTTTTAGGGTTTAGGGTAGTGCAGTGGTGTTTGGGTAGTGTAGGGGGTCGTGCTGGGGGTAGTGGTTTAGGGTTTAGGGTAGTGCAGTGGTGTTTGGGTAGTGTAGGGGGTACTGCTGGGGGTAGTGTTTTAGGGTTTAGGGTAGTGCAGTGGTGTTTGGGTAGTGTAGGGGTTCGTGCTGGGGGTAGTTTTTTAGGGTTTAGGGTAGTGCAGTGGTGTTTGTGTAGTGTAGGGGGTAGTGTTTTAGGGTTTAGGGTAGTGCAGTGGTGTTTGTGTAGTGTAGGGGGTCGTGCTGGGGGTAGTGTTTTAGGGTTTAGGTTAGTGCAGTGGTGTTTGTGTAGTGTAGGAGGTCGTGTTTTAGGGTTTAGGGTAGTGCAGTGGTCTTTGGGTAGTGTAGGGGGTCGTGCTGGGGGTAGTGTTTTAGGGTTTAGGGTAGTGCAGTGGTGTTTGGGTAGTGTAGGGGGTCGTGCTGGGGGTAGGGGTTTAGGGTAGTGCAGTGGTGTTTGGGTAGTGTAGGGGGTACTGCTGGGGGTAGTGTTTTAGGGTTTAGGGTAGTGCAGTGGTGTTTGGGTAGTGTAGGGGTTCGTGCTGGGGGTAGTTTTTTAGGGTTTAGGGTAGTGCAGTGGTGTTTGTGTAGTGTAGGGGGTAGGGTTTTAGGGTTTAGGGTAGTGCAGTGGTGTTTGTGTAGTGTAGGGGGTCGTGCTGGGGGTAGTGTTTTAGGGTTTAGGTTAGTGCAGTGGTGTTTGTGTAGTGTAGGAGGTCGTGTTTTAGGGTTTAGGGTAGTGCAGTGGTCTTTGGGTAGTGTAGGGGGTCGTGCGGGGTGGTGTTTTAGGGTTTAGGGTAGTGCATTGGTGTTTGGGTAGTGTAGGGGGTCATGCGGGGGTAGTGTTTTAGGGTTTAGGGCAGTGCAATGGTGTTTGGGTAGTGTAGGGGGTCGTGCTGGGGGGAGTGTTTTAGGGTTTAGGGCAGTGCAGTGGTGTTCGGGTAGTGTAGGGGTCGTGCTGGGGGGAGTGTTTTAGGGTTTAGGGCAGTGCTGTTCGGGTAGTGTAGGGGGTCGTGCTGGGGGAGTGTTTGAGGGTTTAGGGCAGTGCAGTCGTGTTCGGGTAGTATAGGGGGTCGTGCTGGGGGGAGTATTTTAGGGTTTAGGGTAGTGCAGTGGTGTTCGGGTAGTGTAGGGAGTCGTGCTGGGGGTAGTGTTTTAGGGTTTAGGGCAGTGCAGTGGTGTTCGGGCAGTGTAGGGGGTCGTGCTGAGGGTGGTGTTTTAGGGTTTAGGGCAGTGCAGTGGTGTTCGGGCAGTGTAGGGGGTCGTGCTGGGGGTGGTGTTTCAGGGTTTAGGGCAGTGCAGTGGTGTTCGGGCAGTGTAGGGGGTCGTGCTGGGGGTGGTGTTTCAGGGTTTAGGGCAGTGCAGTGGTGTTCGGGCAGTGAAGGGGGTCATGCAGGGGGTGGTGTTTCAGGGTTTAGGGCAGTGCAGTGGTGTTCGGGCCGTGTAGGGGGTCGTGCAGGGGTGGTGTTTCAGGGTTTAGGGCAGTGGTGTTCGGGCAGTGCAGGGGGTCGTGCTGGGGGTGGTGTTTCAGGGTTTGGGGCAGTGCACTCGTGTTCGGGCAGTAATGGGGGTCATGCTGGGGGTGGTGTTTCAGGGTTTTGGGCAGTGCAGTGGTGTTCGGGCAGTGTAGGGGGTCGTGCGGGGTGGTGTTTCAGGGTTTAGGGCAGTGCAGTGGTGTTCGGGCAGTGTAGGGGGTGGTGCAGGGGGTGGTGTTTCAGGGTTTAGGGCAGTGTAGGGGGTGGTGCAGGGGGTGGTGTTTCAGGGTTTAGGGCAGTGCAGTGGTGTTCGGGCAGTGTAGGGGGTGGTGCAGGGGGTGGTGTTTCAGGGTTTAGGGCAGTGGTGTTCGGGCAGTGTAGGGGTGGTGCAGGGGGTGGTGTTTCAGGGTTTAGGGCAGTGCAGTGGTGTTCGGGCAGTGTAGGGGGTCGTGCTGGGGCTGGTGTTTCAGGGTTTAGGGCAGTGCAGTGGTGTTCGGGCAGTGTAGGGGGTCGTGCTGGGGCTGGTGTTTCAGGGTTTAGGGCAGTGCAGTGGTGTTCGGGCAGTGTAGGTGGTCGTGCTGGGGCTGGTGTTTCAGGGTTTAGGGCAGTGCAGTGGTGTTCGGGCAGTGTAGGGGGTCATGTTGGGGCTGGTGTTTCAGGGTTTAGGGCAGTGCAGTGGTGATCGGGCAGTGTAGGGGTTTTGCTGGGGCTGGTGTTTCAGAGTCTAGGGCAGTGCAGTGGTGTTCGGGCAGTGTAGGGGGTCTTGCTGGGGCTGGTGTTTCAGGGTTTCGGGCAGTGCAGTGGTGTTCGGGCAGTGTAGGGGGTCATGCTGGGGGTGGTGTTTCAGGGTTTAGGGCAGTGCAGTGGTGTTCGGGCAGTGTAGGGGGTCGTGCTGGGGCTAGTGTTTCAGGGTTTAGGGCAGTGCAGTGGTGTTCGGGCAGTGTAGGGGGTCTTGCTGGGGGTGGTGTTTCAGGGTTTAGGGCAGTGGTGTTCAGGCAGTGTAGGGGGTCTTGCTGGGGGTGATGTTTCAGGGTTTAGGGCAGTGCAGTGGTGTTCGGGCAGTGTAGGGGGTCTTGCTGGGGGTAGTGTTTCAGGGTTTAGGGCAGTGCAGTGGTATTCGGGCAGTGTAGGGGGTCATGCTGGGGGTGGTGTTTCAGGGTTTAGGGCAGTGCAGTGGTGTTCGGGCAGTGTAGGGGGTCATACTGGGGTGGTGTTTCAGGGTTTAGGGCAGTGCAGTGGTGTTCGGGCAGTGTAGGGGGTCTTGCTGGGGGTGGTGTTTCAGGGTTTAGGGCAGTGCAGTGGTGTTCGGGCAGTGTAGGGGTCTTGCTGGGGGTGGTGTTTCAGGGTTTAGGGCAGTGGTGTTCGGGCAGTGTAGGGGGTCTTGCTGGGGGTGATGTTTCAGGGTTTAGGGCAGTGCAGTGGTGTTTGGGTAGTGTAGGGGGTACTGCTGGGGGTAGTGTTTTAGGGTTTAGGGTAGTGCAATGGTGTTTGGGTAGTGTAGGGGGTCATGCTGGGGGAGTGTTTGAGGGTTTAGGGCAGGGCAGTCGTGTTCGGGCAGTGAAGGGGGTCATGCAGGGGGTGGTGTTTCAGGGTTTAGGGCAGTGCAGTGGTGTTCGGGCAGTGTAGGGGGTCGTGCAGGGGGTGGTGTTTCAGGGTTTAGGGCAGTGGTGTTCGGGCAGTGCAGGGGGTCGTGCTGGGGGTGGTGTTTCAGGGTTTGGGGCAGTGCACTCTTGTTCGGGCAGTAAAGGGGGTCATGCTGGGGGTGGTGTTTCAGGGTTTTGGGCAGTGCAGTGGTGTTCGGGCAGTGTAGGGGGTCGTGCGGGTGGTGTTTCAGGGTTTAGGGCAGTGCAGTGGTGTTCGTGCAGTGTAGGGGGTCGTGCTGGGGGTAGTGGTTTAGGGTTTAGGGTAGTGCAGTGGTGTTTGGGTAGTGTAGGGGGTACTGCTGGGGGTAGTGTTTTAGGGTTTAGGGTAGTGCAATGGTGTTTGGGTAGTGTAGGGGGTCATGCTGGGGGGAGTGTTTGAGGGTTTAGGGCAGGGCAGTCGTGTTCGGGCAGTGAAGGGGGTCATGCAGGGGGTGGTGTTTCAGGGTTTAGGGCAGTGCAGTGGTGTTCGGGCAGTGTAGGGGGTCGTGCAGGGGGTGGTGTTTCAGGGTTTAGGGCAGTGGTGTTCGGGCAGTGCAGGGGGTCGTGCTGGGGGTGGTGTTTCAGGGTTTGGGGCAGTGCACTCTTGTTCGGGCAGTAAAGGGGGTCATGCTGGGGGTGGTGTTTCAGGGTTTTGGGCAGTGCAGTGGTGTTCGGGCAGTGTAGCGGGTCGTGCGGGTGGTGTTTCAGGGTTTAGGGCAGTGCAGTGGTGTTCGGGCAGTGTAGGGGGTCGTGCTGGGGGTGGTGTTTCAGGGTTTAGGGCAGTGCAGTGGTGTTCGGGCAGTGTAGGGGTGGTGCAGGGGTGGTGTTTCAGGGTTTAGGGCAGTGTAGGGGGTGGTGCAGGGGGTGGTGTTTCAGGGTTTAGGGCAGTGCAGTGGTGTTCGGGCAGTGTAGGGGGTGGTGCAGGGGTGGTGTTTCAGGGTTTAGGGCAGTGCAGTGGTCGGGCAGTGTAGGGGTGGTGCAGGGGGTGGTGTTTCAGGGTTTAGGGCAGTGCAGTGGTGTTCGGGCAGTGTAGGGGGTCGTGCTGGGGCTGGTGTTTCAGGGTTTAGGGCAGTGCAGTGGTGTTCGGGCAGTGTAGGGGGTCGTGCTGGGGCTGGTGTTTCAGGGTTTAGGGCAGTGCAGTGGTGTTCGGGCAGTGTAGGGGGTCGTGCTGGGGCTGGTGTTTCAGGGTTTAGGGCAGTGCAGTGGTGTTCGGGCAGTGTAGGTGGTCGTGCTGGGGCTGGTGTTTCAGGGTTTAGGGCAGTGCAGTGGTGTTCGGGCAGTGTAGGGTGTCATGTTGGGGCTGGTGTTTCAGGGTTTAGGGCAGTGCAGTGGTGTTCGGGCAGTGTAGGGGGTCTTGCTGGGGCTGGTGTTTCAGAGTCTAGGGCAGTGCAGTGGTGTTCGGGCAGTGTAGGGGGTCTTGCTGGGGCTGGTGTTTCAGGGTTTCGGGCAGTGCAGTGGTGTTCGGGCAGTGTAGGGGGTCATGCTGGGGGTGGTGTTTCAGGGTTTAGGGCAGTGCAGTGGTGTTCGGGCAGTGTAGGGGGTCGTGCTGGGGCTAGTGTTTCAGGGTTTAGGGCAGTGCAGTGGTGTTCGGGCAGTGTAGCGGGTCTTGCTGGGGGTGGTGTTTCAGGGTTTAGGGCAGTGGTGTTCAGGCAGTGTAGGGTGTCGTGCTGGGGGGTGGTGTTTCAGGGTTTAGGGCAGTGCAGTGGTGTTAGGGCAGTGTAGGGGGTCGTGCAGGGGTGGTGTTTCAGGGTTTAGGGCAGTGCAGTGGTGTTTGGGCAGTGTAGGGGGTCGTGCAGGGGGTGGTGTTTCAGAGTTTAGGGCAGTGCAGTGGTGTTCGGCCAGTGTAGGTGGTCTTGCTGGGGGTGGTGTTTCAGGGTTTAGTGCAGTGGTGTTCGGGCAGTGTAGGGGGTCTTGCTGGGGGTGGTGTTTCAGGGTTTAGGGCAGTGCAGTGGTGTTCGGGCAGTGTAGGGGGTCTTGCTGGGGGTGGTGTTTCAGGGTTTAGGGCAGTGGTGTTCGGGCAGTGTAGGGGGTCTTGCTGGGGGTGATGTTTCAGGGTTTAGGGCAGTGCAGTGGTGTTCGGGCAGTGTAGGGGTCTTGCTGGGGGTAGTGTTTCAGGGTTTAGGGCAGTGTAGTGGTGTTCGTGCAGTGTAGGGGGTCGTGATGGGGGTGGTGTTTCAGGGTTTAGGGCAGTGCAGTAGTGTTCGGGCAGTGTAGGGGGTCGTGCAGGGGTGGTGTTTCAGGGTTTAGGGCAGTGCAGTGGTGTTCGGGCAGTGTAGGGGGTCGTGCTGGGGGTGGTGTTTCAGGGTTTAGGGCAGTGCAGTGGTGTTCGGTGCAGTGTAGGGGGTCGTGCAGGGGGTGGTGTTTCAGCGTTTAGGGCAGTGGTGTTCGGGCAGTGTAGGGGGTCGTGCTGGGGGGGGTGTTTCAGGGTTTAGGGCAGTGCAGTGGTGTTCGGGCAGTGTAGGGGGTCTTGCTGGGGGTAGTGTTTCAGGGTTTAGGGCAGTGCAGTGGTGTTCGTGCAGTGTAGGGGATTGTGCTGGGGGTAGTGGTTTAGGGTTTAGGGTAGTGCAGTGGTGTTTGGGTAGTGTAGGGGGTACCGCTGGGGGTAGTGTTTTAGGGTTTAGGGTAGTGCAATGTTGTTTGGGTAGTGTAGGGGTTCATGCTGGGGGGAGTGTTTGAGGGTTTAGGGCAGTGCAGTCGTGTTCGGGTAGTGTAGGGGGTCGTGCTGGGGGGAGTATTTTAGGGTTTAGGGTAGTGCAGTGGTGTTCGGGTAGTGTAGGGAGTCGTGCTGGGGGTAGTGTTTTAGGGTTTACGGCAGTGCAGTGGTGTTCGGGCAGTGTAGGGGGTCGTGCTGGGGGTGGTGTTTTAGGGTTTAGGGCAGTGCAGTGGTGTTCGGGCAGTGTAGGGGGTCGTGCTGGGGGTGGTGTTTCAGGATTTAGGGCAGTAGTGGTGTTCGGGCAGTGTAGGGGGTCGTGCTGGGGGTGGTGTTTCAGGATTTAGGGCAGTGCAGTGCTGTTCGGGCAGTGTAGGGGGTCGTGCTGGGGGTGGTGTTTCAGGGTTTAGGGCAGTGGTGTTCGGGCAGTGTAGGGGGTCTTGCTGGGGGTGATGTTTCAGGGTTTAGGGCAGTGCAGTGGTGTTCGGGCAGTGTAGGGGGTCTTGCTGGGGGTAGTGTTTCAGGGTTTAGGGCAGTGTAGTGGTGTTCGTGCAGTGTAGGGGTCGTGATGGGGGTGGTGTTTCAGGGTTTAGGGCAGTGCAGTAGTGTTCGGGCAGTGTAGGGGGTCGTGCAGGGGTGGTGTTTCAGGGTTTAGGGCAGTGCAGTGGTGTTCGGGCAGTGTAGGGGGTCGTGCTGGGGGTGGTGTTTCAGGGTTTAGGGCAGTGCAGTGGTGTTCGTGCAGTGTAGGGGGTCGTGCAGGGGGTGGTGTTTCAGCGTTTAGGGCAGTGGTGTTCAGGCAGTGTAGGGGGTCTTGCTGGGGGTGATGTTTCATGGTTTAGGGCAGTGCAGTGGTGTTCGGGCAGTGTAGGGGGTCTTGCTGGGGGTAGTGTTTCAGGGTTTAGGGCAGTGCAGTGGTGTTCGTGCAGTGTAGGGGATTGTGCTGGGGGTAGTGGTTTAGGGTTTAGGGTAGTGCAGTGGTGTTTGGGTAGTGTAGGGGGTACCGCTGGGGGTAGTGTTTTAGGGTTTAGGGTAGTGCAATGTTGTTTGGGTAGTGTAGGGGTCATGCTGGGGGAGTGTTTGAGGGTTTAGGGCAGTGCAGTCGTGTTCGGGTAGTGTAGGGGGTCGTGCTGGGGGAGTATTTTAGGGTTTAGGGTAGTGCAGTGGTGTTTGGGTAGTGTAGGGAGTCGTGCTGGGGGTAGTGTTTTAGGGTTTACGGCAGTGCAGTGGTGTTCGGGCAGTGTAGGGGGTCGTGCTGGGGGTGGTGTTTTAGGGTTTAGGGCAGTGCAGTGGTGTTCGGGCAGTGTAGGGGGTCGTGCTGGGGGTGGTGTTTCAGGATTTAGGGCAGTAGTGGTGTTCGGGCAGTGTAGGGGGTCGTGCTGGGGGTGGTGTTTCAGGATTTAGGGCAGTGCAGTGCTGTTCGGGCAGTGTAGGGGTCGTGCTGGGGGTGGTGTTTCAGGGTTTAGGGCAGTGCAGTGGTGTTCGGGCAGTGAAGGGGGTCGTGCAGGGGTGGTGTTTCAGGGTTTAGGGCAGTGCAGTGGTGTTCGGGCAGTGTAGGGGTCGTGCAGGGGGTGGTGTTTCAGGGTTTAGGGCAGTGGTGTTCGGGCAGTGTAGGGGGTCGTGCTGGGGGTGGTGTTTCAGGGTTTGGGGCAGTGCACTGGTGTTCGGGCAGTAAAGGGGGTCGTGCTGGGGGTGGTGTTTCAGGGTTTTGGGCAGTGCAGTGGTGTTCGGGCAGTGTAGGGGGTCGTGCGGGGGTGGTGTTTCAGGGTTTAGCGTGCAGTGGTGTTCGGGCAGTGTAGGGGGTCATGCAGGGTTGTGGTGTTTCAGGATTTAGGGCAGTGCAGTGGTGTTCGAGCAGTGTAGGGGGTCGTGCTGGGGGTGGTGTTTCAGGGTTTAGGGCAGTGCAGTGGTGTTTGGCCAGTGTAGGTGGTCTTGCTGGGGGTGGTTTTTCAGGGTTTAGTGCAGTGGTGTTCGGGCAGTGTAGGGGGTCTTGCTGGGGGTGGTGTTTCAGGGTTTAGGGCAGTGGTGTTCGGGCAGTGTAGGGGGTCTTGCTGGGGGTGATGTTTCAGGGTTTCGGGCAGTGCAGTTGTGTTCGGGCAGTGTAGGGGGTCTTGCTGGGGGTAGTGTTTCAGGGTTTAGGGCAGTGTAGTGGTGTTCGTGCAGTGTAGGGGGTCGTGATGGGGGTGGTGTTTCAGGGTTTAGGGCAGTGCAGTAGTGTTCGGGCAGTGTAGGGGGTCGTGCAGGGGGTGGTGTTTCAGGGTTTAGGGCAGTGCAGTGGTGTTCGGGCAGTGTAGGGGGTCGTGCTGGGGGTGGTGTTTCAGGGTTTAGGGCAGTGCAGTGGTGTTCGTGCAGTGTAGGGGTCGTGCAGGGGGTGGTGTTTCAGGGTTTAGGGCAGTGCAGTGGTGTTCGGGCAGTGTAGGGGGTCGTGCTGGGGGTGGTGTTTCAGGGTTTGGGGCAGTGCACTGGTGTTCGGGCAGTAAAGGGGGTCGTGCTGGGGGTGGTGTTTCAGGGTTTTGGGCAGTGCAGTGGTGTTCGGGCAGTGTAGGGGGTCGTGCGGGGGTGGTGTTTCAGGGTTTAGTGCAGTGGTGTTCGGGCAGTGTAGGGGGTCGTGCAGGGTTGTGGTGTTTCAGGATTTAGGGCAGTGCAGTGGTGTTCGGGCAGTGTAGGTGGTCGTGCTGGGGCTGGTGTTTCACGGTTTAGGGCAGTGCAGTCGTGTTCGGGCAGTGTAGGGGTCGTGCTGGGGCTGGTGTTTCAGGGTTTAGGGCAGTGCAGTGGTGTTCGGGCAGTGTAGGCGGTCGTGCTGGGGCTCGTGTTTCAGGGTTTAGGGCAGTGCAGTGGTGTTCGGGCAGTGTAGGGGGTCGTGCAGGGTTGTGGTGTTTCAGGATTTAGGGCAGTGCAGTGGTGTTCGGGCAGTGTAGGGGGTCGTGCTGGGGGTGGTGTTTCAGGGTTTAGGGCAGTGCAGTGGTGTTCGGCCAGTGTAGGTGGTCTTGCTGGGGGTGGTGTTTCAGGGTTTAGTGCAGTGGTGTTCGGGCAGTGTAGGGGGTCGTGCTGGGGCTGGTGTTTCAGGGTTTAGGGCAGTGCAGTAGTGTTTGTGTAGTGTAGGGGGTCATGTTTTTAGGGTAGTGCAGTGGTGTTTGGGCAGTGTAGGGGGTCGTGCTGGGGCTAGTGTTTTAGGGTTTAGGGTAGTGCAGTGGTGTTTGTGTAGTGTAGGGGGTCGTGCTTGGGGTAGTATTTTAGGGTTTAGGGTAGTGCAGTGGTGCTTGTGTAGTGTAGGGGGTCGTGCTGGGGGTAGTGTTTTAGGGTTTAGATTAGTGCAGTGGTGTTTGTGTAGTGTAGGGGTCATGTTTTAGGGTAGTGCAGTGGTGTTTGGGTAGTGTAGGGGGTCGTGCTGGGGGTAGTGTTTTAGGATTTAGGTTAGTGCAGTGGTGTTTGGGTAGTGTAGGGGGTCGTGCTGGGGGTAGTGTTTAGGTTAGTGCAGTAGTGTTTGTGTAGTGTAGGGGGTCATGCTGGTGTTAGTGTTTTAGGGTTTAGGATAGTGCAGTGGTGCTTGTGTAGTGTAGGGGGTCGTGCTGGGGGTAGTGTTTTACGGTTTAGGGTAGTGCAGTGGTGTTTTTGTAGTGTAGGGGGTCATGTTTTAAGATGCAACGCTCCAATACCTGACCAGTCTGCACTACATAAAACTGCAAAAAAACTAAAAATAAAAAGTGTTTTGCACACTTTTGTCATTGGGCTATATGTGGGCTACATCTGGGTAATATGTGTGCTACATTTGGGCTCTTTTTTCTCTGGTGGCCATCTTGGAAGACTTCTTTGTTATGAAGTTTCCTAATTTCCTCATTTACTGCAGTCTCCTCAGTAGGAAATGCTTTCAGTTTTTTACTTTGATTCCATCAAGAAGGCATTCAGATGTGTCTCACATTTGCCATAAATTCAGAATGTTAGCACTCTAGTTGCTCATTACATCACTGTAGTAAAGCTATTGCTCACCAGGGAGTTAACTGGAAGTCTGCTGCTGGTATTGAAAGTGATTGTTTCAGTCTGCATGTCAGAATTTTCTAATGAAATAGAAGAGGATTTGAGATCTCACTTAAAACATGCCCTAATTTTTCTTTCTGCAGCACTAACCATAATTTCTATTTCAAAAAGAACCCTCTCATTTTGTTCCTTTTAAATTAAATGTTTTAAGTGTTATCGGTTTATTCCAATCAAGATGGCTTCAGGTGTGCCATACTTTTGTCATAAGTAAGGCTGTTAGCGCTCTAGTTGTTCTTTAGAACACTCTGGGAAGCTGCAGTAGAACACAAAGGAATCAACTGACAGTCTCTGCCCTTGTTGGATGTACATGTTTTACTGAGAATGTCAGACTTCATTCTCACATGACTGAGAAAGATAATGTGAATTTACAGAAAATATGCTCTCATTTTAGCTTCTGGAGCACCTTCCAAAACTCTATGGGACAAGCATGTGAAAATAGTTTTCTCTCAAACATGATTCATGATATCCCAGCAGAAGGTTTTTCACAGGGTAAAATCACCTTAGAACACACCACAATTCCTGAAATTAGTATGGTACCATCAACAAATGAATTCTAATGTAACTAAAGTCTGTTATCACCCTTTATAGTTCTCCTTTTGGTAACCCTCAAAATCTTTGATTCACTACAATGCATTTCAATGGGGTACTATCATGTATATTGGTCCCAAGATGGCTGCCAGCAATTCCAGGATGAAGTGCTGACAGCCAATCAGATCTCACAATGACATGTGTGGTTAGGCTCCGCCCAGATATATATGTGATTTTACTTATGATTTTCTCAGGAACTACTGAACGGATTTACACCATTTAACCAAAAGGCACGACTCTGAACCAAGGGCTACCTTTTTGCCAAATTTGGTGTAATTCCGTTCAGCAGTTCGGGCTGTAGCTGCGACTAAAGGTTCCTATGGACAATTGCATGGGGAAAACACGTTTTGGGACCCCCCTTTTTTCTCGGCCCGCTTGCTGAATCACCCCGAAACTTTAAGGATAGGAGCAGACCGGAGCGCCCCACGAGTTTTGGAAATTTCGCGAAGATTCGTCAACCGGCGCCAAAGTTATTGGAAATAGAATGTTGTGAATTTCCTATGGAAAATAGGTC
This sequence comes from Calotriton arnoldi, assembly GCA_963921515.1. NCBI lineage: Eukaryota > Metazoa > Chordata > Amphibia > Caudata > Salamandridae > Calotriton > Calotriton arnoldi. The sequence goes on along the minus strand of CAWUFW010006331.1, from coordinate 523,009 downwards.
CTAACTATAACTATCTACTGGCGACCGCCAGTAGATAATAAATGTGTATATGTGTATATATATTCAACAAACACGGTCCTTTTCGGGGGGAGCACCCTCCAGCTGGTGCTCGTGGCGAGACAGGACCACCTCTCGCATATGTGATATATATATATATATATATATATATATATATATATATATATATATATATATATATATATATATATATATATTCACTGAAAAAACCATAGGTTTCAGGCACGTTATAGTTAGAAATTAGCTTTTAAAAAACCTTAGAAATTCACTGAAAAAACCATAGGTTTTAGGGAAAGTTATAGTTACTTGGACATTGCACTCGTACAAAACCCGTGAAATTCCCCCGTTATAGTTAGTTCACCTAACTATAACTCACGCCCCCGCCATGCACTGCTGATGATGTCACATATTACATCACTCATGACATGGTCAGTGACATCACTGATGACATCTCAAATGACATCACTGATGACATCACTGATGACATCATCCAGTGACTGTGTGTTTCTGTAAAGTTTAAATATGTTTAATATATATAGGTAAAGGCGTATTGAAGAATGAGTGGGTGTATGTGTCTGAATGGATGTTTTACTAGGTGCGTGACTGACTCTATAAGTGAGTGGTTAAACATATGTTACTGAATGCATGAGTTGGTGACTAAACTGTGTGAATCTCTGTATCCGTCTGTCTGTTGGTGTGTAAGTGACTGCATGGGTTTGTGAATAACTACATAAGTGTCTATATGAGTTATTGATTAGTTGTCTGAGTATCTGTATGGGTGCCTGAGTGTTTGTGTGGGTGGGGTGTGTGTGACTCTGTGCATAGATGTGTGAGTGGGTGATTCACTGGGTGCATAGTTTGAAGTGTGCATCTGTGATGGACTGTATGGGTGGGTGAGTGTGTGTATGGGTGTGTTAGTGAGTGAATGTATATCTTATTTGTACATGTGTAAGTAACTACATATATAAAAGGCAGTATATATGTGTGTTAGAGTATATAAATGTCTATAAGTGAGAGTGTGTGATTGTGAGAGTGGCTGCATGGATGAGTGTTTGCTTGTATCAGTGATTGTATAAGAACGTAAGAATGTGCTAGTATTTGTATGACTAAGTGAGCTGGTGTGTGTATAACTGTATAGGTGAGTAAAGGGTAGTTTGAATAATTATTTGTTTGACTGACTAGGTGTGTGAGTACCTCCATGGATGAGTGGCGGTGTGTGAGTGTCTATATAGGTGTATGAGTGCATATGATAGTCCTGTACTGAGTGACCATAAGTATGAGTGACTGTACGGGTGAGTGAGTGGATGTGTGTGTAGACCTAAGAATCAGTGAGTGGGTATGTAGTTATTGGTGTTGGAGTGTCTATGGTTTTGAGAATGGCAGTCTGTAATTTAGAGTGGGTGTATCTAAAGTTATGTTAGGGTTTGAGAAGATGCATGAAATTATCACATGGATGATGTCATCAGTGATGTCATTTGAGATGTCATCAGTGATGTCATCAGTGATGTCACTGACCATGTCATGAGTGATGTAATATGTGACGTCATCAGCAGTGCATTGCGGGGGCGCGAGTTATAGTTAGCTGAACTAACTATAACGGGGGAATTTCACGGGTTTTGTACGAGTGCAATGTCCAAGTAACTATAACTTTCCCTAAAACCTATGGTTTTTTCAGTGAATTTCAAACGTTTTTTAAATGCTAATTTCTAACTATAACGTGCCTGAAACCTATGGTTTTTTCAGTGAATTTCAAAGGTTTTTTAAATGCTAGTTTGTAACTATGCCTACAGAAGTAGGACATGTGAAGAAAAAAGAAAAAATGCACAGAAAGAAGCAAAAGAAATGTAGAAAGAAACAGAAGTCCACAAAGACGAAGAAAAATGCAGGAAGAAGCAAGACATGTGCAGAAAGAACCAACAGAGGAGCAGAAGCAGGCCTTGTTGCAAAATCATCCTGTGCCCACACCTTTTCCTGACGGGTACTGGTGGTAACTGACTCTGACTAACCAGGCCTAGAGCCAGTGCTATGGTAAAAGACACTTAGAATACAGTTAAAACACCTACATACACTAGGGAACACTATGCGTTGGGGTACCCCTGTGATTAGCATGACCTCCTCTGTAACTCCCTAGTACATAATAGGGCAGGGGGATTAAAACTACCTCTTAAAACGCGCCATGGGGCGCGTTTGCACACTGGTGTAGGGAGGGGGGGGGGCCTAAGGTTACATGTGTGCAAACACGCCCTCTGGCCGTTTTAAGTTGGGGGATAAAGTCCCCTTGAATCCTAAGGGTCCCTGGGGTCCAACTAGCCCACCATATACCTCCAGTAAGCACCACAGAGCTGCGTTGCAGAGTGGTGTAAAAAGGGGCATGGCCTGGGCCACCTCTCTGCAACGCAGCTCTGTGGCGCTTTCTGGACGTACCTGGTGGGCTAGTTGTCCCCCAGGGACCCTCAGGATTGAAGGGGATTTAATTCCCCATCTTAAAACGCGCCACGGGGCCTGTTTGCACACATGTCACCTGAAGCCCCGCCCCCTCCCTTCACCACTGTGCAAACGCGCCCCGTGGCGCGTTTTAAGTTGGGGGATTAAGTCCCCTTGAATCCTGAGGGTCCCTGGAGTCCAACTAGCCCACCATGTACCTCCAAAAAGCGCCCCAGAGCTGCGTTGCAGAGAGGTGTAAAAAGTGGCGTGGCCTCTGTACACCTCTCTGCAACGCAGCCCCCTGGCGCATACTGGAGGTTCCTGGTGGGCTAGTTGGCCCCCAGGGACCCCCAGTATTCAAGGTGAATTACTTCCCCTTCTTAAAATGCGCCTGGAGGCGCGTTTGCAGACTGCTGCAGGGAGGGGGCGGGGCCTCCGGCACGATGCCGGTCTTTTTTTTTTTTCTTTAATTTTTTTTTGTATGGGAGGGGGGCTGCGTGGCCCCCCTTCCCTCGGCCACTTTTGGCCCCGGGGACCCCATCCCCCGGGGCATGAGGATTTTCTTTTTTTTTAAACGGGAAGGGGGCCGCGTGGCCCACCTTCCCTGGGCCTCTATTGGCCCCAGGGACCCCATCCCCCGGGGCATGCCCTCTTTTTTTTTTTAATATAAAAATATTTGGAGGGGGGCTGCGTGGCCCCCCTCCTCAGGCCATTTAAGGCCCCGGGGACCCCATCCCCCATGGCGCGTTTTAAGTTGGGGGATTAAGTCCCCTTGAATACTGAGGGTCCCTGGAGTCCAACTAGCCCACCATGTACCTCCAAAAAGCGCCTACAGAGCTGCGTTGCAGAGAGGTGTAAAAAGGGGCGTGGCCTCTGTACACCTCTCTGCAACGCAGCCCCTGGCGCATACCGGAGGTTCCTGGTGGGCTAGTTGGCCCTCAGGGACCCCCAGTATTCAAGGGGAATTACTTCCTTCTTAAAACGCGCCAGGGGGCGCGCTTGCAGACTGCTGCAGGGAGGGGGCGGGGCCTCCAGCACGATGCCGGTCTTTTTTTTTTTGTTGCTTTTTTCTGCCCAGGGGGTCCTTGTGGGACCCCCTGAGCAGACCTAGGGGGTCAGGGTGTTTCTACCCTGCCCCCTTTTTGCGGGACAAAATGGCTGCCAACACTTCCTGATTTGGAGTGTTGACAGCCACTTGACAGCCAATTAGCATGCAGCTCGTGATCGGGAGGGTACGCGGACCCTACTCGGCCATAGATATATATGTGACTTTACTTTTGATTTTCTCAGGAACTACTGAACGGATTTACACCATTTAAGCAAAAGGCACGACACTGAACCAAGGGCTACCTCTTTGCCAAATTTGGTGTAATTCCGTTCAGCAGTTCGGGCTGTAGCTGCGACTAAAGGTTCCTATGGAAAAATGAATGGGGAAAACGCGTTTTGGGACCCCCCTTTTTTCTCAGCCCCCACTTGACGAATCACCCCGAGACTTTCAGGATAGGAGCGGACCGGAGCGCCCCAACAAGTTGGAAGCTTTCGCGAAGATTCGTCAACCGGCGCCAACGTTATTTCAAATAGAATGTTGCGGATTTCCTATGGAAAATAGGTCCTAACTATAACTATCTACTGGCGACCGCCAGTAGATAATATATATATATATATATTCACTGAAAAAACCATAGGTTTCAGGGACGTTATAGTTAGAAATTAGCATTTAAAAAACATTAGAAATTCACTGAAAAAACCACAGGTTTCAGGGACGTTATAGTTAGTTGGACATTTCACTCGTACAAAACCAGAGAAATTCGGCCGTTATAGTTAGTTGAGCTAACTATAACTCGCGCCCCCGCAATGTACTGCTGATGACGTCACATATTACATCACTTATGACATGGTCAGTGACATCACTGATGACATCTCAAATGACATCACTGATGACATCATCCAGTGACTGTGTGTTTCTGTAAAGTTTAAATATGTTTTATATATATATATGCCAAGGTGTATTGAAGAATGAGTTGGTGTATAAGTGTCTGAATGGATGATTTAGTAGGTGTGTGACTGACTGTATAAGTGAGTGATTAAACGTGTCTTACTGAATGCATGGGTTAGTGACTAAACTGTGTGAATGTCTGTATCAGTCTGTCAGTTGGTGTGTAAGCGGCTGCATGGGTTGGTGAGTAGCCACATGAGTGTCTATATGGGTTATTCATTGGTTGTCTGAGTATCTGTATGGGTGCCTGAGTGTCTGTGTGGGTGGGTGGGGGGTGTGTGACTCTATGCATAGATGTGTGAGTGGGTGATTCACTGGGTGTATGGGTTCAAGAGTGCATCTGTGAAGGGCTGTATGGGTGTGTGAGTGTGTGTATGGGTGTGTTGGTGAGTGAATAGATGTCTCAGTGGTACATGTGCGAGTAACTACATATGTGAAAGGCAGTATATGTGAGTGTTGGAGTATATAAATGACTATATGTGAGAGTGGGTGATTGTAAGAGTGGCTGTATGGATGAGTGTGTGCTTGTATCAGTGATTGTATAAGAGAGTAAGTATGCATTAGTATCTGTATGAATAAGTGAGGTGGTGTGTGTATAACTGTATAGGTGAGTAAATGGGTGTGTGATTGATTCTTTGCATGACTGACTAGGTGTGTGAGTAACTATGGATGAGTGGCAGTGTGTGAGTGTCTGTATAGGTGTTTGAGTGCAAATGATAGTACTGTATTGATGAGTGACTGCATGTATGAGTGACTGTATGGGTGAATGAGTGGATGTGTGTGTAGATGTAGGAATCAGTGGGTGGGTATGTAGTAACTGGTATTGGTGTGTCTATGGTTTCGAAAATGGTAGTCTGTATTTTAGAGTGGGTGTATCAAAGGTTATATTAGGGTGTGAGGAGGTGCATCAGATTATCACGTGGATGATGTCATCAGTGATGTCATCAGTGATGTCATCAGTGATGTCACTGACCATGTCATGAGTGATGTAATATGTGATGTCATCAGCAGTGCATTGCGGGGCGCGAGTTATAGTTAGCTCAACTAACTATAACGGCCGAATTTCTCTGGTTTTGTACGAGTGAAATGTCCAACTAAGTATAACGTCCCTGAAACCTGTGGTTTTTTCAGTGAATTTCTAAGGTTTTTTAAATGCTAATTTCTAACTATTCCTACAGAGGTAGGACATGTGCAGAAAGAGGAAGAAACGCGCAGAAAGAAGCAAGAGAAATGCAGAAAGAGGCAACAGAAGTCCAGAAAGACGAAGAAAGGTGCAGAAAGAAGCAAGAGATATGCAGAAAGAACCAATAGAGGTGCACAAAGAGGCCTTGTTGCAAAGTCATCCTGTGCCCCCAACTTTTTGCTGACTGGTACTGGTGGTACCTGACTTTGACTAACCAGGCCCGGAGCCAGTGCTATCCTGAAAGACACTTAGAATACAGTGAAAACACCTACATACACAAGGGCACACTATGGGTTGGGGTACCCCTGTGATTGGCATGACCGCCCCTGTAAGGCCTTAGTACATGATAGGGCAGGAGGATTAAAACTACCTCTAAGTCAGAGGTGCAGAAAGAGGCAAGAGAAGTGCAGAAAGAAGCAAGAGAGGTGCCGAAAGAGGCAAGAGAGGTGCAGAAACAGGCAAGAAAGGTGCAGAAAGAGGGAACAGGGGTGCAGAAAGAGGCAAGAGGGATACAGAAATTTGCAATAGAGGTACAGAAAGAAGCAAGAGCAGTGCAGAAAGAAGCAAGAGAAGTGCAGAAAGAAGCAAAAGAGGTGGAGAAATAGGGAAGAGGGTGCAGAAAGAGGCAAGAGGGATACAGAAATTTACAAAAGAGGTATAGAAACAAGCAAGAGAAGTGCAGAAAGAGGCAAGAGAATTGCTGAAAGAAGCAACAGAGGTGTAGAAAGAAGCAAGAGAAGTGCAGAAAGAGGCAAGTGAGGTGCAGAACGAAGCAAGAGCAGTACAGAATGAACCAACAGAGGTGCAAAAAGAGGCAAGAGGAGTGCAAAAAGAAGGAAGAGAAGTGCAGAAAGAGGCAAGAGAATTGCTGAAAGAAGCAACAGAGGTGTAGAAAGAAACAAGAGAAGTGCAGAAAGAGACAAGTGAGGTGCAGAAAGAAGCAAGAGAAGTGCAGAAAGAGACAAGTGAGGTGCAGAAAGAAGCAAGAGCAGTGCAGAATGAACCAACAGAGGTACAGAAAGAGGCAGGAGGGGTGCAGAAAAAGGTAGGAGGGGTGCACAAAGAGGCAAGAGAGGTACAGAAAGAGGCCGGAGGGGTGCAGAAAGAGGCAAGAGATGTGCAGAAACAGGCAGGAAAGGTGCAGGAACGGGACGGGTGTAGAAAAAGGCAGAAGAGGTGCAGAAAGAGAAAAGAGGGCTGCAGAAAGGGGCAAGAGATCTGCAGAAAAAAGCAACAGACGTGCTGAAAGATGCAAGTGAGGTGCAGAAAGAGGCAAGAGATCTGCAGAAAAAGCAACAGAGGTGCTGAAAGAGGCAAGTGAGGTGCAGAAAGAAGCAAGAGAGGTGCGGAAAGAGGCAAGAGGGGTGCAGAAAGAGGAGAGAGAAGTGCAGAAAGAAGCAAAAGAGGTGCTCAAAGAGGCAAGAGGGATGCAGAAAGAGGCAAGAGCAGGGCAGAAAGAACCAAGAGAAGTGCAGAAAGAAGCAACAGAGGTGCAGAAGGAGGCACAAGGAGTGCATAAAGAAGGATGAGAAGTGCAGAAAGTAGCAACAGAGGTGCTGAAAGAGGCACAAAGGGTGCAGAAAGAAACAACAGAGGTACAAAAAGAGGCAAGAGTGGTGCAGAAAGAGGGAAGAGAGGTGTAGAAAGAGGCAAGAGAGTTGCACAAATAGGGAAGAGGGGTGCAGAAAGAAACAGGAGGGGTGCAGAAAGAAGCAACAGAGGTGCCGAAAGAGGCAAGAGAGGTACAGAAAGAAGCAAGTGAAGTGCAGAAAGAGGCAGCAGAGGTGCAGAAAGATGCAAGAGAGGTGCAGAAACAGGCAGGAAAGGTGCAGAAAGAGTGAAAAGGGGTGCAGAAAGAGGCAAGAGAGGTGCAGAAAGAGGCAAGAGGGGTGCAGAAAGAAGCAAGAGCAGTGTAGAATGAACCAACAGAGGCGCAAAAAGAGGCAAGAGGAGTGCAGAAAGAGGTAGGAAAGGTGCACAAAGAGGCAAGAGAGGTACAGAAAGAGGCAGGAGGGGTGCAGAAAGAAGGAAGAGAAGTGCAGAAAGAGGCAAGAGAATTGCTGAAAGAAGCAACAGAGGTGTACAAAGAAGGAAGAGAAGTGCAGAAAGAGGCAAGTGAGGTGCAGAAAAAAGCAAGAGCAGTGCAGAAAGAACCAACAGAGGTTCTGAAATAGGTGTGAAGGGTGCAGAAAGAGGCAAGAGAGGTGCAGAAAGAGAAAAGAGGGGTGCAGAAAGAGGCAAGAGATCTGCAGAAAAAGCAACAGAGGTGCTGAAAAAGGCACATGAGGTGCAGAAAGAGGCAAGAGATCTGCAGAAAAAAGCAACAGAGGTGCTGAACGAGGCACGAAGGGTGCAGAAAGAGGCAAGAGAAGTGCAGAAAGAAGGAAGAGAAGTGCAGTAAGAAGCAACAGAGGTGCTGAAAGAGGCACGAAGGGTGCAGAAAGAGGCAACAGAGGTACAGAAAGAGGCAAGAGAAGTGCAGAAAGAGGGAAGAGAGGTGTAGAAAGAGGGAAGAGAGGTGTAGAAAGAGGCAAGAGAGTTGGACAAATAGGGAAGAGGGGTGCAGAAAGAGGCAGGAGGGGTGCAGAAAGAAGCAACGGAGGTGCCGAAAGAGGCAAGAGAGGTGCAGAAAGAAGCAAGTGAAGTGCAGAAAGAGGCAACAGAGGTGCAGAAAGACGCAAGAGAGGTGCAGAAACAAGCAAGCAAAGTGCAGAAGGAGGCAAGAGAATTGCTGAAAGAAGCAACAGAGGTTTAGAAAGAAGCAAGAGAAGTGCAGAAAGAGGCAAGTGAGGTGCAGAAAGAAGCAAGAGCAGTGCAGAAAGAACCAACAGAGGTCCTGAGAGAGGCAACAGAGGTGCAGAAGGAGGCACGAGGGGTACAGAAAGAACGAAGAGGAGTGCAGAAAGAAGCAACAGAGGTGCTGAAAGAGGCACGAGGGGTGCAGAAAAAAGGAAGAGAAGTGCAGAAAGAAGATACAAAGGTGCTGAAAGGCACAAAGGGTGCAGAAAGAGGCAAGAGAAGTGCAGAAAGAAGCAACAGAGGTGCCGAAAGAGGCAAGAGAGGTGCCGAAACAAGCAAGTGAAGTGCAGAAAGAGGCAACAGAGGTGCAGAAAGACGCAAGAGAGGTGCAGAAACAAGCAAGAGAATTGCTGAAAGAAGCAACAGAGGTTTAGAAAGAAGCAAGAGAAGTGCAGAAAGAGGCAAGTGAGATGCAGAAAGAAGCAAGAGCAGTGCAGAAAGAACCAACAGAGGTGCAAAAAGACGCAAGAGGGGTACAGCAAGAGGTAGGAGAGGTGCACAAAGAGGCAAGAGAGGTACAGAAAGAGGCAGGAGGGGTGCAGAAAGAGGAAGAGAACTGCAGAAAGAAGCAACAGAGGTGCTGAAAGAGGCACGAAGGGTGCAGAAAGAGACAAGACAGGTGAAGAAAGAAGGAACAGAGGTACAGAAAGAGGCAAGAGAGGTGAGGAAAGAGGGAAGAGAGGTGTAGAAAGAGGCAAGAGAGTTGCACAAAGAGGGAAGAGGGGTGCAGAAACAGGCAAAAGGGGTGCAGAAAGAAGCAAGTGAGGTGCAGAAAGAGGCAAGAGAGGTGCACAAAGAGGCAAGAGAGTTACAGAAAGAGGCAAGTAAAGTGCAGAAGGAGGCAAGAGAACTGCAGAAAGAGGCAATAGAGGTGCAGAAAGAGACAAGTGAGGTGCAGAAAAAAGCAAGATAAGTGCAGAAAGAAGCAACAGAAGTGCAGAAAGAGGGAAGAGGGGGGGAGAGAGAGGCAAAAAAGGTACAGAAAGACATGAGAGGGGTACAGAAAAAGGCAAGAGAGGTGCAGAAAGAGGGAAGAAGGGTGCAGAAAGAGGCAAGAGGGGTACAGAAAGAAGGAAATGAGGTGCAGAAAGAGGCAACAGACGTGCAGAAAGAGGGAAGAGGGGGGGAGAGAGAGGCAAAAAAGGTGCAGAAAGACATGAGAGGGGTACAGAAAAAGGCAAGAGAGGTGCAGAAAGAGGGAAGAAGGGTGCAGAAAGAGGCAAGAGGGGTACAGAAAGAAGGAAATGAGGTGCAGAATGAGGCAATAGACATGCAGAAAGAGGCAAGAGAGATGCAGAAAGTAGAAGAGATTTGCAGAAAGAGGCAAGAGAAGTGCAGAAAAGAAGGAAATGTGCAGAAAGAAGCAACAGAAATGCAGAAAGAGGCAAGAGAGGCGCAGAGAGAGCTGCAGAAGGAAGCAAGAGTGGCTTGCACACCATTAGTACCATTTTAACACCCACATTTAGCAATAAGTAACAGGTGACCATTCCAGGTTTGCAAAGGGCCTTCCACCACGCTGTAACACTTGTCGCTGCATGTTTGGTAACGTTTGAGCTAGAAACAAGGCTTTTTTTGTTCAAATCTGCAGATTAGGGAGCAGATGATGAATTATGTGGCTAATGCGGAAAATGTATATTTGTGCGAAAGTCGGTGCAGCCAAACAGTCGCATAATTCCAGTGGCCCTGCTCATACCTCTGACCAGGTCCAGAAGTGCTCAGTGATTCCTTCTTTTTTTTGTCTCACCAAGTTCATAGTTGAGCTTCTATGGAAACGAGGAAGACTGAACCTGAGGTTACCACTCCACAACACAGACTACCATACCACATTAGTACTCTCCATAACACATAATCCCACTCTACATAATTCCTATACACTAAATACCACATACTTTCTATCCACATAATTTCACTGCACAACATACCACATGTAGGAGAGTAGGATCTGCTTCACATGGGTACCCCCACTTTTTGCTGATGCTTCACTGTTTTTCGACATTAGTCTGGCTGGGGCCCTGCTAATCAGAACCCCAGCCTAGCTGCTTCCTCTCTAAAATGGTTTCCATGTGCCTTAGGCACATCTCTGATTGGAATCTGGAGTGCCCTTATAAGTCCCTAGTATATGGTATACTATGTACCAAGGGCATAGGTACCTCAGAGGCCTGCCAGGGGCTGCAGCATGTATTATGCCACCCCTGGAAGGCCATCCAAACTGACACCACAGGTCTGCTACTGCAGCCTGGGTAAGGTGGTGCATGCACTCCTTACTGTGATATAGGTTACCTATATCACGAAATACATACACACATATAAACCTATAAGTCACTCCTAAGGCAGGCCTTATCAATCCTAAAGGCAGAGTGCATGGTTCCTATGTGAGAGGGTGCCCCTGCATGAGCAGGGCCCCTCTGCAGCGTTCGGAGACCATCTCTGATGCTGTTTGTAGTGCAGCCTTACCATATACTCTTAAGCGCATTATATCCTCGCGGTAAAATGCTAACTTTGGAATGGCTGCACCTAAACATGTCGTGTTTGGTGTCAAACATCTTGGAATACTACCCCCCCGCCAATCCTGGCAGCGGGGGTAGCATTCCACCCTTCTAGAGGGAAAGACATGTTAACTGACGAGTCCGGTAACTTCTTTCCAGAACCCTGGCATCACAAAATGGATGCTGCTGCCACAGACACGAGTCTGGCCTCCTGCTGCTGGACGAAACTCCGGCAGGGGAGGCCTGGACAATAGGTTTCCTGTCCCAGGGAGGTGTGACCACCTCCCCAGACAGGATAATGTGTATTGGGGCTGGGCGGGAGCACTTTCGGATGCTTTGAAGTCCTGCACTGGCGGCACATTTGGTGTCCCTAGTGCATACCCCAGTTCAAACCGGATCAGGGGCTTGCAGCCCCTGCTTTGGCGCGAACTGGACAAAGGGAAAGGGTGTAGCCACCCCTCTGCCCTGACCCACCCATAGGTGGGGCCACAGAGTAGTCCAACCCCTATTTTTAGAATAAAGGTAGGAACCCAGTCCCTAGGACTTTAGATTATACCTGGACGAAACTCTGAAATGAAATCCTGGACCTTCGACGCTCTACGACAAGATTAGAGGACTGAAGAATCTCCTTGGGGTCAAGGAGTGACTCCCCTGCTTGGCAGGCACCAAAGAAGCATCTGTCCGGTTCGCATTTCTGAAGCTCCCGTCGGACGCCGAAGTCATCGCATCACCAGAGGTGGATTCTCAGACTTCCCGAGGCTACCCTGAGTCCCCAGCAAAGCTGAGGCCCGTGGCTATCGTGGGTGACTTGAGACCGTGACCCCTGGACACGAGCACATTTGCAAGTGCATCATCTTCTGGGTCTCCCAAGAAGTCGTGCTTTGGGCTCCGAGTAGCCCTAGCCTCCAGCACCACCTGCACCGAAGATCACTGGCCCCCACTCCACGAGTGTCCTGTAAGCCAGATCCACGTGCAGCGTCACGAGGCTCCTTCGCGGTCGCTAGCCCGTTGGCTAGTAGCCCTTAACGAAGGCCAATCCTTTTCTTACTTGGCATCCTGGTTGCTCCAGGCCTGCCCTCACTTACCCTCACTGGGTGAGTTCCACAGACCTTGCTGGTCTGCACCATCGACGATCTACATCTTCACCGAGACTTGCCGCTGCCAAGGCTTGTTGGGTCCAATCCGGTCGCCGACACCTCAGCACTCGACAGACATCGTGTACCAGCCCGAATCCTGCTCCTGGTCGCCGACAACGCCTCCTGGACCTCGTGGCTGAAGAGTCAAGACGACCGTCAACGCACCTGAAGCACTCGACATCGGTGGGCATCTGTCCATCGCCTTCCTGGTCACTGGCTAGTGACCCAGACTCTGTCCCCTCTGCTTTCAGGTTCACCAGAACTCCGATCCACTCTTGGATCCACCCGGACACTTTTCTCTTGGCCGCCAGCAGCACTTTGCAGCAGATCGCCATTCGAATCGACGACGAAACCCGACCCCGAAAGGCACCTATGCACCCGGCTTCCTGGGTGAGGTAACACGAGTACTCCGGTGCTCCCGTGGGTAGAGACTCTTCAAAGTCCTAGATCTCAAAGGGTTTTGTCCTAGTCCTCTTTAAGTGTCCCTTTCCTCTATTTTCCCGATCCCGACTTTCTCCATAGAAGTTAACGGCGTATCGCGGTTGTGTATTTACACTGCACGCGTCTCCCGTGGGTCGCCTGTGTCACTACCTTGGGTGGTTCCTTGTGGTCCAAGCACTTCTAGAGGCTCTAGGCCTAGTGTCTAGTTCAGTCGTGGTTCGCATACCACTTTATTGGTATATGGTTTGGTACGCCCCTAGGGCCCAAACGTGTATTTGTGCTATTACTGTGATTTAATAACTTATAACTTATGTACTTCGAACTCTAGCCTCATAAAGAGACTAGAGGGGTGTGTTTAGCAATAAATACATATATTTTGAATATATACCTGGTGTGGTGCTCTTTCATTTGGTCACTCAAGAGATTATAGACTGGTAAAACAAGCTGCTTTACATTCCTTCAAGACTTAGCCTGAAGGCTGCTCTCCATAGCTACCACTAGGATAGCTTTCAATAAGGTTGTCTTTAACCTATCTCCAATAAGGGGTTGTTTGGACTGGTGCAAGGTGCCCACTATAATTAGTGGACAGCATATGCCAGGCCAACTTCTCACACCACATAATTCCACTACACTCGTATTGCAGTTTTTAAAAAGTGTTTTAATATGCAGAAAAACTCTCTTAATGTAAACATGTAACCAAGAATAGAATTAGATTAAAATTTCTCTGCATACACTGCATTTATGATGTGCATTTTATTATGTTATCTTTTGATTATGATGATGTGTACTACTGTGTGCTTTTATGATTGTCTACAAAGAAATCGAGTAAAGCTGGGTTTGACTTGATTTTGATCATTATATATCCATTCAAAATGCATTTCTTATTCTCTGCATTTGTAGCTATTTAAATGCAGGACTTAACTGGGTTTCCTTGTACATAGTAAAGTTACTTTGTTTGTCCCAGATGGAGTTATAATGTAGCTTGTCTTGAAGGTACAGTTTAAATTTCAAATAAAAAGCACCCACAAAAAATGCTGGTCGCAGATTTTGTAATCGATGGGGTTTGAAATCGACCCCCTGGCCTGTGGATTACTGATGCTCAGAGGTGTCTACAGGAAGTGCCGTAACCTTCCGAGCTGCATCACCAGTAGAATTTGAAATCGAGCATTGTGTTTTCGTCCACATCCTGGGTTTTCTTCCTGGGTTTGAAAGGGAACCCCCGACCTCTAGATCACCCTGAGATCCGTGCAGCAGGCGCGCAGCCCAGTCAGCTGCCTTGGTGCAATGATAACACCCGCTGTGCCCTGTCTTGCAGGTGCTGTGTGCCAGCCTCTTACTTTGCACCTGAGGAAGATGAGGAGGGCGGTGGGGGCAGCTGTTGGAGGCGGAGAGCAGACAGGTATGTACAGCAGGGGGCGCAGCACCGGGGGTGGGGGCTGACAGGTATGTACAGCAGGGGGCCAGCACAGGGGGTGGGGGTTGACAGGTATGTACAGCAGGGGGCGCAGCGGGGGAGGGGAGGTGACAGGTATGTACAGCAGGGGGCGCAGCACGGGGGCTGACAGGTATGTACAGCAGGGGGCGCAGCATAGGGGGTGGGGGCTGACAGGTATGTACAGCAGGGGCGCAGCGGGAGGGGGCTGACAGGTATGTACAGCAGGGGCGCAGCACGGGGGCAGACAGGTATGTACAGCAGGGGGTGCAGTGGAGGGGAGAGGAAGGGGGGCTGACAGGTATGTACAGCAGGGGGCGCAGCACAGGGGGGGTGCTGACAGGTATGTACAGCAGGGGGCGCAGCACGGGGGCTGACAGGTATGTACAGCAGGGGGGCGCAGTGGAGGGGAGGGGGAGGGGGGCGACAAGTATGTACAGCAGGGGGTGCAGTGGAGGGGAGGGGGAGGGGGGCTGACAGGTATGTACAGCAGGGGGCGCAGCACAGGGGGGGTGCTGACAGGTATGTACAGCAGGGGGCGCAGCACAGGGGGGGCTGACAGGTATGTACAGCAGGGGGCGCAGTGGAGGGGAGGGGGGCTGACAGGTATGTACAGCAGGGGGCGCAGCACAGGGGGGGCTGACAGGTATGTACAGCAGGGGGCGCAGTGGAGGGGAGGGGGGCTGACAGGTATCAGGTATGTACACCAGGGGGCGCCAGGCATGGCATTCGGAGCACAAAGGGTGGGTGCAGCGGGGGGGAGGGGGGTGACAGGTAGGTACAACAGGGGGCGCCAGGCCTGGCATTGGCAACACAGGAGTGGGGGCTGCGTGGGCAGCTCTGCAGGAGTGAGCTTGGGTAGTGCACGCTGTGTTAACACATGCGGCACGTTCAGCCGCATCTGGCGATGCACCTTAATACCTTGGGCATGTTGGGGGTCTGGACCCGTACCCAGAAAGAAATGTGTCCCCACAAGTCCCTGGGTGCAAAGACAGAGCCGGGCGGGAAGGGGGGGACTCTGAATAAATAAATGAAGAAATGAATGGATAGGTTGATGAATGAATCCTGGGATGAGTGGATTGAATGAAAACAATTAAAAATAAAATAACGAGAAGATAAAAACCGGAAACTATGTAAAAAACAAAGGTGCTCTATAAAGGGGGGGCATATATTAGGGAGGGGCGGTAGTACCAGGCAAACAATATCGAGTAGAGAGCGAATGAATGAATGAACTGTTGAATGGATGAAAAGTGGATGGATGGCTAAATAAACGAATGGAATACATTGAATTCATGTAATATTTGGATACATAAATGAACGGACAGGGCTCACGCAGAGCGTGTCTCTGGCGAAGTGAACTGCCTCAAGGCGCTCGTTTCCCCAAGGACGCTCGCACAGGGTTTGGAGTATTTTTGGAAGGACAGGCGTCGCGCCCTACCGGGGTGAGAGGAATGTGTTCCGTGCATTTCTTTAGTATTAAAAGCACCCAGGGCCGCCAAGCGCTTTAAGGGTGTGCGCTTGCTACATGCGGGCCCTCCACTTCTATAAAGTTGCCGCTCCCGTAGGCCCCGGGGGTCCTGGACTCCTTGGGCCCTCTCTGCCTCAGTGCCCTGAGCGGAAGGAGGCTCCAGCTCGTCTCCATCAATATTTCAACACCGTCCTGTCTTCAGTCATCGAATGACTTCTTAAAATTCCACCCAGGCCCCCTTGGCACCAGAAGGGCTATCGGATTGCACGGGGAGCATTAGTCCCCTGACGGGCCGCTCACGTCTTCACTTACAATCACAGCGCCTCTTTGGCATTGCCCCCGGGACCTGGCCCACCCGGGGCTTACAGATAGTTTTTTTTTATTTTCTCAGCAGGATTCGCGCACCCAGAGCGAATTCTGCAGATTTTTTTTTTTTTTTGTGGTTTTTTTTTGTTAATGCTTTTTTTGGGCCTGGGGGTCCCTATAGGACCCCCTGAGCAGGCCGAGGGGGTCAGGGTGTTTCTACCCTGCCCCCTTTTCTTGTTTTTTAAATCTTTTTTCTACTGATTTCTGGTGACTCGGTTACCGAGTCACAAGATGGCTGCCAACACTTCCTGGTTTGGAGTGTTGACAGCCAATCAGAGTGAAGCTCGTGCCCGGGAGGATTCGCGAACCCTCCTCGGTGCTCAGATATCGATATTTTTATTTTTTTAATTTCTCAGGAACTACTGAACGGATTTACACCATTTAAAAAAAGGTCGCTTTCTGAACCAAGAGCTACCTTTTTGCCAAATTTGGTGTAATTCCGTTCAGCAGTTCGGGCTGTAGCCTGTTCCAATTTTTCCTATGGAAATTAACATGGGGAAAACGTGTTTTGGGACCCCCCTTTTTTCTCGGCCCCGCTTGACAAATCACCCCGAAACTTTCAAGACAGGAGCTGACCGTAGCGGGCCATTAGTTTTGAAAATTTCGCGAAGATTCGTCAAACGGCGCCAAAGATATTGGCAAATCAAAAAAACGCTTTTCCTATGGAAAATAGGTTCTAACCAATGTTCCCTCTAATATTTTTCCTCTGTGTGCGGCAGTATAAGGTCTATGTGCGCTGGAACCAAGGCTATGTGCGCCAGTAACCAGACCGCGTGTGTGGGTGCAGCGCCAAATATCACTCCAAACGTTTGCTTAAAAAAGTGAAAAGACAGTGCATTTCCTCACATACAGATCCAAGTGAACGGTGCTAAAGCAGGTTTGAAACCATCCCACATGTCAATTTGAAACCTTGGCAGCTATGTTGCTGCATTTCTTTTCTTAAAAGAG
Source organism: Calotriton arnoldi (assembly GCA_963921515.1). Taxonomy (NCBI): domain Eukaryota; kingdom Metazoa; phylum Chordata; class Amphibia; order Caudata; family Salamandridae; genus Calotriton; species Calotriton arnoldi. The sequence goes on along the minus strand of CAWUFW010006331.1, from coordinate 506,312 downwards.
CTGGGCTGCGGGTGATTGTGTGCATTTGTTCAAGTTTTCATGTTAATTTCAGCTCATGATGGGCGCTGCGATTACCATGGAAACTTTAACAAATCCTCTCTTTGAGCAGGAAAAATAAAATTATAATAACGTTATTATTATAATTTTACTTTTTGCAGTTTCAGGGCTGGGTCAGGGTAGGGCCGGATCAGGCTTTCGACTAACGCATTTTAATGCTGGTGTCCGCATCACCGCATTAAAATGCATTAGTCCCGTATTCTAGCGCCCTCTGTCAATACTGCATTTGAGGCAGACTGCCAATGAGGCAGCACCAGCACGCTAAAATTGTCTAACATATTCATATATGCAACTGCACCTTCAAATTTAAAATGCTATGTGTCAGAAATAGAATATTCATGAACAGCGCTGAGCAGGCAGGCCAGAGTTTAACAGATCAAAAGCTGTGCCCCAACCAGCCTTCCGGTGAGTCTACGCTGGGGTACCAGCCATCACGTGGGTGATCCATGGGGCGGGTCTTGCCTGCTGTTTTCCCACAATCACACCACCCTTTTGGTGACCAGAAGCGCACACATGCTTCGAAGATTGGACACACCGGCGGATGGTAGGTTGGTTTTCCTTCCTGCACCCTCCAGCAGAGAAGTCACATTACCTGAGCCTCTTGCGCAGGATGTTATAGTTTACAGCCTGCTGGGCCCATTCCCTCCTAAGCCCCCGCATCAGCCTGGACAGAGATTGTTGACAAAACAGTCAACTTCTCAGCCCCTGCCGTGCCCTCTGAACATGTGTACTTTCGTGAACCTGAGGCACAGTATTGGTCTTGTCACTTGATCCTGGTACTTGATTGTCGTCAGAGCGGCACACAAGACCACTCTCCTGAGGAGCACATTCCCTTGCTAGACCTTAGAAGCCCTGGTGTCTTGGCACCAGCAGGTGGACCCTAGCAGTGGCAATTGTGGGTTAACCTTAAAGGCTTGTCCACCACAATCCATACTGAAGTTCACCTCCAGTCTTGCGGGCAGGCCTATGAAGCACAGTCACTGAGGTCACAGGACCCTTGAGCAGGGTGACTCTAGGGCGGTGCGATCGCACTGGGCGCTGACTCGGGTGGGGTGTCATGCTTGCAAGTATATTATGTTTCTAAAAGCACTTGCTGCCTCCTTCCTGGCCTCCTAGCAATTTTAGGCAACAATAAAAATGTCATGATAACTCCGGTGATTAATGTTCTTCCTAGAGAGAGATGGAGTTTTGTCAAGTGGAAGTTTTGACTCATGGAAAGGTAGCGCAGAGGGCTAATTTGCCTGCTGCAAAGAACATGTACCATCCAGATCACAAAGTGCACATAATGTAAATGGGTCAGTGGGTTACTGCTTTTGTCAGTGAGATCCTTTTGGTACTTGCAGTTTATAAGTCAAAATCCTAAAATAGAACAGTGAGCTATTAACTTTCATCTAAGAGCTGCATGTTTTTCCCCAGTCTGATTATCCTAATGTTGCAAAAAGGGTTCATTTGAATAGAAATCAATTCTGGTTATTAAAGAGAACCCCCAATCATGGTATTACGTTCTAATTTCAGTGTGTTTCCTCCAGACCAATCACTATTAAACTATGCTGCGTACTAGTATGGATGTCATGTGACTCCTACACCTTGTAGTTCTTTGTCTTATGTAACATTTGCTATACAGAGATTTACACACATATGATTAATTGTCTCTGTGTAATGAGTGTGATGTAAAGTGCTCTGCCACCCTACACTGGTATGAGTGGCGCTGTAAATCAAGTTAAATTCATCTGAGCGAGAGTATGGTTATCGAGCCTTGAGGGGCACTGTTAAAGGATGGTAGTGAGGGAATCAGTGGCGGAGGGAGTCATTGAGAGGGCACCAACAAACATTGTCGCACAGAACTCCACCAGCACTCATGCCGGCCCTGCCCTTGAGCCCAGGCCGCCTCACCCATTGGTCCCTCCGTTGGCCTTGTTTCAGCAGTAGTAGCTGTAACTCACCAGGGAGTCGGCAATGCATGATTTGCAAGCACACCAAACTAAGTTCACAATCTTCACAGTCTCTCTGCTTCATGCACAAGCACTTTTAACTTGTGCTGCCTGCTTTGGGGCCACTGGAATTATGCACCATTGGAAGACAAAATTATGCTGCAGTGTTGACTAAATTATGCAGCAAAAAAGAGGCTGCAATGTAATGCAGTATATTTTCTGATACTTTATGATTTTTACATTTTTACAGACGCTAAGAGTCTCTGGAAAAATGTTGCCTTATTAGTACCAGTGTAACATACAAATCCAGCAGTGACAAAGGTGATCAGTCAACCTTTGCAAAGGGCCGTCCACTTTGCAGAAACACTAGTCACATTTTTTAGTAACATTTGATCCATTTGAGATACAAACAATTTATTAGTTAAAATGGTCAAATTCTGCAGCAGATGATGCATTATGCGGTAAATATTGCAGAACCAGAATTATATAGAAAACATTTGCAAACTAGGATATTTTGCCATCATGCTTGAACTGCTCTTGTGGAAAAAGGGAGAAGTGCTGATGACAGAAGCTGAATGGCTCGGAGTCAAATGGTTTCAGTCCTGCCAAGTACCACGCATCAGGCGTTAGACTAACGCATTTCAGTGTGGTGCTCCGCACTGAAAATGCATTGTCAGGCATATGCATAGTCAGCGTGTCAGCATCTGTCACTGTACTGAAGGCTGCCTTAAAGTGTGGCAGCTCGCAGCGCGCCTACCGTGGTGTGCGCAGGCAGGCTTGGAGCTCGCCTGAAGGCTAACACTCACTGCTACAATGTAGCAGAAATCATTCATTATACTGTGTCTTCAAGCATGGCGATCGCAGCATCCCGCTCCCTACTGCAGCTACGCACCAGCCAGGGCCACAGCCTGTGTACTGTCAGCTCCCCTTCGAATTCAATTATTCATTGCCGCAGGAAAGGAAGACCGAGAGGAGTGAGAGACACTGGTGCAGTGGCCGCCTCGGTACAGCCCACTGCTGAGCAGCCCTTTAGCCCTGCTACGTGCCACGTCGTCAGCAGTGCTCATCTTGCGTCGCCTATACAGTCCTGCATTACACTCAGGAGCTGAAATGGAGACCGAATACTGCAGCACCGAGGAGAAACAGCTGGGGACCCTGCTGTCTGAGGTACATCACACACGTGTGTCTGACGTCATGTGTGTCCCCCTTCTTACTTCAGGCGCTTGCCAGTCTGCCGGCTTGTATTATGGTGCTCATTGGGTGCTGGCAGGAGGTGTGTATTCAAGCTGGTGTGCAAATATGGCAAAACAGGCATGCGGCTACTGCAGGGTGTCCAGCTAATTGCACAGTTTGATATGGCTAATGATTTGGAGATCACGGCATGGTTATGACTGCCTGTGAGTAGTGGGACTCACTGTCCATCCTCGACGACACTGGAGGCGGGCTGGGGACCGGCGGTAAACCTGAATTGCCGCGGCTGCAGTGGCTCAGGCCTGAGCCTGCCAGTACCTCCAGCCTCCTGGCCAGCCTTGGCAGAGTCTGCATCACTGCCTCCAATGGAGCGGCACCACCACCGTAGTCCGAATTGACTCCCATCTGCGGCCTAATTAAGTTAAAGTATCTAGGCTGTATGTGGCAGAGCGCGATCAGGCAGCTGCAGCCTGCGTTGCCTCCTGGTGTTAATGCTCAGAAGGTGACATAGGTGGCTCAACTGGCACCCTGTAAGGTGTGTAACTAACTGAGTGTTTCATGTTGTTGGCGCCTTCTCTGACATCGGGTCCCTGTTGGCAGGTAACCCACGTAACGTCGGAGAGGCCCAGACCCTAAGCTCTACTGATTTTGCTGAGAAGGAGGGACCCACCACAAAGGCTGACAATCTCTGTTTGGCAAAGGCTGGAAGCACAAGCCTCAAAACAACACACAACCGAAAAAAACAGCTCCTGAGCATGTGTGAAACGCCTTGATTTAATATATTGCAAAGGAGCTCTCTGATATTTATATGATTTTATGACTTAGACATGACTCTGATAAATGGAAGTCATTTAACAATTATTTCTAACGCTGTGCACCAGTTAATTCAGAGTTTCCCAATCCTTAAATGAGTGTAATTTTTCATATTTATATGTTTCCTCATCTTCATAGCTTGATTTTGCTCGTAAGAAAGTATCACTCATACTCGTTAAAATGTCACTCATGATTACTCTGAAATTATGAAAATGTCACACATGGCAATCTGAAACCTGGGCAGCTATGTGGTTTGCGCTTCTGCATATGCACCTGGATGCAAATGCCGTGTTTGTAGGCTTCCTGCATTTCTTATCTTAATAGAGCGCAGCTGCGGGGTGATTGTGCGCTTTGTTAACGTTTTCATGTTAATGGCAGCGTCCTTCATGAGCTGCAATTAACATGAAAACTTTAAAAAGGCACACAATCACACCGCAGCCCAGCTCTATTAAGAGAAGAAATGCAGCAAGTCTCAGCAAACACAGCGTGTGCTTTTAGGTGATTCTAAAAAGTACACGCTGTGTTTGGTGCTGCATTTCTTGTGTTTTCTAGAGTGTGACTGCGAGGCATATCGTGTGCTTTTGTTTAAAGCATTCATGTTAATTGCAGCTCGTCACGCTCTGCAATTAACACGAATACTTAAACAAAAGCACACAACGAGCCCACAGCCGCACTCTAGAAAACAAAGAAATTTAGCAAGTGCTCCCTCCTTAGGAGGGAGCACTTGCTAAATGCCTCTTCCTTAGCAAGTCAGAAATACCTGTCTGCGCGCTGCTTCGGCGGCGCGAATGCTCTCAGGGATGTGTGTGCGCGCCACACACACAGCAGTGCGCGCTCGGGGCACTGAGGTGCGCGGGCACCCAGGCGCGCACCTTCAAGGGAACACTGGTTCTAACTATAACTACCTACTGGCGACCGCCAGTAGATAATATATATATATATATATATATATATATATAAGTGAGGTGGTGAGGTGGTGTGTGTATAACTGTATAGGTGAGTAAATGGGAGTGTGATTGATTCTTTGCATGACTGACTAGGTGTGTGAGTTACTTTATGGATGAGTGGCGGTGTGTGAGTGTCTGTATAGATATGTGAGTGCATATGATAGTGCCGTATTGATGGTTGACTGCATGTATGAGTGACTGTATGGGTGAATGAGTGGATGTGTGTGTAGACCTAGGAATCAGTGAGTGGGTATGTACTAACTGGTATTGGTGTGTCTATGGTTTCGAAAATGGTAGTCTGTATTTTAGAGTGGGTGTATCAAAGGTTATATTAGGGTATGAGGAGGTGCATCAGATTATCACGTGGATGATGTCATCAGTGATGTCATTTGAGATGTCATCAGTGATGTCACTGACCATGTCATGAATGATGTAATATGTGACGTCATCAGCAGTGCATTGCGGGGGCGCAAGTTATAGTTAGCTGAACTAACTATAACGGCCGAATTTCTCTGGTTTTGTACGAGTGAAATGTCCAACTAACTATAACGTCCCTGAAACCTGTGGTTTTTTCAGTGAATTTCTAAGGTTTTTTCAATGCTAATTTCTAACTATAACGTCCCTGAAACCTATGGTTTTTTCAGTGAATTTCAAAGGTTTTTTAAATGCTAATTTCTAACTATGCCTACAGAGGTAGGACATGTGCAGAAAGAGGAAGAAAGGCGCAGAAAGAAGCAAGAGAAATGCAGAAAGAGGCAACAGAAGTCCAGAAAGACGAAGAAAGGTGCAGAAAGATGCAAGAGATGTGCACAAAGAACCAAGAGAGGAGCAGAAAGAGGCCTTGTTGCAAAGTCATCCTGTGCCCCCAACTTTTTGCTGGCGGGTACTGGTGGTAACTGACTCTGACTAACCAGGCCCGGAGCCAGTGCTATGCTGAAAGACACTTAGAATACAGTGAAAACACCTACATACACTATGGGTTGGGGTACCCCTGTGATTGGCATGACCGCCCCTGTAATGCCCTAGTACATAATAGGGCAGGGGGATTAAAACTACCTCTAACTAAGAGGTGCAGAAGGAGGCAAGAGAAGTGCAGAAAGAAGCAACAGAGGTGCCGAAAGAGGCAAGAGAGGTGCAGAAAGAAGCAAGTGAAGTGCAGAAAGAGGCAGGAGGGGTGCAGAAAGAAGCAACAGAGGTGTAAAAAGAGGGAAAAGAGGTGCAGAAAGGGGTAGGAAAGGTGCACAAAGAGGCAAGAGAGGTACAGAAAGAGGCAGGAGGGGTGCAGGAAGAAGGAAGAGAAGTGCAGAAAGAGGCAAGAGAATTGCTGAAAGGCAAGTAAGGTGCAGAAAGAAGCAAGAGCAGTGCAGAAAGAACCAACAGAGGTGCAGAAAGAGGGAAGAGGGGTGGAGAGAGAGGCAAGAGGGGTGCAGAAAAAGGTAGGAGGGGTACACAAAGAGGCAAGAGAGGTACAGAAAGAGGCAGGAGGGGTGCAGAAAGAAGGAAGAGAAGTGCAGAAAGAAGTAACAGAGGTGCTGAAAGAGGTGCAAAGGGTGCAGAAAGAGCAAGAGAAGTGCAGAAAGAGGCAACAGAGGTACAGTAAGAGGCAAGAGAGGCGCAGAAACAGGCAGGAAAGGTGCAGAAAGAGGGAATAGGGGTGCAGATAGAGGCAAGAGAGGTGCAGAAAGAGAAAAGAGGGGGCAGAAAGAGGCAAGAGATCTGCAGAAAAAAGCAACAGAGGTGCTGAAAGAGGCAATTGAGGTGCAGAAAGAAGCAAGAGAAGTGCAGAAAGAGGCAATGGAAGTGCAGAAAGAAGCAGCAGAGGTGCAGAAAGAGGCAAAAGGGGTGCAGAAAGAGGCAAGAAAAGTGCAGGAAGAGGCAACAGAGATACAGAAAGAGGCAAGAGAGATGCAGAAACAGGCATGAAAGGTGCAGAAAGAGGGAACAGGGGTGCAGAAAGAAGCAAGAGATCTGCAGAAAAAAGCAACAGAGGTGCTGAAAGAGGCAAGTGGGGTGCAGAAAGAGGCAAGAGATCTGTAGAAAAAAGCAACAGAGGTGCTGAAAGAGGCAAGTGAGGTGCAGAAAGTAGCAAGAGAGATGCAGAAAGAAGGAAGAAATTTGGAACAGAGGTGCAGGAAGAAGCCAGAGCAGTGCAGAAAGAACCAACAGAGGTGCAGAACGAAGCAAACGAGGTGCAGAAAGAACCAACAGAGGTGGGAAAAGAGGCAAGAGGGGTGCAGAAAGGGGTAGGAGAGGTGCACAAAGAGGCAAGAGGGATACAGAAAGAGGCAGGAGGGGTGCAGAAAGAGGAAGAGAACAGCAGAAAGAAGCAACAGAGGTGCTGAAAGAGGCACGAAGAGTGCAGAAAGAGACAAAAAGACAGGTGAAGAAAGAAGGAGCAGAGGTACAGAAAGAGGCAAGAGTGGTGCAGAAAGAGGGAAGAGAGGTGTAGAAAGAGGCGAGAGAGTTGCACAAAGAGGGAAGAGGGGTGCAGAAACAGGCAAAAGGGGTACACAAAGAAGCAAGTGAGGTGCAGAAAGAGGGAAGAGAGGTGCACAAAGAGGCGAGAGAGTTACAGAAAGAGGCAAGTGAAGTGCAGAAGGAGGCAAGAGAACTGCAGAAAGAGGCAATAGAGGGGCAGAAAGAGGCAAGTGAGGAGCAGAAAGAAGCAAGATAAGTGCAGAAAGAAGCAACAGAAGTGCAGAAAGAGGGAAGAGGGGTGGAGAGAGAGGCAAGAGGGGTGCAGAAAGAAGCAAGACAGGTGCATAAAGAAACAAAAGAAGTGCAGAAAGAAGGAACAGAGGTGCAGAAAGAGGCAAAAAGGGTGCAGAAAGACGTAAGAGGGGTACAGAAAGAAGCAAATGAGGTGCAGAAAGAGGTAACAGGCGTGCAGAAAGAGGGAAGAGAGGTGCAGAAAGTACAAAAGATTTGCAGAAAGAGGCAAGAGAAATGCAGAGAAAGAAAGAAACGTGCAGAAAGAAGCAACAGAAATGCAAAAAGAGGCAAGAGAGGTGCAGAGGGAAGCAAGAGTGGCTTGCACACCATTAGTACCAATTTAACACCCACATTTAGCAATAACTAACAGGTGACCATTCTAGGTTTGCAAAGGGCCTTCCACCACGCTGTAACACTTGTCGCTGCATTTTTGGTAACGTTTGAGCCGTTTGAGCTAGAAACAAGGCTTTTTTTTGTACAAATCTGCAGATTAGGGAGCAGATGATGAATTATGTGGCTAATGCAGAAAATGTATAATTGTGCGAAAGTCGGTGCAGCCAAACAGTCACATAATCCCAGTGGCCCTGCTCATACCTCAGACTAGGTCCACAAGTGCTCCTCAGTGATTCCTTCTTTTTTTGTCTCACTGAGTTCATAGTTGAGCTTCAATGGAAACGAGGAAGACTAAACCTGAGGTTACCACTCCACAACACAGACTACCATACCACATAATTACTCTCCATAACACATAATCCCACTCTACATAATTCCTATACACTAAATACCACATACTTTCTATCCACATAATTTCACTGCACAACATACCACATAATTCCACTACACACAACGTACATCCACTCCACTCCACTCCAAAAAACATTAGTAAAAGACTTTTGCATTTACAACGCCAATAGCTCGAATTCTCGCAAATGCGAAACCTATTACATTGCAAACACTTCTTTAACTAGTAGTCGCGTTTGCAGAGTGGTGGAGAAAGGGTGCTGGGCCTCCGACCAGCGCTCAGGAATTCCGCTGCGTAGGGCTTACAGGAGGTACCAGGAGGGCTTCTTGGCACCCAAAGTCCCTCAGGAGTAAATTGGACTTCATCCCCCATCCCGAAGTCTGCCAGAGGCGCGTTTGCAGAGTGGTGGAGAAAGGGGGGTATGGCCTCCGAAGACGTTTTAGCAATCCCACTGTGTGGGACTTACTGGAGGTAACAAGAGGGTAGTTGGCCCCAAGGAAAACCTTGGGGGCCAACTACCCTTCCTATTACCTCCAGTAAGTCCCACACAGCAGGATTGCTAAGTTCTCAGAGCAGGCCACGCCCCCTTCGCCCACCACTCTGCAAACGCGCTCCCTGGCACGCTCTTGGATGGGGATTGAAGTCCCCTTCGCTGCTGGAGGTCCTTTAGGGGCCAACTAGCCTACCTCTTACCTCCAGTAAGCCCCACACAGTGGGATTGCTGAGAGGTGGACAAAGGCCACGCCCCCTTTCCCCACCACTCTGCAAACGTGCCTCCTGGTGCGTTCTAAGTTGGGGTATTAAGTCCCCTTCATTCCTGAGGGTCCCTACCTCCAGTAAGCGCCACACAGCTGGATTGCAGAGATGTGGCCCGAGGCCACGCCCCTTTTTACACCACTCTGCAAACGCAGCTCCCGGCGCACTGCTGCTCAAGGGATGAAGTCCACTTGTGTCCTGTGGTCCTCAGGACATAAGAGGACCTCATCGCCCCACCAGCAATGCACCACGAGGCGCGTTCGCAGAGTGGTGTAAAAAGGGGCATGGCCTCGGACCACCTCTCTGCAATCCAGCTGTGTGGCGCTTACTGGAGGTACCTGGTGGGCTAGTGCGGGAGTCCGCGCTTCGTTTTTTTTTTTTTTTTCGTCCGGATTCGCGCACCTAGTGCGAATTCGACTGATTTATTTTTAAAAAAATGCTTTTTTTGGCCCTGAGGGTCCTTGTGGGACCCCCTGAGCAGGCCTAGGGGGTCAGGGTGTTTGTACCCTGCCCCCTTTTCTTGTTTTTCACCTTTTTTGTACTCTTTTCTTGTGACTCGGTTACCGAGTCACAAGATGGCTGCCAACACTTCCTGGTTTGGAGTGTTGGCAGCCAATCATAGTGAAGCTCGTGCCCGGGAGGAGTCGCGGCGACTCCTTGGTGCTCAGATATCGATATTTTTATTTTTTAAATTGCTCAGCAACTACTGAACGGATTTACACCATTTAAAAAAAGGGCTCTTTCTGAACCAAGACCTACCTTTTTGCCAAATTTGGTGTAATTCCGTTCAGCAGTTCGGGCTGTAGCTTTGTCTAAAGTTCCTATGGAAATTAACATGGGGAAAATGCGTTTTGGGACCCCCTTTTTCTCGGCTCCGCTTGACTGAATCACCCTGAAACTTTCAAGACAGGAGCTGACCGGAGCGGGCCATCTTTATTGAAAATTTCGCGAAGATTCGTCAAACGGCGCCAAAGTTATTGGCAAAACAAAAAACGCTTTTCCTATGGAAACTAGGTTCTAACTATAACTACCTACTGGCAACCGCCAGTAGGTAATATATATAATCCCAAATATACGAGGTAATGAGCAGCCTCATCAAGTCGACCTAGGGATGTTTAGAAACTGGTCCAACATTTGCCAGATCCTGAAGATCCAGGGATGGTTGCTTAAACAAAGTGGTCACAATATTACATTTTAATGATGATAACGTTAATTTAATATTACCGAAAGGACGCAGGGAGAAATTACTGCTTCCTTTTAGAGCCTCGTTCGCCTGAAGCCCCTTGGCATTGTCCTACAGGGATTGAAGAGTGTATGATGTCAGTAAGCCTTAGAACGCAACCACGTTTTGATCTTTCATCTGAACTTGGTGGTACATGAAATTGCAGGAATGTGGTTCGGTAGGGATTTTCATGGGTGTGCCGCGAAAATTGTAAAGGTCTGCCCTTCTCCTCTACATCTAGAAGTTTTAGGGATGGCTTGGTGATTGGAGGTGGCTGATGGGAGAGCTCTAGAGGGAGTGTATTTTAATAATCATTTTTTAAGAAGCGAGGGAAGGGGCCATGTAAGGCTCTCTTATCTATAAAGAGCGTTTTAAACTGAATTCGCTCTCTCATTTGAAGCCAGTGCAGGGAGCGTCGGAGGGGGAAAGCATGGTTAAACCTAGGAACACAGCCAGGTGTCCAGCTGTGTTCTGGATGCAGATGTTGTGTAGGGTAATTGAAGAGTCTACTGTAAAGTGAATTTGCATAGCCCAGTGATGATGGCAACAACTGCCTATCTTTTGCTTCATCATTGAGGGAAGGGGTGAGTTTTCTGAAGTGTTTAAGAGTGTTTAAGAGGTTATCTGCTGGACCCGAGATTGGTTGCAGTCAGTCGTGCCCCCCAGAGTCTTAAATACTTTAGTGGGGGGTGGGAGATGCTCCATTTCTATGGGCCAGGAGGCTTCCAACCACAGGTTGGCAGGGTGGCGGATTGACTGTTTAAATAGCTGCCACACCTTCCACTCGTTTATCTTCTGGCTTGTCGTGTATAAATATTCTTTAACCGAAAGATTTCTGGCAAGTCTGTATCCAATAACCATGTTTTTGTGTGAAGAGTGCTGCATCCATGTCATTGGATAAGATAAGTGAGTTAACCTCAGTACCATGTTTTATTAGTGAATGAGTGTTAAGTGATCTTGGATGCATTGGCTTTGTTTATGTAATGGATAGAATTAGATTCTAGAAGGGAAACAAGCTTAAAATTGTAAATTCAGCATTTCTTTAACTCATTCGTTACAATGTTGCTAGTGGAGCAGGAGGATGGATGTAAGGATCTTAAAAAAACAGATGAATGCCTGGTAGAAACTTCATAGTGGCAGGCCCCTTGTTCTGTTCGGATGCAGATAGCCTTGCTATTGATGTATGTTAGACCTGGCACCATTGGCGTGGGTCTCCCTTCCATTTTTCGCTGTTGTCTCCTCTGTTTTACTGGTGTTAGATGCTCTGGGCGCTGTGCCACTGCCATTCAGTGTCACAGCGCGAATGCTCCCTGTATAAATATGTCTATGTGAATTGGTATATCCCTGATTGGCTTATTTGGTTTACCTGTTAGTCCCTAGTAGTGTGGCCTATGTGTGCCCAGGGCTGGTAAACCAAATGCTGCTGGTGGGCCTGCAGCACTGATGTGTGCCACCCACAGAAGCAGCCTGTAAAGTGTGTCTCAGACCTGCCACTGCAGTGTCTGTGTGCAGTCCCGAACTGCCATCTTGGCTGTGAAGTGCACTCACTTCCCAGCCCCTGAACCTTCCCTTGGCATCCTGTAAGTCACCCCTATGGTAGGGTGCCTTGTATGTGTAAGGCAGGACATGCCTTGGTGTGTGTAGCATGTCCTGGTAGTGAATTATGCCCCATTTCGTTTTTCACTACTGTAAGGCTACCTGTTCCTCATAGGCTAGGATGGGCAGTTTGACTATTACATTCTATAGTCCTAACTGACCCCAGGAACATGGTAGAAAAACGAATTTAGTATGCCTGAGCTCAGAATATTAAAATACATCTTTTAGTGAAGTTGATTTTTATATTCTGTGTTTGAAAATACCACTTTTAGAAAGTAGGTATTTTCTTGCCTCAGCCGTCCAGTGTGCTCTGCCGTTATGTGTATTGGCTGTCTGGTTTTAGAGGGGCAGGACAGGCTGAGTCAGACCTAGGTTGAATAGAGAGATCTGCATTTAGAGTGTGGGGAGGGGTGGCTCCTTGACCTGAATAGGGCTGTGCCTGGCAAGGTGAATGCTGGCTCCACCTCCCACTGTGTGTCTGCTAGCAGACCCCTCTTTCTGGAAAGGAAGGATGCAGCCTGGTAAACAAAGTGCTCCAGGCCTGAGCAGAACTGGTTCTGGCTAGGTTCAGTGACTGGTAGCTTCAAGGATCAAAGGCTTTTGGGGTATAAATATCTGTGCTCAAGCCCTTACATTTGGTATTGCTTTTGGATCTGGAGAGGAAACTCTGTCCGTGCCACTGGAGGAATCTGCAGGAAGTGACTGTCCCTGTGCTGTGTGTTGTTTCTAGCGCTGGCCTGCAGCAGTGACCACTGGACCTTGAAGAAGAGGAAAAGGAACTCTTGAGAGAACTTTTATTTTTGTACAGCAATTACCCAAGGGCTAGGAAAAGAGCTAGCCTCCTGCTGGAGTCTCAGGCCCATCAGACTCCACCACCAACCTCCTGCTTCCGCCCCTGCGAGGACTGCTATCTGCTGAGGAGGCTCCTGTGAGTTCCAGGGCCTCTAGTTTGCATCAGAGAAAAGAGGGTGAGAAATCGACGCTAACGCATCTTTGCGGGCCGCTGCAGTCGAGAGCGCTGGGAAAATCATCGCGCTACTGCCGCCGAGGGCCCGCAACACGAAACCATCGCTGACGCCCCTTTGGGAGCCGCTGCAGCCGATACGCGCTGGAAAGATCATCGCGCTGCTGTCGCCGCGCACTCCCAACCCTTAAAGAAATCATCGCTTCGAGACATCGCAGTGCGGACGCCGTGCGTTCGCCACTTTGATCGCATCGCACCGAATTTCGTCGCTCCCTCGCGGAGCGTCTTGTCTTCGCATCGCAACACGATCGCACAGCGCAACAGGATCACCGCATCGACTTCTCCCACGCGGCAAGAAAGTCATCGCATCGGCGGTCCAGCGTGCAGAAGTTTGTCGCATCGTCTCCGCCCGCATCCCGCAGATCGGCGCATCATCCTCCCTTGCGGCAAGGATTTCAACGCATCGCCGGCCTCGCGTGCCGAGAATCATCGCTACAGCTTATTTGCGACACTTTGTTGGTTTTGCTACTAAACCCAGGTACTTTGTGAAAGAAAGGGTCGCAGAGACCACTGCTTTGAACTTGAACCTTATTTTTGCAACCTTTGAACTATTTTTGACAGCCCTTCAACAACTATCCTATTTTTGACAGTATTGTGGCTTTTACAGTTATTGGTCTTGTGATAAATCTGCCTTTATATAAAGATACTTATTTTTTATAATAACTACTTGTGTGGTGTCCCTTTGTAGTGTTCCTCACTGTGTTACTGTGTATGATCATAAATGTTTCACACCCTGCCTCTGAGATAAGCCTACCTGCTCGTGCTACGTTACCACAGGGTTGAGCAGGGGTATTAAAGAGGGTAGCCCTCTCACTCTGACTTAGGAAGAAGGGTCCCTACTTGGACAGTGGCCAGCCATTGCCAACTAGAGACCCCCATTTCTAACAATGTACTAGTAGCAAGTCGCTGTGCGGATGTGCATCAGGCCCACTTTTATGATCGGATCGGCACTTGCTCCAAGTAACAACTCCAGAGCTAGACTGTATTAATGGCAGGCCCCACTTCCTTTTCCTTCTTCTTCAAAGAGGGATGATGAAGGTGACCTCCCTCAGATGTCTCACCAATGTCCTCCAGATTCACTGAGAGAAAGGTGAAAAAACACCAAGATAGTTGCGCAAGATGGCAGAGGCAACATAGAGGTATCTAAGAAAGGAAAAAGCAAACAAGTTACAAAAAAAAACTCTCAACAATACACATGCAAAATTAGAATACGATAAACAATAATGCTAACTAGAACACGGTTAGCAGAAGTTAGGGAATGAGGTGCAGTTGTAGAAGAACGCTGCAAAGACAGATGCCTGAACGCTGAGACGCATGGAGGGAAAAACTTTGAGCCCTTATATAAGAAACTAATGCTAGTGCCTCTTCCAGTGACCCTGGAAACAGAATACCACTATTTTATATTTGCAAGACACATAGAATAAAAGTATACTTCCTGTTACTGAGAATCATGTTGTTTTGTCCTCCAACCACTAGATGTTCCAACCTTATAAATACTCCAGTTGTAGACCTCTTTCCCTTTTTCAGTTGTTCAAAGACGCATGTCCTCAATAAGTAGGCGTGTCACCTGCAGGTAAGTGTACCTCTTTTCCCAAAGTCTTGTGTTTGTTATCAGTGTTTCTAGGAGGCATGTGGGATCCATGGATGCCGCTGCTCAAGGCAACTGAGTGGGGTCAGCAAAGACTCACAATTCCAGTCTTAATTTGACCGGGTTTGCAAAGACTTGCGGTTCTTGTTCCGCAGTGCATAACGGACCGCCAACCTCCAGAGACTGAGTCCAAAATGGCCACTATGAAAGGGGTCAGCATATAAAGTGTAAAGCAGCAAAATATGAAAATGAAGAAGCCTTCCAAACCAACCTATGTAGTACCTCTAATCACTTGGGATTCTCTGAGGATCGACCACTGTAATAGAACAGAATTGATCTTCAATACAGGTGTAATAAATAGATGGCTCCCCACAATAAAGTAAAAATTAAAAACGTCCCCAGCTTAGAAAAAAAGCATTTTAAAAACCAATCAGACAAACAGCAATGAATTTCATGGATAAAAAGTGCAGACTAAATTACGGCCGTGCTTCAGGCCTCCTTTTATGGTCAACTAAGTAAATGCTGCAAGCACCACATCCAGAGCTAGACCGCCGACCTCCAGAACCGTAATCCAAAATGGCCACCATAAAAGAGGTTGACAAAGAAACTGCGAACCTGCAATATATTAAAATGAAAAACTTCCAAACCATCTTACGTAGCATCTCTAATGACTTGGAAATGTGAGAGAATAAACCACAACATAAGAGGAGAATTGACCTTTCAACACACGTGTAATAGATGGCCCCCGCAATAAAGTAGCAGTTAAACATGCAATCAATGATAAAAAGTGATTTAAACAACAATCAGGCAAACAGCCATGCAATTCATAGATCCAAAGACTGGCACCTGCTCAGCGGCGGCTCGGAGCGTCGCCCCACTGCTTTTCAGCAGTGCAAAAAAGGAGAAATAAAATGATAATAACACAATGTTATTATCATTTTATTTTTCCGTGCTGAAGCCAAGTTTTGGGGCAGGGCAGGGCTAGGCTTGGCTGTCGTCACAGCCAGCAGAGTGAGGAGTGGTTGGTGCACTTACGTGCGCATGATGGTTTGGCCGGCCGTCTTGGGCTGGCCAAACAGTCATGCGCACTTAGCATGTTCTCCACCTGACTGTTTTGCCCAGCCTGGGTGGAGAACATGCACAGGCTCCCACTCCCTGTCTGAGCGTCAAACCAGGCCGCTCAGACCAATCACGACGCTGCTGTCATGCTGGTGACAGCAATGTCATTATTGGCTAAGGGAGTCTGGGAGCCTGTGTGCTTCCGGTTGACAGAAGAGGATGGAGGAGAGGCGGTGGCCAGCAGCCAGGTAGGTGAAACTTTCTTTTCTTTTTTTCTTTACAACCCGCCCCCCTCCTCCCCCATCACTACTTCCCCGGAGCAGCTGCGACTGCACATGCTCCGAGTAGCAGCTTCAGAGCTAGACCACTAACCTGCAGAGTCGGAGTCCAGAATAAGTGGTCAGCATATAAAGTACAAAGCAGCAATATATTCAAATGAAAAAGCCTTTCAACCCATCCTAGGTAGTATCTCTGATCAGTTGGAATTTCCAGAGGAACAACCACAGAATAAAAAGAGAATTGGCCTTCAAATACAAATGTGGTAGAGGCCCCCCACCAGCAGAACTGCATAGGATTTCAGGAGGCATGGATCAAAGAGGGGGACCTGACTGACTACTGTCTACAAGTTATACCCATGTGGCGAGAAAAGGGAACTGAAAGTACATCGCTGCCAGGGGTGGAAGATTCATCATCTTAGTCAAGGATGGTTTGTCCTGGCTGGTGAATGGGGACCGATTCTGGTGAATGGCAATAGCCTTTTTGTGAAAAAAGGATGGATTAACATCATGTCACACAGAGTAACAAAAGGAGTGGTAGTTTTAGTAACAGAATCGTACACATTACAGTGATCCATTACAGGCTTCAGTGCTGAGTATTATCCAGTACCATTTGCATGTGCAGAGGCCGGTTTAGCTTACTCTTTCATCCCAGTTCATTTAGCCGCAGTAACAGCTTAGTTGCACAATGGAGAATCCTAGTCTTTTCTCAGACTTCCAGTTATGAATGCTTATTTGGAAGGTGTGAAATTCATAATCCATCTTAGAGTAGTCCCTGCAAAAGCTTTGGACTTAAATGTAGAACTCACTCGACGTATGGGACCAATGCATTCAATCTCTCTCTGCAGGACTTTGTTACCCAAAGTTTTTTTGTGTAAAAACTTTGAGTTATGGCAAAGACCCCAAGACACTGAAGAAAATATGTTTGCAGCATGTGCTGCTGTAGATTAACACGCTTTACACAGTCTTGCCATCTTGTGTTGCACCAACACTAGATGGCTGATTGTGCAAAGTATGTGACTCTACGGCACTTCAGGTGCAAACTGATTGTTACGGGCAAGTAACGTTTTCCTTACCTGTAGTCCTATATCTTCTTAGTGATCATTATCGTTGTATATATAGCTGGATGGCACCTTTTCCCCGTCTATGTTGGCGAAGCGACTCATATCCCATCAAGGTGCTCCAAACAGCATTGAGTAGCAGCATGAAGAGCACATCTTTGCCGGGGTTACAGGTTACCATCCCTGCATGAAAATGTTCCACTTTCACAGTTTGCACCTTTGTCAGCATATTTGTTTATTAAAGAAAGCAAAGAACATTTTCAGTTTTGGATATCAAAGTATAATATTTTAAAAGTACTGTGGGATCCTGTTCAGGCCACATTGAAATTCTAACAAGTTTTGTGTTATGAACAAGATCCGATGATAAAGAATAACCACTTTAAAGTCCTATGCGTAGATCTGGATGTGTCCGCCAACCAGTCAGTTATACATGGAAAGTTGTTGACTGTCAAAAACCAAGTTACGTGTTTCAGTTTAAATTTTCCGTAGTGAATAATGAATATCGCCCAGGAAGAGGTGGGACGGTTAAAGTTAATGGAATACTAGAAACGTCTGGTTTAATTTGTGGCCATGAGAGGGACAAGCCTACGCTGTTTGTTCTATGGTAAGACCGTTGGTGTTGAGGACAGCGCGCTATGAGGTGAACTAGAAGCACAAGAGTAGCCGCAGTGGCAAGGATGCAGTTAATGAACATATTTCGGTGCTGTCCATTTATCCTAATGTAGACCTGTGAGAGCTCTTCCAGTCTTGCCTAACTCCAATGATAAATTCAAGTGAGTGTGCTCCTGCAGGCCAGACTCAAACTCGCCTTCTACATGGAAACAGAATATCACTCTGGTGGAGGCACATATATTTTTTTTTATATAAATGCCATTCCTATTTAAACTGGCAATGGTGGGAGGGGCGGATGAGGGGTGCAAGAGGCATGTAAAGTTACAGAGGTTTGCATCTTGTCACATAGTAATGGTTTTTGGGGAACTTTGGAAACTGTCTGAAATTTCAGACTTTTTGAATCTGCTGAAGGGGTTTTGCAGGTCAAAAATCTAGCAAGGTACCATTTTGCTGATTTCTTTGGGTTAAACAGTTGAAATAAGTTATTCACTTATTTAGCTCAAAAAATAAAAAGAACAAATCCACTTTTTGTTCACAGACAGAAAAAATAAATCGGACGTTCCACCATAAATAGGGTGGGTGGTCTGATGTCCTTCCGCCAATGCCCCCTACACTGTTGGGCATTTTCAGTACGTTTTTCGACTGCGGAGCCAGAGGGGGCAGTGCAGTCAGAAAACCAACAGTCTGTCCAACTCAGAATAGAGTGGGCGTATCAAGGGTTGGATGCACAGGGTACTCCGTCACATTTGTGACGGACTACCCAGTCCGCCAAACTCTAAATCAGGCCCTCTGTATTGTCTTATTAAAAATTGCATTTAGTCTTTGTTAACTAAGACATAAACTCGATTTGTGGATATGCAACCAAATCAAAACTTTTATAAGTGTTTACCATCAGTTTCTTGTTCTGTGTAAACATGGAGTGAAAATCATTAATCATATTTTCCAGGGGTTTTAAGAATGAAATGTTGGTGATCATCTTTCTATAAGGCAATTTGTTTTTCTCTACAGCTCCCCCGTATACCCTTCACCACTGATTTGTAACCAGAGCTCCAACATTGTGATGGGATCGCAAGTGCATCCAAGAAATTTGCACTTACCTTTCCCAGGGTGAGTACCTATCGGCCGAGGGGTCTTGCGCAAGAAACAATAAAAGGATGCTGCTTACGTGTGTAAAACAAGCATTGGCAAAGCCAATTGATCTCGCCTTTGGGAATGCCTTTTGGAAATTTTGTACACCATCAGCAAGATGCTGTGCAGCATGGCCAAGAGAAACAAAAGGCAAAAAATTAAAAGAAGAGATTACACAGCTGTGTAATTTTATAGTCGTGTGCTTGCATCATTAGCATGTTCATCTACAAAATGACGTAGGCACCATATTTTTTATTTACCAATCCATGATAGATTAGTATATTAAAAAAGTATTTAAAAACAAAAAAAACAAGACGATGGCCATTGGGGCACGGGAGAACTGGGTGAGGAAGGGAGGCAATGCGGAGTGGATGGGAGAGGGAAAAAGCAGCAGACAAGGGGGAGCAATGCGGGGCAGGATGAGAAGCACACAAGCGAGAACGCAACATCAAGCACGGGAAGGGAGTTTGGCAGGGGAGAAGCACACAAGAGAGAGCTTGCAACACTAGGGAGAAAGCAACATGGAGAGCGGGCGGGTATTTGACCATAGAGAAGCACATGATGGAGAGAGCTGAAAAACACATGCACTCTCATGGAGTGCTTAAGCAAAAGAGTAGTTCCTAAAAAGTGAGCAGTGGAAGGATAGAAGCCAGTTAGTCAGAGAGATGGTAAAGAGGCAGTGCTCCAGGGAAGGGATAAACACAAGATGGACAAGCTGTAACATAGAAATCTGTTGAATAAGAAGCAAGCAAATGAGTGACAATGAAGCCAACCAGTGGTAGGGAGCGGAGGGGCTGTAAGTCCCTGTATGTTCACGGCAAGCTCACAATAGGAATTTTGCAACTATACAGCTTGCACAGTCTGGTATCCTTGAAGTAAAGAGAGGTTAGCTTGATTTGGAAATGCATTTCTCATTAGCCAAAAATTACATATCGCTAGTGGGGAGTAGCAGCCATTCCTTGGTGCTGAAGAGATATATTTTGGTCAGGTTGTGGCACTGGGAGTGGCAGATAGGAGGATGGAGAAGATTAGCATGGATACGTGAGCAACAGCTAATGTCTGGACAAAGGCATTGTCATAGGTTTGGGAGAGACCAAACATATATTGGTGCAACAGTGATATCTCGTGGCCAGTTAGTATGGCAATGTTTGATGTCCAGGAATAAGCGAGCAGCTTTTGGCGCATCTTGGGCACTCAGAATATGGTGTTGGGTTGGGTCTTTGACAGACTTTGGAAAGGAAAGTCCCCAATTGATGCAAAACTCAGTAATATTGGAAGCCACAGTTTAGAATTGGGTCAAAGACTTATTTGGCTGATACTGGTAGAACAGTATATATCAATGGGGTGACCCGTAAGACCACTGGACCCGGGTAATGGACGGTACAACAACAAAATGGTCACAGTGGCAATCATTTGCACTTAGACATATCAAAAAGCAGATTCAAGCATGCATAAGAAAAACAATTCAGATATCACCATAGAGGATCATTAAATGGATGTGATTTAATTTCATCACAAAATTGGGAAAAAAGTAAGAATGAATCAAACAAATATGACAGTAAATGTACGAATTGAACCATAAAATTGGTGCTCAAGGAAAGGAAAAGGGGTGAGTGTTCGGGAAGGATTGAGTGATGGTGTAAAGGAAGGGGAAGGTAATGTGGTTTACATACCTCCAAAGATTGTTAAACCTATCCCGCCAAATACTTGGCAAAAACATATAAAGCAAATCATAACATAGTAGGTACAGATACAGAATCTCTGTTGCCTATGTTTGACATAAAATAGCACAATCTGCCGACGTTTCGACCCCTGAAAGCATAAAGGTGATTTTCGCCTTATTGGGGGGTCTTCATCAGGACCATGGGGGACTCGTGAAGGGGGGGAGAACACCTGAAATCAATTAATCAAGCATTAATCTGGTGACAAGAGCTAGAGGAAACGTCAGTGTATGTGAAAATTATGGAGGTAATTACCAATGTAAAACAGCACGATGGAACCGGCTGTGTAGTAAGTAGAGGGCCCGTAAGCTCCTAGGCTGTCGAAGACGAAAAAAGAAAAAAATGCCAACATGAAGGACCAGTAACGTGAATACGTACTCCTGTAATAACAACTCTCTGTGGAAGACTCACTGTGGGAGAATTGGAGTGACCACCTTCTGCATATGGAGGTGGTTGGTGTCGAAAAGTACACAGAATATCCAACAAGGTAACCTGCAACGAAACGAGGGTCGTGATTAAAACCCCTCTAATTTAAATCATGAGCCCCGTGTGAAGGAGCCATTGTAAGAGTAATAGTAAGGATGACATTAAATGAAAGGAAACAGGCTTAAATCAGGTAACATGAATGAACACATAAATTAATTGCCCAGCATGAGTGACAAAGCGAGGGACTCAAAAAACCAATCCGCGGTTTAACTGTAGCTTGTGGGCTATGACATATCTAGTTACGGTGTGGACACAAAGCCAATAAGTTATTTAAATAATGGCTTCATGGGCTTATTTCAAGTTAATGGCGGTAGATGGGATGGCCTTTGATCCAGAAACCCAGCTTCTGGTCACCATGGATATCGTGTCATTGTACACGAGCATTCCCCGGCGCCCCGCTCTAGAAGTGATACGAAAGGCACTGGACACAAGACCACATCCATCACTGATTCCAACGGAATTCATCCTCCAATTGCTTGAGATTGCCATGATGAAGAATTTCTTCTTTTTCCAAGGGGAGTACCATCTACTGACCAAGGGAGTTGCAATGGGCGCCAGCTTCGCCCCGGATCTGGCAATCCTGTTCATGGACAATTTTGAGGAAGAGTTCATTTACAGTGAACACAACCCTTTTAAGAATCAGGTGATGCACTGGAAAAGGTACATCCACGATGTGCTTTTGATATGGACTGGTAACCAAACGGATCTTCAGAAATTCCATGACTGGATCAATGAGAGATCCAATGATATTAAATTTACCATCAACTGTGATAATCAATCCATTGACTTCCTGGACATATCCATCAAGGTTAACAATCAGCATTTATACACCACCTTATATAGAAAACCGGCAGAGAGAAACACCCTTTTGAGATATGGGAGCCACCACCCAAGGGGACTACGTGATAACTTGCCCTTTGGCCAGTTCCTCAGGATTAGGAGGAACTGCTCCCAAAAGGAGGATTATTTTGACGAGTCGGACGACCTCATTATTCGATTGGTGGAACGTGGTTACCCGAGAAGGTTGGTGAAACGTGCAAGGAAGCGGGGATGGTTTAACCAGAGGGACTCACTACTGACGCCCGAAAAACGCTCCACTGACACCCTGGATAGGATGATCTGTGTTACCACCTACAACACGAGTAGCAACGAAATCCAACAAATCGTGAACAAACACTGGAAAATTGTTGCAGACGATTTGGAGATACCCAATCCTCCTATGCATTCTTTTAAAAAAGGCAAAAACATTAGAGACTATGTGGTTAGATCACTCCATGACACTCCACCGCAGCCCACCATTCAAACCTTGTGGCAGTTACCGGAGATTACAGGCCACTACAAGTGTGGCAAGTGTAAAGCCTGTAAACTGACTTTGGCAACTAAACAATTTTGCTACCAACAGCACAAGATTAACTTAAAAACACACACGAATTGTAACACGTCTGACGTTATCTATGCTATCCTATGTCCCTGCGAGAAAATCTACATTGGCCAAACTAGACAAAAGGTCAAAGCACGAATACTGGAATATTGCAGTAGGGTCAGGTGTGGCACCGTTTGGGCACCTCTAGTGGAGCACTTTCAATCACTGGGACATCAACCGGAATCCATAAGGTGGGTGGTCCTTGAAAAAGTCACGTTGGCAATCCGAGGTGGGGATTTGGATTCCATCTTAAACATACGAGAATGTAAGTGGATGTACTTTTTTGATTCAGTCCACAATGGACTCAATGAACTGGATGCAACTTATGCGCAACTGTCCTGTATAAGCTGTTATTAACACACACACCTTTATTACACACTGGTTGTATTGCTAGATAGCTTACAGAGTAATCCATAACACTGCCCTTTCTCCACTGCCACCATTGGGGGCTCTGTTATACTTGGTATTTACAGTGCTGTAACAATCTATGCCACTTCACTAATGGACTCATTTTGAACCTCATTTTGTGTTATGATAGCCTCCATATCCCTTGTGAATATACAGGTGGCCCATGTGTGGACTGACACCAACATGTCACACATTACTCACTTTAGGACAAACGTTATTTAATTGTGGTTTAACTTGACATCATTTATGTATATGTAAACACTTTACTGTAGTTAACATTTATGTATATATGTTCATGCCACATGTAATTTATATCCTTTGTAACGTTGCTGATAGAATGTGCACCAATACGTTGGACAGCTTTGCGCATCCATTCATGTTCAGTATGACAGGAGGTGTAGGAAGTAATTACATATGCGTCATTCGGTTGTCATACCGGAGAATCAGAGTCAGCATCTAGCGTCTTTCCCTCTGACGCGGCTTTGTGCACGTTTTTTACGCGCTTAAGAGGGCTCCGTGACCACGACAGGCTGCTACTTGGATCTATACCAGAGCTGCCGTCAGGTTGGTTCCGCGCGTGTTTGTTGTCCGCTGCCTTTGTTTAAACAGTTTTAGATGTCTGCTCGCTTTGTAATTCTATAGCCCGTATGATACGAAGCATTTACACCGCTTATCGGCCCCTGGCCCACCGCTTTAAAGCAGACACCTGAATTTAGCATACGTACATAAGTTATTTAAACCGCGTATCCGTTTTTCTGGTCGCCCGCTTTGATGCAGATAACATAACTGGGCAACAGGGTCTTTCTTTGCAACGATTTTCGGCTACCATTATTAACCGGAAACAAGCCCACATTTAAACCATTTATCGGCTTCTGGCCAACACCTTAACTAGACGTGTTTCAGCCTGTAAGCTACGAAGCCCTTATCTAAACCGCGGATCGTTTTTTCCTTTTTCCTTTTCCTTCTTTGTTATGGTTTTCAGCTACTGCCATTAACTTGAAATAAGCCCATAAAGCCATTATTTAAATAACTTATTGGCTTTGTGTCCACACCCTAACTAGATATGTCATAGCCCACAAGCTACAGTTAAACCGCGGATTGGTTTTTTGAGTCCCTCGCTTTGTCACTCATGCTGGGCAATTAATTTATGTGTTCCTTCATGTTACCTGATTTAAGCCTGTTTCCTTTCATTTCATGTCATCCTTACCGCTATTACTCTTACAATGGCTCCTTCACATGGGGCTCATGATTTAAATTAGAGGGGTTTTAATCACGACCCTCGTTTCGTTGCAGGTTACTAATCAACCTTGTTGGATATTCCGTGTACTTTTCGACACCAACCACCTCCTTATGCAGAAGGTGGTCACTCCAATTCTCTCACAGTGAGTCTTCCACAGAGAGTTGTTATTACAGGAGTACGTATTCATGTTACTGGTCCTTCATGTTGGCATTTTTTTCTTTTTTCGTCTTTGACAGCCTAGGAGCTTACGGGCCCTCTACTTACTACACAGCCGGTTCCATCGTGCTGTTTTACATTGGTAATTACCTCCATCATTTTCACATACACTGACGTTTCCTCTAGCTCTTGTCACCAGATTAATGCTTGATTAATTGATTTCAGGTGTTCTCCCCCCCCTTCACGAGTCCCCCATGGTCCTGATGAAGACCCCCCAATAAGGCGGAAATCCCCTTTATGCTTTCAGGGGTCGAAACGTCGACAGATTGTGCTATTTTATGTCAAACATAGGCAACAGAGATTCTGTATCTGTACCTACTATGTTATGATTTGTTTTATATGTTTTTGCCAAGTATTTGGCGGGATAGGTTTAACAATCTTTGGATGTATGTAAACCACATTACCTTCCCCTTCCTTTACACCATCACTCAATCCTTCCCGAACACTCACCCCTTTTCCTTTCCTTGAGCACCAATTTTATGGTTCAATTCGTACATTTACTGTCATATTTGTTTGATTCATTCTTACTTTTTTTCCAATTTTGTGATGAAATTAAATCACATCCATTTAATGATCCTCTATGGTGATATCTGAATTGTTTTTCTTATGCATGCTTGAATCTGCTTTTTGATATGTCCAAGTGCAAAGGATTGCCAATGTGACCATTTTTTTGTTGTACTGGTAGAACAGTGGCACCCAGAGGCCAGGTAATGGCAGACAGACACAGCCTAGAAAGAAAGCGTACCTTTGTCAGCAGTTGGTATGCAAGGCTGCCCTTCCTATATTCATAGCCTTGGAATAATTCTTGGCCACCAGAGTGCACCTCTGAAAAAACATTTTTAATTAAAAAAAATTACTTCCGCTCTAACAGAATCTTTTTTGTTTCCATGTTTAAAAACATTACTAAAGATGAAAGAAAATAGGTTTAAAAATGTTTGTTTATCTTTAATTTTCGTTTTTAAAGTCTGTGAAAGTGAAACCACCATATACATAGCTGGTATTCTCTCTTTGTAATAGGTGGTGACATGTCAGACTTCATTTTAGCATGTGCTGCCCTGCTGCGAATCCTGCAGCAGTCATGTTAGAGTAGACATATGTTACATTCAGATGGGTGGGAACGACCAATTGAGGGAATACGACCGAACCAAATGGAGGCAAGACATGGCAAATAAGAAAATTCTTCAGTTAGTATTTATCTAGAGATCTGACACGACAATGGGGGGACGTTATATTGTTTGTGATTTACAATGGCATAATAACCTGTAATGTATGTATGTAAGAACAAGCACCTTCAAGATAATGATGTCAAGACATAGATACACAGATAATGGAAGAAGGTATATATGTAAGCAGATAAAGCAACTGTAAATGTGTTATAGTAAATGTGAAATGCCAATAATTTTTTATTTTTTTTAAATGTTACATTCAGATGGCATGGCTAGATTGGTAGCAGCAACTTCGTGGAGGAATTCCACATCTGTCACCGAGGTCTAGCAAATGTTGTGGGAGAGACAAGACAGCATAAGAGGAGTTTGGCACCTCTAGCAAAGCAACATTAATGACATTAATCAAAATGACACACAACCACACACGACGGCCCTGAGTAACTACATAAAGCGTGCAGCCTAAGCTGAATGCCACTGTTCAAATAATCCACTAGTATCTGCTGACCTATGGAGGATGCATCAGATATTAAAACAACGGTAACAGATTTAAATTAGCTTAAGTTGTGCCAGAAAAGGGATTCAAATCTACCCCTAGATGGAAGACTGCAGTTTTAAGGGACTGGCTTAGTACTTGAAATGAACAATTTTCTGTGCAAGGAAGTGGTACTCAAAGGCATGAAATCACTCAGCGCCAAAAATAAATAAAGATACAAGGCCTGGTACACCGTACAAAAGTAAATACATTCCTCGGTGCCAAGCAGAGGTCTAGCTCCCTTAGCAGTCCAATAATGAAACAATATCTTTGGCTACAACAATATGAAGCAGGGATTAGGGACACTTTGCTCAACATACGGCATTAACAGAGATAAGCGGTACCCTCGAATGATAATGCTATGAAAAGGTGTAAGAGGATGAAGTTTGTGTTATAAGGTGTGCACCTAAAAGGCATGTACTACAAAATATTGTATAGTAAATACTTTTGACAAAAGGACAGTATTTTTGTTGGAATCTTTAAGAAAGTCTATGTTCATACATCTCCATACAATGTAAACAAAAAAGATGTAAATCCAAAAAAATGTTAACATGACCAAAAAGTTACAAAAAATGAACCAGCAAGAGTGATTAGTGACTAGCATTTTCTTTATGACAGGCTAAGACAACCAAACGGCATGCACCTCCAAACAAAAAAAACAAAAATCAGCAACTAAAATATTGTGTCTGCAGAGTAGACACAACACTGTGTCTCATTTACGAGCTATACATATCATGCCACTTTTTCTGTCCAACATTATGACTATCCAGAGCCTACATACACTCTCTCTAATCTTTTATATATACTTTTTTATAGAATTGTTATTATGAGATCTTATAGACAGTTAAACCTTTATGCAGATAAACATATCAAAGAAACAGCAAATAAACATTTAAAACATGGTGAAATAATGCCGCTTTCAAGAAAAATGCCGAATAAAAACGAAAGCTTGTGCTTTTGGTCCTATGCCAGCTGAAAACAAGCATTAAAAATGCAATAGGTCTCGCCTTTGATTAAGTTAAAGCCATTTGCTTAGCAAAGCAAATGGCTTTGACTTAATTAAAGGCGAGACCTATTGCATTTTCAATGCTTGTTAGGTCAGTATTGGGCAATGACACCGCAAGAGAGCCGGTGAGAAGGGGATAGCAAATATAATAGCAAATTGGCACCAAGTAATGCTGCAGACCTTCAGACAATTCAATGTGTTTCATAGATTTTAGTGGCTCATGATATTATTGTTGTATAGTGGATGAAAGCACACTCCAGAATTCAATAGAACGTTTTTGGCTACAGGGGGTTGGGCTTCCCCATTAAGAAATTTAAAACCACGTCAAATAGGTTCGGTCTAGATGCTGTCCTGGGTAACCCTGGATAGGGAGTATCAGACTAGTGGGCACTGCTTTATTTCACTGTAGAACCAGGCTCTGGACTTTCACAATGAATCAATCCTTACAACTGTCATGTTAAGAACGCCAACTCCTCATTTCTCCCCCGAGCAAAAATTGTTGTCCATGACTGGACATCACATCAATGTGGTGCCACTGGTGGGAAACTTTTGTTAACAGAAAAATATGTGCATTCCAAGCAATTTTACTTTAAAGGGAAAAAACACTATGAAGGGGTTTTTACACAGCCATGCTTGCTTGAAATTTAGCCATGCGTGCTTCTATTCTGAGGAGTAGGTATGTGAAGGCAAGGTTTTGGAAAAAAGGCTAAACCAAAATATAGCTCTAGCAATCACAAGTCAAGAGTTTTTTGCTTAAAAGAATTTATGGTAAACCCATGCACGTCAATTAAAAGTTAACTAGGGGGAGCAGCTGCTTGCAGTTTGGTAGGTCTTACACTATAATTGCTACTTCTGCACCCAGGAGTCACAAAGGCAGTGGCTTAGCTCCTTCAACTACTTGCTGCAGAAGCAAATCTAAATCACTGAAGGGTGGTCCAAAGGGCAAACCTTTGATGTCAGTTCCCAAAAACTGCATGATTTTACTTCCACTACTCTTACAATCTTTAGGGAAAGCTGTTTAAACCACAAGTTCGGTCTTTTGCATTTGTATTAGCCCATCCAAGCATCCAGCTAATGGAAACGACTGTTTCAGAGTTCGCAACTCTGATAAACACTACGCATGGTGGGAATGCTACTTGAAGCTAGTAAAGTGTCCCAGCGCCACTAGAAAAATTGAATTTTTGTAAATTGTATACAGTGATTAATATCCAAGTGATCACCAGCTGTAGGGGGTCACGGATGCTCTTGGTTCAATTAAAAGGCTCTTGGCAGAACAAGGTCTGAACAATACTACAGATGCAAAGCAAACTATGAATCTTGCAGACATGTTTAAAAACACAATGGGAGTATAACAGAGACACAACGGAGGTTACGGAGACCCCCTCAAGAATGACAGGACAGTAGGTCGAAGCCCTTCGGCAAATATTAAGATATTTTTACGCAGCACATGATCCACTACTGCAGCATCATCTTAAGCCTGTTGTGTGTTCATCAGTGCGGCTCGCGCTGGCTCAGGGTGAAAAAAGTGTTTAGTGGATTATTTTACTTAGCTGTTCACAGGTCAACAAGCATGAAAATCATGTGTGTAACTAACACCTTACGAAAGTCTCAGGTGTACGCGGCCTATCTACTCCTGTAACAATGCCTCTTAAAAAAGATGATGGCCAGAAGCGCCCTTACACTAACAGCTCATTAATAGAAAGGGTTGTCCGCAAATACAAGCTAAACAACCCCATGTCACCTTTGCCCCACTCTTTACTCAAGGACAAGTATCCCGTCAGACTTCAAAAAGGCCAAAGTCCCAGGGAGGTCAAGCTCAAGCCACCCAGATCAAATCTAGGAGCAGCCTCTCCCCCCTCCCGGGAGAACAAGGCCCATTTATCTCCACCCTGCCAAACACCCGCCCCCATTAACAGCCAGCTGGGTGGGTTTCCTCTCTGTAAATCAGGCTAATACTTATAACAAACAGGCTTTGTGAAAGCCAAGCGGTCTGGCACTTACAAACCTGTGTATTTAATTGAATTATTTTTACAAACATGTAATAGCCATTAAACTTTTAAAGACAATACAAAATGATTGCCATTAAAGGCGGCCTGCATAGGTTTGCAACAAAAAAAACTTCCTAATTAACACATCACAAACAAATTATATGAATAAGACACTGGAATTTGCACCTCACTCCTTGTTGTCATAACTCTACGATTCCAGTCAGGCTGTGCCTCATATCATAGCTTGCAGATGCATCTATACAATTAGTCAAACCAAAACTACAACACCCACAATACATCATGTTATCAAATAAACCACTAGGATTAGAAACGTTTTGCACAGATGGCATTGTGGAGAGTGGGCCTGCTATATCCCACGTCTCCCAGACGTATAAACAGGGACCCAGCCTCTGGGGTTCACGCCCCGTAGAAGTGCAAGAAGGCAAATTACCGGTCCTTCAGGCAGAAACAGAAGATGCACCCGGCTGAACTCGAAGCACTCACTACTTGCCACTGCAAAGTGTGCCTCGGGCCTACTTTAGTTTGCAGAAATGTACGGTTCAACTCGCCACACACAGAAACTCATCACTGAAAAGGGCAACAAAGGAAAATGCATCCTTATTTCCAAAATGTTTTTCAATAATTACTTGAAACAATGTTAAGCTCCATCGCCTAAGTAATTAATATTCATCTACCTGTTTTCTGCTACTCTACCCGCTTCCCACAACTGACTTTGCGACAAACGTGCAAATTACAGAAACAAAACACTAAGGGGCCGATTCTGATGCGGGTTGGAAAAGCTTCCCGACCGAATCGGTTGGGAAATGGTGTCCGACCCACTCGGATCGGGAAAGTCCGACCGGCGGAGTAGGATGCATCCGGATGCTTCCAGATACGATTTGGTTGAACTCCCATTGACTTCAATGGGAACATTTGTTCCTAACCGCATCAGAATTGGGCCCTCGGTCGGGAAGACACGTTCCCGATCCGATTTGGAAGGAGCAAATGCCGTTAGGAAGCCTTCCTAACCGCATCAGAATCAGGCCCTCGGTCGGGAAGCTTTTCCAACCCGCATCAGAATTGGGCCCTAAGTAGTTTGCCACGACATTACTGCAGCTCCCCTGGTCGTTTCTCTGCCACATTGTGCGTTGCAGTAAAAAAGTAAACAGTCAGACAACATTACTGCCAGTTCGTGGAGTACGAAAAGTAAAATACAACAGATGTTAGTTACAGTAAATCATTAGAAACATGACGCTCCTCTCCTCCCTGCTAAATCTTACT
The DNA here is from genome assembly GCA_963921515.1 of Calotriton arnoldi. Lineage (NCBI taxonomy): Eukaryota > Metazoa > Chordata > Amphibia > Caudata > Salamandridae > Calotriton > Calotriton arnoldi. Next base: position 476,131 of record CAWUFW010006331.1, on the reverse strand, counting down.
GCCTTATCCACAAGAGTAAATACTGCCAAAGAAAACTGGCGTCCTTCACTATCACTAGTTAGGGAGTGCACTTGTGAAAATCAGTGTTTCCAGGTTAACGAAGCACACCGCGTAGATACATTAAGTGCACACGGGCGATCCTTGCAAATACTCCCAGTCCCTACCACGTCTCGTTTGGCAGCCTCGATGTAAAGGAGCGCCTGCCAACTCTATTCAGGAAGAGAGAAATGCAAATGCGTCTCTACTCCACAGTGGTGAGGCCGGGCAGACAAGAGGAGACCTCATTATGCCTACTGAAGCCCCCACCCCTCCAGAACAGCTGAGCAAACCAGGGGGTGGGAAAAGAAACGCGACAGGGTCACAAGGACGGTAAATCACGCTACCATACAACAACTAGTGTGAACTCTGACTCCAGTGGCTAAACAAACCTTCCCACAAGCCAGTGATCCTACCGTCAGCCAAACGTGGCCCCAGTTCACCAAAGAAGCACGGAACTATGAGGAATGGGCAACTTAATTACACACGGAGGCAGAGGATTTCTGTACACATACTTACTGCATGACGTGTGTGCAGCCTACGACCAGTGGCGTAACGCCACACGAGTCCTCTATGCAGCAGCACGTGACCCTTAAAACTGGTATCACACATATATTCATGGCCCATGGGCTGACCGGGGTTCCCTGAAACAAAAGCATTTTCTTTCAAACAAACGTACCCTTCCCGGAAGTGTATTCCCACAGCTGAAGTGATACATTCTTGCCGTGCTTGCAGCCCTGGCAGCTAACATATGTTGTGGCTCCCCTCCCCTGACGTGAACAAATAAGGCCTCGGTGACCCGACTACATCTCCATTCACAATGTAATCTCTGCCTCGGCCGCGCTTCCGCTTTTTGCAGCATCATCAACAACCTAGCCAGCTCGTGGCGGGCTTAATTCGTACATTGGACCCTGGGCGCGCGGCGGTGGCGGGGTGGGGGTGGAACTAACAGTATTAGTTCGAGATTGTGAAAGCTTTTATTGCATTGGGGGCGGGGGAGGAAAGCAGCAAAAGCGGGCCCAATGTAAAAGCGATAAAAGGAAAGGCACCGCTTGAGCCCTCTGAATCCAGGGCTTAACATTTCATTTGTATATCCTTAGAAACGGAAAAAAGTCAAATGCTTTAAAAAACAAGCGCCCGCCATTGCCGAAGCCCATGTTCTGTTTTGCGCTCCCCGTCTGTTAAGCTGTCGGGACACCGGCTTCGGCAATGGCGACCACTTGTTTGTATCTGCAGCGCTCCATGCACGCTTTCACTATAAGTGCTGTGTGGGGGCGGCCACCATTGTTAAAAGTGAAAGCGCACCGGCTTCGGCAATGGCACCCACTTGTTTGTATCTGCAGCGCTTCATGCACGCTTTCACTATAAGTGCTGTGTGGGGGCGGCCACCATTGTTAAAAGTGAAAGCGTGCATGGCACGCTGCAAATACAAACAAGCATCGATCTCTTGTCTTTATGGGGCCATGTGTTAGAAACACATGGCCCCATAAAGATAAGAAAGTGCTTCACGACAGCCGTGAAGCAGGCGATCGAGTCCGGGTGGGCCGGACAAAAAAGCGAAAGGGCTGCAACCAAAAACCCTCATTTCCAATGGCAGGCCACCGTTTAGCATAAACGGTGACGCCAGCCAATGGAAATGAGGGGCGAGCTCAAAGCCCTCTTCTGAAAGTCCTTGATAGCAATAAATCTCGCCGAGCGAGCTGCGCATGTTCGCAGCAACGCTAGGCGAGACCTAAAAATCTCGCCGAGCGAGCTGCGCATGTGCGCAGCAACGCTAGGCGAGACCTAAAAACTGAGGTAAAATGGTCGCTTTGAAACTGAGTCGTGTGAGACAAAGTAAGCTACGATGACTTTAAAATTAAAATGTAAAGGGGCAGTCATTTTTTCTGCATGTGCTGTAATTAAACCCATTTTTCCCAAGTTTTTCATTTTGAGAAATCTTTGTAAATGTGGAAGAAGGAAATATTTTAAGAGAGGAGATTTTAATTTCATAATTAGAATGCATTTTTTTTCTAAGGTGCAGAGTAGTGGCTTAAATTAATCTAAGTTTATGAATCCGGGTAAGACCCTTTGCTGGCAAATTATGGGCTATTTAAGAAAGTTAGTCTACTAATTCTTGGTGATTCAAGTGTGCATTGTTCTGAGGAGCAACTTCTGGAGTAATGTATCCATTCTAAAGACGATACCCAGAGTAACATAATGATGCCCAGTTCTAGAGGGAAGTTCTTATTCCCATCTTGAGCTAGTTATTCTGCATTGTCTCTCGAGACCTATGCTCCATAAAGCTCCATTTTATGTTATGAAAATGTTAGCATTCATGTCCAGGCGAGCACTAATTAGAAGACAATTGAAGGAAATCAAAAGCGACCAAGAGCTGACAATTAAAAAGTATGCAGAACCCACATTTATTCTGAAACATGGTATACATTTATTGAGGGAAGCACTCAGGAGGTACTGTAGGGTGATCTGTGAATCTTTGGAAAATAATTTCTGTAGTACCTTGCACGAAGTATTCAAGCACAAATGTTCTCGCATGTATTAGTAATTAAATGCCGGCAAATAAGTTACCAAGATTTCTCGCTCAAATATAGCATTACCAGAGGAGGTTTGGTGTGATTACATAAAGGGGCTATATGCACCTAACACTCCTGATCAGGAAGTAGTTTTAAAACTCCCGTAGAGCTCAATAGAGGTGGTGAAACATCCAGGCTGAAGAAAATCACGACCCTTATAAATGTCACCAGAATTTCAAATGTTCAAGGACCAGAAGAGACCCCCATCTTGATCTTGAAAAAGAATACTTAAAGCTGGAATACCTATCTGAAAGAGACACGTTAGTGATAGATTCCTTACCTTAGAATATCCCCAGGCGTCAGGCTGGATCCGGAAAGTTTTGCGTAGCAGTACCCTTGCGCGTCGGTAGGCGGCGTCGTGCGGCTCCGCGTCCGTCGTCGGCGTCGTGATCGCCGGGATGACGTCGCGGGCAGCACTTAGGCGCCGCCCCTGCGCGCTGACGTCAGTTCTTCTTTTTCCGCGCCAGCAAGCGCAGATCCGGGAAGAGCAGTGCCCTGGTCAATTTTTGACCATACTTTTTGGTGATTTTTTCACTGTTTTTTCACAACTTTAAGGTGTCGTAGGGATGCCTGGCTTCAAGCGATGCGGCGCCTGTGCGCGGATGATGTCCGTCACCGACCCGCATTGGGAGTGTCTCTTCTGCCTCGGCCGAGGCCACGACACCGAGTCTTGTCCCGAATGCCAGGCCCTCAACCCGAAAGCTTTGCGAGAGCGGTCTCGAAAGCTCCTCGAGGCCCGGCATTCGGCTCCGCGGAAGCCCCGGTCGCGTGAGAGGTCCAGGGGTCGCTCGCGGAGTGCACACCGGTCGTCGGCGTCGAAGTCTTCTTCGTCCGGTAAGTCTAAGCACAAGAAGTCCAAGAAGCATCGTCGCTCTCGGACTTCGCCTCGCCGGTCTCGCGACTCGGCTGAGGCCCCTCCCGGCACCGTCCCCGCCCCCGCGGCCCCGGACTTGCCTGTGGAGTCGCCCCCGTCATACCCGCCCTTCCCGGGTTCGGGGGCGGATCCGGCCAAGGTACAGGAGTTCCTGTCGGCCATGGCCCGCCTCTTCGGGCCTTCAGGCCCCTCCGGTGCGCCTTCGGGCCCCGCGGGCCCTGATGGGGTTGCTCCGGCGTCGCCGGCGGCCCGGCGTCGCCCGAGCCTCCAGCCTCGATCCCGGCTCCGGCTTCGGCCCCGGCCTCGATCCCGGCTCCACAACCCCCATCGACGCCGGTCGACCTCACGACACCTCCGCCGGCGCCGATGTCTCCGGTGCCGTTCTCGACGCCGCCCTGGGCTCCGGGCGGCGTCGTCCCCAGTTCCTTCCGGCTCCGGACATGGACCCGGTGCGACGTCGCTCGACGCCGGCTCCGGCGCCGATGGGACCTTGGGTCCCAAATGTCCCTCCTCCTCCTTATTTTGAACCAGAGGAGGACCAGGAGGACTGGGAGGGGTCTGATGACCCTCTGACACGCAACTGTCAGTATGATGAGGACTGGACAGAGAGTCTAGGGGAGGCCAGTGGTCTGGATACTTCTCCTGACACTGGCATGCTGTCTCCTCCCGTGGCTACGGAGGAGGGGGCCAATTTTAGTACGGTGTTGCGTAGGGCTGCTGGGGCCTTACGTCTCCAGCTCCCTACTTTGACGGTCAAGCCTAACATCTTGACAGAGGTGCTTCAGCCGGCAGCCTCCTCTGCGGAGACTGTGCTGCCGTTTAACGACGCCCTCACTGACGTTCTTTTGGGCGCCTGGTCCAAGCCCAACACAGGGGCTCCTGTGGATCGGAACGTGTCACGACGCCATCGCCCCGCTCCGGGCGACCCCTGTTTCTTTCTGTCCACCCCACTCCTGAGAGCTTGGTTGTCCAAGCCTCCGCTTCCCAAACCGCCTTCCCTACCGCTCCTCCGGATAGGGAATCCAAACGCCTGGATCAGTTTGGGAAGAAAGGTTTTTCTTCCTCCAGTGCTGGCTTGCGGTCCGTTAACACCGCTTGTCTTTTGGGCCGATATACCCACTCCCTGTGGGATTCGGTGGCGGATGTTTTGCCCCAGTGCCCTGAGGAGGTCCAGGCACTGCTTTCCCGCGCCATTGCGGAAGGAAGGGATGCGGCCAAATACACTATCCGTTGTGGCCTTGACACCGCCGACTCGCTGGGCAGGTCGATTGCAACGACGGTGGCGCTCCGGCGCCACGCCTGGCTGAGAACCACTGGTTTTTCAGGGGATGTCCAGAATACTCTCATGGACATGCCCTTTGATGGAGTCGGTCTTTTGGGTCCAAAGCAGACCATGCGTTGGAGCGCTTTAAGGACTCACGGGCTACTGCAAAGTCCCTGGGCCTTTCTGCTACACGCCCTCCGCTGCCTTCTGCTTTTCGCCCCTATCGTGGCCACGGTAGGGCGCCCCTTCACGTCAGCAGCCCAGCCACCGGCCCGCGCAGCAGGCGTCTTCGCGTGGCCGAGGACGTGGATTCCGCCGTGGCGGATCGGGCAACCAGCGTGCGGGTCAGGCCACCACCTCCAACCCGTCCGCGGCCTCCAAGCCCTCCTAGTCCCTCCTTTCAGGTGCACGGCACGCCAGTAGAGGCAGGGTCCGCCATCACCTTCCCCACTGGCGCACCATCACCTCGGACAGGTGGGTCTTGGACATTGTCCGAAGGGGCTACTCCCTCCCCTTCGAGACCACCCCCCAGCCATGCCACCTCAATTCCACCGCATGTCAGGGGATCACTTGGTGCTTCTACGGAAGGAAGTCACGGCCCTCTTGACCAAGAGGGCCATCGAGCATGTTCCGACCCCAGAAGTAGGGCGTGGTTGCTACTCCCACTACTTTCTGGTGCCCAAAAAGGACAAGGAGGACATGCGTCCTATCTTGGACCTCCGGAACGTCAATCGCTTCCTCCGGAAGGAGAAGTTCAAGATGCTCACCCTAGCTCAGGTCTTGACTGCCCTCGAGACTGGTTGGTAGCGTTGGACTTGCAGGACGCGTATTTCCACATCCCCGTCCTGCCGGCCCACCGGCGTTACCTTCGGTTCACGGTAGGCCCCGAGCATTTTCAGTTCACCGTGCTCCCCTTTGGCCTTACCAGTGCCCCTCGGGTGTTCACGAAAGTGATGGCGGTGGTCGCAGCTCATCTGCGCCGGGCAGGGGTTTCAGTCTTCCCCTACCTCGACGACTGGCTGCTGAAGGCGGGCTCGTCCCAGGCAGTCGTCTCCCACCTCCAGACTACGGCCGAACTCCTGCACTCGCTGGGGTTCTCCATCAATGTGCCGAAGTCGCATCTGATTCCTTCTCCACAGCTCCTTTTCATCGGAGCAGTTCTGGACACGACGCAGTTTCGGGCCTATCCTCCCGAACGGCGAGTCCGGGATATTCAGGCTATGATTCCGATCTTTCAGCCTTTATCCTGGGTTTCGGTACGGATGACCCTGAGGCTGCTGGGCCTCATGGCCTCCTGCATCCTGCTGGTCAATCATGCCAGGTGGCATATGCGGGCTCTGCAGTGGGACCTGAAGTTCCAGTGGGCGCAGCACCAGGGCAACCTGTCCGATCACGTCCAGATCTCGGAGGGGACTGCAAAACAGTTGCAGTGGTGGCTCTCGAACCGGCAATGGGTCATGGGCAGATCCCTCTCCCTTCCCCAGCCAGAGCATACAGTTGTGACGGACGCGTCCCTTCTGGGATGGGGCGGTCACATGGGAGAGGCGGAGATCAGAGGCCTCTGGTCTCCGGGCGGAATCCCGGCTCCATATCAACCTTCTGGAGCTCCGGGCGATCCGACTTGCACTCAAGGCATTCCTTCCCTCTGTCAAAGGGAAGGTAGTGCAGGTGTTCACAGACAACACCACCGCCATGTGGTACTGCAACAAACAAGGCGGGGTGGGGTCGTGGACCCTTTGTCAGGAGGCTCTGCGCCTCTGGACATGGCTGGAACATCAGGGCATGTTCCTGGTGGTTCAACACCTGGCAGGTTCCCTGAACGCCAGGGCGGACGAACTCAGCCGCAGGTGCATGATGGATCACGAATGGCGTCTTCACTCGGAAGTGGCGCAAGGACTCTTTCTACAGTGGGGAGAGCCTTGGTTAGATCTATTCGCCACCGAAGAGAACGCGCAATGTCATCAGTTCTGCGCGTTGGAATTTCCAAGGCGGCACTCGCTCGGCGACGCTCTTCGTCACGAGTGGAGTTGCGGTCTCTTGTACGCCTTTCCGCCTATACCACTTCTACCCAGAGTGTTGAAGAAGATTCGGCACGACCGGGCCCAAGTCATTCTTGTGGCTCCGGACTGGGCTCGAAGAGTTTGGTATCCCGAGCTACTCAATATGAGCGTAGATCCCCGATCCGTCTGCCTCTTCGGGAGGATCTTCTGTCGCAGCAGCAGGGGACGGTCCTCCACCCGAACCTGTCCAGTCTACACCTGCTTGCGTGGAGATTGAGCGGCGGCAGTTGATTCCTTTCGACTTGCCTCCCGAAGTTTGTGATGTGATTCTGGCAGCCAGGCGTCCCTCCACTAAGGTGGTATACGCCTGCAGGTGGAACAAATTTGTGGCATGGTGCACAGCAAAGGCTGTGAATCCCTTTCTGCCCCTCTTTCAGAGGTCCTTCTGTTCCTTCTCTCTTTGGCCCAACAGGGTTCTGCCCTGGGTACCATCAAGGGTTATCTTTGTGCTATCTCGGCCTTCCTCAGGCTCCCTGATCAGCCCTCCCTTTTCAAGTCCCCTGTTGTTAACAGGTTCTTAAAAGGCATTACTCACCTCTTCCCTCCTGTTCCGTTTGTGATGCCTCAGTGGGACTTGAACTTGGTTCTTACCTTTTTAATGTGCGCTCCCTTTGAGCCTCTACATAACTGTCCTCTTCGTCTTCTGACTCTGAAGACAGCCTTTCTGGTGGCCATCACCTCCGCTCGGCGGGTGAGTGAGCTCCAGGCTCTATCTTGCAAACCTCCCTTTCTGTCTGTTCATCCAGACAAGGTTGTTCTTCGGACGCGTCCGTCCTTCTTGCCAAAGGTGGTTACTGCTTTCCACATTGGGCAGACCATCACTTTGCCCACCTTCTTTCCGCCTCCGCATCCTTCCAGAGAGGAAGGGAGGCTCCACCGTCTGGACCCAAAACGTGCGCTCTCTTTCTATATTGACCGCACAAAACACTTCCGGGTGGATGACCAGCTCTTTGTTGGCTACGTGGGCGCCAAAAAGGTCGGGCGGTGCACAAGAGGACCATCTCCCGCTGGGTTACCTTGTGCATCAAGACCTGCTATTCTTTGGCTAGAAAGGAACCTCCTGTTGGGCTGCGTGCCCATTCCACCAGGGCAACGGCTGCTACCACGGCCTTGGGCCGCGGTGTTCCGCTGCCGGTTATCTGTCAGGCGGCTACGTGGGCCTCGCTGCACACGTTTACTAAGCATTACTGCCTTGACAGTCAGGTCCGGAGGGACGGCTTCTTTGGCCGTTCTGTCCTCCAGGACTTCCTTGTCTGATCTTTGTTCGCAGACCCACCACCGGGGTTGGTATTGCTGGGGTATCTATTCTAAGGTAAGGAATCTATCACTAACGTGTCTCTTTCAGATGCACAAGTTACTAACTTGTGTAACGATATATCTGTAAGAGACAGTAGTTAGTGATAGATTCCTACCGCCCACCATCCTCCCGTTCTGCGAACTGATTTCTAGGGTTAAGGACATCCCTTTCAGGGCCCTAGTATTTTTCAGACACCTGTGTCAGCTTCTTGCATGGCTCTGCGTTCCTGGCGCGGAAAGTCGTGTACAGAACTGACGTCAGCGCGCAGGGGCGGCGCCTAAGTGCTGCCCGCGACGTCATCCCGGCGATCACGACGCCGACGACGGACGCGGAGCCGCACGACGCCGCCTACCGACGCGCAAGGGTACTGCTACGCAAAACTTTCCGGATCCAGCCTGACGCCTGGGGATATTCTAAGGTAAGGAATCTATCACTAACTACTGTCTCTTACAGATATATCGTTACACAAGTTAGTAACTTGTGCTTTAAGTCCCCACATTTTATGGAAGGCTGTATATCTAATGCTACGATCCTAGAGAGAAAGTATTTATTTGTATTGGCAAACAAAAGAGGCCAACAGTGGATTAAAAAAATTATTGTCAGGTAGCCCTCCTGGATGATAAACTCTATTGCGGAATACTTTCAGATTTTGGTCACAGAAAGTTACCACTAGACCAGGCAGGAATTCGTTTGAAACACTTGTGTCTAGATAATTTAACAGTACCTAGAATTACATTGGATAAATAAATAGAAGCTAAAAGGTCTACATGTTTAAATTTAATTCCTGGATTATTCAAAAGCCTTTGATCTGGTTGGTACACTGGTTGGACTGAAGGAGGAGCCAAGTTGAACAGTCATGTAATAGGCAAAAGGGAACAACAGTGTTATGCTTCAGCCTAATAACCAAAGTCTCTACAGAAGTGGGCCCAGGGATGCCAATCCTTCACCACAGCTAAGAGATGGGTTCTTGGTATGTAAAGAAAAATATGGCAACAAGATAAGTGCATGGTTCACACCATAGGCCTGTTCTTTGTAATCCAAACAGTTTGCGCGAACGTGTTTTTCAGGCATGGAGATGATCAGTTTAAGAGATCTGGTGTTTTTTCAGGTCTTACCCTGAGATCCAAGTGCCGGTGGCCCACCTGACTTCTCCCAGTCACTTACCAGGGACCTGCGACACCATGATAAGGTGAGAAATGTATCCTTGGAGGTCAGGAAATGTTTGCGCTCTCAGAAAAAAGTGAGATGTGAATGCTCGAGGTCTGGAAGCTGAAACTTACAACACCAGTGTGTAACTTCTACCACTGTATATACTGTCTGGGTACGTTTATGACCAGATCATTTAACATTGCACCAGTTCAGTCCAGTTTTGTACTATCGTTTGCACTATAGTTCAGTGAAAAAGCATAATGTTGTGTTTTACTAATTGGTCAATACGAATAGTAGGGAAATGTTGTACTGGCCCAAGATAAGTGTACAATATTTTATTTACCCTGGGCCAATCTAAGTGTTCTTTCTCGTTTTACCATGCAGCAATAAGCACATAGAATCATGGGGCAAATCGGTCTCCTTCTTTTGGCCTGATCTGAGTGAAGTGCTGTCCCCAGGTGAGATGAGGCTCTGAACAATTACAAATGGCCTAGTGTTCCCACACTCACATTTACCAGGTGCAGGAACACCGGGGCAAATGTTACCAGCTGGAATACCTGTCTGGGAAAATCAAATGCCAACCAGGCAGGTGCTGTGGCACAAATGCTGCTCAGCCCCTCCTGACCCTCTTGTAGAGCTTAGGGGGCATGAAATAGTACCCCTTGTAAGCCCAAAGCCAGCCCTGCCCCGTCCACTGACACCCTTCCCAGTGCCCACCCTGCAAGCACCACCTTGTTACCCCAATCCCATTTACCACCTCATCTAAGCATTAGGGAACTGGGAGCAAGATTGTCTCTGGAACAGGGGCTCTGCTCTACATGTGCAAAAGGAAAACGTAAACGTAATTTTGGGTCTGCTTCCCATTCCAGGGACAAAATCTTGTAATTGAAGGATGCAGGGCAGTACTTAATTTGGGCCGGTGGTTGCAGTAAGTTTTGGAGACCAGAACTTATTTTTCCTTATCTTACTTTGACCCAGAGCACGAGAGAGAAAAACACAAAATGGGTAAGGAAGAGGAAGATGGGAAAAAGTGACAAAGAATGAGAGCAGGGATTAAAAAGAACCTGAGAGAGTGAGATAAACAGACAGTGAGCATCTGATGGGGAAAGAAAAAGGCATGAAGTGGAATCAAGACTACAAAACCTTGGTATTCGGCACCTTCGACATTCAGTAGTGCTGGTCGCTGGCTTCTGTGTGAAACTTTCAGCCTCTGTACTTATTCTTTTACAAATGCAGTACTGGTGCAGGCTGCAGTTACTAGCTGGAATCGGTGACTCTGGACCAGGTAATTTGAGCACTTCCTCACTATACAACTTGTAATCGGAGCATTTTGGGGGAGTTCAGTACGGCGAGAATGCCCTGAGTACCACAGACTGAAGTAAGCACTGGCACACAAACAGGTTTATCAATCCTTCCCTCCAGCAAGCACCCAAAGCCCTGCCTGGAGATTCACACATCTATTTTAACATCCGCTGTGGGATAAACGGGCTGCAGAAGCTGTCTGTAGCCTCAATTCCCTCAGTCTTGGGCCGAAGCATTCATCGGGTGAGACAGTGCAAGCATGACAGGCACTAATGTAGGGTGTAAAAAGCTGCTTTATTAAGAACAGGTCATAACACCTAACAAATTCATTCCTGGCACATTTCCTCACAACTAATAAATCCCCACAACACTATATAATCATCATTGATAAATACCCCCTCACTCTTAATCCTACCTTCTCCCATTGTTATGAACCAGTCAAAAACACATAACCGCCCTCTTTACCTCTGCCTATCATTACCTTCTCATCTTCTTCCTCGTCCCATTCTTTACGTTATGTCTTTCTTTCTGCCTAAGAATAAAAAGAAGAAACATATTAGTTTATGGCAGTTTATGTATTTCTATTTCTGCAAGTTTATTTGTGTCTGAAATTATATATATTGTGAGAGAACTTTTTCGGGCTTTTCTGAAGTCATCTAAGGACCCTGTGTCTTTATTTAACCCTTTTCTGAGGTTTTTCTCTTAGTGTGTGTTGGGCATCCGAGGTGATATGTAGAAATTTATATACTGCCTTAAGCTGATACTAAAAAAAGAAACATCTTCTTCTCTCTTCCTTTTTTTAGGTCTCGCGTGCGTTGCAGCGGAAAGCGCTGCTCCGCCTCCGCGAGAGATTTTGTAGGAGAGGACTTTCAGAAAAGGGCTTTAAGCCCCGCCCCTCATTTCCATTGGCCGGCGTCACCGTTTATGGTAAACGGTGGCCTGCCATTGGAAATAAGGGTTTTCTGTTCACGCCCTTTGTCTCCGAGCTGGACTGGCTTGCCTGCTTTGCGTCTGTCGTGAAGACATTTCTTATCAGCTTGTTTATTTAACAAGCTGATAAGAAATGTCTTCACCAGAGCCGTGAAGGAGCATGCACCAGGCGTCCTGCAACCACGCTGGCTTCACGCCTGGAGCATGCGCCAGTCAGCTCTCTCATTGGTCTGTCGGTGTCCAGCTGCCAGAGGGCCCCACACAAGGAAGTGGCTACGTGTCTCAAAGGAGGATGCTCTGAGAAGGCGGGGCACAGAATGCCGTGGAGTGGAGCTGCAGGTCTGTGCTGAGAGACCCACTTTGTGAGACCCAGCTGCTCTGTAGGCAAAGACGGAAAACACTGGCTTGTTTTCCCAAGTAATTGAAAACGCACATAACACGTTTTTTATAACACTGTAACCAAAGGCGCGTAGTACTTAGAGGGGCCTAAAAACCAGAGCGAAAAAAAGTAATCTATGAAAATGTTTTCATCTCACTAAACATATTGCTTTGCATCGAGAAATGTTAGTGCAAGGCACGTTCTGCTTGAAGTTTTTAATTAATTTGCCTGAAGTATTCTTTTAAACATAATTATGTAACATAACAAAACAAAACAAAAACATAACAAAACAAAACACAACACAGCACAACACAACATAGCCTAACACAGCCTAGCCTAACACAACATAACACAGCCTAACCTAACACAACATAACATAGCCTAGCCTAACAGAACATAACATAACAAATCATAGCATAGCATAACAAAACAAAACATAGCATAGCATAACAAAACATAGCATAACACAACAAAACAAAACCTAGCAAAGCACAACAAAGCATAGCATAACAAAACACAACAAAACATAGCATAGCATAACAAAACAACAAAAACATAACAAAACACAACACAACCTAGCCTAACACAACATAACACAGCCTAGCCTAACACAACATAACACAGCCTAGCCTAACACAACATAACACAGCCTAGCCTAACACAACATAACATAGCCTAGCCTAACACAACATAACATAACAAATCATAGCATAACAAAACAAAACATAGCATAGCATAACAAAACATAGCATAACACAACAAAACATAGCATAGCAAAGCACAACAAAACATAGCATGGCATAACAAAAAACAACAAAACATAGCATAGCATAACAAAACATAGCATAACACAACAAAACATAGCATAACAAAACACAACAAAACATAGCATAGCATAACAAAAAACAACAAAACAGCATAGCATAACAAAACATAGCATAGCATAACAAAACACAACAAAACAGCATAGCATAACAAAACATAGCATAGCATAACAAAACATAGCATAGCATAACAAAACATAGCATAGCAAAACATAGCATAACATAGCATAGCATAACAAAACATAGCATAGCATAACAAAACAAAACATAGCATAGCATAACAAAACACAACAAAACATAGCATCACAAAACATAGCATAGCATAACAAAACAAAGCATAGCATAGCAAAACACAACAAAACATAGCATAGCATAACAAAACTTAGCATAGCATAACAAAACATAGCATAACAAAACATAACATAGCAAAACAAAACATAGCATAACAAAACAGCATAACAAAGCATAGCATAACAAAACACAACAAAACATAGCATAACAAAACATAGCATAGCATAACAAAACAAAACAGCATAGCAAAACACAACAAAACATAGCATAGCATAACAAAACACAACAAAACATAGCATAGCATAACAAAACACAACAAAACATAGCATAACAAAGCATAGCATAACAAAACATAGCATAGCAAAACAAAACATAGCATAACAAAACAGCATAGCATAACAAAACTTAGCATAGCATAACAAAACATAGCATAGCATAACAAAACATAGCATAACAAAACAAAGCATAGCATAGCATAACAAAACACAACAAAACATAACATCACAAAACATAGCATAGCATAACAAAGCATAGCATAGCAAAACAAAACAGCATAGCATAACAAAACATTGCATAGCATAACAAAACACAACAAAACATAGCATAGCATAACAAAACATAGCATAACAAAACATAGCATAGCATAACAAAGCATAGCATAACAAAACAAAGCATAGCATAACAAAACATAGCATAGCATAACAAAACACAACAAAGCAAAACATAGCATAACAAAACATAGCATAGCATAACAAAACAGCATAACAAAGCATAGAATAGCATAACAAAACACAACAAAACATAGCATAACAAAACATAGCATAGCGTAACAAAACAAAACATAGCATAGCAAAACACAACAAAACATAGCATAGCATAGCATAACAAAATACAACAAAACATAGCATAGCATAACAAAACAGCATAGCATAACAAAACACAACATAGCATAGCATAACAAAACACAACAAAACATAGCTTAGCATAACAAAACATAGCATAGCATAACAAAACAGCATAGCATAACAAAACACAACAAAACATAGCATAACAAAACATAGCATAGCATAACAAAACAAAGCATAGCATAGCAAAGCATAGCATAACAAAGCATAGCATAACAAAACAAAGCATAGCATAACAAAACACAACAAAGCATAGCATAGCATAACAAAACAAAGCATAGCATAACAAAACATAGCATAGCATAACAAAACAAAGCATAGCATAGCAAAACACAACAAAACATAGCATAGCACAACAAAACATAGCATAGCACAACAAAACACAACAAAACATAGCATAGCCTAACAAAACAAAACATAGCATAGCATTACAAAGCATAGCATAACAAAACAAAACATAGCATAACAAAACATAGCATAACAAAACACAATGAAACATAGCATAACAAAACACAACAAAACATAGCAAAACAAAACATAGCATAGCATAACAAAGCATAGCATAGCATAACAAAACATAGCATAACAAAGCATAGCATAGCATAACAAAACATAGCATAACAAAGCATAGCATAACAAAACACAACAAAACAGCATAAAACATAGCATAACAAAACATAGCAGAGCAAAACACAACAAAACAGCATAACAAAACACAGCATAACAAAACACAACAAAACATAGCATAAAACACAACATAGCATAACAAAACATAGCATAGCATAACAAAACATAGCATAACAAAACAAAACATAGCATAACAAAACACAACAAAACATAGCATTGCATAGCATAACATAGCATAGCATAACATAACATAAGAAAACATAGCATTAAGTTTGATAAACTCATAGTAGCGGGCTAGCTAGCTTTAACGGGCAGTGACTGTAAGCAACTCCGTCAACCCAGAAGCAGTCACTCGGTCACCTTTGCTCTTGTATTGCAGTGGCTTCGTTTGTTAAACAGTGCCCATATTTATACTGTTAGCACTTTACTTGTGCAAATTTCAGGGCTCACAAAACTTTGATGAATCCAAATTCACAACTGAGGCTGTTAAGTTTGCGCTATATAAAACCCCAAGAATAAATAAAAAACATTGCCATTTACAATGTGAATAGCTCCAACAAATACAAGACCTATTGCAAAGTACAAAACATTGCCATTTACAATGCCAATAGCTCCAGCTCCAACAAATGCGAGACCTATTGCATTTCCAATGCTTGTTTGTCTCAGGCAGCAAGAAGGACGTCACATAATGTAAGTACTGGGATGAATTAGAGGGAATCGGAGTAATGAAGATTACCGGAAATTAATTCAGGCTTTACCCTCACTCCAAGAACTCCCCATTCCATTCCCATTCCTGCCTCAACTAGAAGGAGGGCTGTAGACAGGACACACTCTTATTTGTGCCCCAGCAAGACTGCAATGAGGAAGCATACCCAACCAAAAAATAAAATCCTAATAACCTCCCCTTCCCACTCAGTCAGGCATTCGGCTACCAAGGCCCAGGTGGCAGCTACCACCCGCCCAGAGGGAGAATGGGTAAGCACATCTCATGCTCCCTCACAGTTACAAAATCAGTATGAACATGTTGAAAAAGCAATGTTTATCAGTGTCAAATAAAAATTACTCAGAATCTATAAAGTCGATTTACCTTGTATCATCAATGAATACCTCTTCAGTTTGTTCTCTGACTGTGAGCTATTTTTATTTTACTTTATGGGTGACCACCACCTGACATTGTTACTGCACTCTGAAATGCTGTATCTGTTACAGTAAGCTGTCAATTTGCAAGCGCTAGGCAACAGTCTTCTTGTTAGCAATTGAAATCAACAGAAATCATGTTTGATATTTATTGTCTTATCATGAATCCCCGATTAGCACATAGAGCTCTGTGGGCATATTATCAAGAACGGCGTTAAAATTATCGCCGCTTTAGCGGCAGGAAACTGCCGCTAAAGCGGCGATAATGGGCTGATAATATGGCCTTGTGAATTCAATAGAAGCCCAGGTTCATACCAGAACATGGGCTTCTATTGGAATTCACAAGGCCATATTATCAAGCCCATTATCGCCGCTTTAGCGGCAGTTTCCTGCCGCTAAAGGGGCGATAATTTTAACGCCGTTCTTGATAATATGCCCCTTGGTCTTTAGTTGTGTTGTGTGAGAATAAAGAGTGAAAACCTTTTACTTAGGTGTTAGTACCTTTTATTTAGGTTGCATCATACCTTTAAATAAATAATCTTATGTGATCAGCATTTGGGCTGTAGGTGCCCTTGGGTTTTGTGACCTCAAGTTTCTGATGACAAATGGAACAGCGCAGTGAATTTTGGCTTGTTTTATCCTAGTGGTGAGGGATGTGATATGCATGTTATGCAGTGTGGAGCGGAAAGTGTGGAAATGTATGGAGCGGGTCTCGCTGGCTCACTTACCAGCCTCCACCTTGACAGATAGTGGCTATGAAATGCTGCTGCTGTTTTAAGTTAACATGTGGACTGTTTACAAAGGGGATCATAAATTACTGCTTTATTGTAAGCTTTCGTCACCATCATGAAGTGTTGATGTAAAAAAAAAAAAAAACAGCAATTCACCCTAACAATTGACAGTGAGCAAAAGCATAACATATTTGCTTTAACCGCATGCCATGCACTCACCCAGTCAATACAAAGTGTGCACACACACACACACCCACACACACCATCGAAAGAAGACCTTCTGGGGAAAGAAGTTCAGTAAACATTAACAAGATGAGCAGGAGGTATAACTAGTTATTTAGCAGAAACTGTCTTTGCCCCGTATCATGCATTCACAACATGAATAGTACATAATAAACTCCTGAAGAATAAAGATGTAAATATGCTGGGCATGCGAGCAGGTTAATGGCATGCCGAACTATTGATGTTGGTAAAGCTTCCTCTACCATCTTAAACATCTGCCATGTTATGTTACCTGGTACTTCTATAGTGCTGCATTTGCCAATAAAATGTCATATAAAAAAGAATATGGTCTGTAGCTGAGGTTTCCTGCTTGGGGAAGGGTATTTTTGACCTTTGCTGTGGATATGTGGTTTGGAGGGTTATGGTTATGCTTATGACAGTGACCATGAGGGAGGGAAAGGGGGTGAGTCTCACGACCTTTCAACCTAATTTTTGTGACTGCACTTGGGTCGTCTTTGTGTGGTGGTGTGCTGTGAGGGTTTGGCTCTTCAGCTGATCAGTACTCGTCACAAGTGTGATTCAGATGGTGTTAAATTCTTCTAATGGTTGTATGCAGCTGGAGTCGGTAGCTGTACTGTGGTAGCTCTGCTAACTGATGTAGTCCAGGAAGGAAGTATCTTGATAAGGGATTATCATCCAAGGTTGTTGACCCTTGTCCATTATGATAGGTTGAAGGCTAGTTTTAGATTATCCCTTGATGTAATGAGTGTCAGTTATTATTCTTTTGTGGTTGTGTCCTATCCCTTGTCTTCGATTCCTGAGCTTCCCCGTTTATCCTTTATCAGAGTGCCAAATTCCCCATGCAGACAACCCTCAAACTTGGTTGACAGTGTTTAGTATTAGAAACCTATTTATCTTGTGCATTCGGAGTTCTTGAATTATGAGGTGTAATTCATAGGGGTGAACAGTGAGATGTACGGGTGGTCGATTGTCTAGGAGTGAAGCCATGGTCTGTGCAGAGGGAGGTTAAAGGGTCCCAGTCTAATTCCAAATTTCACCTGCTCTAATCTGTTTACATGGTTCTCTTTTAGGAGGGAAAGTTATTGTGATGTTGACATTGATTGGTTTGTGAAGAGGAAAGAAAGGAGTTGTAATTGGTGTAGTGTGGTGTCACGATCTGTTGTGCAGTGAGAAGTGGGCAAATGGGATTGGGTTAGTAGCTGGTATGTGTATAAGGAAGGTATAGGCTTCTGAGTTTGGGGGTCTATAAGGATCCACTGGAGGTGTATTTGTACACAGGGCAGGGTAAAATTAATTACTGGTTGCAATTGCAAGCAGTATTATTCAAGCAGTAAATAGTACATCTGGCGCTTAGTTCCTAACCCACAGAACTAATGAGTATTGCGCTTGTACATCTAACTCCTCGGGTGTTTATGGGTTGTAAATCAGTTCTGATGGGTATGAAAAGACCTACAGCAAAGGAAAGAGAGTCACAAATAGGAAGGAACAATAAAAAACTGATCTTCAAATCATGTACCCCATGTGCCAACCCTTACCATTCAAATTCATCATTTTCTTCTGCAGCGGATCACTTTCCCCGGCTTACTCTCCCCTGAACAGCATGAACCCCAATACTGCATCCCCCGTCTGCTCACAATATCAGGATTTGATGCAGGTGGATCCACCACAGTTCCAGCCGCACATGATGGGTCTGGAGATGGTGTTCAGTGGCATGCCTCTCTCGGATTCCATAAGGTGAGTCAAATACACTTTACCAAACCTTACATCCAGAATGCTTTTCTTCCACCAACTAAAGCGGAGCTATAATATGTGTGGCTACTGCTGTCTGAAAAGTGTACATATATCTTTATTGTGACGTCATTGCTCCTACTCCTACACCTACGGTCTGCATCTTATTAGAAACCTCTGGGTAATGGCATCATTTATTGATGGGGTTGCAAACGAAAGCTTTGCACACCCGGTACCAATGTGTCATGTATATGGGTGAGCATCATAATTAGTATTGCCATTTCCTCACAGGGATGTGCTCCCTCTCCAGTTGCCTTCTTAAACAAAGAGACTTTCCAGATTTTGTTTTCATCCAAGGGCTAAGGGATCACAGGAGGATGTTGACACTGCAAGAGTGACTAAAGCCTAGGAGTAGCAATGTTACCATAAAGCAGGAGTCTCCAACCTTTTGTATAGTAAGAACTACTTATGTTCGGTGAAAATCATGCCCAACTACTAACAGATATTATTGATCTTGCTGTTATGACCACATCCAACAAAACTGGATTTGTCAACACCACACACAGGATTAACAGCAGTGACCGCTTGTGTGCATCAAGCAGGGCCACCAGCAGTTATGTCAAAAAGCTGTTACAGTATTAAACACCTCTACATGAGTAATGACATAGTAATGCCCTCTAGTAACAAGAGATAAGATTACAAGTTTATCATTCAACTAATAGATTAAAAATATGTTGGAAACTGAACACCTTAGTTAGTCTCCAAACATCAGTTTACTAGTTTGTAAAAATACACCAATTTTACTCTCAAATATTCACTTTTCAATTTTTCGAAAACATGCATAATTCAACCAGACAAATAAAAGCTTATATCAGTTTTCATTTTTAGTGAGAACATTTGACCTCCAAATTTCAAGTTGTCATTTTCATTGTTTACTCCATGCAAAATTGCCGCAGATTGAGAGTATTCACCGCACCTTGCTATCACATGCCAGGGATGCCCAGCTTGATGCCATTTATGCAGACAATATAAAATTAGATTGGAGTTTTATTAAATATAAACATAAGGCTTTGAATGGAGTCAGTAGCTGGTGCAGGTCACAAGTTATACATTAAGTGTAATTTATACTGTTCCTGTATGCCAGCTACAGCCTGAGCAGTGGCAATGTCCTTTTTGGCCTATTCACTGAGGAACATGCCATTTCTAATGTCACACATGTTCCACTCTTAAATATTATGTACTACCTTTGAGCAGTAAGGTGTGGCTAGAGGTGACTTATTTAATGTTTAAATCTGTTTTTCCTATTAGTCAAAAGTGATGATTTTGTTAGGTCTATGAGGTAGAGTTCAAGCTGCTGTTCTCAGGCCAACAAGTTAGGCCTGAAGCCATGTCTTCACTGCCACTATAATGGATGGCACTAGAGATACTGCAGTACACAAGTGGCATTTAACTTTCCATGCCACAGGTGTATTTCTGCACCATATATTATGGCCTCATAGGAAAGTTAAGCGTGGCATTCTTATTTTAGGCAAATTTTGACATGTTTTAGGGAGTCCGAGCACATACACTGGCGACTGGATAGTAGTTTCCCAGTGCTTGGAGTTAAACGATACCAGCAGGTGAGTCCCAACAAAATGAAAAACTTGGGTTGACAACCCAAAAGGGGGTCACTTTGCAACAGTGGTTATTGATAGCCTTACGTCTAAAGAGAAATCCATTATTAAATATATATTGATAGGAATATTGTATGATCGTCCTTCGTGTGCTATGTCCTTCTTAAATAACAGGCTTTTAGGCTCTTCTGTCAGTAGTGTGTCTGGGATCTAGGATCTTGCTGGCAAGCACAGCTTCTGGTGTTTGTCTAATTGAAGGAAAAGTTGCTTACCTGTAATTCTATGTTCGAGGCATGTGTAGCTGTAGATACACATGCTCTGCATACTACTGCCATCTAGTATTGGGTCCTGATGTGTGCAAATAGTTTTTCATCGAAGAAATTCTATTGAGTCACTAGGTAGAGTGACTCCTCCTTCTCGGTGATAATGCGCATGGGCATCAACTCCATTGTTAGATTGTTTTCTCTCCGCTATCAGGTTCGGACATGTGTGCTTACACCCCGAGTTGAAACCGTCGTCGGATCTCTCTTTTGGTTCTATTTCTGTCTACCGTCTGTATTGTTATCGATCGCGTTTCTCCTGTCTGCACGTCGAGGTAGAACCAGTTGTCGAGTCGACGCAGCTGTGTCGCAGCCCAGAGGGTCTCGCTCTTCAGGGCCTTCAAACTCATTCTGCTGTTTTGTTTCTAGACATTGCCCTCCTGGTGATGGAATGAGCACCATTTCAATTCTGTTTGCATTATCACGCCAATTACCCACAAACAGACTCTTATCAGGTCTGTAACCTGTGTCTCTCACCGGATCACAGGGAGGAGGTTTGTGAGGCCTGTAGAGCATTCTGCTAGATGAGTGATCGTCGAGCACACCAGCTCAAAATGCAGCGAAAGGCCACTGGCAACACCCTCGACCTCTTCGGACATCAAGACGTCGGGGTGGAACACCATCCACAGGCTTCAGTGTCTGAAGAGGAGGCCAGCTTAAAATCTGATCCGGAGTTCGAGTTTGAGATCACCAATGTAACGCTGGAGCCTCGCGCAGTGAGTACGCTATGCCCTGCCCCTCAGTCTTGAATCGAGCCTTCAAAGAAACTAATGCCTCAAGATCAAGAGGTTTTCGGACCACCACTGTCTGCAGATGATGGTTGGTACCGAGAATTCAGTTTGGATGACCTGCCCTCCGGCTCGGTGCCAAAACACCAGCCGAAACCCTCAGCTCCGATGACCTCTACGGCCCCCACACCCTCCGTGCCAATCCGCCCATCGGCATCTACGGCCTCGCCCCCGAACGGTTCTTCGGCGCCAAAACATAAAGTCGGTTTGGATCTAAAAACATGGAAGTCAACACCGAAAAAGACAATTGAGGCTACAGTGGAGCCTATTCTTCACAAGTTGCAAGAAAAGCTGGACTCTAGGTAGCAGCAGATCCAACCAAAAACTGGACGGATTGTAGCCAAGCCACCGGCTCCTTAGCCACAAATGTCTAAAAGACTATTGTCTTTCCAAGAGACTCTGGATGTCCCTATTCCATCCAAACGCAAAAAGATAGCCAAGGCCACCAGTCCTTTGCCTCTGCCTCCACCACCACCCTCACCACCTCCGCTACCACCACCACTTCCATCTCCTCCACCACCACCAGACATGCCTTCTTCACTGTAGTCTGACATAGGTCCCTTTGTGCCTCCCCTTAGGGATCCCCTGGTGATGGTACCAGTCACCCTGATAGTGGGGATGATTCTTTTCATGTACCACCAGACTCTGACCCCTGGGACTCTTATGATGTTGACCCACCAGGGGACATGGACTAGTACCCCACACGCCCATCACCTCTGATGACTCCACCACATACCAGGAGCTAATAGCTAGGGCGGCCACATTTCATTGGGTGCAACTTCATAGGAAACCTCTGGAAGAGGATTTCTTATTTGAAATGATATGCTCTGCACATAGGGGCACTCAGTACCTGCCTATGTTCATGGGGATTCTTCGCCATATGGAGGGCATATTGAGGGACCCAGTTGGGGCCCATATTATTACTCCTTGGGTCGACAAAAAGTATAAATCCTCTCCCTCAGACCCTGTCTACATCAGAGGTCAAGTCCCTCCAGATTCCTTAGTAGTCACCAGTGCTAGAAAAAGGGCCAACTTCCAAGTGTCTGGCGATGCCCCACCGCCTGTCTAAGAAAGTAAAAGAATTGACGCAGCAGGGAAAAGGGTTGCAGCTCAGTCTGCAAACCAATGGTGCATCACCAATTCTATGGGTCTTCTAGAAAGATATGACCATACTCACTGGGATTAGATGGAGGAGCTCCTCCATAATCTCCCAAATGAGCACAGGAAGAGGGGACAAGAACTAGTTGCAGAGGGCAAACTGATTTCCAACGCATCTCTTCGATGTGCCCTTGATTCTGCTGACACTGCAGTCAGGATCATTAACACTATTGTCCTCCTTAGAAGACACACTTGGCTGCGTATTTCGGGCTTCAAGTCTGATGGCCAGCAGAATATCCTCAGTGTCCCATTTGATAAAAAACACCTGTTCGTCCCCCAGGTCGGTGAGGCTCTAGAAAAGATCAAAAAAGACACTGAAACGGCGAAGTCCATGGGAGACCTACAAACTCCTACATTTAGGGACTCCTTTTGCAGTTCCAGCTATCCAGAGGCTCAAAGACAACTACTCTGGAAGCCTCACGCTCATATCAGCATGGCCAGAGCCTGTACTCCCCCCACAAAATCCTACTATGGGGCTCCTATAGAGGAAACAACACCAAAGTTAGAGGCAAAAGTGCTTCTCCACGTGGTGTCATCACTACCAGCAAACAATGGCTTGCTTCACTTTCTCCCCGATCATACTACACCTGTCAGGGGACGCTTACACAATTTTCTCCCCACCTGGCAACAGATCACGGACCAGTGGGTGTTGGATATTATCCAACATGATTATTATCTGGAGCTCATTACCACACCTCCCAACATTCCACCTCGCTCTCACCGGCTCTCAATCGAGCATCAAACATTACTCAAACAGGAAGTCCAGGCTCTCCTTCTCAAAGAAGCAATGGAACCTGTACCTCTTCCACATCAGGGACGAGGAGTGTACTCTCTGTACTTCCTCATACCTAAAAAGGACGATTCTGTGCGCCAAATCCTAGAGCTAAGCCCACTGAATGAATACATTCTGTCAGAGCATTTTTATATGGTTGCTGTGCAAGACGTGATTCCACTACTTCAACAGGAAGACTTTATGACTATGTTAGATCTAAAAGACGCATATTTTCACGTACCAATACACCCCGCCCATCATAAGTCCCTCAGGTTAATGGTGGATGGAAAACACTACCAGTTCAAAGTCCTTCCTTTTGGGGTCACAACTGCACCACGGGTTTTCACCAAGTGTTTGGCAGTAGTAGCAGCACATCTTCGGAGACAGAAAATACACGTGTTTCCCTGCCTGGACGATTGTTTTATCAAAGCCCCAACCCATCAACAGTGTCAACAATATACTCAGATAACCCTAGACCTGCTTCAAAGCCTGAGATTCACAATCAATGTTCCCAAATCCCACTTACAACCTCGACAGATACAACCATATCTAGAAGCAATTCTGAACACACAAATTGGGCTAGCCTATACCAATTCTGCAAGAATTCACAATTTTCAGGCCCTATTACCTCCATTTCAACCAAATCAGCAGGTAACAGTGAAGGCAATCATGTGTCTTGTGTCTGGGAGAAGATATAGTGATGGTGGGGAAGGGGTGATACCACATCAGAAGGAGAGTATGCACAGGAATTCTCCAAACATGAAGTATCTGGAGTCCGCCTCCTCCTCTTATGTTTCCTGACTCACTCAGCAGATAAGCTCAATATATTCATCGGCATAGGTGATGTTCAGCATTGCGACTTCAGGAACCCTTTCAACGTTGATAACCTAGGATTTCGAATGCCTTGAGTGACTTGATGCTGATGTTGCTCTTGTCAGCAAACAGGTGGCAACTGTCCCAGTCATCAAAGTTGCCTGGGAGTGATGATGTTCCTTGCCAAGACTTTTCTCTGGATTTTCCTCATGGAGGAGTCCATAAAGAAGAAGGAGCAAACTGTGGTAGAAGGAGATCCCTTTACCATGCTTTTCAGACCTCCCTAATACAGACTGTTGTTACCTATACCAGTCCTTTTGAAGTTCATTGAGGCGAATCGTATCCCTGTCCATCAGGGTCCTCATCTTCTGACAGGGGAACACTTATCCAAGTGATAGAAATCTTGGAGGCAGACGTCTTGTGGAACAGTATTCGTTACCTTCCTGCTACAGCAGTGCATTTCATGAAGAAAGATATAATTTCTCTGTGGGAAAAAACAATTCTGTCAGGAAACAGAAAATAAATACCATGACTCCAAAAGATGTCTTGTAAAGAGCTCAAAGCAATTGTTTGTAAAGATTTTTATTCACACAAAAACTTTATAAGGCTCAGCTCAGTGCTCCAGGATCTTGTTGCTGGGAGCTGGAAAAATGGATGGGATCAACTGTCACTGACAGGCCATGATGAGGTGTTGGTGGAGTGTGCTTCCTTGAAAGAGCAGTGTCAGTGTTCCAGCCTCTTTAGGTTGCAGACTAGCTGGCTATGCCCTCTTCTTTTCTCTCACTTTTCTTTAAAGAAAGTTTTGTGAAGGAGTTTCTTGATTTTTTACAATTTAAATTGACTGCTCTTAAAAAGATTAATAGTAAAAGCAATTTAGCCTTTAATATCCTGTCAACTTTTTTTAAATTTCATGAAGAACACTTTTTCTTTTTCTAGGGAAAAGTATATATTTGTTTTGTAAAGTGCTCCAGGATCCTGAAAACGGGTGGGACGTTTTAGTACATATGATTATCAAACAAGAGATCCTGTAGCAGAAAGTGGTGATCCCCTTGTGGGATTTTCTGTTCGTGTTTGTGATACTCCCCTTGAACCTAATGAAGACATCACTATGGAGATACTGACATATGATTTTTCTTTAATGACAGTTACATCTATGAGACATTTAGGAGATCCGGTACCCTTGGTATGCTATAAGCCGTGTCTCAGGGTGTAGGGTGATGCACTACAGTTGGAACTTGGGCCATTGTGTGGGTCTCATTGCAGGGCCCAAGTAATCCTGTTTCAACCATAAACTCCTACACTTACCTAAAACGGGATTACAGGTGGCCCAGTATTTCTGGGCACACATCTACCCGCTAAGAGCTGGTGGAATATATACCCATCAAAGGATCATCGAATTTCATACAAAATGTGCAATTTGGTCTGCGTCCTGCATGTTATTCCCCTTTCCGGCACAAAATATGTGATACCTAATAATGGTGTTGTAATAACCGCCTAGTAACAGTAATTCCATGTACAGTATTGGTGCAGCATTGTTAGTGGGCCACTTGTAATGTGTCCGAAAGTTCTTTCAATCTTTACCTTGATTATGAAGTAGTTTTATGGTTTTATAAAGAACTGCGCTTCTAAGCTTTGAAGGGGCTTGGATGAGAGCTAAGCAGTTTTGATGTACATGACTCAGATGATGGAGTTTTGAATGTTAGAGAAATTTGTGAATTGTTGTCCAAACAGGAAAGGATGAAAGCAGTCACTCTAACCCTTAATTCTGTCTGATTACTAAATCATATTGCTGGACTGAAGGCAAGGTGACTCCAGTGGTGCAGAGACTTTTAGCCCAGGCAATGGCAGCCATTTGTAGCCCAGACAGGGGGCACACATTTATTGGGCATTTTACAGTGGGCATCTCTATTTAGAATTGTAACTGGTTACAGACTGGAGCTTATAGGTCTGTGGAAATGTAGGGGCCTGAGTAGGTGAGGCAACCCAGAGACGATTAAACCTCTTATCGGAATAATTTAGTTGTACCCTTGTGAAGGTTTGACGCACATCAAAATGAAGGGTTATGACCAGAAGAAGATTACCTTCTCACAGAAAGTAACACCAACAGTAGCAGTACACACTGCCTGACTCTAAAGCCTGCATATTTTAGGGTGCATGTTCAGCAAATGTTAACGTCTGAGGAATGATGTAAATTGATACCTTCTTCATTCTCTCATCTGCCACATAGTCTATATCCAATAGTACCAAGGTGAAGCAAAAGTGTGATAGTTATGACTCAGTATATTGTAGGTTTATTTCTAAAAAATGTGCCAGTCTGGACCCATGCAATGATAAGCATCAGTACCCTTCCCAATGGTAGCCAATAATCCATATGTCATATACCACCACATAATTCTGTTGAACCTTTACATTTGTACTTCTGAAACAGAAAAACACCTGGCTTCTGATGCGCCATCCAGCTTAAAATACCACAAATAATGTATCCCCTCAGCCAGATTTCTTCATTGTAAAATTCTTGGCCTCTACTGCATCTCTCCAGCTCAGTAAAATACAACTAAAAGTATTGGATTGTATAGTATTCTCATTCATCTCTGTACAAAACGTCTCATTATTTCAGAATCACATTTAAGTTAAAGATCTGCAGTCGCCTGTAATTTAGACCTGCCTCGGAATGCTCTCCTGCCTCATACACCTGAATAAACCAACTTCTGTCAGTGTGTCCTTCTCTCTAAATGCAAAAGAGAGAGGTATAGAGTTAGCCAGGTGCCCTGGGCTGACCAGGGCATCTTCAAATTGTATGTCCCACTGTTTGCCTGCCTGTATAGTACACCACAGTGTTTACGGGTACTGGGCTCAGGTTCCAGTGCTCTGGTATCACTTGAATCTTCAAATGCTGGGGTTTAGTACATTGCTTTGTACAATTATTTTCGTGAAGGTGTTTTTTCAAAATATTTAGATACTAATTCATTTAATCCTCTCCATAATACTACTGTTTAATTGACACAGGCATCTTTTCTTCTTTCTTTGGACAGTGATATGCCGCTGAGCCTCGACGATATTATTGAAGACTTAATTGATATGGTGACATTACCAGCAGCCCATTGCACCGCGCCTTCGAGTATAGAATCTTCAGGAGAAAGACTACAACTTTGAAATGGGTGGATGAGGTCCTGGTGCTGTCTGAGAATTGAATTGAGTGGGTCAGGTCAGACAGTGTTTGAGCTGGCCACTGGATAAAAAAGAGTCTACCGTCTATCTACCCAACCTTTCCATGTGTGACTGTCCAATAACCCCTGCTATGACTTTGCCAATAGTGGCAGCAAGACCATTTGACGGCTATAAATTCCTGCTTTTCTAGGTAGGTTCTAAGCTGACTTAGATATTGAAGAAGATTTGAATTTCAATGCGACTTCATGCCGAAGAGGAAGGCTGCAGCCATACTCTGCGCACTCATCATCTCTTCTGAGAGGCAAGTCAAAGGCAAACCGTCCAAATTTCGGTCGCCCTAATCCATTTCTGGGTACCAGTTGCAGGATGACCGTCTCGCTATCTGGATCCAGCAAATAGGAAATATTTGTATCATACCTTCTCTCTGTAGATGCTTCAGGATAACCTTTTCCCAGATGCTTGTTATGAGCTCCTTCAGCAAGTTGTAACCTCCAGTCAACACAGCAAACGTTAGGCCGCATTACCTGACTGTACATTGGACACTGCACAATTACTTTTCATGTATTTACTATACACATATGTTTGTATACATTCCCTTTAAGATGATTTATTGCTGATACCTGAACATTCCATTGCCCAGTACTAATCTGTAAATGTTTAATAACTTTTTCTTTATGGAATTCCTGATGCAATGCATTTTCCACTGTTACGCCCTCCATAATGGTGGGGTTTACCTAGCCCTTGCCTTTCCACAGGATCATCAGTTTTCCCGAAATATGTATGCATAAGGGTGGCTAAGAGCTTGTACCTCATCCAGCACCTACGCTAATTGTATAAATGTATATAAAATGTACCCACTGATTATGCCCATTTCAGGTCAGTACACTGTAAACTTTGTAACATATGTTTTGCTGTTCAAATTTCTTCTAGATCACCATGCTGTGTATTATTCCGCGATCTAGTGGCTGGGTCTGAAAATGTAACAACTTTAAACGTTTTTCTGTTTTATTTTTTAAACATACTTGTATTTTATGCCTTGATTTCGTGGGATTTACTGTTAAGCCTGTTGGAAAATACAAACATCGGAATAGCTAATTTGGTAGCCTTCTTTGGTAGTGACACGATTGCAACAAGACAAATGTCGCCTCAATTGGCTCCAGAGGTCTGCAGTGTTGCATGTTCTCAGAAACACATTTAGGATCTAGGGCAATGAAAAAGAGGGAACCTTTTTTGTAAAACCTAGTGCTGAGACAGCCCAACTCTCCAAACACCAGCAGGAATCCAATAATGACTCTCGGATCTGGTACTGATTGCACCTCTTCGGATGAAGTTTTTATAAAAATGTAAAAAAAAAAAAAAGCTGGGCAGCTGCTCGTCTTATGCTTGTGGTTTGTATAAGTAGTTCCAATTAGTCTAGCATGCGTGCCAACATTTGAGATCACCTAAAGGGAAGTTTTAGAGAAACTAAGAGGGGAAATGTATCACCCCATTTATTTCAAGAAGAGTAGAGGAAATTTTAAGAGGGAGAAAGTTAAAATAACATCATTTTTACCTTACTAAATTGGAAGGCTCTACCTAAATTAGGAGAGGTGACATGTAAGGGATAGAATAAAATATAAGTTCCAACACGTGCTAGAAATGGGTACTAATAGTGAAAATTAATATCCGAGTTCAGTCATGTAGTGGCCCATTTTGCAATGCCTCCCAAAAAATCTATTTGACTTGACTGAAATTGATGGGCTAAAAACAAATAATCATCCTTTGTCTTTGCAATGTTGGGAGAATCCAGAAGCACTTGGGGCTAAGGCAGGACGAGGCAAATCTCTTTTGCTTCTTCAACAAGACATTTGTAAATGAAATGTGTCCTTTTAATGACACACTTATCCAAGCACAATCTAGCTCGCTTGATAAAGGCTTCCCAGGAGGACACTTGGGGTTCACTGCCGTATGTTTCATGAGATATTCACAACTGTTGTCACGCGCAAACTCATTTTGATCCAAGAGTAAAAAGTGTCATTGTTAAATCTCTTTTGAAAGTGTACACTTATAGAAAAAACACCAATTGCCTACAAAATCATAGTAAACCACATTGTCATGTCAGCATAAATTGTCCAAATTACTTAGGTAATTAGGATGACGTTGCTACGCAATCAGTAAGACATGATCTGCCTCACAAAACATTCCCATCATTGTACTACATTGAGTGTCAGCGGCACACAATATTACATTTCAAAACAACCATAAAGGACAAACAGACTAAACATGTCTCCTCAAATTCTATGGAATCACCATCGTTTACTTCAAAATGCCCCTGACGCAATAGGAAGTCTGCACTTCTTTACATAAGGTGACTTTAGCAAGCAGGGCAATGATAATTCCAGAAACTTCGAAAACAACGCATGTTCTTTTCATAGAAGCATAATATAAAATATTTGAAAAACTTCAAAATGACCTCGCGTTTCATGAAAATCAGTTTGGCTATAACCACAAACACCTGAAGTAGATTAAAGAAAACCTTGAAGATTAGTATAACACTCTAGCACGGCTTCTTAAAATCGGTTTAAAGATGGGGTTGCCTGCAAAAGAATGCACTTTTGTCTCAAAAAATACTACCACATAAAACTATTTGTGCTTTCTAGGAAAAAGTAGGGATGTTTTAACAGATGGCATTGTTTTTTTTATCTAGATGGTATATTTTTGGACTACAGAAACGATATAGGGATGGCGCCTCAGTTTTGAAAGAAGCGCAACCCAGCTTGCAAGATGTCATGTTTTTCTAATGCCGTTTGTGTATTTTCACATATTTGATGTATCTCCTAACGAACCCTGGCTAGAATCACAGTCATCATTGTGAGAGCTTAGGATAGTAACTTTTCATATTTTCTTCTTTCACCCTGCCTCCTCTCAGTGCATTTAAATTGGGAGCCGTCCCACTTTCTAGCACCAGATTTCCACTGTTCACCTTTCAAATGCAGGTAAGTAAGCTGCCATTGCCACTCCATTGTCCACCTACTCTTTGGTGTAATACAACATGGCCTGGCTGTGAACTTTCTTAGATTTTTCTTTATTGATCTTTCTGAAACGGAATGAATGGCAATAAATCATATTCACAATTGGACAATGGAATTTATGGATACAAATATATACATTAAGACACTATGATACACTAGATTCGCAAAGTTTTCAGAAGATCCTTTGTCCGGTATGTAGTCGGGCTTTGGGTGTAAGACAAAAAACAAAGATGGGAGATCAGCAATGTTGGAAAGTGGTAATAGGGTAAAGAAACAGTGAATATGCACTAATGAAAGCTGTGAAAAACCTGCACATTATTCTCACCTATTTTCGGCCTCCACATGCCATTTAGGACTGACAGTCTCTGTTTTGAATTACATTCTTCTTAAGTGTTACAGACTAAGTAACACATTTTCAGTGACTAGTTTTAGAGCTGACATGACTGGCCACAAAGCACTGAAAGTGCTCCGGGAGTGGGAGCAGTGCACGTCTTCACAGCATGTGCTTCAGCTCTGCTGCTGTTTCACAAAATACAGATATCAGAGCTCTCCCAGGTTCCTGAGTGAGGAGTTCATCACATTCCAGGTACTGCATTATGTAAAGGGCGCACTGTCACTATTTGAGCTGTGGTACCAGGGTCGGACTGCCTATAGGGCAATCAGGCAGTGCCCAATGGGCTGTTCTGACAGGTCAGTGTATGGGCCGGATGTTGGGCTGTTTGTGGGCTGGTTTACGGTCTGAAGGGCCGTTTTTTACTGATACTTTCTCTGATATTACCACAGATATTGCCCACAGCAAGTTGAAAAACATGTGCAGTCTTCCATACCTTGCAAAACACTTATACAGCTGTCTTTACAAGTTTAAATTGCCCCAGTGTACAAACATGGGCCACGTTTTAGCTATCTAATTCACTAATAGGGGCCACTTTTATTTTGGTGCCCAGGCCTATTTTCTATACCAGTCGACACTGCGCTACAGCATTATCTAGGCTCTCTGGGTACAAACAGGAACAGCCAACCCTATTACATATTATGTGCTCACCCCAGGGCAGATGCGAACTAGCAGCTGCAAACTTGACCAACTGCCCTGGGGCAGCGAAATACTGAAAGACAGAGCTGCTCTTTGAAGCAGCTGACCCATCTTTCACAGTACAGGCAGTATCCAGCCTGCGCTGCAAAGGGGGGCAGCGCTCCACCTGCGGGTGGGTACAGGGAGTAGCTGCACCCGCCTGAAGAGGGATGCCTTTGGCGTCTATGCGACCCTCTTTCCCTCCTTCACAGGGTGCCTTAAGGGGGTGCACTGAATGTGAGCCACCTGTTTGTGGCGGACAGTCAGTGCGTCCACTGACGTCAGCTTTGCCTCTGCACCGCAGTCCATAGTAAGGCATGGGCGCAGAGGCAAAGAGTTTCCCTCACCTACATGGGGTCTCACCCCCTTCAAATAAGTTAATGCCCCTTTAGGATCGAGCCACTGCTGCATGTGCGCCAGTGCTAT
The DNA here is from genome assembly GCA_963921515.1 of Calotriton arnoldi. Lineage (NCBI taxonomy): Eukaryota > Metazoa > Chordata > Amphibia > Caudata > Salamandridae > Calotriton > Calotriton arnoldi. Next base: position 444,643 of record CAWUFW010006331.1, on the reverse strand, counting down.
TTCTAATACAGAGGGGGACAGTGCAAGCGTCTGCTGCCCCTTCTGTAATACCAGGGCACACATGCCTGGTGTGCCCCTGCAACTTTTTAGGTAATACATCCCCTGGTCTTTCTTTGCATTCTGGATTTCGCCCTTTTCATCACATTACAGAAAGGACCGAGAGTATACGGGAAAGGCATGGACTGTACCAGCTACTTGCGCGTGGACCTGAGAAACTTTAGAGGTCTTTGATCTGTAAGTGTGTCTGATCTATCATAAGGGTTTTAATGGTTTGAAAGATATCTTGATGTGGTTGTAAATGCAAATTTTATTTGCTTTGTCTTTAAAACTGATTACAGACTTGGAGGCAACAACGAGGACTGCATGTGGTGCTCTTTCAACCAATCTTGACTTTCTAGTCAACAGAACTTGTATTCTGAAATGGCTGCTTAGTATTTTTCAGAAATAAGTATGGGCTTCAAAATCCCAACTTGCAAAGTACTGAAAATCCAAGACTGCCTGAAGGTATGTCATGTGACATGGAACAACTTGGCAGTTCCAGGTCTTTGAAGGACGATTTCTACTTTGCCAGGAGCCTTCACGCAGTCTCAGACCTTCTCTATTATAGACCTCCTTTTTATGGTCTGGCTTGACAGCACAGCTGTTGCCAGACAATTATGTTAGAACCACCAGGAGAGGGGCTTTAGCTCTGCCTACATGTTGGGAGCCAGGAGTACATGTTTTGATTGGGCAGAAATTGTGTGCTTCCAAAGGAAAATTGCTTGCCCTCAACACAGCTGTGATCATTTTATTTACTGAACCAGCTGCCTGAGCTTGAACGTTAAGGGGACATTGCAGTGCAATTAAGGTGCCTTGTCTTAGATAGCTAGATAATTTATAGTGTTTTTCTCTGGCAGCAGCACAGATAGGAGGAGACAGTCATTAACATACATGGATTTTTAAGTCTGGCTTGACAGTGCATTCATAAACATGACCCATTGGCATTGCTAATTCTTGTTATGGTCTGGCTTGACAGTGCAGCTGCTGCCAGACTATTATGTGAGAAACACCAGGAAAGGGGCTTTCACTCTGCCCATGTTAGGATCAGGAATACATGTTTTGGTTGGGAAAAAGTAGTGTGCTTCCACAAAAAAGTAATGCTTGCCCTCAACACTATACTTAGGAGCAAATCACTGGAAGTTGCACCCAAAGAAAAGTCCATAGGTCTTTGTTGTGGGTAAGTTTTCTCCTTTATTCCCAATTTCATTATTTCCTTTCCATAAAAACTGCCAAGGATTACAGCCAACGCATTTTGTTCAGACCTTACTGAACTTCATCAGGGCTTTCTATAATTTATGCTCCTTTGTGTGTGTCCTCACAAAAAAAATCCTTTCACTTGATAATATTTTAATATTTTTGCAGCAAATTGATCGTTTATGTAGGCTGGAGTCACTCTGGTCAGCAGCCTCTCTATCCATGACCAGCAAATTTGCCGGTCGTGGATAGAGAGGTTGCTGACCAGAGTGATATTTGGACACGGATTCAGGTGTCTGGTGTAGGGTAATATTTTGACTCCAGCCTACATAAACGTTCAGTATGGTCCAAACAAAACACATTGGCTGTAATCCTTGGCGGTTTTTATGGAGTGATTTGCTTCTAAGTATTTCTGTTTAACAGAAGTGTCAAGCAACGGCTGACATTTTGGTTGTAGGTGCACCACTCTTTAAATTGAAGGGAACTGTATGGAGGTGCAGGCCCAGGGTTCCACAGTTGGGAGTGTTGAGTATACAAATCTCAATATTATACTATTTAATACAATACGCAACATTAGTTACATTAAAGGATGTTATAAGACATATTGTCAGGAGGAAGCAGTGCTCAACTGAATGACAAACGTGCAATGTAAAATGGACGACGCAAGAGAGTAGGACACAAAAATTTGAAAAATTATTTTATTGTCATTTTCTCTCATTAGCCGAGCTCAGAGCTGACTGGAAATAATAATGATATTTTCACAGTATCTGAAGGCAATATAGTTCGAAATGGTGGTCACAAAAAGTATGTTATCAATTGCATTTCGTCCCCGTATACCAATTTAAGGAATCTTCATTAAGACCAAGGCCCAGATTTACAAAAATATCTCGCAATGCAGCGCAGCACCCAAAGTTGGGTGCGGTGCTGTGTGCGAGAGCAAGAAAGAGTCATAACTACAAAAATATAGCACTGTCCTGCTCTCTCCCTCGTTCTGCCTAGCTCCACGCGCGCATCTTAGCACCAGAGTGCATAGGTGCCTGTGTAATGTCTAGCATAGCGATACAAAAGGGGATGATGGACGGAACGTTTGAGCCAATCAAACACTCACCCCCAGTCAACTGATCTGGGTTTAATCCATCATCATTCTTTAGCTCACTCCACCACCCCAGTTCAGACATGGCCATATGCAAATCAGTCTGACCCTGTGCCTCATGGGAACAGTCCAGCCCGAACTGCCAAGCCATGTCTTCCCTGGACCGGAAACAAGCATCCTAGGACCGGTTTCTGGCATTCCAGCCGTCATCAGCCAGGCTTGCTTGCTTGAATCCAGTGGAAAAGTGAGCAAGGGACCCACGTCTGGGCATACCCCGCCAACTTAGGGCGAACAAAGCGATACAAAAGGGGATGATGGACGGAACGCTTGAGCCAATCAAACACTCACCCCCAGTCAACTGATCTGGGTTTAATCCATCATCATTCTTTAGCTCACTCCACCACCCCAGTTCAGACATGGCCATATGCAAATCAGTCTGACCCTGTGCCTCATGGGAACAGTCCAGCCCGAACTGCCAAGCCATGTCTTCCCTGGACCGGAAACAAGCATCCTAGGACCGGTTTCTGGCATTCCAGCCGTCATCAGCCAGGCTTGCTTGAATCCAGTGGAAAAGTGAGCAAGGGTCCCACGTCTGGGCATACCCCCGCCAACTTAGGGCGAACAAAGCGATACAAAAGGGGATGATGGACGGAACGTTTGAGCCAATCAAACACTCACCCCCAGTCAACTGATCTGGGTTTAATCCATCATCATTCTTTAGCTCACTCCACCACCCCAGTTCAGACATGGCCATATGCAAATCAGTCTGACCCTGTGCCTCATGGGAACAGTCCAGCCCGAACTGCCAAGCCATGTCTTCCCTGGACCGGAAACAAGCATCCTAGGACCGGTTTCTGGCATTCCAGCCGTCATCAGCCAGGCTTGCTTGAATCCAGTGGAAAAGTGAGCAAGGGTCCCACGTCTGGGCATACCCCCGCCAACTTAGGGCGAACAAAGCGATACAAAAGGGGATGATGGACGGAACGTTTGAGCCAATCAAACACTCACCCCCAGTCAACTGATCTGGGTTTAATCCATCATCATTCTTTAGCTCACTCCACCACCCCAGTTCAGACATGGCCATATGCAAATCAGTCTGACCCTGTGCCTCATGGGAACAGTCCAGCCCGAACTGCCAAGCCATGTCTTCCCTGGACCGGAAACAAGCATCCTAGGACCGGTTTCTGGCATTCCAGCCGTCATCAGCCAGGCTTGCTTGAATCCAGTGGAAAAGTGAGCAAGGGACCCACGTCTGGGCATGCCCAGACGTGGGTCCCTTGCTCACTTTGCCACTGGATTCAAGCAAGCCTGGCTGATGACGGCTGGAATGCCAGAAACCGGTCCTAGGATGCTTGTTTCCGGTCCAGGGAAGACATGGCTTGATAGTTCGGGCTGGACTGTTCCCATGAGGCACAGGGTCAGACTGATTTGCATATGGCCATGTCTGAACTGGGGTGGTGGAGTGAGCTAAAGAATGATGATGGATTAAACCCAGATCAGTTGACTGGGGGTGAGTGTTTGATTGGCTCAAACGTTCCGTCCATCATCCCCTTTTGTAATGTCTAGCATAGGCTTTGTACTGGAAGGTTTGCCTTCAAGTACAAAATACTATGCCTAGACAAACTTTAAAACTTCTCCCACTTTGGGTGTGTGCTGTACAGTGCTGCACAAAGAGTCTGAAAAGTTTGCAGAAACTGCCTCAAAGACAGTTTATTTTTTTGGTGCAAACCCCTGTCCATTATTGTTAGTTGATAGAGTTTTGCGTCAAAATCCATAGGTGGTTGGAACACTCCCTTGACCAAAGTAATGCAAACCGCTACTTTGCTTTACTTTCTGGCAACTTTTCAGTGCACAACATGTTTTTCGCTGTAAAGTAAATTTTAAATAAGAATACATTTAAAATAAAATTTTGTGCCAGTTTGCATCACTTTTGTGGCGCAAACCCAGTGCAAAATGTCAGTAAATCTGCCCCCAGGTGTCTGCTGTGTTCACACAACTATTTCCTAAAGAACAATAGGGACTTCGCTTCATGCTGTTTGATACTGGTGCTGAGGGCTGGATCTGTTTTTTTGGTGTCAGGTGGTCAATCAATATTTCATGTACAAGAACTGGGTTTTCTAACGTGTGTTTTTATCTGCAGGAATAACTTGATATCCTTTTGGGATGTAACAAATGATTTGGCCCATGAGAAAAGCACGGAACAATTTTAGAACCACAGCTACTATTAGTCTCAAAAGGCACTTCAGTACCAGTACATGTATGCTCAGGTACGTGGGCACCTCACAAAACATTCGAGTTCATGTATGTAATGTGTATAAGGGTCCCACTTCCGGCGCTCGGTCTTGCCACTTTATGGAATGAAGGACCACTCCTTGGATACAATGATTGGAAGGAGCAAGTCTCTCAGGAACCAGACCTGTACAAATAAGAGGAGGTCCCTCATCCATGCCGCTGGGGCCTCGTCTGCTTTCAACCTCTGTAGTCCTGGAAATTCTATGGTGCACACAAACCTGAAATGGAAGATGGATAAAGGGTGTAATGTAGGCAAGCTCTGCAGAGTACGTGTGTGCTCAGGCACTGTAGCAGAGGAAGGGCACATCATCTGCGAAAAAGGGCCTTGCCATGAATGGAGATGTTTGAATCCTGTCATCATAGTCTGAGTTTAGAGAAGCGCAAAAGCAGCCTTTCCCAAAGACGGCAAAAACAAGCAGCGAAGAGCAAATCTTTGAAGCCATGTGCAATCTCCTCAATTAAAAGAAAAGGATTTGGTGTAAGAAACGACGGGTGCATAAGGCGGCCAAGTCTGTGGTGTACAAGCACTCAGCTCGCAAAACTGAGCACCAGTGCATAGATGTTTAAGTTATACTCTGGCGCCTCACCCGTTGGCTCAGACATCACGAGTTAGAAAGAGCAAGAGATAGGACAGGTGTAATACCAGAATACCTTAGTCAGAATGACGTCTGGCATCAATATTGTCTTAAATATCGTTTACAAAATATTAGCTCCATTGGAGTTCATAGAAAATCAACATCCATTTAGGACACAATATATATGTGAGACAATATTTTTGATTACAGTATTCTGATATACAACTAACAAGACATACACCTTTCATGCGACAAGTGGGCAGTCTCTGGCCTAACCACAATGCTATACCAGGCAAAATTCATATAGTATCAAAATATGAAATCTTCAGATCCTTTCCCTAGTCTTCGATGTGCCACACTCATGTGTCAATCCTTACTGCGGCTTCACCTCCTACTTCTTGTGCAAGATTAAAATCATCTGCATTAATCTTAGTATCCTTGTGTCCATCCTCCACCTAATACGTCCACCCATTACGCCATCCCGCTCACCCTTCTTCACCTTAGCTTAGACCTTCCCACCCTTGCCTCACCTCATTCTGCAAATAGCAAATCCATCCTGCTTTCTTTAAACCATCTACCAAGCAAATTGTAAACCTGTCTTGCCCCTGCAAAATTCGCTTACCTAGACCCACAGCCTGAAAACGACCATTGTAATCCTCTACTAAAGCAGCTCCAGCCACAGCCACTCAATCCATTTACTGTTCAATTTCATTTCTCTCTCCTGCCCTTTTAAACAAAACCTGGTTAGATTTCCACAGATCGACCCTCTACTGCTCCACATATGACCTATGCTCTTCCAGATAGGATTTCAATGTCTCCACTTGACAGACAGCAACCACCTGGGCATCAAAATTCCTCACCCTAGTACACCACACCTGCTTGTCATCCATCGTCACTCTCAACTGGCCTCCGCAATTTGACACACTTAATCCACCCTCACTGTGGTCCACTCTAAACTCCTTGAGTATCACGGATAATCCTCGCAATTTAATCATCTTATACCTCGCTGAACACCATTACTTCTCTGTGATTTAGTCCTCTTGACTACACTTCACTTCTAAAGTTTCGTCCCTGTTCTGGATCTTTGTTTCACTTTACACAACATCCCATGGTGTCAACAGGGGCGTAACACAGACTCCTGCAGTGCACGGGTTCCTCAGCCGCTCCCCCATCCTCCTCCTGGCAGCCTAAAGCTTATAAATATCTGCAGGATACAGGGGGCTCTAACCATATTTTGCAGGGAGCCCCATTATTTTGTGTTACACCAGTAGTGACTTTACAGACAATACCCAAAAATATTTTTCTTATTCCCACGTTCACTCACCAACAAAAACTTTAAAAAACACATAGTTCCCCTTTACAAAACCACCTGTAACCCTTCTTACTCCCATGTTCTACTCCACTTGGCATTTCATTGCCATCGGCTAGGAACCTTAACATCCACATCGACAGTTGCTGGGCTCCTTTCTCATCTCCACCGCAACATTATTTTATTTCGACCACCTTAGCGTCATCGGAATCAGACCACACGTTCCCTCAGTGCCCAGGGGCAGAACAAATTGGAGTGCTGTGATGACCCATGTGGTGGCTGCCCAAAGTATCCCTTTGCCCCATCTTGACATAGCAACAAGCTTCATCAAATGCCCACCCATCAGCATACCATGAACGATTCCCTCCTCATGGACCCACGACCAGGCAGGCAGGCACTTGGCACAGACTCAGGCCCTAATATTCACACCAGTGCATGAAGTGTCGAACCCCAGGCCCTAATATTCACACCAGTGCATGAAGTGCCAAACTCCAGGCCCTAATATTCACACCAATGCATGAAGTGTCGATCCTCAAGCCTAATATTCACACCAATGCATGAAGTGTCGATCCTCAAGCCTAATATTCACACCAATTCATGAAGTATCGATCCTCAGGCCCTATTATTCACACCAGTGCAAAATGTATCTATCCCCAGGCCCTAATATTCACACCAGTGCAAGAAGTGTCGATCCTCAGGCCCTAATATTCACACCAATGCATGAAGTGTCGATCCCCAGGCCCTAATATTCACACCAGTGCATGAAGTGCCAAACCCCAGGCCCTAATATTCACACCAGTGCAAGAAGTGTCGATCCTCAGGCCCTAATATTCACACCAACGAATGAAGTGTCGATCCTCAGGCCTAATTGTCACACCAGTGCATGAAGTGTTGATCCTCATGCCCCAATATTCACACCAGTGGATAAAGTGTCGCTCCTCATGCCCTAATATTCACACCAGTGCAAGAAGTGTTGATCCTCAGGCCCTAATATTCACACCAACGAATGAAGTGTCGATCCTCAGGCCTAATTGTCACACCAGTGCATGAAATATCGATCCTCATGCCCCGATATTCACACCAGTGCATGAAGTGTCGATCCTAATGCCCTAATATTCACACCAGTGCATGAAGTATCGATCCTCATGCACCAATATTCACACCAGTGCATGAAAAGTCGATCCTCAGGCCCCAATATTCACACCAGTGTATGAAGTGTCGATCCTCCGGCCCTAATATTCACACCAGTGCATGAAGTGTCGATCCTCAGGCCTAATATTCACACCAATGCATGAAGTATCGTTCCTCAGGCCCCTATATTCACATCAGTGCATGAAGTGTCGATCCTCAGGCCCCAATATTCACACCAGTGCATGAAGTATCGATCCTCAGGCCCCAATATTCACACCAGTGCATGAAGTGTCGATCCTCATGCCCCAATATTCACACCAGTGCATGAAGTGTCGATCCTCATGCCCTAATATTCACACCAGTGCATGAAGTGTCGATCCTCATGCCCTAATATTCACACCAGTGCATGAAGTATCGATCCTCATGCACCAATATTCACACCAGTGCATGAAAAGTCGATCCTCAGGCCCCAATATTCACACCAGTGTATGAAGTGTCGATCCTCCGGCCCTAATATTCACACCAGTGCATGAAGTGTCGATCCTCAGGCCTAATATTCACACCAATGCATGAAGTATCGTTCCTCAGGCCCCTATATTCACATCAGTGCATGAAGTGTCGATCCTCAGGCCCCAATATTCACACCAGTGCATGAAGTATCGATCCTCAGGCCCCAATATTCACACCAGTGCATGAAGTGTCGATCCTCATGCCCCAATATTCACACCAGTGCATGAAGTGTCGATCCTCATGCCCTAATATTCACACCAGTGCATGAAGTGTCGATCCTCATGCCTAATATTCACACCAGTGCATTAGGAGTTGATCCCCAGGCCCTAATATTCACACCAATGCATGAAGTATCGATCCTCAGGCCCCAATATTCACACCAGTGCATAAAGTGTCGATCCTCATGCCCTAATATTCACACCAGTGCATGAAGTGTCGATCCTCAGGCCTAATATTCACACCAATGCATTAAGTATCGATCCTCAGGGCCTAACATTCACACCAGTGCAAGAAGTGTCGATCCCCAGGCCCTAATATTTACACCAGTGCATGAAGTGTCGATCCTCAGGCCCTATTATTCACACCAGTGCAAGAAGTGTCGATCCCCAGGCCCTAATATTCACACCAGTGCATGAAGTGCCAAACCCCAGGCCCTAATATTCACACCAGTGCAAGAAGTGTCGATCCTCAGGCCCCAATATTCACACCAACGAATGAAGTGTCGATCCTCATGCCCTAATATTCACACCAATGCATGAAGTATCGATCCTCATGCCTCAATATTCACACCAGTGCATGAAGTGTTGATCCTCATGCCCTAATATTCACACCAATGCATGAAGTATCGATCCTCATGCCCCAATATTCTCATTAGTGCATGAAGTGTCGATCCTCATGCCCTAATATTCACACCAGTGCATGAAGTGTCGATCCTCAGGCCCTAATATTCACACCAGTGCATGAAGTGTCGATCCTCAGGCCTAATATTCACACCAGTGCATGAAGTGTCGATCCTCATGCCTAATATTCACACCAATGCATGAAGTATCGATCCTCAGGCCCCAATATTCACACCAGTGCATGCAGTGTCAATCGTCATGCCCTAATATTCACACCAGTGCATTAGGAGTAGAACCCCAGGCCCTAATATTCACACCAGTGCATGAAGTGCCAAACCCCAGGCCCTAATATTCACACCAGTGCATGAAGTGTCGATCCCCAGGCCCTAATATTCACACCAGTGCAAGAAGTGTCGAACCCCAGGCCCTAATATTCACACCAGTGCATGAAGTGTCGATCCCCAGGCCCTAATATTCACACCAGTGCATGAAGTGTCGATCCCCATGACTCCAGGAACCACACGATTCACACTCCCACAATTTGCAACATAAACTCATTCAGCACTTCACAGTCGTTGCCAATTTCCCATTGTGCTATATTTTTGTTCCACACCGTCACATATTCACACCAACGAATGAAGTGTCGATCCTCAGGCCTAATTGTCACACCAGTGCATGAAGTGTCGATCCTCATGCCCTAATATTCACACCAATGCATGAAATATCGATCCTCATGCCCCCATATTCACACCAGTGCATGAAGTGTCGATCCTCATGCCCTAATATTCACACCAGTGCATGAAGTATCGATCCTCATGCACCAATATTCACACCAGTGCATGAAAAGTCGATCCTCAGGCCCCAATATTCACACCAGTGTATGAAGTGTCGATCCTCCGGCCCTAATATTCACACCAGTGCATGAAGTATCGATCCTCAGGCCTAATATTCACACCAATGCATGAAGTATCGATCCTCAGGCCCCTATATTCACATCAGTGCATGAAGTGTCGATCCTCAGGCCCCAATATTCACACCAGTGCATGAAGTATCGATCCTCAGGCCCCAATATTCACACCAGTGCATGAAGTGTCGATCCTCATGCCCCAATATTCACACCAGTGCATGAAGTGTCGATCCTCATGCCCTAATATTCACACCAGTGCATTAGGAGTTGATCCCCAGGCCCTAATATTCACACCAATGCATGAAGTATCGATCCTCAGGCCCCAATATTCACACCAGTGCATAAAGTGTCGATCCTCATGCCCTAATATTCACACCAGTGCATGAAGTGTCGATCCTCATGCCCTAATATTCACACCAGTGCATGAAGTGTCGATCCTCAGGCCTAATATTCACACCAATGCATTAAGTATCGATCCTCAGGGCCTAATATTCACACCAGTGCAAGAAGTGTCGATCCCCAGGCCCTAATATTTACACCAGTGCATGAAGTGTCGATCCTCAGGCCCTATTATTCACACCAGTGCAAGAAGTGTCGATCCCCAGGCCCTAATAGTCACACCAGTGCATGAAGTGCCAAACCCCAGGCCCTAATATTCACACCAGTGCAAGAAGTGTCGATCCTCAGGCCCCAATATTCACACCAACGAATGAAGTGTCGATCCTCATGCCCTAATATTCACACCAATGCATGAAGTATCGATCCTCATGCCTCAATATTCACACCAGTGCATGAAGTGTCGATCCTCATGCCCTAATATTCACACCAATGCATGAAGTATCGATCCTCATGCCCCAATATTCTCATTAGTGCATGAAGTGTCGATCCTCATGCCCTAATATTCACACCAGTGCATGAAGTGTCGATCCTCAGGCCCTAATATTCACACCAGTGCATGAAGTGTCGATCCTCAGGCCTAATATTCACACCAGTGCATGAAGTGTCGATCCTCATGCCTAATATTCACACCAATGCATGAAGTATCGATCCTCAGGCCCCAATATTCACACCAGTGCATGCAGTGTCGATCGTCATGCCCTAATATTCACACCAGTGCATTAGGAGTAGAACCCCAGGCCCTAATATTCACACCAGTGCATGAAGTGCCAAACCCCAGGCCCTAATATTCACACCAGTGCATGAAGTGTCGATCCCCAGGCCCTAATATTCACACCAGTTCAAGAAGTGTCGAACCCCAGGCCCTAATATTCACACCAGTGCAAGAAGTGTCGAACCCCAGGCCCTAATATTCACACCAGTGCATGAAGTGTCGATCCCCATGACTCCAGGAACCACACGATTCACACTCTGCTAGACAACGGAGAAACAGCAGCCCTCATCCTCCTGGACCTATCAGCCGCCTTCGACACGGTCTGCCACCACACACTACGAACACGCCTTCACGACGCCGGGATCCAAGAGAAGGCCCTGGACTGGACCACATCCTTCCTTTCCGGCAGAACACAAAGCGTCCGCCTCGCCCCCTTCCGATCCAAGGCCACCAAGATCATCTGCGGCGTACCCCAAGGCTCCTCCCTCAGCCCAACGCTGTTCAACATCTACATGGCACCCCTCGCCCACGTCGCCCGACAGCACAACCTCAACATCATCTCCTACGCCGACGACACCCAGCTGATCCTCTCCCTCACCAAAGACCCTCACACCGCCAAAGCCCACCTCCACGAAGGAATGAAGGCCGTCGCCGAATGGATGAGGACCAGCCGCCTGAAGCTGAACTCGGACAAGACGGAGGTCCTCATCCTTGGTTCCAACCCTTCAGCCTGGGACGACTCCTGGTGGCCAACATCACTGGGAACAGCCCCGCCACCCACCGACCACATACGCAACCTAGGGGTCATCCTCGACCCCACCCTCTCCATGACTAAGCAGGTCAACGCCGTTTCCTCATCCTGCTTCAACATCCTCCGAATGCTCCGCAGGATCTTCAAGTGGATCCCCACCGAAACAAGAAAAACAGTCACCCAGGCCCTCGTCACCAGCAGGCTGGACTACGGAAACGCCCTCTACGCAGGAACGACGGCTAAGCTCCTGAGACGGCTGCAACGCATCCAGAACGCCTCTGCACGTCTTATCCTCGACATCCCCCGACGCAGCCACATCACACCCCACCTGAGAGACCTGCACTGGCTCCCTGTCAACAAGAGGATAACCTTCAAGCTCCTCACCCACGCACACAAAGCACTCCACAACTCCGGACCAGCCTACCTCAACAGACGACTCAGCTTCTACACCCCCACCCACCAGCTCCGCTCGACCAGCCTCGCCCTCGCCACAGTCCCCGCATCCGGAAAACGACCGCCGGCGGCAGATCCTTCTCCCACCTCGCCGCCAAGACCTGGAACACCCTCCCCACCAACCTCCGACAGACCCAAGACCTACTGGCCTTCAGAAGACTCCTCAAGACCTGGCTCTTCGATCAGTAGCAGCACCACCCCCCTCTTCCCCCAGCGCCTTGAGACCCTCGCGGGTATGTAGTGCGCTTTATAAGTGACATGATTGATTGATTGATTGACTCCTACAATTTGCAACATAAACTCATTCAGCACTTCCCAGTCGTTGCCAATTTCCCATTGTGCTATATTTTTGTTCCACACCGTCACCATCTTAGCTGCCTGCAATGGAACACCCTCCCACTGGTCCAAGAGCAGTGACCTATATGTTCAAGAAAGCACTGAAGGCAGTGGTGATGGAACAATTTTCAGAGGGGGTGCTGCCATCAATGTTATGTCAGTGGTCACAGGGGTTGTGAAAAATCCAAGTGTTACACAAAGTGTAGAAAAATAGCCATGGCCATTGCACAAAAGAATGGTGGGCGAATAGTCGGAATCCAGTGGAGAATTTTGGAGCTTATTGTTCTAAATAAATTCATAAAGCATGTTGTGCTAAGATACTGCCTTTTACATAGAGCACATTTTCCATTGAAAATTGCCCTATTGGAATGCCCACTACATTTGCATCAGTTATGCAGCTTCATTGCTACACCTATGTAGGCTCACCAACAAATAGCATGCTAATATCTAATTCCTGTGTAGAGTTATCATTTGTGCATTATTCAAGTTAATTGTCTTGGTTTGTTTTGATGTATTGAAATCTTTGTTTCCATCACACCTCATAATTACAAAAAAAGTCTATGCCTCATTTGACGGTTTCTTTCTACTGATATATTTTACAAGTATTTACATTTTGTTTTGTGTTGGAAAATATTTGACATCCTGTTGCCTTTCCTTTTATACTTCCTGTCCTCCGCAAAATTCTTACTTGGTGAATTACAAAATTCCATCACTTTGCAGTCAAAGAAAGGATGTAAAACTAGCAACTGTTTGTCAGAAAATATTGAATGACACTCTAGGGCACATTTACAAAAAAATGTCAGAGCGTGGTGTTATGCCAAATTTATCAACGCCGCGCTCCTTCATTTTTAATACCCAGGTATGCGCCATATTTAGAAAAATATAGCACACCCCTCCGTTCCCCGAGCACTAGTGCTAAAAAAGCTGTCTAGCAGAATGCAGCACACATGGAAAGAGCAAAAAACTAGGAGAAATTAATAATTTCTCCTCGTATCACCATTCTAAGACCAGGCATTACCTGACCTTAGTTGTTGGCGCTGCCCCAGCCTTGTAAATGTGGGGCAGCGTCAAAAAGCAATGGGTGTTGCGGGTAACTCCCACTGCAGCACCCATTGCCGCAGCAGACTGCAACGGAAAGGGGCATATTTACAAGGTGGCGATAAGCCACGTTAAGTGTGTTAGCGTCACCTTGTAAATATGTGAAATGGAGCTACCCCACCGGAGCGTCCGAAAAAGTGAAGCTCCGGTGGTGAAAGGGGCTTGTAAATATCTGTCCCGGAACACCCAGCAAATGAAACTAAACTTAAAGACTTCTTTATGGCTCATTCCCCTTCTGAACTTCAGCAAGGTTATCTCGGGGGTGCTGCAGCACCTCCCACAGCCCTACATACAGCGTCCCTACCTGAAGTCCCACCTCATCGCACCAAAATGTACAAAATAATTCAACCTCAACAGACTTTCAGTGTCCTGTATTGGCTCCGGATCATCAACCACCACTAAACCCCTAGATAGGTCCCACATTGAATTTAATGCCTGGCTACATTTGTACCACTACCTCTCTAACATTACCTTATGCTCAGTCTGTATAAGCCACCTCCTGTTTAGTTCTTATGTACTCCTACTGAGGACTTATGCATACTGTTTTAGGCTAGCCAACAAATAAAATATTTTACACAGTATGTTGTGGCTTTGAGGCATTTGGTCAAGAAATGCTTCAGGGACTAAGACAGTTTATCTCCTGCACATATTCCTCATTACCTAACTTTTTATAAGCTTTCTTATAACTCTAGCACTATTCTGGGTGGTAATACTGCACCCTGAAAATAGTGATGCGGTAGGTGCAGTATTGCACATACAGATATCAGGGGGTGCGAAATGTATTGACGTTGTATTACCACATCATTACAAGTTCTGCCCCTTGAAAGAGGGTATAACATTGTAATACCGGGTGGCTCCCATTCCGAGGTATGCAAACTTGGAATATTACACTTTATGCATGCACAATATATACCGAAATTAACATTGAGAAAATGTATGCTCAAAAACCTTCAGGCGCGATAATTACAGCAAAGCTAAATCCTGTTTCATGCGCAAACTCCATATTAAGGTTGGAGTTGTAATGAGGGCCAAAATGTTTAGTGTTGTTACCTTATGAGAAATTGACATTTATTTGGCGCCCAAGAAGCACCAGATAAAAAAGCGGTTTTCTATTGGTTCTGGTTTCAATGGCATATTTTGTAACCTAAACAACCTTTAACTTTTCATCGAAGACCCAACATTTCTTCTGGGTCTTTCTGCCTTTATGTTTGAACTGCCCTCCCGATGACATAAACCGCAGGGAAGCGGGGTGCTCTGCTTATGCACAGGGCCACACTGAGGAACCAAATTCAGCCCCGGCAAAAATGCTCAAACCAACCAGACCTGCTCCCTTTGTCTTCTCACTCAATCTCTCTCTCTCCTTCTCTCCTCCCCTCTCTGATAGCTTTCTTTCTACCTTCCTCCTGTTCCCTCTCTTTCTTACTCTCTTGAATCCCCCCATGCCTGCTCCAGTTAACCTCGTTGAGCTGGGGATAGTGACAGAGGCACCAGGAGCGGCCCTGGACTTTCCAAACGGCCTTCAAGGGTTCCAGCCCACTGGGGAACTGCCGGGTGGAATAAAACGCCTGTCCGACCCTGCTTCTGCAGTCTGCATCAGCACACAGGGGTATTCTCAGCAGCATGATGTAGCACAAAATGTAGAAGTGGTTAGCGTGCAATCTGCTTTAACAGGTCTGACTCATTCCTGGCCCATCAGTCTCAATGGCACTCTGACAATACACTTTTGGTTACAAAAAAAAGATTTCCTGAAACACCCCTGTTTCAGGAAATCCTTTTTTTGTAACCATCATCTTTTTTTTTTTATTCTTTTTATTGAAGTTTCAGACAGAGATACAAAGAACAGCATTGCAACCCATGTCAAAATACAGCACACCTCGGTCTTCAAGTAGAATCAGATCATACGTTGCAACTATAGCCTTACAATGCTCGTACCTCTCAACAAAGTAATTTGCACAGAAAAGGAAGGGTTAGGATGAGGGGGAAAGGAACCACCCAGCAGGACGTGAGCGGATGGGGTTCATGTAGTAGGGACTCCACTCAAGCCCTCATGAGGACATGACTTGGGCGCAACATTTCAACCTCTACAGGAGCTACACAAGTAACCATGCGAAGCGACATCTAATCTGCTCCTCGCGTGTCGGAAGCAGTGACCTCCACCCGCTCCCTAGCTCTCCACTCAAATAAAATTAAGGGGGCACCAAATAGCTCTAGGACAGGACCTCACAGGCATCAGTTCCCAGTAGGCGGTTAGGTGGTCCTGACAGTACGCTGCATCCCGGAGCCATTCAGCCAGCTGCAGCGCCGGGCGGCGACCCCAGTGCATCACTACCCTCCGCTTAGCAAGCAAAAGCAGGAGTGCAGTTAACTTCCACATCTCTGGGGAAAAATCCCTGACATACCCTAACAGCACGACCCGAGGCGAGCACTCCAGTGTGAGACTTGTGATCTCTTTTATGGTATTGAAGACAGTGTGCCAGAATTGTCCAACCCCAGGGTAGTCCCAAGCTAAGTGTAAGAAATCAGCGCATGGTATTGAGCATCGTGTGCAGCGTGTGTCTTCCCGAAGGCCGATCTTGTGCGGGAGCTCTGTAGTGTGGTAGAGTCTACGGAGATACTTAAAGTGCACCAAACGCAACCGGTAATTGGGCGAGAGTGCCCTGGACTCACTGCAATAGAAACGCCACTGATTCTGTGAAATGGGAGTCAAAAGGGCATCAGTCCACGCCTGTCTAGCACCAGGGATCTGCACCAGTCCCATCTGCTGCATGCCTGCATATAGCCTGGTGATGAGCCTGCGTGGGAAAGGATTCACAAGGGTGGCTTCAAGGACCTGGAACATGGGGGGTACTGCATGGAAGGAATAATAAAGTGCACGGACTGCCTCTCACAGCCGGTAGCCTGTGAATGTGTTCAGCATAGTGATGCCGCTGCCCTGCAGGGCCTGCTGTGGTGTAATGAAGGTGCCGTCTGGGTAGATGACACCCATGGTGGTGAGTTTCAGCCGGTGCAATCTATTGCAAGTATAAGCGTCAAGCGTAATGGGCAAAGAGGGATGTCCAATCAGTGGAATCGAAGTGGCAAAAAAGACTGTCCAGCCGGGCCCTTCTCTGCAATTCGTTCCAAGTCTGCACAGTACAGCCAACTGTGTCAAGTGCCATTCTGGGGCCTCTGGAGGTCTGGTATAGTGCCATCTTGAGGGGGCACGGGGCAGCGTGGCTATGTGCAGGTGCTGTATGAGCTTGAAATTGTGCAGGATATAGCCAATAATGTGCAACCTGCGCCAGCACGCTATAGGTCAGTGTCCAGTACTCCCAGCCCACCCTGCACGAAGGGGAGCGTAAGCACCTCCCACGCAATCTTGGGTTGTTTCCCTGCCCACGCAAGCGCCACCAAGTGCAATCGGAGTTGTCACCTAAAGCACAGTGGCAGCGGGATTGGGAGGTTAAGGAACAAGTAGAGGAATTTGGGTAAGACGATCATCTTTGCTAGGGCCAGTCTGCCAGACCTAGAAAGTGGGAGCTTCATCCAGGTGTCCACCAGCCCCTCCAGCCAAGTCATCAGATGGCCAAAGCTCATCAGGATCTCGGCTCAGCCATACCTCCAGATATTTCACTGGCTCATCCACCCACTGCAGTGGGAACTCCGAAGCAAACTCTTTGGTCTCCGCCGGGAACGGGAAGATAACTGACTTTACCCAATTTATGGTAATCCCACAGATCCCACCAAATCTAGTGAATTCCTTTATCAAAAGGACCAAATTGTTGTAAGGATTCTTGAGATATATATGGTGACGTTGTCTGCATACATAGACACCAGGACAACATGAGATGTAAAAGCCAGGCAACAGTGGGAATGATCAGCTGGAGTCGGGCTGCAAGCGGCTCCATAGCAATGGCGAACAAGATAGGCGACGGTGCAACCCTGTCAGGTACCGCACGATACAGGGAAGAGGAGTGTAAACATCCCATTAACCCGGAGGTGGGCCACTGGCTGCGCATACAGAAGGTCTATTAGTCTGATGAACTTGGGGCTAATACTAAGCCGGAACAAGAGCGAAAAGGTACGGCCATTCGAGTGAATCAAAAGCCTTGGTGGCGCCCCAGAAAATCGCAGCCATGCTAAGTTTGGACTCAATAGAATGTAACAACGCAAAGAAGGTGCGAAGATTGTGGGAAGTCGTTGGTCCGGGCACGAAGGCTGACTGATCTGGCCTCGCTATAAGAGGCAGGAGCGGCATGAGTGGCAGCAGCCAAGAGGTGATCAATTTAGCAAGGATTTTATTATCCATGTTAATCATGGACAGCGATCGGTAAGACACATAGCAGCGGGTCTTTGTCAGGTGTTAGTATATTGACAATCAGTGTCCCCGTAGGGAGGGCGGTAGCACACCCTTAGCAAGGGACTCTTCTTACACGGTGAGTAGGTGTGGGACCACGATATGGACGAATTCTTTACAGAAGGTGGCAGTAAGGCCGTCCAAACTGGGGGTCTTGTCCCCTGGCATTGCACCAATTACCCTCACAACCTCCTCTACCATGAACGGCTCATCAAGAAGCCTTCGGTGGCCCTCCTCCAATCAGAGTAGTTGCAACAAGTTGAAAAATTAGATAAGG
Organism: Calotriton arnoldi; assembly: GCA_963921515.1. Classification (NCBI taxonomy): domain Eukaryota; kingdom Metazoa; phylum Chordata; class Amphibia; order Caudata; family Salamandridae; genus Calotriton; species Calotriton arnoldi. The sequence continues at coordinate 426,392 of CAWUFW010006331.1, read as the reverse complement.
TCTGGAGGTATGCTAGCCTAGGTGGTCGTGTAAAGTGAAGACAAGAAATTGGTAATTTCCCTCTGTACCGCCTCCGCTCCGGTAAGCATGTCTTGGTCATTGTTCCGCAGTTCAACAATATAGCCACTCACCCAGGGCTTCCGCAGGATATTAGGCAACGTCCTGCCTGCTCTGTCGCCTTCACCGTAGCGCCAAGCTCGAGCCTCCCTGATAATGTGTCTCTCTCTGCGCTGCTTCATCAAAATCAGTACGTTTACTCCGTATACTAGCTTGCATGGAAGCACTGCAGTCGGCAAAGAATTGGAGCTCCAGCGCATGAATCTCAGCTTCAAGTCGCATCAGCTCGCCGTGTTTTGCTATGCACACCCCGCGAATCACAGTTTTGAATGCTTCCCATTAGGTCGAGCTAGAGGCGAACGTGCCTACATTGTGTTCAAAGTATTCAACAATAGCCACCCGGACCTCCTCCTTGAACACCTGGTCTTGCATCGCTCCCGCCGAAAGGCGCCACGTACAGGCGAGCGATTTAAATTCTGGTAGGGAGACCCTAAGTAGTACGGGGCATGGTCTGATAAGATCCGTGGCAGGTGAGGGACCTCAGTGGTCCACGCATCTACATCGTGAATTGCTAGCCAATAGTTGATGCGTGACCATGTGGTGTGGGTAAGCGCTATGCACATTCCCTCTTTGCTGCTCTCTTAGCGGGCCCTCCAGATGTCAATGAGGTCATTGTCATCCATTGTGGATCACAGCAGAGCAACCACATTTGGGTGAGGGCATCTGGAGTCGCTCGACCTGTCCACCGTAGGATCCAAAATCCCATTAAAATCTCCCCCCCACAAAATCGCTCCGGGTCCAAATGTACGCGCTAGCCACCAGACCTCAGTAAAGAAACTAGGGGTCGTCCACATTCGGACCGTAGACGGATATGAGCCTGAGCGGATGACCTTGCAGTGTGCCCGAGAGCATTACTTAGCGGCCCTGCTTGTCACAGAGGGTTTGACGTGTGCACCAGGGCAGAACCTTACAGATAAGTATAGCTACCCCACATGTGTAATTTGAGTAGCATGAAACATGCTGCTCACCTATCCACCTCGCGTGCAAGCGCAATAGTGTATGTTCAGTCAGGTGTAGCTCCTATCTACGCCGTGGCTCTGCAGGTACACCATAACAAGTCGCGCTTTGCACCTATCATTTAGGCCGCGGACATCTCAAGTCACACATCTTAGCAGCGCCATAGAGGGCTAAGGGTGAGTAGAACATAAATAATCACCAGGCGGAAATGTGAGAAACGCTAGGTATCTAGGTCACCAGCTGTGCGCTGAGTGGCGGCGAGAGGAGAGGGAGGGATGAGGGAGAATACAAAACATCCTAAACAGTTGTAATCAACAAACCCTACAATTTCCACCCACCACCCACTTCAGCCCCTCAGTAGGGCTGAATGCTACCACCAACCCCAAACAGAGCCTCAATGGGGCATACAGTGAAAACAGCCAGGGAATCATCCCAAAGGAGCGAACTAGAATCCCGGCACACTCCCAGCCAGTGGGTAGCTGGGTGGCTGGAGGAAGGCAACAGTTTGGCGATCGGAGCACGCCCAGCCAGTAGTAACCCAGTGCAGCTCCATCACCAGGTCCATCCCAGGAGCATAATACAATCGTTCTCCCTGCAAGGTAAGGCAACTTGGCAGACACAGCACAGAAGTAGTGCGTAGTTGGAAGATGCATGTAACATACCAAGGTTGCAGTTGTTTAATCACTGTCGCTGAGGTGGCCCAAGTCTGCATTGTTGGACTCAGTAGGCAGCCGGGCGTCCATGAGCGAGATGCCCTTAACAAACTTGGCGACCGCCTTGCGATCCGTGAAGTACGAAGTCTTGCAATTCCGCCAGATACAATGGGGAGTCCTTGGCTTCAGTTTTTTGTAGGGAGCGCTTGACAGGCATGAAAGCTCTTCTGGCCGCCTGCACCGCAACCATGAAGTCTGGGAAAATAGATATGGTATTGCCCCGGTAATTGAGTGTTCGTGTATCTCTCGCCAGTCGCAAGACCGTGTCCCTGCATTTCAAAAGACGGGCAATTATGGGGTGAGCTGGTGTCCCAGGTTGGCGGCGCTGGCCCAGCGATCTCTGTGTTTTTTCCACGATGAGCATAGCAGAGAGCACGTCTCCAAAAAGCGTGCGTAGCATTGTCTCCACATAGTCCTCCATGCGGCCCATCGAGGTGGACTCCGGAACACTTATTATCCTCAGATTATTTCTACGTGAACACGTCTCTAAGGCTTCATTTTTACTCAGGATGACTTCCAGCACTCGTTCAATTTGAAGCAACTTCTCACCCGCCGCCGAGCTGTCGTCCTCAACAGTCAACGTGCGGTGTTCAAGTTGGCCAATGCTCTCTTTGTGGCTGTCCACCTTTTCCTTGAAGTGGTCAAAACTGTTAGTCAATAGATCAATTTTGCTGTTGGTTGCAGTCAGACTATGTTTGAGGTCCAGAAACATTGCTCAATCAGGCTGTGGCTATGTGCAGATGGGCACCGTGCAGCAAGCAAGTGTCAGTACACTCTCCAACCAGGTCCCGCCTCACCCCAGGCACGTTGCATCAGGGGGAACAAGTAGACCACACATTCCAGGTAGAATAGTCAGCCCGATCGGAGAGCCAGGCTATCAGGGGGGACTGCAGTACCAACAATGGAGAAGGGAGCACTACTTATCCAGGCATTATCAGGCCCGTCACATCCTGGCAGCACCCTGTCAGGGGGCACGAGCAGGCCAGCACAAGTCAATGTGTTGAAGCGCTCCCTATCTGGGACCAAAGGCCGCCACAGGTCCAGACACAAGCAGAGCCTAGCACTCAAGGCCACCAGGGGCCAGAAGACGAAAAAAAAGGACCACACCAGCAGTGCAACAGGGCAGCAGCCGGCCGCTGCAGAGGGAGCAGTCAATGCTCTTAACACGTGTGCCAGCCGAAGCCACAGAGGTGCATCTGCTCCCCCTGAGCCCCTCCACTTGTCACCAGGCAATGTATATCTGGCTCAGGGAAGAAGCCTCCACACAGAGGCATGTATCTGACCACGGGTATCACATGGGGCAGCATCAGGGAGCACATCTCAGTTCCAGCACGCCACCACTGGGCCACACAGATAGGCACGGCTGCCCAGGCTTCATGCAGGCTGGAGGCCAAACCGCGCCTGCCAGCCAATCTTCTGGTGTCTTCCTTTGCTTACCTCCTCTCCGCGGAGCTGGGCCGCCTCTCAGTCACCTCCTCCCCCCGGAACCTCGGCTTCAGCGATGACAGGGCGGCTACCCAGCAGGGTCCTCCACCTCCTGAGCTCACACCTGGCAACGGATGGCCTCACATCTCCAAAGGGGTCACAATGTCCTCAGGCCCCCCCCCCAAGCAACCAGAGTCGACACGCCCTGGCGGGCCACCAAAGGTCAGTGCAGGCAGCCCAACCGCCCCAGCTCCGCATGTCAAGCGAGCCTCTGCACCGCAGGCCTCCTGCAGTCCGAACCTCGTCCCCTCACTCCAGCAGAGACCTGTTTTGCAGTAAACTGCACCACCACACTCCAGGGGCCTCCGTTACTGCATCTCCGCAGCCGGCCTCGCGTTAGGCCTCCGCGCATCCGCTCCTCCACTAGGCCACAGGCAGTCCCGACTCATCAATTGCCGACTTGGCGCTCCCTGGCACATAAAATAAAGGGCACCCAGAGAAGAGCGAGCTCCGATGGCGCTGTGTGATCTGGATAATTGTAGGATAAAAGCCTCCGGCCGGCAGAATCTCACAGAGTGTTGGCGATCTTGCGGCCGGGTTCTCTAGCGCCCCAACCATGATCTTCAAAAGCGAGGAAGATAAGCTCATGGGTGATATTTACTTTTGCAGACAAGGAAACATACCTCATCCACCCAATTGTCAAACTTTCATTCCACACAAAGGAACAGGAAGATAATAGGGTTTCAACAAAGGTGATGAGGTGCCAAGACCCAAAGCTAACCAAATTCATTGGCACTCGGCATAACATATCCACCTCATGTACTTAACTTTAGCAACAAAGATGTATGCAATACCATGGGAAACAAAGGGAAGTTAATTTTATCATGAATGAAAGATCCATACACTTATTAATTCTGACAAGGAATAAGTCACTCCTAAACACCAATCTGGGGGTCGGAAGGAAATGTCATTGAAAATCCAATCGAAGGGGCTCTGAAATGTGACAGACTGAGGTAGGTGTTAGTATAAGTAAAGCCAACGGCATTTAGAAGGCACTATAGCCTCTTGCTGAAGACCATAATGGTTGTTATAGGCCCCAAACATGAGTTATATGTCTATAATATATGGAATTCAGCAATCCCTGAAAGAATCCTGTCTAATTTCTTTATAATAGCCGACTTGAGACACACCAGTCACCTGCTATAAAGAAATAAAGTCAGAACTCAACTATAATAACTTGCATGGGATTCTGCAATCTCTGTATAAAAACCTGTCTTTAATTTCTTTATAGTAGGAGACTTGTCACGCACCAATCACCTATTATAAAGAAATGAATTCAGAACTCAATTGTAAAAACTTATTACAGTTGAGTTCTGGTGTCAGAGCCACCAGCCAAAGGGAAAATGCTGGTAAGGTCGTGGAGTATAATTATAGCAGCTGAAAACGAAGCATGACCTCTATATGGTCATGGAACTCCTCTGTGATTTGCAATATCCTTGTAATGTACAGTAGATGCTACTTCATCTCATATATAATGAGTGCGAGGGCTTTAATAACTGGTGTATCCAATGAAGAAGAGCTATAATGCTATAAGAACATTTCACCTACTGGTAGTAGAATATTCAAATATAAACAAGGAGAAAAAAAAGACAAGCATTGGAATGTTGTAGCAAATGGTCTACTGCACCCATTATTGGCCCTGAACAAATTCATTGTCTTCAGTAGATCTCTCAACATTCCAGTGTTCTAATTTAACATTATAACCTGCTGTAGCAGGCTATACTGGCCATTTAAGGCCCACTCCAGTGTTCTTTAATGAGGGAGCTGCCCTTTAACTGCCGGTATAACCCAACTACAGCGGCCTATAAAGCTATAAGAACATTCCGCCTCATAATGGAGGAACGTTCGAATTGAGAAAACAAAGGCATCAGAGACCCAAGGGGTTGAAATCCCCAGCAAATCTGAAGCCTTTATTTCACAGCTCTTGCTGTGAATGTTCAACTGTTAACAGCAGCATGCAAGGCTGTGAAAGCAGGCTGTCAGAAATCAGCCCCTGGTTCTCCATGGCTCGGCTAAACTGCATTTTGTAGTTCAACTAAGCACGGGAAACCCAGCAGCTAAGCAGCATTCACCCCTCCCTCCTTCTGAAGCCCCAGTGACACTGAGCTACAGGAGGAGGGAAGGGTGAATGCTCTGTGTGTTCTGCTGCATGGCTTCTGCCTTTCACTTTCCCCCGCCCAATCTATGTACTTTGTAGAGGCAGGGAAAGAGAAAGGAAGAGGCTTCGTATTAGGACATTGCAAAGTTGAGATCAACTAGCCTATACCAGTTTATATAGGCCGCTGCTGCTGCATTGTCTTCAATAGAGCTCTCAACATTCTAATGTTCTAATATAGCCTTATCTACCGGCCATTAGAGGCCCGCCCCAGCGTTAAAGGCCCAAGCCGAAAGCAAGGGCTATACCGGCTATTCAAGGCCTGCTCCAGCGTTAAAGGGAGCGGGACTTTAATGGCCAGTATAGCCCAGCTACGGAGGGCTATAAGGCTATTAGAACATTCTGCCACTAGAGGGCAGAATGCTCTAACAAATAAAACAAAGTTCTCTTGGAGCCCGAGGGGATTTAAATCCCCTTGGGCTCCGAGAGGCCTTTGTTCACAGCAGCAGCTGTGAATGAAAAAAAACATTAGAATGTTGCTCTGCAGGCTTCTACCGGCCTGTAGAAGCCCGCAGCATTCCATTGTCTGCAATGGAGTGCTCAACATTCGAATGTTCTAATGGCAAGTAGAGCACGCTACGGAGGGCTCTAAGGCTATTAGAACATTCCGCTCCTAGAGGGCAAAATGTTCTAATTTGTAAAACAAAGGACTCACGGAGCCCGAGGGGGTTGACATCCCCTCTGGCTCCATGAGGCCTTTTGTTCACAGCAACAGCTGTGAACAAATATTGGAATGTTGATGCTCCGGGCTTCTACCAGCTATTAGAAGCCCGGAGCACTCCATTGTTTTCAATGGAGCGCTCAACATTCCAATTTTCTAATAAAAATTTGAAATTTCACAGAGTGAATGGTACTTGGTCTCAAATATGCACCAGAACTGTTGTGGAGCACTGAACCAAAAGACCACTACATTTATACAGGATCAGCAGAACGGGATAAAACTCAAGTGTGTGTGGTAACCAAGATGGCACTCAGGATTATGTAGATTATGTTGCCGACATTTGTATTTTTGGCTGAACTATTATTACGCCTACCGTTCTCTGGGACCCGTAATCAGCCCTCAGACATAAATGCTCTCTAAAGTGGCATGCATTTCAGTACAACCGTAACCCTTGTTAGCATGGACCTGGCCTAATACTTGGGCAAATTTTAGTCAGTAAACCAGAAACTTACAGAACAAAACAGGACCCCTCTGTCTAACTATATGTGTAAATACGTTATGGTTAAGGCGAGTAGAGTGTAAACTCCATTTTTCCTCATAGTGAGCAATGGCCAACATGGCTTTTTGTGCCACATCAGTATCTGGGATTCCTTGCAACTCCAGCTAAACCTCTCCTGAAATAAATATACAGTAAATCTTGAATTCTGTAAGAGTGACAGCTTTTTTAAGATGACATTCAGGGTGTTTATAGATTTGAGGCTAGAACTCTCAAACGTGAAATGAAAACGAGGGGAGGTTAAGGTTTTGAACTTTTATCCACCAGCATATGGCCTGGAAAGAAAAACTCATAAGCTAATGCAGATGACTCCTCTCGGCATCCATCCGTTTTCATAGCTTTAAACACCTTTGTACTGTATAGGAGGGTTAGATGCTGAGTTCCTGAGCACTAACATGGAGTAAGTAAATCAGTGTTCTTCTTTCTCAATTGGCTTGAAACACAGGTGTCAAGTGTTCCTGTCACTGAAGTGCCCTGGCAAAAGTGAAATATTTTGAAGTCTGGGGAAGGGTTCTTCGCGTAGGCTCAGTCTTACATTGTTCTGCTGCTGAAGTGAAAGTTGGACAGAATAAGCATGTGTGCCCCTGAAGAAAATCCATGTTGGAATAACTCACATCCTCTATTCTAGAGAAAAGAAGAGACAAAAGGAAAGATATTTGCTTCACTTGCTGAGTAAAAACAAGGAGCAGTACGGATAGAGGACTCTGTGATCACCATCTAAGCAAATGCAAACTTCAGGGGATACGAAGAAGAAGAAATCACCAAAGGAAGACTCCAAAAGCATCCAACAGTGTTACACTCAGCATCAGTCATTGTGAAGGTAAGTTTCTATTGGTAAGCAAAGGTTTACTATACTTAACTCCACATACATGTACTGTGACAATATATATATCTTCAAGCTACGTAGATGTGGTCTTAAGAACAGTAAATCTGTAATTACATATTTGCACTTACCTTCTCGATATTTTGATCCTCGATATTTTTGCGGCACAATATTTTTCTCCTCGATACTGTCATACAACAGAGAAATCACAGCACAGTCCCTTGATCAACCTTCTATTGCTGCACAGTTCGACCCACCTCAGTTGCTGCATTAATGCACAGCTATCAGAGAAAGTTAAAGCAGGAAATGAGGTCAGCAATTAAAATGATCACCATAGAAAGAAATGCACAGCAAACTAGAGTGCTTGGCCATAGACACTGCATACCAAGACTAACCACCAGCCAAAAAGGAATTCCATGGTTCTTGGAGTGGTTGACTCTTAAACTGAGTCTCAGTGTTGAAATTAGGGAAGATGATCTTTCCCTCAGTGGTAAAACAGTCTTCAGACACCCTCAACATAGTCACAGAGGTCCGGGCCAGTCAAAACCAAAATAATTGTACCTTCACCAGGATCGGAGTTAGGGGAACTTAGAGGAGCTCACTTTGACACAGAGATGTTGTACCCTTTTAACCACCACAAAGTTCAAGCAGTCAAGAAAGGCAAGATCAGCAGCAAAATAATCCCCTCAACACACTGGTTACATCTGTATCATCGGAGATGGTGAGAAACTCCAGCACCCTCAGTTGCTCCACTCCTAACGTTCCTAAGCTCCCCAAGTGCCGTCTTAGATCACCATGAATGGTACGCCACCTGTGTTAGGCTCACCAGGCTTGTTCGAAGACTTTACACTCATCACCCTCTTCTCCATCTTGCCCATTAAAGTTTCAACAGCAAACATTGCCTTTTCCACCTTACTCAATTGCGCTGTGATGCTCTCCAGTCCAAATATGCCTTAATTTCTTTATGGCTTCTCAACTACTCGGCTGTTGTTTAATCATCTGTATCTGCCTATGCACCCACCATTGTCTGCCAGGACTAAAACAGTCCTCTTTCTCATTTGCTTGTTTCGTTGCATCCTGACATTTCTTATCAAGCGATGCTTAGTATCGCAGCATCAGTCGGTCGCGTGTCCTCTGGGGAAAGCTGTCCCATGCTGATACCTCTCCCTTCCTGCCAGGTGCTGCAGGCTGCAATGAAGTGATGTGGCCCTCAGTCAAGCCATCACCAAGGGAGTCCTTATCGTCACCTTAGCAATGCCACCCGGTGCCCAACCACACTGGAGAAGCAAGCACACACCTCTCATATGCACTGCCCGGATCCATGGTTGTAAGCCACGGGGGAAGAAACGGGGCATCTGTCCCTCAGTGAGATGTATCCGCAGGTTGATCAGTTTCAGAAATGAAACCTGCTGCTGTGCCTTGAAATTAGTGCCATTAACTAAACATTCTGTACGGCAGTTCCCAGCCTCCTGCAAAAGAGTTGGGCTAACCAGGAAAAGGGCAGGCTGTAGGAGCATTATAAAGCTGACTTCAAGGCCACTTTCTGACCTCGCCCCCAAATTATTTTTTAAATAATTTTGAACACCTTATTTCAACTCTTGATCCAATTTGCTTCATTCATGTAGCATTTAGCTATTACATTTGTAACCATTTTAACTTGGCACGGTATTGTTTTTTTATAGTTGTGTGACATTAAATACCCTAAGCCTTCCTCTCTGAAAGTTAATCTTGCTGCTCAGGCCATAATAAAGTTAAGCCAAGGATAACCTTCAGAAGAAAATGGTAATCCTTGTAAGCCTTCCCGGTCAGGTGAGGTGATGTTTAATGAAGCCCATACGCACTCGCTGGACCGCTCACAGCCAACAATGTTATTTTCTCTAGCGTAAGGAAGCTCTACAATGATCTTCTGAGTTGGTGTATAATTGTGTTGCTGACCGGTCTTTAAGAACATCCGGTACAACTTTTTTAATAACTTTAAATTGGCTTGTCCGTTTGCACACATAGTGCAGTCAATGGCGATGCAGAACCTATACCCAAATGACAGGTTTATCACACTGCCTGATGAAATTGAAGCCTTTATCCTTGGACGTGGACAATTTCTTCAGTTCGCGAAAATAGCAGCCATGGTTGGCTGTATATGGCCTTCGTTCCCTAGTGCTCCTCTGGAGTCCCACGCATTAGTAGAACTACTTAATATAGATAGGGGCCGCAAACAAATATCACACATTTACAGGGCACTCACGGAAGATATCCTGCGAAGTGCACGCCCAGTGCAGAGCAGATAACAAGAGGAATTAGGGGAACACATCACAGATAAAGATTGGGAGAACATACATGCAGGGGTGTAGACGACCACTTCAAACTCGAGATTTCAATTAATGCACTGTAATGTCATACATCAGGTATACCTTACGCCAGTTACGCTGCAGGTTATCTGCCCGGAAAGGGCGCCCACCTGTCCCCATTGCTTGGCAGAAGGAGCGGACTTCCTGCATATGCTGTGGCAGTGCCCTCTGCTGGATATGTATACTGGCAGATTGTAGTTGACAGGTTAAACGCTGCTACAGAGTGTGGGGTCCCCAGGGATCCCAGACAGTGGCTGCTGGGGCAGATACCGATATGTAAAAAAAAAAAAGGGCCCCAGTAGGCGGTTCCTGCTGTTGGGGTTGGTCCTAGCTAAGCGTAGAGTGGCTATTCACTGGCTGTCCCCCGCCCCTCCACTGGTGCGTGAATGGGTGAGAGACATGGCTGAGTGGGCAGTGGCCGAAGAGAACCGGATGCGTAAATATAGGAATGACGATAAGCTGGAGGACCTTGCGTGCATGGGCGGCAATGCTTGCAGACCTACTTGACCCGCCTGATGCTAGACCCCCCCAGACTAGTGTGCTGCCTCTGCGTGGACTGAATGAGTTGAGAGAGGGAGCGGGGGTAACAATTTCTTGAGATAGAGTGCACCATGGGAGAAACCGCACAAGAAACGTAGGAGTTAGAATGACCGTGTTGGACATATAATCGCAGACATTTCCCTCTAAGTTATATTGTATGTTACTCAAGAATCGTTTGCAGTAACTGTCGTGATAGAGCAGGGAAAGGGGGGTTTTGAATGTTCATATGGTGCTTATTGGGATCTGTAACAATTTGTACTAAATAATACAAATTTATACCACAAAAGAAACTTTGAATTGGATTCAGTTCTGCAAAGAATCACTTTCAAACGTGTGATTCAATTTCAGATGTTTGCATGTGCCTCAGGTATAACTGAATGCCTAGCTATGCTATTACCAACCGCCCAGGTCTCTTCCATCCAGAGGGGTATGCATTCCATCGGTGATTAAAATATATATTGTTGGTAGAAATCCTGGTGTTCTATTTGTTGTACAGGTGACCTCCTTTATATATACCCATGATGGATTCTTAGTGACCTTCCGTGAGCCATTTAAAAAACGCCTGTGTCACACCTGAATAATTTGATGTTGATGCCTGTATATTGTTGGATTTTGACACATCTACTTCTTAGGCTTAGATTTTCATAGGAAGAGCTTTTTTTCGTAAATAACTTTGGCATGCTTTGAGTAACCTTCTTGAAACTTTCGGGGAAGAAATTAATGCGCCTCAGCTCCTTTCTGGAAAGTTTCAGCGAAATCAATCAAGTAAAGGGTAAAGAAAAAGGTGGGACTCAAAATATTGATCTTGCATTTTAATTTCCATTGGAAATTTTGGGAAGTGATAAAGAAGAAACAGCTGAACAGAATTACACCAAAATTGGCAAAAAGGTAGAATCTTACTAGCAAAGCATGTTTTCATTATTTAGTGTAAACCTGTTCAGCCCTTTTTGAGAAATTGGCTTTTAAAGAGGTTTTTGGGGTGGTTTGAGGTGGTTTTGAAAGATTTAAAATGATAGTGATATCATGGTTGGTGATATCATGGTTGGTGTACAGATATGTTTGGGTTGGCAACTTTAAATGGAGCTTGTCAAACCTCATATGGTGGCCACAACCTGAACAATATGTTGTGGCACCAATTCTAGGACTCAGGGACATGGTCCCTGCATCCAGGCAATGAATAACAAGAACAACATAAAGGCAAAGTGAGCGTACCGTGACCCTAAGTGGTATCGTGAGGGGATCCCAAAGGGGCTCCCCCTTGATTGGAGGGCCATAACATGGATATGTTTTGACAGCCATCACAGGACTCGAGGACATGATCCCCATGCAGTGCATTGTAGTGAACGCCTGGTATTGAGGGTCACAAACAGGATGACATCAGTTTGTGATACATAAAACCCAATATCAATAAAATTGAAACAATAAGGCACCCCCCCATCCCTGTCCCCAAGGCACCACATGGCAACACACAATCAGCAGATTGAAATTATTGTGGTAACCTCTCACCCCCAAAGATTTCACATATCAATAACACTTTTAATAGCCCACTTTACGGCTATCAGTGTATCCTATTGTAATTTAGCTTATGTCAGTCCTCCTTACAAGCTGTAACATCCGAGATGCTCTCTCGTTCCTCAGTCATATTATTCACTGTTCCCCCTCATCCCAATCTACATTACCCCATCTGGATGCCTCTGCTGTGAACCGTCCGCATCCCCGTTCGCATCATTCGAGTCGCATAAGCATTTCTTCCCATAGAGTTAAGTGCTTAGCAACTTTTCTTCTGTATGCACATATCTCATACGTCTTTCCTCTGCCAAAGCCCACTCTCGCACGTCTCTCAGCCAAGCTCCATAAGTGGGGACCTGGACAACATCCTCTGTATCGTTAGTCTGTGTTTTCCAAGAGGAGACCCAGGAAAGCAGATTTATACTCAATTTTCCCCATCTTTGATTTCGGTATAAAACCCAAAAGGCAATGCCTCATCGTCTCGATTGTGATGGAGGATACCCATCTCAAATTTGTCACTACTCCTTCCCAGTAGGCCAGTACGAGATTACATGCCCATATAATATGTTTAAATGTAGGATTGTTCTCATCGCATCTTGTACAAGCTGGGAATGGATCTGGGTATATTTTGGGAAGTCTCTCTAGGGGTAAGGTATTTGCGATGCAAAAAATAAAAATCCATCAGCTTAAAGCGTGCATTACTTGCTATGACCTGCACCACTGCGCATGCAATCTCCTGCTCCTGGTCGGACAATTGCTCAGGTAGATCCACACCCCACCTCTGCCTGACTTTCAAGGGTGGTTTTGACCTGTCACCTTAAGTGCCTTGTACAATAGTGATATCAAGTTCCGAGTTTGTTTGATCTCCAGCAGGGCATCAAGAGTGTGACTGAGCGTCTGGAAAAACCCATCCACATTTCTCTGGCAGTGTTAGCTGGCGTAGCAAACAGTAGAAATTGTCCACTGCCCATATTAAAGGTCGTACGCATTTTGGCGGAAGTGATGAGCGTAGTGCAGCCTCCTTCCTCCCAACGAAACATAGACACATTTTGGCTCATTTTTCTAAAGGACTGCAACTGGGCCCTAGACCTTTGGGCTCTTGTCAACACCCTCCTAACTCCTGTCTCCAAGTCATCGACACCTGTCGCACAATCAGTGGGATCTCATTGGATTGGCTCGATCACCTCATTAAGCACACTGGTATTGTTGGTACCACCAGCATTCCTCTGGAGAATCATTTTTCCCAAGTGTCCGCATTGCTACACCACATCACAGAATACTGGAGATGTGCTGCAAGATAGTAAAGTTTCATATCCTGCAGTCACAAGCCCTACTGCTCTTGATCTCTTTCTAATATCGACAAGTGTACCTTACTTCTTTTTTAATGCCCACACCAATAAGATCAGTAATCCGCCTAGCTTCTTAAAAGTGGTGCCATAAAGTATATAAATATTGTGGAAGGAATATAATAGTCGCCAATGCCAATCTTTCTATTACTGAGACCTGTAGTGTATTCCAAAATCAAATTAAATTTTTTGAGCCCCTGAACAATCCACCCATATTATAGGTGTGTTGCTTCTGTGCAGTGTGAGCCATCTGAATACCCAGGTACTAAAATCTGTCTTTTTCCAACCTCCAGTGGGGAAGACACCAGTGAAGCCAGGGGGAACAGAATGGTCTTGCCCCAGTTAACCCAGTGGCCCAGCACACCGCCAAAACTTTGCAATTTCACGAGAAGTCAAGGAACAGAGATTGCAGGCTGTGTTAAATATATCAAAGTATCATCCACATATATTGACACTAAATTGGTTGGAGTTCCTAGTCTAATGCCTCATGGCCCCAGAGACCCACGCAGGAGTATCGCCAGAGGCTCCAATGCCAAGTGGACACTCCTGCCTCATTCCCCTCTCCACCGTCCAACTTTTTAACACTATGACACCGATAGTAGCCTAGCAGTAGTGTTAGTATACAATAATTTAATCCAGTTTCAAAACTTGATTCCAATACCCATTCTCTCCAGAACTGCTGCCATATACTCCCAATCTAGCATATGTAATTACTTTTTTAAATCCAAGTCAACCAACGCTTCCTCCAACTCTAAACCTGTAGTCTCATGTAGCACTTGACTGGGGCGTCTCAGGTTTATATGGGTACCTAGCCCAGGAATGAAGCCACACTAGTCTTCATGTACCAGGCCAGTCACTACCCGGCACAGCCTACTGGCAAAATATAAAGAGTGATAAAAGATTTTAGTTACAATATAAATCATTTGCTGAAGGTACCATACTAAATTTAGGAGTTGTGGTGTGTTTTAAGGTGATTTTGTCCTGTGAAGAATGCTCATATTCTGTTGAGATTTGGTGAACCGTGTTTTAAAAAAAACAGTCTTCTCTCAAGATTTTTTCATAGAAGATATGGGAGGTGCTCCAGAAGCTAAATCGAGAGCACATTTTTTTATAAGCTCACATGGTCTTTCTCAGCCATGTTAGAATAAACTCTGATAATGTGTCAAGGTTTTATTCCAAACTCCCAGGATCGGTTTGATGCTCAAGTGGGTCTGTTAAAGATTGCAGGAATCGCTGTTAGCATGAGCTGAAAGCCATTTTGTACTTGGCAGCCATTTTAGTTAGCCATGTGCTCGCCATGTGCTTTCTCCCTCTTCCAGAGTCTTGCACATGCTCAGAGAGGCCTAGCTGGTAGAATGCACCTGCTCCTAGTATAGAACTGTCAGGCTATTCTTACTCATGTAAGCAGTTTAGTCTCCCCTCCCACTTTGTGGAGCAAGCAAATTTTGTATACCCATATTAGTCAATAAGCATGCTTGTATGTGCTAGGACCTCCCTTGATTTTATGCTGACTATGTAACAAATACATATATAAGGACCCTGTTCTCTGCACTCATTAGAATGCCTCCTACAGTGGCCTGCGGGTACCGTAAGATGCAATCTCCCTCATCTGAGGTTAATAAAACATGTTTTTTGATATTACAGCTTCTGTGCCAATCTCTTCTTTGTTGGTCTTAAGGACCAGATGTATCAGTGAACCCCTAAGAAGGTTTTTATTTCTACAGGTCCACCTCTCAATCGCCCCACCCTCTGAAGCTATAATAGCACAGATGATTGGAAAGATTAAGCGAGGGAAGAAAAGAATGGGGACAGCGGGGAGGGAGACCTATAAAACAACAAACACAAACAAAACAACATAAGATGAAGTAATAAAATACCACTCGACTTATTATTACTGTCCAACACTTATTACTAAATTATAGGTCTCTAAATACCTGTTAAAGAAAATATAGGTGAGCTGTATATCGCTCCAATAGGAGAATGCATTCCATCATCTGAAGGCTCTCTAAGAATAAGAAACATCATTCAGTTTATATGGCTTACGTAATCCTGAAACCTTTCACACATACACAAGCCTGCTTTTACCCACCACAAATACCAGACGAGCTTGCATCACAGGCGGGGTTGAGTTAAGTCACACACCACATTTCCTTGCTAAGAAAAGAAAAGCATTAAGCTGCACGGATATCCACATTCAGAGTATCCCCTTTTTGGAAGGCATTAATGAGTTCATGCCCTTTGTAGGTTATAGGTAACAGCAAGACCCTGCTGTTAATATCACAACAGTGGAAACCAACAAATTAATACTCAGATATTTAGGAGATAAATGTCACAAAGACATCATTCATCAACTGTGAGCTGCAGCAGGAAAATGTTATTTCGTATACCAACACAATGTTACTTCCATATTACGGCGTGTTGAAATTAATCTTCGATGAGCCTCTGAGAGGTGTCTCCCCAAGAAACTCGAATTTGATAATAATGAGCAGGAGTGGATTTTTGGGCAAGCCCCCCACCTCATATTATCAGCTTTTCCTGCTCCCAGGCACCCTTTTAGCATGTAAAACAAATCCGGGCTTTGGCACAATTAAGGATGTCTTGCTTCTAACCAAGAAACAAGGGAAACAGTGACAGCATCACCCTTACCGCCCTCACGCTGAAGCCTGAATTAGTATCCTCTCCACCCTGGCTCAGGTGCGTCTGTCTCGGCACAAAAGACGCAGCAAGTGACTATCACCGGAGCAGTCCTTTAAACTTCCGGGTCACGGTGTCGTCACTTGTGCGTCCGCTGAGATTATCCATGGGCCGTTGGGAGCTGTAGTTTGTTTCGAAGACGTAGGACGCGAACCACGTCTTCTCCGATGAATCGGCAGCATACACCCTGTATTTGACCGTAAAGGTCAGAGAGGTGTAACAGTACATTCTCCTCCCCGAGAATGCTGCAGAGGACGAGGTTTAGCTGGGAACTTCTCATGAAACTTCTGGATTTATCGAGGAGCATGGATACCTCTTGCTGGTTCCCATGAGTTTTCTTCAGCACTATAACCTTTCCATGAACTCAAATACCATAGAGAAGTACCCCTTCTCTTAGAACCTTGTATCTTTGATACTTCGTATTCTGGTTCTCCATCTACCCAGATGGGGGGTTGGCTTCTTTTTGTCAGGGGTATAGGATGGCTTTATCAATGATACATGGAAAACAGGATGAATGCGCAGAGATTTAGGCAGAGCGAGGAGTACAGAGACCGGATTAATGCATTTCTTTACTTTATACGGTCCTATATATCAGGGATTGAATATACTGTACCTACAAAAGTGAATATTCTTTGTGGATAGCCAAACCACATCTCCTTCCTTGTACCGAGGGTTATCTCTGCGATGTACATCTGCAGTTTTCTTATAGTGCAATTTGGCTTTCTGTAGATTCTGCTGTGTTTTTTGTATTGTTTGTTGTATGTGTTTCACTCTCTCACATACTTCAGGCATGTTGTGTAACATTCCTGGGTGTCTCAATGGGAGAAAACGGGGATGAAACTCATAATTACTGTAATATGGGGCGATCTTGGTGGACTGATGTGTGTCGCTATTGTATGCAGTTTCTGCTACCCACAGTAAGTCCACCCAGGCATCTGAGTTTTCCTTCACATAGCAGCGAAGGTATTGTTTTAGGGTTTGCTTAAAACGCTCTGTTTGACCATCAGTTTGTGGATGGAAGCTGGTAGATTTCGCAGATTTTATCTGTAGAGCGGAACACCACACCTTCCAAAAGTGCGCTGTGAACTGGGATCCTCTGTCCAATACAATAGTTGATGGTACTCCATGTAACTTTACGATATGACGAAGGAGTAAGTTGGCTAACTGGCCTGAAGTAGGCACACTCTTACAAGCAATGAAATGCCCCATTTTTGTGAGACTATCTACCACTACCAAAATCACTGTGTTTCCTTGTTCTTTTGGTACCCCCACTATGAAATCCAAAGAGATGGTGTTCCAAGGAACTGTAGGAGTGGGCAAGGGCATTAATAGTCCTTGTGCCTTGCGATGATCTGTTTTAGCTTTGGCACATGCTTCACATCTTTTTATATAGTTCAGGATATCGATCCTGACAGTGGGCCACCAGAAGTGTCTAAGAACCCTATCCAGGGTTTTATCCATCCCATTATGGCCCGCACTAGGAACCACATGACACCAATGAAATACCTTCTTTTGTAACTCTTTCGTGGGGATCAACAACTGATTTTTTTTAATGGGCACTCTTTGCCTTATTTTCCATTGTGGGTGCATTCTCAACCATTTTTTCCTAACAGGTGTTTTACTACTTCGAGCCACTGCCCTTTAGAAATTGTTCTGAGTGAATTATTCCTATAACCTGATTTGAAGACAATATGGGAAGAGGTTGATTGTTCACAGGACTACATGTGGACTCTTGTCTGGTGAGGCCATCTGCCTTCCTATTTTCAGAACTCGGTCTGTAGGTGACGATGTAATCAAATTCAGAAAAAAACAACAGCCACCGCAACTGACTAGGAGATAACATTCTTGCGGATCGCATAAACTGAAGATTCCGATGATCAGTGTATACTCTCACTACTTTTTTGCTCCCATTAAATGATGCCGCCACGTACTGAAGGAATCTTTTATGGCTAACAGTTCTTTTTCGGCGATGGTGTATCGTATCTCTGCCTCATTCAATTTGCGGGACATATAAGCCACCGGATGTAACTGTCCAGTTTCCTCGTTTCTCTGGGACAAAATGGCTCCGACAGCCACCTCTGAAGCATCTGCTTCAACTACAAAGGGTTTCTCAGGGTTGGGATGTGCTAAAACTGGAGCAGAAGTGAATGCCTTTTTTAACTGCTCAAAAGAGTATTCTGTTTCTTCAGCCCAGACAAATGGTGTTTTCTTTCTTAATAATCTGGTGATGGGAGCCACCACTCGTGAAAACTGTTGTATAAACCTTCGATAAAAGTTAGCGAATCCTAGAAAACACTGTACGTCTCTAATATTGACAGTCGTGGCCATTCCTTGACTGCCTGAATTTTACGTTCTGACATTTCTAACCCAGTAGGTGATATTATCACTCTCAAAAATTCCAGCTTCTGTTCATGGAATTCACGTTTACTTAGCTTACAATATAACCCGTCGTTTGGCAATGCTTGTAAGACCAAACAGACATGTCGATAATGTACTTGCACTGAATCTGAATATATCAACATGTCGTCAATGTACATCACAGTAAACACATCCAAATATTCACGCAATACCTTATTTAAAAAGAACTGGAAGGCCCCTGGGGCGTTGCACAACCCAAACGGCATTACAGTGTATTCAAACAACCCAAAACGGGTGCGAAAAGCCGTTTTCTTCTCATCCCTTTCTCTTACACGGACCAGATGATAGGCTCCTTTTAGGTCCAAATGTGTGTAGATTTGAGCTCTTTTTACTTGATCCAATAGAACAGGTATTAGAGGTAATGGATATCTATTTTTAATGGTTATGTGGTTCAAGGCCCTGAAGTCAATACAAGCGCTTTTTTCACCATTTGCTTTTGGTATAAAGAATAAAGGGGAAGCTGCTGGGGATTTGGAGGGACGGATAAATCCATTTGCCAAGTATTGGTCTATATAAGATCCTAAGTGCTTGTTTTCTGATTCAGTGAGAGCATATATTCTACTACACGGTACTACCGATCCCAGTACCAAATCAATTTGACAATCGTATTGCCTGTGAGGTGGCAAGACATTGGCTTGTTGTTCGCTGAACACATCTTGATAGTCTGCGCTTTACAAGAAGAGGCGTAGACTCTCAATACCGCACATATCTTACTGTAGGGTACATTGTATCAGAGTGGTGCTATGATCAGGGGTAAGGCCCCTCTTCAATCCCCAATAAGTGGATATAATCCACACACTTGTACATCAAACTGATCAGCACCCACTGTTCATTTTTAATTCAGAATGTTATCTTTCTTCCACTAGCACAAAATATAATCAATTACAATTTTCAATTTTCTAGTAAGATACAGTATATTATCTAAATAGATTCAATATTCTTCAGGCTTGTTGAGTGTTGATTAGTTTCTTTTATTGAAAAATGTACAAAATATTTCCAACAGCGTAGCTGATGCGTTTTCTCCCTTCTCCAGGGACTTCTTCAGGGCTTAATCCAATCCCAATGGTGTTTCACAATGATCAGTTCACATTAGCTAGTTCAAGAGAATCCTTAGTATTGAAAAAAGTCAATATTTTGTACATTTTTCAAAACAAGAAACTAATCAACACACAACAAGGGCACCCGACGCCAAGACAGCACCCTGCACCTGGCCGCCCCTGTGCCGCTGTAGGTGGACCTTGTATGCTAAATCGGATCCCCCTTTGCCCTGAGCTTAAGTCCAGAAGCTTTGCTCCCACAACCTTGTGGCCTGCTCGTGATCAGCCACCAACCGGAGGCCCCCCATCCCTCATTGGATAACATTGGGCCTCAGCACTCTGCACCCGGCTGCCCTGGTGCCGCTGAGGGTGCTTTGAGAGGGCATCCTTGACCCTGGGGGAACCCTGGTTCTAACCCCAGAAAACAAACTCCCAAACCTAAGTACTTACCGTTAAGTCGATAACATTGTTTTCTCCCATAGGACTGCATTGACTGCTTTCTTGTGAAAATTGTTTGAAGTTTGGAGTTGATTTGTATGAAACCTTAAGAAACTGCATAAGTACAAAAACTGATTTACTTACCTTTTATCTAGGAAATATCCCAATGTGGTATCTAGGCATATCACACTGAGTAGAAATAGTAACTTAAAAAGTAATCTGAAAAGTAACGTACAAAGTGATCTCAAAAGTAACTGTAAAGTAATTTTGACTGTTGACTTACCTGTAAACAAACTAATAGCATTCAATTGCATTATACCTGCAAAAGTATTTCTTCACTTACCTGCACCAGGAATGGCTTGGTTCTAGAAATAAAATAACGAAATAATATTTTTATACAAACAACGTGGTCTGAGTTCAGTCTTTGAGTGTGTGACGTCATTTCTTGCCTGAGTGTGTACAATAAATGCTTAACACTACCCTCTGATAAAGCCTTACTGCTCGCCCACTCTACCACAAATAGAGAGTAAGATATTATCTACTTTTACCTCTGCCTACCTTTAGGGTTCCACTGGACTCTGTGCACACTATACCTTACTTTGATATAGTATATACAGAGCCAGCTTCCTACAGTGGTGGATCAGCGGTGGGGTCTACAACTTTGCATTTGTTAGACTGACTTGGTCAACACCTGATCACACAACAGAACTCTTAAATTGTCTTTAGAATTCTGAATTTTTGAATTGACAAATTTTTCCAAATTACTAAAAGTCTTGTTAGGGCCTTGGTTAAGTCCCTAGGGAAGTTTAGAAAAATAAAAACTCACTATAGTTAGGGGTAAGAGGGTTAAAAAATATTTGTAGAATGACTCTTAACACGAACCCAGCTATTAGTGAAAATATAACCAATGACATAGAGAACATGGTTGAGGAGCTCGACCTCACCCCTTATCTCCACTTAGAATTTAGGGAATTAAGGTGGCTATGTAAACTTAAAAACATTACCATGGGGTTCCATCCCTCCAAACAAAAGCTCTAGGAGCTGTTGACAGCGTATGCTAAGGACCACCCCTCTGAGCAAGGTTACGACCTCTCAGATGGGGAAGAGGTTGGAGGGGATAAGGATAACTTCCAACCCCCCTTACTTTCTAGGGAGAATAGGGCCCCTGTGGCCCTGACTCCAACAATATAACTCACATTACCTAGATCCCACACAGGTGGGTCAGGTGCTTCTCAGTCCATTGAGGATAGCCTCAATGAGGAGACCAACCTCTTAGTGAGGTTGACCAAAAGATTAGATCTAGAGACCAGGCTCCTGGCTCTAGAAAAAGAAAGAGCAGAGATGGGCTTAGCTCTCATCAATGGTGGCAGCAACGTAATAAATAGGGACAGAGAACAATCTTATGATCCCAAAATCCCCAAAGGGATTATCCTCAAATTTGAGGAAGGTGATGACATTGATGGAGCAAGGTCTCGTGAGAAAGAGACTTGCTCGGAGGCAATCCTCTCGTTTAACTTATTAACGAATTACTAACCATGTCTCGTAAATAATAACACACACCACAGAAACACGTGGGTTAGTGAAGCTTGCTTATGTGTGTACTAATGCGGATAACAATGAAAACGGACTAATACCGCTTTAAACGGGAAACTGTTGTGCGCATGCGTCAACTGCATCTACGCAGTATGACGAACAAATGCTTGGAGGGAAATTCTAGCGCATGTGCAGAAGGCATTAAAATGGAGTCTTGAAGACTCACGTGCATGGCATCTGCTTAGCTGAAATAAACAAGCTATTTTATTAAATGCTAATGCGGGGAAAGTATTAATAAGTAAAGGGGATTAGAGTAGAGGTGGGAGGTATACAGTGTGACCATTTATTTGTGAAATTAATATTTGTCTTTTTGACTTTATTATTAGTGCGCATTTGGGCCTCTCACGTATAGCCGAATTGAGCTGAGTAATTCAGAATCTGCGCATGTCCACAGAAAGTTAACCCGGAAGGATGACAGGAGTTTTAAATACAAGCCAAGGACGAAAATGATGTGCTCTGAGAAAGGAGGGTGAAGAGTTCAGCAAAGAAGACTCTTATTCATGCTTTTAATAAAATATTTCAAATAAAGTTTGGACATGTATGGGAACGCAAGAGATGAATAAAATTTAAGGGGATGGTTTTGCAAACAATGGTTTAACAGAATAAAGTAATATGTAAGCATGGTGTGATGATCTTCCCCCTCGCCTGACCAATTAGATTTCGTATTTTTACGATATTGAAACTTTAGTGGGTGGTACATGAAGAACGAAAGGTATAATTGAGATAGCTTTAGTTAGTTAGAGAGAGCTGAGACTACAGAACTCTGGATGCTGTCTGGGAGTTGGGGATGCTGATGCTGATGAAGAATCGAATGCAGAATCTGAAGCGGAACTTTCTATCCTAAATTAATTGGTTTAGATCAGATGATTGCGGAAGAATCTCGAGGAGGAAGAGAGTGTCAGAGAGGGGTGCGACGCAATCGTCGGTATTTTAGAGAGGTCAACTATCCTGTCCTGAATCCTGTCCTGAAGTCTTTGTCTCCTGACCTATCCCGGGGGACCCTTACCAGCCCTTTGGCCAGGGGGTTGGTCTTCACACCATCCTTGGTAATTATAATTTCATGTTAATTTGTAGATGTTCTTTTCTCTCTGCCCTCTCCTTTCCTGTGCATTAGTCATTGTACGAGTCCGAAAATATATGCTTGATGTTTAATCAATTGAATTATTCTTTTCTAAAAATGATGGTGAATGCACTGTAATTTTGAGATGGTTCACATGCATTTAATTTAGATAAAGACTTTAAAACTTCCCGAGTCTGTGATCATTTACTTTGAATTAAAGAATAGTTAAGGGTTATGTTAATTATCACCATCAATTAGTTCAACTAATGGTCCATCGACCAGAGGTGAGTATATGGTAGCGGAGTATCTGTTGTTAGTATACCGCTGGATCAGTTTTCTGGTAGCAGAGTTATGGTTATTATTGACTAGTTTGGTGATAAGTATAGATTATTGATTATTGATTTATGTTTTAACAAAAGAGTTAGCGTTTTGTTTTATGTTGTCCAGAATCCGGGGAAAATGAATAGCGGGTGGTGACAGAAGCCATACTGCAGTGAGGTTACTCGTCTGTTGGAATAACACTGAGAAGCTACGCAGGGCTGGCAGTGTTAAACTAGGGAATATTTCGTATAAAAGTAGAGTGCGAATGATAGCAAAAGGGGTTCGCTGGTGAAACTTTGGTCTCATTTCCCAATACGGGTGACACTGGAGAAGTAACGGGTTCTCCTGAGCTTGAATGAAGAGTAAACAGGGTTTTACTTGCAGTAGAAGAAGAGTAATTCTAAAACTCAAGAATAAGTCATAATCTATCCTTTGGTTTAGTGGAACAGACAGAGTAGCGAATGTTTTTATGTTGTTATTAACAAGGAATTTAATAAAACGTATTAAGAAATAAGTTTTCGTATTACCTTGTGAAGGGAGGGTCAGTCGCCGGAGTTGTACTGACGTCACAGAGAGCCGCGCTGGGATTGGTTGAAACAGCGGGCGTGTGACAGAAGCAGATTGTAAAGGAGAGGTCAGTAGTAAGGAGCAATACTGACGTCACAAAAGGCCGCGCTAGCATTGGTCAGACCACGAGCGTGAGCCTGAGTCTGATTGGTTAATAGATAGAAACCGCGCTAGGATTGGTCGAAAAGAGTTGTATGTTGAGTCCTGATTTGACTGCAGGGTGTGAGTCAGTGCTGACATAGGACGCGACGTAGGTAATAGAGCTAGAAGATATACACAAGACTCTTTCATATATCGGTCATTTGAAATGTTTGGAAGACCAAAGAAAATGACGTTAATGAAGAAAATTAAACATTTCTTTAAGAAAGACAAACCTGTAATGACTAGAGAGGGAATTCCTATTCCCCACCCAAAACACCAGCTTCCTTTATGATGATGGAGAAAGGATATCATACGTGTGTATGGTTGGAAAATTGGGTAGAGTATACTAAAGGTGATGGAGTTTTGGCTTTTCCGGAGCATGGTACTTTCAATTTAAAGATACTTCAGAATTTGAGAGATCGAATTAATATGTTAGAACCAAATCCTAGAATGACACAGTATGAAGCTTTGGAAAAATGGGAAATTGAGGCATTTGATCGTGAAAAATTTAGGAGTGGTCGGAGGTTTAGAGGATTTTTGCCTAGATATCCGTTTGAGTCAAGTGGAGATCAAATGAAGCGTTGGAGAAGAGCTGTAGTGACCGAGGGTTTATATCCAGTAATATTGGCTGAAGAACAGTTAGGAGGAAAGTGAAAGAGAAAACGAAACACATGAATACAACAGGATAGGGTGAATCAGATGTTGAGCTACTAGAGGATATTTTAATTAAAAACCCTCCACCGTATCAAGAAGCACCTAGTAAGGTTACCCCAAGTGCACCAGTGATAGGAATGCCTTTAACCCCACAAATTTTACATGATGCGTCATTAAAGAGGGTGTTGCAGGATAATGAGAGAGATGTTTTGAATAAAACAAGAGAAGAATTAGTTCACAAAGTAAGTCAATTGAATTTAAATGCTGAAGCTTTGACAGTACCAGTGACCATTGGTCCTGTAATCCCATTATAAGGAGATAAAAAGACTTGCCAGAAACCACAAACTGTGACAATTCCGTTAAACAGTCCCAGAAAAGTAATAATTACGGATGATCAGGTCAGTGAAAGTGAATCAGTTATTTCATTAATGGATCTCCCAAATGTAGAACAATTAAATGAAACTCCGAAGAGAATAATACCACCAAATTTGAGAGAAAAGAGATCTTTGGTTCCTATAGGAACTGGAGGTTCAACAGCAGTTACTCCTGAAGATTTGGAGAGATGGGCACAGGAAATAGACAATCGAAACCCACAACCAAAGATTCTAGATATCAGTAGATTGAAAGTAGAGTTGGAAGAAATGATAACTGGAAATGTGAGCATAGAAAGACTGAGCGTTTATAATGATAAGGAGTTGTTATTTTTATGTAAGAGTATAACCAGAAGAGCAAGAGTATTTCATGAGAGACTAACAGAAGTTGCTTCAGAGATTGGAATAGATATAGGGAAATCGAAATTATTACAGAAACCATATCGAGTGGATTTTACTGACAAAGATTTAGAAAGTGTCAATGCTTCTGGTAAGAGACTACAGATAAAAGAGTTGATGAATATTTTGAGGAAATGGGGAGACATTGACAAATGGAGAATTAGGTGGATAAGAAAGAAAGAAGATGTACAAGCAAGAGAAGCATCAGCTGCATTTCCAGTGAGAGAATCAGTTAAGGTTGAGAAAATGTGCCCAATGAGAGAAGTTCCTGGTGGTGGATATGTTCATGTTCCTTGGAGTAGACAGGATATTTTGTCATTTACGAATGATTTTCCCAGATTGAGAGAAAAGCCAGTTGAATGGTATAAACAAGTGGAAAGATTTGTGAAGGTTTCAAAGGTTTTATTGAAAGATCTGGATGGTTTATTTGACATTGTAGTACCTGCTGACTTATGGACAGAGTGTAAGATCACAATTGATTGGCCAAGCGAAGAGTATGCCAGAGACGTGAAGACAGGAGCACCCTCAGAGGAGGTGATGAAGAAATATCATCAAGTAATTACTTTCCTGAAAGGGAAAATTCCTCCTAAAGAGATAGATAGGACAACTCAAGAGCCAAATGAGTCAGTACATGCATATTATGAGCGGTTGCTACAGGTGTTTAAGCAGTATAGTGGCTTTGAGAACATTGGTGATAAGGATATGGGACATTTTGTGTATCGGTTTGTTTATGGTTTGAAACCGGAGATTAGTCAGATGATTCAGCAGCACATGTTGCGCTGGCAAAGCAAGACAGTTGATGAAATTTTGAAATATGAAAAATATTGTGGAGACGACATTGAGGCGAGGCGTAGAAAGCTAAAAGAGAAAATGATGTGGGCACAAGTAAAATTGGCAGAACAGTAGGAGAATAAATCAAATACCCAAACTGATAATCAAGTGAAAGAGCAGAGTCAGACAGAATGATCAAGTGGCGAATGGTAGCAAATTAAGAGGACGAATGAATAGAGAAGAAGAGAAGAAGAAGTTTCGTTGTCATGCGTGCGGAAAGCTTGGACTTTGGAAGAACGAGTGTAAGAGTATTCAGAATAATAATGTGCCAAACCAAAATTTAATTTCACAGATGCAGAATGAAGTACTTATGAATCAGCCGCAGCAGGTAGTTACTCCACAGTATCAGGTGCCACCAGCTCCTATGCCAAACTTTGTGAACGCTCAAAGGTACAGTGCAAACACCGGATTTCACGGAGAAAGTGGTAAGAATAACAGAGTGGTTACACAATATTTTTTACAAAATGATGAAGAAAATTCGGACAGCGTGCAATGACGGTGCCTGAGGGGGGAGGAAGAGGAGTGCGTGCTTGGCGCATCCTTGCCGGTAGATTAGTCAGGTCCATTGGTTGATGGGAAAGTGGAAGGTAAAGACATCACTTTTCTATTAGATACTGGTGCTACCAGGTCTACTGTGAGAACAGCAGACATCCCAAACCTACCCCTCTCGGGAGAAACCATCCAAGTTGTAGGAGTGTCAAATCAACAGATTAGAACCCCAATCACAAAACCGATGGAGGTGCACATTGGAAACTTTAAAGAAATGCATCGGTTTGTAGTTTGTGATTCCAGTCCAGTAAATCTGTTGGGAAGAGATCTACTGTGCAAAATGAATTGCACGATCTACTGTACACCAGATGGTGTCGCTTTCCAAACCCCTGATGAAGATGTTATATACAAAATGATGCTAGCCAAGCAAGGTACAGAAGTAGATGGGATGTTTTCATTGGTGACTGAAAGTGAATTGCCGGAAGAGTTGAGAAACACAGTGAACCCAGAAGTGTGGGATTTTACAGGAAAAGATATTGGACTAATGTCAAATGTAGATCCAGTTAAAGTAACGGTGAAAGAAGGTGCAGTTTACCCAAACACACGACAGTACAAAATGAGTCCAGAAGTAAAAACAGGAATTGATCCAGAAATTTATCGAATGATTAAACAAGGCATTTTAAAAGAAATAATGAGTAGTCCTTGTAATTCGCCAATAATAGGACTTAAAAAGCCTAGCGGAAAATACAGAATAGTACAGGATTTGAGAAAGATTAACAAAATTGTAGTGCCTTGTTGTCCAGTAGTGCCAAATCCAGCAGTGATCCTTTATCAGATACCTTGGAATGCAGGTTGGTTTACAGTAATTGATTTATGCCAAGCATTTTTCTCTATTCCTTGGCACCCGGACAGCCAGTATCTTTTCGCCTTTAGGTTTGAGGATCGTATTTTGGCATGGTGCCGAGTTCCTCAAGGGTACACAGAAAGTCCCTCAATTTTCAATCAGATACTGAAAAAGTGTCTGGAGTCATTAGTCATGCCCAAGAAATCAGTTCTGGTTCAGTACATAGATGACCTATTGGTGGCATCAAAAACACGAGAAGATTGTGTCACTGATACAATTGCATTACTGAACCATTTGGCTGAAGGAGGACACAAAGTGTCTCCAGGAAAAGTGCAATTCTGTCGACAAGAAGTTAGATATTTAGGGCATAAAATAGAAAGAGGCGTTAGAAAAGTGACACCGGAAAGAATAAAAATAATCAAAGAGATGCAACTACCTCAGACACAAAAGGAGATGAGAATGTTTTTGGGAGTGGTTGGGTATTGTAGGCAGTGGATTAATGGCTTCTCCATGCTAGCAAAGCCATTAATATAATTAACTCGGAAAAGAGCGAAAGATCCAATTGATTGGAATGATGAATGTTTGGAAGCCTTTGTGAAATTACGAAATTGTCTATGTGAGGCCCCTGCCTTAGGCATGCCTGATTATTCAAAAGAATTTGCGTTGTTTTGCTGTGAGAGAGAGAATTGTGCACTTTCAGTTTTAACACAGAGACATGGACTGAGCCGACGTCCAGTGGCGTATTTCTCTGCCACCTTGGATCCAGTGGCTTCAGCTTCACCTGGCTGCTTAAAAGCAGTAGCTGCTACTTGTATGAGTCTGGAACAAAGTGAGTCAATAGTGATGGGACATCCTGTAAAGGTTTATGTTCCACACTCAGTTGAAATTCTTTTGACAAGAACAAGAACGCAACATCTCACTGCTAGTCGGCTGACTAAGTATGAAAGAGTGATTTTGGGAGCAGAAAATGTGACAGTGATAAGATGTGCGATAATGAATCCTGCCACACTATTACCAGACCCATGTTGTGAAGAAGTGAAAGATGAAATTGATCATAATTGTCTGGATGTGACTGAATTGTGTATCAAGCCCCGCCCGGACATAAGAGAAACATCATTGAAGGAAGCTGATCATGAATTATTTGTGGATGGGTCTTGTCTGAGAACTGAAGAAGGAGGATTAAGTGCTGTTTATGCTGAATGTAAAATAACGGGTAGTTGAAGCATCCTGTTTACCGGGAGTCAAATCTGCACAAGTAGCTGAATTGGTGGCCATAACAAAGGCATGCAAAAAGGGGAAAAACTGGAGAATAACCATATTTACGGACAGTCAATATGGTTTCGGGGTTGTGCATGATTTTGGCCAACTCTGGATGCAAAGGGGATTTCTGACTTCTTCAGGATCTCCTATCCGAAACAGTAAATATTTAAAGGATTTGTTGGAAGCATTACAATTGCCAAAAGAAGTAGCAGTTGTTAAATGTGCTGCACATCAGTCAGGAAATGACTATGTGACGGCTGGTAACAGATATGCTGACCAAATTGCTCGATATTGTGCAAGAAATACAATGTCAATTAACAGAAAAATAGAAACGGGTGAAACCAGCTGCCAACTTATGTTTTTCTCAGTTCCAGAAACATGGGATGAGGTCAGGCAGTTGCAGGAAGAAGTTGAGGAAAAAGAAAAGGAAATTTGGATAAAAACAGCTTGTACAAAAAGAACAGAAGATGAAGTGTGGGTGTACTTAGATGGCAGACCAGTCATGCCAGATTGTCTGCTCTCTCAAATGGCAAGAGTATACCATGGGACAACTCACATAGGCAGGGATTCGAAGATCAGATTATTTAGACAAAGTTGGTACAATCCAAAGTTTAGGGTAGTCGCAGAGAGCCTTTGCCAAAGATGCTTAATCTGTCAGCAGCAAAATCCAGGCAGGAAGACAGTGGTCAGTTGGGGAAAGATTGGAAAGGCAGACGGACCCTTCACCAGATTGCAGTTAGATTTCATTGAGTTGCCTCCTTGCAATGGATTAAAATATGTACTTGTCATAGTGTGCCTATTCTCAAGATGAGTAGAGGCATACCCTACTAGAAGAAATGACAGTCTTACTGTAGCTAAACTACTATTGAGGGAGTTGATACCTCGTTTTGGTTTTCCAGTCACTTTGGAATCAGATAGAGGACCTCATTTTAATAATGAGATAATTCGATTAATCTGTGCTGCATTTAACATTGACCAAAAACTGCACTGTGCTTATCGTCCAGAGGCTTCTGGAATAGTTGAACAGCTAAATGGCACAATCAAATCAAGATTAGGGAAGGAGTGTGCATCCACAATGCTGAAATGGCCAAATGCATTACCTCTTGTACTGATGGGTCTCAGAAGTATACCTGACAGAAAGACAGGAATGAGTCCTCATGAGGTACTCATGGGAAGGGCAATGAGACAAGCATTTATTCCTGGAAATAAGTTAATGAATATAACTGATGATCTGGTATTGGACTATTGCAAAGGATTGGCTGAAATGGTGCGTTCTGTCTCTCACCAGGTTGGAGAAGACGCAGTTGAAAGACAGCCAGACCAAGCACATGATTTGAATCCTGGAGATTGGGTGTTAGTGAAGAAACACGCAAGGAAGTCGTGTCTAGCACCCAGGTGGGATAAACCACGTCAAGTCATACTAGTCACTACCACAGCAGTGAAGTGTGCAGGTTTACCCAATTGGATTCATGCTAGCCATACCAGAAGATTTCCGAGCCCATCTGAACAGCAAGAGCAGCCACTGACTGAACAGGCTGAAACGTCAGAAGTTGAAAGCTGTGAAATTGAAGAATCTAGAGTGATAGATTCTGAAAGACAACTATATGACGAACAGCCAAGTACAAGTCAGGAACAGTGGATACCGGTAATAGAAATACCTGATGATGCTGTCGAAACAAGAATAATAACTAAATTGAAAAGACAGGAAGGTAGAGAGGAAAAGACAGGGAAAGAAGAACACACTCAGGTAGAAATAAATAAAGACATTCAGAAACCTGACCAGGGAAAGACAGATCTAGAAGAACAAGTTCAGGCAGAAGAAGAACAAACTGAAATAAGACCTGAACAGGTGCAAGTAGAGGAAGGTCCAAACACAGAAAATACAGAACAAAGACAATTAGAAAGGGAAGAAGAACAAGGAGAGATTGTGCCTTGATTAAGTGAAAATAAAAGAACTTTAGAAAGAGACAGAGAAGGTGAAAGTGCAGTTCAGGTCAAAAGAGTTAGAAAAGGAGACAATTGGCCAGAAGGAGTGAAGAAATTAAGGTATTATCTAAGAAAATCAGAAAAGAAACCAGAGCAAGTGAATGAAGTTACGAGTCAGACGCAATCTAAACAAACCTTAATAAAAGTTACACGAAGAAGCCCAAGATTGAGAAATCTGAACAGAAAATACAAGGCCCCTATGTTATACTAGAAGAATTTGAAAACTTAGATTTAGGTGAAGAATCAGAAAGAGTTCATGTTGCACAGATTGATGAAAGCAAATTAAGACCTCCTTAAAATAAAAGAAAAATTAAACAGACAAAGAAAGAAAAAGAGAAAAGAAATTTTCTTAGATTAAAATGGCAGAAGTTGGAGACACTGAAAGACCGAAACGAAGTTTGAAAAGAAAATGTTTAAGATTTTGCTTATGTAGTATTTCATTAGTAGTATTAGTATGGTTATTTTTAACAATAGGAGTACCTTTGTTGATGGAAATAAGTAACAAAAATAATACGATTACTAAGGGAAAAGAAGATGGAATAAAAGAAACTAGAATAGAAATAGGGGCAGAAGATGAAACAAATTATCATAATGAATCAGACAATGATTCGTCTTTAAATGTGTTTACTAAATTGTTATTTCAGTACGTAAATACAATGGACATTAGTAATTGTTATGTTTGTATGAAGTTACCCTCATCAGTGTCAGAAAGGGTGACATATCACCATATACCTCTAACATATGGTGTATCATGTAGTGTTTTATCAAGTTTATTTTATGCAACAGGGAGACTTCAGTATTTTTATTCAAATTTAGATGTAGTATTTTCAGAATTACCTATAAGAAAGAGTATGAATCCAGTAGTTAGTAGTAAAAATGCACAGTTTATGGGTGAATTTTTCTTAACAATGAGTTCGATCGACCTAGTTCAGGCACACAAGAATAACTTAACTTGTACATTACGTGAAGAAGAAAAAGAGTTTTTGAATTTAGTAGAAGAAAGGAGACAGGATTTAATAAAGAAAGCTGCTGAACAGAAAACCCATGTACCTCCATGGGCTGAGAAAGAGGGAATTTATGCAAAGGGCGAAGCTCATGCTGCGATGTCCTTAGACTTTGTGAAAAGGGGAAAATTCTGCCTCCATAGATTAAAGACAGATTACAATAACAATTTCATTGGTTCCAGTGAATGTGAACACAACTTCCTAATTTTAGGAGGGTGGGGACTAAAAGGGGGAACTGATCCTGTATTTCCAGGAATTTATTATGTTTGTGGGAACAATGCCTATTATAGGTTACCTGCAAGATGGTACGGGAGCTGTTATTTTGGAATAGTCTTTCCAAAAATGTATCATGTGGACAGAATCAATGGAATCAATGGAAAATCTAATGGACTAACACGGAGAAGAAGAGCTAGTTTTTCTGAAATAGTAGGTGATATATTTAGTGCATTGATACCCTCAGTTGGAGTCATTCTAAATTCGCGGAAAATTTGCAAATTATCAACCATAGTTGATCGTCTTTCTACAGATACTGCAGGAGGATTCTTAATGATTAACACAGAGATGGTTGCAATAAGGTCTATGGTTTTACCAAATCGTCTTGCTCTTGATATTTTATTGGCAAAAGAGGGCGGAGTCTGTGGTATGTTGAAAATTCAACATTGCTGCACTTATATTCCGGACAAAAGCAAGGAAATTAAGGGGTATATTGGAAATATTACAAGAATGCATAATGACTTGACCCAACTGGAGGTTGACAGTGTATGGGGAAAACTAACAAAGAGTATGACATCAATAGGGAATTGGTTTACTGATTTTGGGAAGAGTTTTCTAGGTCAAATAATATTGCCAGTAGTTATAATAATGACAATAGTTATGATAGTAATGATTACATGT
The DNA here is from genome assembly GCA_963921515.1 of Calotriton arnoldi. NCBI lineage: Eukaryota > Metazoa > Chordata > Amphibia > Caudata > Salamandridae > Calotriton > Calotriton arnoldi. Next base: position 394,184 of record CAWUFW010006331.1, on the reverse strand, counting down.
AAATGTTACAGAAGTAAGGGAACGAGAAGGATACATGTAGAAAGGGAAGGAAAAGGAAAGAAACGAAAGAGGGAATATGAAGAAATTCAGCTAGAAGAAATGAAAGGAAAACTGTACAAAAAGATGAAAGATTTAGAAGGTAAAGAAGTAAATGATGACATAAAGAGAGGCGGAGGAGAAAACTGAGATATGCTAAAGTTGTCATCTGGGAAGGGATGGGTAATTTTGTGATGGCTCAAAATGCCATCAGAGAGGGGATTGATGGAGCAAGGTCTCGTGAGAAAGAGACTTGCTCGGAGGCAATCCTCTCGTTTAACTTATTAACTAATTACTAACCATGTCTCGTAAATAATAACACGCACCACAGAAACACGTGGGTTAGTGAAGCTTGCTTATGTGTGTACTAATGCGGATAACAATGAAAACGGACTAATACCGCTTTAAACGGGGAAACTGTTGTGCGCATGCGTCAACTGCATCTACGCAGTATGACGAACAAATGCTTGGAGGGAAATTCTAGCGCATGTGCAGAAGGCATTAAAATGGAGTCTTGAAGACTCACGTGCATGGCATCTGCTTAGCTGAAATAAACAAGCTATTTTATTAAATGCTAATGCGGGGAAAGTATTAATAATTAAAGGGGATTAGAGTAGAGGTGGGAGGTATACAGTGTGACCACTTATTTGTGAAATTAATATTTGTCTTTTTGACTTTATTATTAGTGCGCATTTGGGCCTCTCACGTATAGCCGAATTGAGCTGAGTAATTCAGAATCTGCGCATGTCCACAGAAAGTTAACCCGGAAGGATGACAGGAGTTTTGAATACAAGCCAAGGACGAAAATGATGTGCCCTGAGAACGGAGGGTGAAGAGTTCAGCAAAGAAGACTCTTATTCATGCTTTTAATAAAATGTTGCAAATAAAGTTTGGACATGTATGGGAACGCAAGAGATTAATAAAATTTAAGGGGATGGTTTTGCGAACAATGGTTTAATAGAATAAAGTAACATGTAAGCAGGGTGTGATGATCTTCCCCCTCGCCTGACCAATTAGATTTCGTATTTTTACGATATTGAAACTTAAGTGGGTGGTACATGAAGAACGAAAGGTATAATTGAGGTAGCTTTAGTTAGTTAGAGAGAGCTGAGACTACAGAACTCTGGATGCTGTCTGGGAGTCGGGGATGCTGATGCTGATGAAGAATCGAATGCAGAATCTGAAGCGGAACTTTCTATCCTAAATTAATTGGGTTAGATCAGAAGATTGTGGAAGAATCTCGAGGGAGGAAGAGAGTGTCAGAGAGGGTGCGACGCAATCGTCGGTATTTTAGAGAGGTCAACTATCCTGTCCAGAATCCTGTCCTGAAGTCTTTGTCTCCTGACCTATCCCGGGGGACCCTTACCAGCCCTTTGGCCAGGGGGTTGGTCTTCACACCATCGTTGGTAATTATAATTTCATGTTAATTTGTAGATGTTCTTTTCTCTCTGTCCTCTCCTTTCCTGTGCATTAGTCATTGTATGAGTCTGAAAATATATGCTTGATGTTTAATCAATTGAATTATTCTTTTCTAAAAATGATGGTGAATGCACTGTAATTTTGAGATGGTTCACATGCATTTAATTTAGATAAAGACTTTAAAACTTCCAGAGTCTGTGATCATTTACTTTGAATTAAAGAATAGTTAAGGGTTATGTTAATTATCAGCATCAATTAGTTCAACTAATGGTCCATCGACCAGAGGAAAGAACTTTTTGATCAGTGAAAGGTTAGTTAGGAATATTAAATAACTAATCTTGAGAAATATGAAATTATAAACTAAACCCCAGCGGTCTACTCGATTGTGTGTGTTTATGGGCCCAGGTGAGTATATGGTAGCGGAGTATCTGTTGTTAGTATACTGCTGGATCAACATCACAAAATGGTTCACAGCTTTTGGGAGAGCTTGTGAAATTAGAAAAGTGAAGAAGTCACACTGGGGGGGGGGCACTCCTTTGGGAACTGTTCACTGGTAACTGCAGTGACAGACTCCTGACCCTTACAGGGGCAGATGCTGGGTCTTATGACCTCATGAAGAACACTGATTGAGGTCTTCAGGCTCACAACTGAGGAATAAAGGATTAGATTCAGGGCAAATCACAAAACCCAAAACCAGTCCTGGATTGACTTTGTAGACTACTCAGTTAAGACACTAGATGGATGATTAACTGGAAATAATGTGCATGATTTCAATGGACTTTACAATCTTTTTATGAAAGAACATATTTTGAGTAATTGCACTAATGAGAAGTTACATCAACATCTGGTAGACCGAGGTCTAATTTCTCCCCAAGAATTGAGAAAGAAGGCAGACCACTGGGTCAAGACTAGGGTTACAGAAACAGCCACTGGGGGTGACCAAAAGAAAGGGGTTACCAAACCTCCCCAGGGGAAAGGGGTTGAGAACCCCAACGACGAAAAGACAGAGTCTTCTAAAGGGCACCAAAAATCCTGCTCAGGGGGGTGGGTACCAAAACTCTTCCCAGCCCAACGGTAGGTACGAAGGGAAGAACTTTGATCCCCAGAAGGCGTGGTGTTTCAACTGTAAGAAGGTGGGACACTTAACTGGAGATGCTACTTGTCCTAACAAGAGGCCTCCCAGTCCTCCTCCAGTTAGTACTGGTGTAGCCAATCTCCAGATGGGATCAACAGTGTGCCCAGAGCAAATCAGGGTTCACACTGTAGCAATTCTAGTCACTGAGGGTGAAGTTGAGTTTGTCACTTTAGCTGTGTGGGCTCCCAAATTAAAGAAGTACTTACAATACCCCTCGATAAATGGGACTAGGATAGAGGCCCTGGGGGATACAGGTGCCAGTGTCACCATGGTGAGAGACACACTGGTTTCCCCAGAGCAATACCTGATTGGAAAGTTTTATCTAGTCACCAACGCTGACAGTGTTACTACTAACCATGCCATGGCTATGGTAACATTAGACGGGGGGTTACTGGCCTGAAACAGGTAGTGGTCGTCTCTTCAAATCTTCCAGCTGCCTGTCTGTTTGGAAACGACCTGGAGACCTCAGCATGGGCTTAGATAGAAATGAAAACCCATGCAGCAATGCTGGACATCCCTGAGATTGTGTGTGTCAAGACTAGAGCACAGCGCCGAAAACAGGGTGAAAAAGAAGTGTTGGAGCCTGAAAGAATGGCCCAACCTTCCAAGAGGAAAGGTAAGAAGACTGGGAAACCAGCAAAAGATTCAGGACCCCTCTCCTCAGGGAGAGGACTTGGCAGCCCCAGAGGGAACTGAGCCCATGGTACTTGACCCTTACCAGGTTGAGCTCTTAGGCCCAGGGGGACCCACTAGGGAATAGTTGTGCCTTGGACAGCATACCTGTCCAACTCTTGAAAGCCTGAGGCAGCAAGGTTCTGCTGCACAGGAAAAGGGAGATGTCAGTGGTACCCACAGAGCCTATTGGGAGGACGGACCTCTGTATGCTGAGGCCAGAAACCCCAACCCTGGTGCCACTAGGAGAGTGGTAGTGCCTCAAATCTACTGAGAGTTTTTACTCACTTTGGCTCATGACATCCCTCTAGCTGGGCATCTTGGCCAAACTAAGACTTGATAAAGGCTAGTTAGCCACTTCTACTGGCCCCAGATGTCCCAGAAAGTAAAGGAGTTTGTAAGCTCCTGTGGCATCTGTCAAGCCAGTGGCAAAACAGGTGGACACCCAAAGGCCCCCTTAATCCTACTACCAGTGGTTGGGGTTCCCTTTGAGAGGGTAGGTGTGGACATAGTGGGTCCACTTGAACCTCCCACAGCCTTAGGAAACAAATTTATACTGGTGGTAGTGGATCATGTCACCAGGTATCCTGAAGCAATTCCCCTTAAAACTACTACAACTCCTGCAGTAGCCAAGGCCCTCATTGGTGTCTTTACCAGGGTAGGGTTTCCTAAGGAGGTGGTGTCAGACAGAGGGTCAAACTTCATGTCTGCATACCTCAGACACATGTGGAAGGAGTGTGGAGTGCAGTACATGTTTACTATACCCTATTACCCACAAATCAATGGTCTTGTTGAAAGGTTCAACAAGACATTGAAGGGCATGATCATGGGGCTTCCTGAAAAACTCAAAAGGAGATGGGATGTCCTCTTGCCATGCTTGCTTTTCGCCTACAGGGAGGTGCCTCAGAAGGGAGTAGGGTTTTCCCCCTTTGAACTTCTGTTTGGCCATCCTGTTAGTGGACCGCTCTGTCTTGTTAACGAGGGTTGGGAGAAGCCTCTCCAATAACCCAAACAGGATATTGTGGACTATGTATTTGGCCTAAGGTCCAGAATGGCAGAGTACATGGAAAAAGCTTCCAAAAATCTTCAGGCCAGCCAGGAGCTCCAAAAGCACTGGTATGAGAGTTAAGGAGAGCATCAAAGCTGAGGTCAGCAAGATGCTGGAGTTAGGGGTGACTGAGCCCTCTGAGAGCCCCTGGGCCAGCCCAGTGGTCTTAGTCCCCAAACCTCATCCACAGGGTGGAAAGAGAGAAATTAGGTTCTGTGTGGACTATAGAGGACTCAACTCTGTCACCAAGACAGATGCTCACCCCATACCAAGAGCTGATGAGTTGATAGACAAATTGGGTGCAGCCACATTTCTTAGTACCTTTGACTTAACTGCAGGGTACTGGCAGATTGGCATGGCCCCATGAGCCAAAAAGAAAACAGAATTTGCCACACCTGATGGGCATTATCAGTTTACTGCCACCTTCCAAAGGTTGGTGAACCAAGTCCTTGCTGGATTGGAGGCCTTTAGTGCAGCATATCTTGATGATATTGCTGTCTTTAGCTCCAACTGGCAGGATCACCTGATCCACCTATGGAAGGTTTTAAAAGCCCTGCAAACTGCAGGCCTAACTATCAAGGCATCAAAATGCCAGATAGGGCAAGGAACAGTTGTATACTTGGGCCACCTTGTTGGTGGAGGCCGAGTGCAGCCTTTACAACTCAAGATCCAGGCCATCCTGGACGGGAAAGCTCCAACAACCCAGACCCAAGTCAGGGCATTCCTTGGTTTGACTGGGTACTACAGGAGGTTTGTGAAAGGGTATGGATCCATTGTGACACCCCTCACCACCAAGAAGATGCCCAAAAAGGTAAACTTGGCAGTTAGCTGTCAAAAGGCTATTGACAACCTGAAAGAGGCAATGTGCTCAGCACCAATTCTTAAAGCTCCAGACTACACCAAGCAGTTCATTATGCAGACTGATGCCTCTGAGCTAGGGATAGGAGAGGTCCTATCCCGGACCAATGATGAAGGCCAGGACCAGCCTGTTGCTTTTATAAGCAGGAGGTTACTCCCCAGGGAGCAGCGTTGGAGTGCCATTGAGAGGGAGGCCTTTGCTGTGGTTTGGTCCCTGAAGAAGTTGAGACCATACTTGTTTGGTACTCACTTCACAGTTCAAACTGACCACAGACCTCTCAAAGGGCTAATGCAAATGAAAGGTGAAAATCCTAAACTTTTGAGGTGGTCCATCTCCCTACAGGGAATGGACTCTACAGTGGAACATAGACCTGGGACTGACCATGCCAATGCAGATGGACTTTCCAGGTTCTTCCACTTAGACAATGAAGACTCTCTAGGGGAAGGATAGTCTCATCCTCTTTCATTTGGGGGGGGTTGTGTAGGAAAGTGCCCCTTTTTGCATGGTTGCCCCCCACGTTTTGCCTAATGTTGATGTACTTTGACTGAGTGTGCCCTGGGTTCCTGCCAACAAGGTACACAGGGCATATGTTCTTTCCCTAAACTGCACTGTTGCAAAACCCAATTAGCAACTCTCTGGCCACATGTAATTCCCTTATAAAGGGTACCATAAGTACCAAGGGCACTGTGACCAGGGAAGGCCTCTAAAGGCTGCAGCACTTATTGTGCCACCCTTAGAGGCCCAGTACCTTTACACACGCACACTGCCATTGCAGGCTGAGTATTTTGGTGCCGCACAAAGTGAAGAACTGACATGGCATGCCAACAATCCACTGTCCTGGCATAGGTAAGCCACCCTTCTAGCTGGGTGCACTATACCAGTGATGAGTGCACAGGTGCATGAGCTCTGTACCCCTACAGTGTCTAAGTCAATTCTTAGACATTGTAAATGCAGTAATGCCATGAAGATTATATGGTATGGGAGTTTGTCATTAAGAACTCCACAGCACCATAATGGCTTTACTGAAAATTGGGAAGTTTGGTATAAAACTTCTCAGCACATTAAACCCACACTGATGCCAGAGTGGGATTTAATGAAAAATGCACTCAGAGGGCATCTTAGAGATGCCCCCTGAAAAGCGACCTAACTCTAGTGTTCTGGCTGAGTGGCTGCACGCCAGCTGCCACCACCAGACATGTTTCTGGACTCCTGGGTCAACAGCCTGACGTTCTCTGGGTCCTGAAACAAAGCACATCCTGGGTCGAGGTGCCAAGCTTCCTCCCCCAGGATTGGCAGGGTCCACGAAGGGGAAGCTTCAAAGGCTTATGCCTTTGTAAGCTGCCCCAGCCATTTGCTGCTACCAGCAACTGGCCCCCACTGGTTCCGACCCCCACTGTGGGCGGGAGAATCGGCGGGAAAACAAAGTTAGGAGAAGAGGTGTGCCCACCTTTACCAACCCCACCCCTCAGGTGGGGGAGGTGAGGTGAAGCACAACTCTCATGCCCCGCCATCTTGAAGATGGGGGACCCAGCCAACCAGAGTGAGGCTTATGCCCCCCTCCCACTGGAGGGTGGCATAATAGGGGGTGTACCCTCCCCAAGGAAGGGACCCATTGGACCCGACCTGTACCTATCTGTAATGCCCCTGAATTTAGTATTTAGGGGCAACCCTGAACCTTCCCTCCTCAGACAAGAAGAGAGAAGAAGAAGGACCGAAGAAGCCATGCTGAAAGAAGAAAAGGAGGACACCAACTGACTTGGCCCCCAGCCTTACCGGCCTGTCCCGACCTCGACCTGTTCCAGCGAAATCCCAGTGTGTCCTGCAGCCCCCAAGAACCCAGAGGACCTGCCCTACCTTCCCAAACCAGACTTTGTCTCCCATGAGCACCGGATTTGCTCACCCACAGACTCTGGCCAAATCTGTGAGTCTGCACCACTCTGCACCCGACGCCCACGGCCCGAGTTCGAGTGGCCCAACACCATGAGGAGGTCTCCCTGGCGATCTTGACCTGGGATCTGGTGATCTCAGACCTACCTCAAGTCTCCAACCGATGCCTGCAGCCCCTTTCTGGAGGATCCCCCCGACCGCGACCGGAGCCGGTAAGAAAAACCCGATGCCAAAAGACACCCCTGCACCTGACGTCCCACGGCCTTGGGTGGCCCAACCGACGGTGTCCCGGCATCCCAACCTACCTCTCCAACCGGTGGTCGCCTCCAGAAGATCTTTATCCCCGAGCCTGCAGTGTTCGTTGCAACCGGAGAATCCCCATTGAAAACAACAGGGCACCCAACGCCAAGACAGCACCCTGCACCCGGCCGCCCCTGCGCCGCTGAGGGTGCACCTTGTGTGCTAAATTGGATCCCCCTTTGCCCTGAGCCTAAGTCCAGGAGCTTTGCTCCCACAACCTTGCGGCCTGCTCGTGTGCAGCCACCAACCGGAGGCTCCCTATCCTCTATTGGATAACATTGGGCCTCAGAACTCTGCACCTGGCCGCCCTAGTGCCGCTGAGGGTGCTTTGAGAGGGCATCCTTGACCCTGGGGGAACCCTGGTTCTAACCCGAGAAAATGAACTTCCAAACCTAAGTACTTACCGTTAGGTCGATAACATTGTTTTCTCCCATAGGACCATTACAAAACAATGGGGTAACCCAATAATCGCCACTGGACCTGGGTACAATGCGGTAATGAAACAAGTGGTCCGTGACTGCTTTAAAGCAGAAATTAATTGTAATTTAAAAATAGCTAACGAATTCGTTACTAGTGTTTGACTTATTAAGCTACACACATATGATAAATTACAATTCATTTCTGCTTTAAAGCAGTCACGGACCACTTGTTTCATTCTCCCATAGGACAGCATTGACTGCTTTCTTGTGAAAATTGTTCTAAGTGTGGAGTTGGTTTGTATGAAACCTTAATAAGCTGCATATGTACAAAAACTGAGTTACTTACCTTTTATCTAGGAAATGTCCCAGTGTGATATCTAAAAACCACGAGGGAACCATCTGTGTTGGTTCCACCAAGCTGCACAGCCACAAAACTGGATGAATCCAATGAATTAAATTCAAATAATGTAATCTTCTTTTTTATCCATATTTTTCACCGTTACTTTTTAACCTTCTTGCTTAACTGTTCATTCAATCCATTTTATTCATTTCAATGCTTTACGTCGTTGTTTACAAAAGCTCAGGAGCAAAAGTAGGTTCCATATGTCATGATTTATTCCAACAACGCAATGCATTTCGGGAAAAATTCCCTTCATCAGGGGCATCTAAAATACAAACACATATATGTTTTACCCATCTTTGTCATCATAATGGTACATTTCGCAGAAATTAAAAAACGGAATCCATCTATTGTACACGAAAATAATATCCTCTATAAACAATGCATGAAACGCTGCAAATTAATCTGCCCAGTACCCAGAGAGTTTACACTGGAACATCCAGCATACTAACACTAACCCTTTTACAATATCCATGCCGTTCTCAAATCTTCTACATAGCAAGTTAACCCTCGGTCAATCCAACCCCTTTAACGTAGGCATATCACACTGAGTAGAACAAGTAACTTGAAAAGTAATCTGAAAAGTAACTGAAAAGTAATTTAAACTGTTTTATAAACAAATGACTTACCTGTAACCAATCCAATTGCATTCAACTGCATTCAAACTGTATTTAACTACATAATTATTGCAAAGTATTTTTATACTTACCTGTACCAGGCCTGGCTTGGTTCCAGAAAATAAAACAAAACTAAATAATATTTTTATACAAACAAATTGGTTTCAGTTCAGTCTTTGTGTGTGTGACATAATTTCTTGCCTGAGTGAGTACAATAAATGCTTAACACTACCCTCTGATAAAGTGTTACTGCTCGCCCACACTACCAGAAATAGAGAGTAAGGTATTATCTACTTTTACCTCTGCCTACCTTTGGGGTTCCACTGGACTCTGTGCACACTAAACCTTACTTTGGTACAGTATATACAGAGCTAGCTTCCTACAGGTTCCCTCTATAGTAGAACATGGTTATTTTATAGACCTTCAAGATAAACCAAGCCCTCAGTTTCAATCAAGCCCGATTCCGAAGGATCCTGTGAAAAAGAAGTTCATTCTAGAAAGCATAGAAAATTTGCAAACAAAAGGATCAATAATACAAGTTCCAGTTTTAGAATGGAAGCAAGGAGTGTACTCTCTTCTTTTTTTTTGGTTCCCAAGGCAGATGGAACATATCGCCCAGTTCTTGATCTGAAATGGGTGAATCAATTTGTACACAAGACTCCACTCAGAATGCCAATGCTACAAGAAGAGAAGTAATTTCTCTGGTGTCTCGGGGGGGGGGGTTACATGATGATCTTGGATCTCCAAGATGCCTACTTCCATGTCCTAACCCATCGGCTCAGTGAGCCACTACTCAGTATTTCAGTGGCAGGGAAGCATTTCCAGTTTCAAGCTCTTCCATTCGGATTGATACTTTCCCCAATAATTTTTACCAATGTACTGGCTCCAGTCGTATCCAATTGACATTTGGAAGGAATTCAAATGATGCAATAATGTAGATGACTGGCCAATTGTTTCTCCTACTTATTCTAAGGCTTTGACGGATGTCAGCAGAGCAGCAGCGGCTGGTGCAGGTAAGCGCGGTGGTGTCCCCCCCTTGAGCGCCCCGCCGCTCTTACCTGCACCGGCTGCTGCTGCAGCAGAGTGGTCCAGCATATACAAGCCCTGGGATTTCTCCTAAACAAAAGGAAGTCACAACTGATCCCATCTCAATATGATATTCTAGGAGGTCGCTTCAGTACTATCACGGCAAGAGTGTTTCTAACAGACTTGACAGCCCAGCTGTTACAGACCTCACTCGCAAACCTACTGTCCCTATAAGAAGCGTCAGCCCAGAATTTTTTTAAGTTTTCCACTTGAAGTCGGGAATAATGCTGGTGGTCCTGTGGCTCCTCTGCACCTATAACCATTGGTCAACCATCTATTAGCCCACTGGTCTCCAGTTAATCAGATCAACAAGACTATAATTCCAGTTTCACCTGAATCAGTGCCTGAGCTGATTCGCTGGACATCAAGAACTTGCTATAGGGTGTTTCTCTCTTTCCTGTGGTACCCATAGTAATTCCGACAGATGGAAGCCAGTGGGTTTGGTGTGCAGCTCTAGGGGACAGAAAAATGAAGGGCAAATGGTCCCAGTCAGCAGCGGGCTATTCCTTACACCTCAGGGAATTAGATGCAGCATAAAAGGTCCTCTTAGCTTGTGCTCAATACATTCAGCAGAAACCTGTTTTAATCAGACAGGACAACCAGGAGGCCAAAAGCTACTTAAATCATCAAGGAGTAACAAAAGCACAATCGTTGCTAGTTCTGACACAAAGAATATGTCTTTGGAGAGAAAAACATCTTCTTTCCCTTGCAGCAATGTGCATCCCAGGCAGAGACAATTTTCAGGCTGATTCGATAGCTAAGCAAGAATCTACCCTCAACAGTGAACTTCCAGCTTGGGCAGGAAGTATTCAGTCAGGTGGTGGAAACATTCGGTCAACCATGGTTGGACCTGTTTTCTTCACCAATTAATGCTCTTCTAGAGAAGTGCTGCACAGAGTCCAGGAATCCTCAAGCTTGGAGAGTGGACGCCCTTATCCTTCTCTTGACCAAAGGGGCTGCAAAATGCCTTTCCTCCCATTCTCCTTTTTCACAGAGTGCAAGATTTGGGAGGACAAGTGATTGTAATTTTGACAACCCCCTTTTGGCAAAGGTGGACATGGGAGGACTATGGTTTTGGTTAATAACGATAACTGGTAAGTAATATGCCCAATATTGAGCATTATGTACTCTGTACATCTGCATATATTGTTTCTGCCATGGCATTTTCTTAAACAAAACCAGGATTCAAATGGTTAAGTTTGTGCAGCAAGGTAAAATCAACTCAAAGAGGGCTTTGGTTTTGACCTTTGCAAGTTAGAAAGAAATGTGGAAATGTGCATGTGTTTGTACAGTTGCTCAAAATAACATATTATTGGCCCACATTTATTTTCACTGCTATTGCATAAATGTATATAATATATGCAGATATACAGGAGGGAGGGGCAATTGCTCACAAGAGAGGAAACTTCGAGGGGGCCATGATGTCCCTTCCCACCGTCAACAATGTTACTAAATAGCATATTATCTTCTGAACATCTGCATTTGTGGTGGTTTATGCAATACCATTTTGCGTGTGTATTTGTTTTAACTGAAAGCATTTACCCAGAACCATGATTCAAGAGGTTACACTTGTGCATTAAGGTAATATCACATTGAAGAAACCTCATGACCATTAGCAGAGATTTGCTTCCATGTCCAAAGTAATTATCTCACAAATACACATATATGTACCTGCTAGGATTGACTGTTTCTCTCCTTTCCTGCTACACCTCCCCCCATGCTTTCCTATTTGCAGCTTATCGACCTACCCTCTCTGTATCGGTAGCTTGCGTGATTGAGCTCACCCACTTAACTCACCTGATTTCAACATCCAGTTCCTGAAGCGTGCTGACGCCAGCACCGCCACCGCCCCGAGGTCCTTTGCGCGGGCAGCCCACGTCGCTGACTCAGGGGCCGCACGCAGTTATGCTCCGATCAGTAAATATCAGAGAGGCCATTTCGTCGCGGTGACTCATGGCTGGCTGCCATTCTGCAGAAGCCTGGGGGGATACATTGCGAGCCAGAAACGACATACCACGCTGCCTTCTAGATATTCCGTCTCATAGCTCACATTTCGTATCTTATGGGTTTTAAATATCGCTTTGATTGGGAAATGCCCTTTTTCGAATTGCCACTTATATTAGTTTAATATTTGCAAAGAAGCTATCACAAATCAAATCGTGTACCAGTGATTGTACGTGCGTACACGGTTTAAATGGAAACATCCGGAAAGTTGGTAATTAGAATATAATAATTTGCTTTATAACTGATATCCTATTAGTACATGTGACATGATGTGAATATTTCTTTCGGTAAAAAACGAAAGTTGATAGCCGATCACCTCTGCATTGTCACTCCAAGCTAATCATTTTTTACCTGCTCTTTAAAGTGCTTAATTTATAGGAAAATAGGTGCAGCGGACCAAGAATTTTCAGATGACGCTGCCGCCCACAATGTATGTTCTATCATTTATGCACTCTAGACAAGATGTTGAAGCGCATTGTGGTGACTAGCACACTACTCCGAAACACAGTGTGCGGTTAATTCAATGATTATTGGTTTTAATCTTGTGTTCATAAAGAGTTAATGTTTTAATGCCAGTTTTGTTATAGTGGCATTACTAGCAGTTGATAACCCATTTTATATCTACTTGTATTAACATGTTAGAAATCGTTTTTAGGCCTGCTCAAGTTCTACCCACGTCTTTGCATTATTGCACATTAACACTCATTTTAAACAAACTGGCATTTTGTATTTCAGTGTTGTGCATTGCACATTTAGCCTGGCTGTTAAAGTAAGCATATTCTTGTTTTGAAGTTGGCATAGACAAGCGAGAAATCACAGATTTAGTGGTCAGCTTTCTACCATACTCCACTAGAACAAAAGGGTTCTGCCCATTTAGTCCACCAAGATTTTTTGCTTTCCACTAACCGTTTTTTAAACTTTTACAGTGAGTGAATCTCTCTACCTGGGTCTCACTCATGGTAAATTCACAGTCGTTGGACTGAGCAAGCTAACCACCAGTGTTCGCCTTTTAAGATAATGTTGCTACTGCGCAATTAGGATAAGTGGAATGTGAATGGTTGCACATGATCGCGTATGTGCACTCTACGTGTAAGACTACTGTCAGTGGCGTAGCAAGAGGGGGCGCGGTCTGCCCCGGCGGCATGAGTTTTGGGCGAGACGGACTCCCCTCTAGCTCTTACCTGCGGGCGTTGCAGGAATCTCCAGCATCCCTCCCTGCTCTCACATGCAGCCGCCGGGCGGCAAACTCCGGGACCGCCACGGGAAGCAGAACGGCTAGCTACGCCACTGACTACTGTTGTGCGTAGCCTGGTATCTGCGCACAGGTAGCCTTTTACAGAAGGGACTCTGCAAGGATTACTTCTGACCTGGGGTAGGAAGGCCTTATAATATGAGTGAGCATTCATAGTGTAGGTCTGTAATGTTTATTGGAAAATCTGTGGTGTTTTCACTGTATTCTACGTATAGGCGAAATCTGCCCTAAAGCACAGTTTCACTCCACTTAGGCCTACATGGTCTAGCAAGGTACCAAACTGGGGTAAAACATGCACACCGAGTTTACAGTCCCTAATGACCCACATCTTATGGGACTTCAGAATTTCTCATATTTCTCTGGCTTAGCGCTTAATCAGATTCCAGGTCTTTGGTACTCTTACTGGACCAAGTTAATTACTCCGCACCCTAGCAAAGGAATCAAAAGCCTCCCCACACAAAAGGACAAATAATAGTTCTTGACTCAGATCCTGGGAAAGAGAAATGGTGGGGACGAAAAAAGCATCTGTTAATTAGCTTGTACAGAATGCACCTGGGTTAAGAAAGCCTAGGTCCACTGGAACAAAGGAGGAATCCCGGACTTCAGGAGTGAACACAGACTCGCCTTTGAAGTTTTGGTGGGAAGGGTTCAGGCAGCTGTGTCATCAAGGGGCAGAGCTGAGGCTCTCTAGGCAGCTGTTACCAGAGACAACTGGAAGTCACCATTTTGGATAGTCCATGAAAGCAGTGCAGATGGGGTGGAGGGGCAGCGTAGCGACCTTAGACAGGCCAGGGGAGCCTGGTCACCTACAACTTTCCACCCCTACTTAAAAACCCCTGCACAAGGAAGAGACAGATGGGAAGACCCTGGACTTGGGACCGGTGACAGCAAAAGGATGCCTAGCTGGAAGTAGAAGCCACCTGATGCCCTGCAAGGGTGGACTAAGGACATTGATTCCAGCTGAGCCCCAGGACTATAATGGGTCTCTCTAGGGCCAATGGTGCTCGCCCCTTTATGCCCTCCCAAGGACCAGTTGGGGGGGGGAGTTCTGCTGGGGGACTTTGAATGGTTCCCTTAAGACTGCAGTGGACTGGCCCTTGACTCTGCTGTTGATGCACAGGTGCCCCGCAAGGCAGCCATGGAGTCTGGTGAGTACAGCAGAGAGGGTTTTCTGCTTGCTGACTGTTGAGGGGCTGTGGAAGACACCCCCCATTCAGAAGAGAGCCTCAGGAGTACAGGCAAGGGACCGGTCTGGTGTAAGAAGCCAGAAAATCCAGATACAGCCTGAAGAGAACGTTGCTGGTGGTTAGGGTATGCTACCCAGAACAAAACATGCCAAAGATGAAGAGATTCCACCCAAGAGGGCCAGAGATAAGCTGCTTTAAAGATTGGCCTGTTTGCAAGACGAAAAATGCGGAAATTAGTGCATAGGGCTCCGCCTAACTCTTTTTAAAATCATCCCAGGGTTGGCCACGGCCCAGGGTTGGCATGCCAATGTTTCAATTATTCTTGGTGGGAAGAACTTGAATGGAGTCCCCCTCCCCAAGCCTAGTTTCGCCATCAGGGGCCCCCATCTCCCAGTGGGCGGGCGCATGGAGAACAGGGATATGGGACCCCATGCCCAGGACCCAGGTGGAGGAAGAGGACCTGTGGTGCTCACTCACACCTTGTAACCATCTCTGGTTACAAGGTGTGATGTAACCATGTCTGTGGAAGTGGGTGAACCCTGCTTTGAGCCTCTCGCCCGCCGTCAGAGCAGCGGGAGGAATCCTGTGCACTGCTCCCACCTGCTGGAGACAGCACAGGCGGGAAGCTCAGAAGATTCTGGCTCCCACGCCGGGAGTTGTCTGGGGACGAGGGGGCCTTGGGGCTCTCCAGTGGCCCCCACCTACCCAGGCATCTGTGGTTGTCCAGGTGGGACCGTGACACTCATTGCAATAAAATAAACCAAGGGAAAATGGCTCAGCAGATGAGAATAGAGCGAGCAAACTGCTCATAAATATTCCTTTCAAGGATGACCCCAGGAGAGGTTTAGCATTTATTTTAAGCACTCCTGTAGCTGGAGCTTTTGTTCTTAGGCTCTAGCGTGAGGGGATCCCCTTGTGGTTTGTGCTATGGCTGCATTTTGTAGTCTGTAAAGAAAGACTCAGGTGCACTTGTTTTGTATTTATATGGTAAATTGACAACATGGAAATTAAGCAATGAACGTTTATTGTTGTAATGAATGCCTATGACTGATAGGATTTATTATTGAGTTAAATGTGCCTGATTTTACTAATGTGGTGGCACCCTGATAAAACCAGCAAACCTGCTTTATATATACTGTCACCCTTTATGAAGTGTTCAATTGTCACGGTATAATCTGTGGTTATCAGCAGAAACCTGTTTTAATCAGACCGGACAACCAGGCAGCCAAAAGCTAATTTAATCATCAAGGAGGAACAAAAGCACAATCGTTGCTAGTTCTGACACCAAGAATATGTCTTTGGACAGAAAAACATCTTCTTTCCCTTGCAGCAATGTACAAGAATTTTCAGATGAGGCT
The DNA here is from genome assembly GCA_963921515.1 of Calotriton arnoldi. Classification (NCBI taxonomy): domain Eukaryota; kingdom Metazoa; phylum Chordata; class Amphibia; order Caudata; family Salamandridae; genus Calotriton; species Calotriton arnoldi. The sequence continues at coordinate 378,505 of CAWUFW010006331.1, read as the reverse complement.
GACACCCACAATGTATGTACTATAATTTATGTACTCTAGACAAGATGTTGAAGCGCATTATGGCGACTAGCACACTACTGATATTAATGAGGTGCCTCCCCGGCAAAGCCAGTAGGCCTTTCCTATTTAAAATGACACTCCCTTACATTGTCTTGCTGCATCTGGTATAGGCGGGGGCGTGGGGTGTATTTGGATCATGGGGTTCCAGCACACTAGGGGTGAAATTTGATATGAGGGTGTCACCAGAGGTATTTTCATCTACCACAATGTATGTATGTTCAGTGTAATGAGCAGTATTTAGAAGTGTGTGTGTGTAATAAAATAATTTTCCTTTTTAAAAGAAAATGCACTGTTAGGACAATAATTTATGTGCTGTGTTGCATGCCAGCGAATTGGAATTGCGAGCCCAGCACCACTGTCCTGCTTCACTACCCCAAGAGAGTCGAGTGCGGTGGCAGGGAGAGCCTTTCAGCACACGTCGGCTCAGGGAGAGAGGTCTAAAGGAGATACCGGCGAGGAATTGGCCCTTGGACAAACTACTATACTGGAACAGAATCTCAGAGTAGGATGCACCAGAAAGAAAGTGCTTGAGAGGGACCTGGGAGCTTGGTGTGTGCGCTTCTCCCTGATCTGCTGAACCGAGCCCTGGACAGCACCTGCTCGTCAACCCTGGATCTGGCAGTGGTGACACTTCATGGGTAAGCAGTCTCTGCCCTGGAGGACACAGCGCAATCACAGGACCCTCCTGGGGTATCAGAGGTTCCTGCAGAAGAGCCTTGCGACTCACACTTGGCTTGACACACAGCACCCAAGGTTCAAAGGAAGTGGCACAAGCATCAGATCGGTCATTGCAAGCCCCCCAAATGTTATTATCGACTAGCTTTACAATATCTTTACTGAGGGACAGACTGGGGTGCTGTGAACCCGTCACTACACGGGGAGACAAATTGACAGGACCCCCTTCTGGAGGGTGCCAGTTTACAGTGGCCCGAGCTCAACACAGGCAAGATCTTGACACCTGATCAAGGGGCTGAGATCAGATGGACACCACTTCAGTCTCCCTCTCTCTGCAGAACATTCCTAAGATGCACTTGCTACGATGTTCTCCACAAAGGGCAAGAAAGATTCTAGCATCAAAGATAATGTTAACCAGGGCGGGAGCAAAACTAACAGACTCACAGCAGCAAAGCTACAGGTGAGTATGCGCCTAGAGTCGCTGGCGACACGTAGGCCCTCATCACCAGGACCTTCATAGAGGACCTCTGCAGGAGTATCAGGAATGACATGGCTCAGCTTGAGGACGGCTCCAGAGACTTGTAGAACATTAAACAGGATGTTACAAGCCTGGGTCACAGAGTAGAATCACCTGAGGATTCTAGGGATGCCAAAAAGACCAAGCTGGAGGCAATGAGCCAACAAATACTCGCCCTATGATAGCAGAAGGTCGATTTGCAATCACACCTAGAAGATCTAGGAAATCGGTTGAGACGACAAAATATCCGCATTAGGGAAGTTCCTCTGACCGCTGAGGATGATAACTTTGAACATTATGTCAAGAAGCTGTTTGTCCATTTCTTGCCAGACTTGTCTGTAGCGGAGATCACCATGGACCAAAGACACTAAACTGGCACCCCGGCGCACAAGTCTAGTTCCCTTCCTGATATTCTTACTTGTGAGCACCACTATACACAAAAAGGGCCAATCATCAATTACAAGAGAAAGGAACAATCACTTTTGAAGGAAATACAATTCATATGTGCCAAGACTTATCACTAATCACCCTTCATGACCAGCAACAGGAGAATCATGACACATCTGTAAGATTTCAAGTTGTACTTTTTGGGTTGGGAGGAATAATGCTCTACCATAGTAATAGTATCTATCTTGTCGCTTAATCTGGTCATTCAGCTTCTTCCATTCTTCTTGGTTTAGGGAGGTATACTTTGATTGGACTCTGTCTAGGAATGATTGAACTGTGCCAATGATTTGTTGTGGGAGCGTTGGACTTTCTGGATAACGACGGGATAAGGCGTCTGCCAGACTGTTCTGAGACCCTGGTATATAAGTAATGGTAAAATCGTATTGGCTAAAGAAGTAAGCCCACCGGGCCTGACGACTATTCTGACACTGAGGGGTCGATTCCGATTCGGGCCGGAAAAAGCACCGACCGACACGGAGCCGGAAAAATTACCGACCGACACGTACCAGTGGCGCCCGACACGCCAAGTACGATGCAAGCCGCGATGAATCCGACCGACACGTTAGGAAACCAAGCCGACCGACCGAGCCGCTCGGAAAATAGCAATCCGGCCGGAAAAACACGCGAATCCAACCGACCGACACGCACCCGGAACAAATCCGACCGAATCGTACCCGCCAACTCCAAACCGCAAAGTACGATGCAAGGCGCGAAAAACACGACCGAGTCGGACGGAGGACAAGCCGTACGACCGACACGCATACAAAACCGAGCCGAAGCAACACAATACACCGCGACCGACGCGTACGCAGCATAGAAAACTGCACAAACACAGCGTGAACGACACGGAAAACACCGTACGAGACCAATGCAGGGTCCGACTCGGTCACAAGAACGTTTCCAACATACACAAACAGCACAAAGGAAAAATCAACCAAAAAAGGCCAAACAAGCAATTACCAAGCCAATAAATACTGGGGGGTGGGGACAGAGAACAAAGACACACCCACAACTCCACCTATATAAAGGACACAAATCACTACCATGAGCCTTTGCAAATGCCATTTCACTGCCAGCACCCAAGAGAAAGCAACCACACACCCACAGCTCATCCCTCACACAAGACACACACCATCAACACACCAACAAATACCTACCTCACATACACCCAGCACAACACACACCCACACACCCTCACCTGCACACCAACACACACATCACCCACCATCACCACCCATCACCATGCCCCCCAAGAAGAATCCCAAGTTCCTAGATAGTGAATTGGAAGTCATGGTAGACGAGATCCTCAGGGTGGAGCCACAGCTGTTTGGCACTCTGGTCCAACAGACCCCCATGTCGCAGAAAACCAAGATGTGGGAGAGGATCATCAACAGGGTGAACGCCCAATCACCATGTCGGCGCACAAAGACCGACATCCAGAACAGGTGGTATGACGTGCGCAGGAGGGTACGGGACATGCTCAAGAAAGACTACATCAACAGCCAACACACCGGCAGTGGCCCTCCTGCCAAGCCAATATACCTCAGGCCCTGGGAGGAGAAGGTGCGGGCCATCCTTCCGCCAGTGAGCGTATATGGACTAGAGGACATCCCAGAGCCTGGTGAGTACACAACAAATGTACACAATAAACTGCCACAAAACACACACATCACTGTCAAGGGGAGAGTCAAACCATGCACTCATAGCAATTACACAGCAACTAGAACAGAATCATCCCAAAATGTGTATGTCAGTCAGATAAACACAACACATGCCATCAAAAAAGTCACATCCAACTGTGCCAACACATGTACAAACACAACCACAACTACAGCTAGGCAGTGGCACAAATAGAACTAACACACACATCCACACATGTAGCCACCACAACAACACCAACACACAGTGAAGACCACTCAAAGGAAGGAATTCTGTGTATGCTGGCCAAGTCAGTGTAGCCAATAGCATCATGGGAGTCGCAGTCACACATATTGCCCCCCCACAACTGTCCCATCAACAGCACCCTGAACCATGCTCACATCACAGGGAGTGGAGAAGGACTCACAAGATGGCTGACACTGGCTACTGCTGTGGGGAGCACAAGGCCCTGCTGCCAACTGTGCACCAACAAACAGCAGGACACCACTGACTGACATCCTGAGAGACAACTTACACTCCCTGCAATGCAAGCACGTTCCATGGTGGGATATCTGGCTGGCTGGGTGGGAAGGGGGACTTGCAGCACTGACTATAGTCACCAGCACCTCCCCTCACCCCCCCCAACACAAACTCCACAGTACCCACCTGGTAGAATGCAATGCCCTCCATCCTAACACAAGATCCCACAAAGCACCACCACCCTGGGTTATGTTGTGTGAAGCACAGGTACACTCTTGGGACTCTTAGCCAAACAACTGCCAGGACAACACTCCCAGCCATCCTGTCAGCACAGCCAGCCCACCCCACAGGGAAGCAGAGTCAAAAGGAAGGAAGCATGGGCATGCTGGGAAGGGGGGTGGAGGCAATAGCATGATGGGAGTCGTAGTCACAGACATAGCTCACCCTCACAACTGTCCCATCAACACCACCCTGAACCATGCTCACATCACAGGGAGTGGAGAAGGACTCACAAGATGGCTGACACTGGCTACTGCTGTGGGGAGCACAAGGCCCTGCTGCCAACTGTGCACCAACAAACAGCAGGACACCACTGACTGACATCCTGAGAGACAACTTACACTCCCTGCAATGCAAGCACGTTCCATGGTGGGATATCTGGCTGGCTGGGTGGGAAGGGGGACTAGCAGCACTGACTATAGTCACCAGCACCTCCCCTCACCCCCCCCAACACAAACTCCACAGTACCCACCTGGTAGAATGCAATGCCCTCCATCCTAACACAAGATCCCACAAAGCACCACCACCCTGGGTTATGTTGCGTGAAGCACAGGGACACTCCTGGGACTCTTAGCCAAACAACTGCCAGGACAACACTCCCAGCCATCCTGTCAGCACAGCCAGCCCACCCCACAGGGAAGCAGAGTCAAAAGGAAGGAAGCATGGGCATGCTGGGAAGGGGGGTGGAGGCAATAGCATGATGGGAGTCGTAGTCACAGCCCTACATCCCCCACCACATGGCCCAGCAAGCTCACACTCACGCATGCACATCCCACAGAGAGTGGAAAGGCCCATCAAAGATGACTGACACTGTTGCTGTGTCGTGGGGAGCACAAGGGCATGCTGGGTACTGCACACCAACCAACAGCAGGACACCACTGTCAGCCATCTTGCCATTGCCCTCACACCCACACCCACTGAACTCCACACAAAAGCAAGTAAGTATGGGAATGCTGGCAAGTGGGGTGGAGGCAATGGCATGATGGGAGTCGTAGTCACAGACATAGCTCACCCTCACAACTGTCCCATCAACACTACCCTGAACCATGCTCACATCACAGGGAGTGGAGAAGGACTCACAAGATGGCTGACACTGGCTACTGCTGTGGGGAGCACAAGGCCCTGCTGCCAACTGTGCACCAACAAACAGCAGGACACCACTGACTGACATCCTGAGAGACAACTTACACTCCCTGCAATGCAAGCACGTTCCATGGTGGGATAACTGACTGGCTGGGTGGGTGGGTGGGAAGGAGGTCTGGCTGTCAACCAAACACAATCAATGCAGACCATGTTCACACCCCAGAGAATACATAGAAATGCCCAAATAATGCAGGACAATGTGCCACACCAATATCAACCCCTGACTGTGACGACTTAGGACAATACAATGTACAGGCCCGCACCCCGAGGCACAGTCACAACTGTCAGGTGTGTCAACCACTGATGCCTGCAGAAACATGACATACATTGTTTGTGTCTCCCAAAAACAGGTGATGATAGGGACACAGCAGCAGACGCTGAGGAGTCCCAGTCCCAGGCTCAAGAGGATGCCGAGCTCACTGGCGTCGTACAGCCTCTGTCCTCCTCGGACGATGAACAACCTGGCACATCCGGTGCAAGTCAACATGCTGCACCAGCAGGACCACCAGCTGCAGCACCAGCAGGTCCACCAGCTGCACCCCCTGCACCCACCCCTCCAACGACTGTCACCACGAATACCATCCCTGCCGACATGGACGGAATAAGGAGCAACACCAGCGCAGTGACCCTGGACCAACCTGGGGCCATGGACACCACCACCACCACCAACCCCCAAGGTGGACCAGGGTCATCTGTGCGTGCAACTGCACACACTGCACATGTCAGCAGGGGTGGTGGGAGGGGTGGGAGACAGAGGTCGCTGCTTGCAGACGTTGCTGGTGTGCATGAAGACCCACAACTGGTACGCATAGCTGATGCGTACCAGTCCAGCACCGGAGAGCTCAGCCAGGTAGTGGGGCTCCTCAGAGACATCAAACAGCAGCAGGCTGCCCATCATGCCCGCTTGGACTCCCACATGTCCCACGTGGAGTCACACATGTCACGTGTGGACTCCCACATGTCCCGCGTGGAGTCCAAGTGGGATGTACTACATGAGATGACGGCGGTGCACAGGGACATTTTACAATGCCTCCGCCAGATGAACAGCAACCAGTCCACACCTCCCTGTGTGCCAACAACATCTGGTACAGAACAAACTGCAACTGCCACAGGGAGGGAGGAGGACTCTGGCGGAGAGTCCCCTGCACCGCAGCAGCCTGCACTTGAGGGCCCCCCCAAGAAGAGGGGTCGTCCGAGGAGGGGAAAGTGAGAGGCTGATGGCCAAGCGCAACTCCCAGGAAGCCTGAACCTGTTCTGGATTTTCGCCTTTGTGCACAGACTGTTCACCCTGTTGATGGCAACACTACTCCCACACATTGCATGGGGAGTACAAGTTGGAACAATGTGTCAGACAACTGTGGCCCCGATACTGGGGATCCTGTCTACCTGGACTTTCAATTCACCTAGGAACTTGGGATTGCAAGATTCATGTACAGCACAACCCATCCTATGCACTATTAACACAGATGTATCACAATAAACACACTAATACACCATACTTGCCTCTGTCGTGATTCCAACGTGGGTGCTGTTATGGGGATGATGAACTGCAAAATTACACTGTGTATGCGAACTGCAACAGCAAGGACAACACAGGCATGTGAGTACAGGCAACGTGACACATATGAGGGAGACACACCACCAGGGGTACACAACACATACACACCTAGGCCATCTGACTCATTGCCTACACTGATGTTGCCAGGGAAGACGGTGCAATGCACAGACACCACACCCATTCCCAGTTGTAGTCAAGTAGCCCACAGGTGCAGTAAGCAAATGGCAGTCAAATGTGTGACCACAGACAACGCACATCACTAAGTGAAGCACAGGTTTATTACACAGTAGCAACATGCCGTAACCACTACAGATGCAAGGTAACCCCACCTGGTAGCGGGCACACAGTCAACAACTGTAGACGGAAGGAAGTCCATGGGTGTGGCGCACATCACCTGTAGGGACACAACAGCTACCAGCCTGGATGTGCAATCACGTCGTCGGTGGACACAGTTGACCAAACGAATCTGAAAGTACCCTGTGAAGGACAGAAATGACACACAGTCAAAAGCAATGCAGTACAGGACAGATCAGCAAAACTCATGCACAATACATGTTACAAGATACCCACCCAGAACCAAGTTAGCATGTCAACACTGTTGGGGAGTACAGCCCACCTGTCACCACACATCGCAACACACATCCTGTCAAGTAGCCCATGGACACACTCCAACAGCACCAGAGCACCACCCACACATCATGCCAACTCACATCATTCACATGACACCTCAGGATACTCACATTCAGCTAAAGAAGTTGGTGATGAGCTGTGTGCGGACATCACCATCACCATCATCATCATCATCATCGTCACTGGCATCGTGGTCCAGGCCAGGATCCTCCACAGGTGGCGGATGTTGGTCATCGTCATCCTGGATGAGAGGCAACTCCTTCCGCACTGCCAGGTTGTGTAGCATGCAGCAGACGATGATAATCTTGCACACTTTCGCAGGGGCATATGGGAGGGACCCTCCGGTCTTGTCCAGGCAGCGGAAGCGGCTCTTCAGGAGACCAAAGGTCCGCTCAATCACTCTCCTGGTCCGACCATGTGCCTCATTATAGCGCATCTGGGCAGGTGTCACAGGGTTCCTGAGGGGTGTCAGCAACCACGGCATGTTGGGGTATCCCGAGTCACCTACGGACAGACAAGTGCACATCAGCTGACTTGGAAAAGTGGGCGGAATACTACAGATCAGATCACACACAATGGCACAAAGTCAGTACACACCGACAAGCCAGGCACGCTGGTTCTGCATCTGTGCCATCAACCTGGGGATGCGACTACTCCTCATCACAAAGGCATCGTGTGCTGAACCAGGGAAACGGGCACACACGTGTGTGATGGTCATGTCTGCAAGACACACCACCAGTGCATTGACCGAGTGGTAGTGCTTGCGGTTCCTGTAGGCCTGCTCCTGGGCCTGTGGTGGTACCAAAGCCACATGTGTCCCATCAATGGAGCCAATGACATGCGGCATCCTCCCCAGGGCATAAAAGTCACTCTTCACGTCAGTGAGTCGTCGCAGTCTAGGGAAATAGATGTACCGGTTCAGGAAGAGCAACATTGCCGCCAAAACATCGCGGAGCACACGGCTGAACATGGTCTGTGACATCCCACCAGCAGACGCCACAGTATGTTGGAAGGTACCGGTGGCAAAGAAGTGTAGGGCTGCCATCACCTTCACCTTGGGGGTCAGCGCTGTAGGATACGGCCGGCCAGGCTGCAAATGTGGGGACAACTGCACTGCCAAATCCTCAATCAGCTGCCTGGTGAAGCGGTACCGTCGGATGCTGTCCCGTTCCACCATCGTTGCCAGGTCTGGGAATGGCCGATGGACAGCAGGAGCCCTGCAGTGCAGAGGAGAAGTAAGCAAGATCGTCAGTCACCCCACATATGCGGCATTGAACATACTCAAGATCCCAACATACATCATCATGAGGCACAACTACATGAAGTGTGCAGTACTGGAACGACATGTATGGTACATACATGGCCAACATCTGTCAACACGGTCCTACAGGTGGCATCAATTTGTCCCAGGTTGGCCCATTGGATATCATGATGCTGTGTCACAGTCACCCCCACAGTGACATGTGAGGACAGATGTGCCCCAGGCACCACAGCTCAACGACAGGCACATTCCCAGGGACCCTGTAATGCCACATGGACACTGGCATCACCTGGAGTATCATGTGTACACCACAGCAAAACAAACATGACCCCCACAGGTAGTGGCCACACTTGCCATGGCAGGACAGCCATGGACGTCTGTGACACACACGCACAACATCAGAGTCCATGCACACACAACGTGGATGTGGAGACTGTCTCCCATTGTGCACATGAAATCAGAGACATTGTAAACACTACATGCACAAAGACTGTGGAGGGCCATCACTATTGTGCCACTGGGACACCCTGGCTCAAACATACCGTCCCACATGGGACTCACGGGGTATGTGGCATGACATACACAAACACCACTGTGAAATGTGACCATGACACATGCACAGATATGAACAGTTGCACATCACAGTGGTCACGTACACGTAACACCCAGGATCCTGTCCCCATGAACACGTGCACAGCCTGGGGGTGGCTGCCCACAGGTGACACCCACAGGACAACATGTACACCAACATACACACAATAGGAAATGCAGCCTTACATGCCTTATGATAAGGTTTGGACAGGCTGTCGTGATGTAGGTGTGCCCCTCACTCCCTGGGAGCTATCTGTGGCTGGCATATGTCCATCTGAGACAGGCATGCTGACCTATGCCAGTCACATATACAGTGATGCGTTGAACCGCAATGGACCGATCGGTGCCTCCGGCCGGCCCATTGCTTTCAATGTGTGCGGGTACGCGTTGTACCCCTGTGCGCGTTGAACTGCAATGGACCGATCGGTGCCTCCGGCCGGCCCATTGCATTCAATGTGTGCGGGTACGCGTTGTACCCCTGTGCGCGTTGAACTGCAATGGACCGATCGGTGCCTCCGGCCGGCCCATTGCTTTCAATGTGTGCGGGTACGCGTTGTACCCCTGTGCGCGTTGAACTGCAATGGACCGATCGGTGCCTCCGGCCGGCCCATTGCTTTCAATGTGCGGGTACGCGTTGTACCCCTGTGCGCGTTGAACTGCAATGGACCGATCGGTGCCTCCGGCCGGCCCATTGCTTTCAATGTGTGCGGGTACGCGTTGTACCCCAGTGCGCGTTGAACTGCAATGGACCGATCGGTGCCTCCGGCCGGCCCATTGCTTTCAATGTGTGCGGGTACGCGTTGTACCCCAGTGCGCGTTGAACTGCAATGGACCGATCGGTGCCTCCGGCCGGCCCATTGCTTTCAATGTGTGCGGGTACGCGTTGTACCCCTGTGCGCGTTGAACTGCAATGGACCGATCGGTGCCTCCGGCCGGCCCATTGCTTTCAATGTGTGCGGGTACGCGTTGTACCCCTGTGCGCGTTGAACTGCAATGGACCGATCGGTGCCTCCGGCCGGCCCATTGCTTTCAATGTGTGCGGGTACGCGTTGTACCCCTGTGCGCGTTGTACCGCAATGGACCGATCGGTGCGCACCCATTGACAATGGGCTTGCCTGGCAACGGACGCGTTTTCGAATTTCGAACGAGTCGGTTGCTGGAAAATCAGTTGGTCACCCACAACAATGTTGCAAAATCATGTATGTCATGAAGTTGAAGTTTTGAAGGATGCTGTGGGCGTGTTTTGGTGCTGCTATTCCATGGATTGGCCAGATTCAGAAGATGCAAACGACTTGGACCTATCACTTTGGACACAAGGGACAGTATCTGCCTCTCCAGCACATATATATTGCTGCCTGTTCCCCTGAGAGCCCACTTGCCTGCACTACATGCTCCAGGACTACATCTGCCACTGCACTGCTGCTGTCTCTGCCCCTCTGGACCCTGCAATGGCACGTACTGTGGAGAGAGCCCCAGCCTTCAGCCTTGAGGAGAACCAGGCCCTGCTGGACAGCCTACTTCCACAGTACAGCAAGCTGTATGGGACACCAGGGGAGCAGGTGAGTGTTCTGTGCACTGCCTTTCTGAATGTGCATTTTGTCTGACTAGCAAGGCTGAGAGTCAGCACGCCACTGGCTAGCAGGCTCACTGAGTAGTTGTCACCCCCCATAGTGTGTAGTGACATGCACTGGACAGGTATGGTGCAGTAACAGTGCATTTAAATGAGGTTTTACTTCCCATGCAATGATACCATGTAGTGACGTCTGGCAAACTGTCCATGGGCAGCTTTGCACTGCCTGTGTACACTCATGTGCCCCTGTGATTGCGACATGTATATGCAACTGTGTCATGCACGGATATGTTGCATGTGTAGTAATGGCCTTATCACTTTGTCATCCTGACAGGCTTCTGCCCATCGGAAGCATGAGATATGGAAGGACATCGTCCGGGCTGTCCGGTCCGTGGGGGTCTACAAGCGCCGGATCCGCAACTGCCAAAAGAGGTGGCAGGACCTTCGGGGCTGGACCCGGAGGATTGCACGGGTCCAGCTGAAGCTGTCGCCTCCTCGCAGGAGGGGCGGAACACGGACCCTGACCCCCACATGCTCAGGATCCTGGCGGTGGTCTTTCCAGACCTGGATGGGCAGCTGAAGGCCAGAGAGCAGCAAGGAGGGGGTGAGTCAAAGACTGCACTGTGTACTCTGTCTAACATGCTATGTGCCCTCCTCGGGCCTGGTTAAACTGCCACAGTACAGCAGTCATGTTGTCCAGGAGCCATGTTCCTCTATTGTGCACTGCCCACTCCTCATCTGATACCCAGGTGTGGCCCTTACATGCAGGGAATTCTGTCACTTAGGACTGTGTCCTTGCAGTTTGCTTGACTCAAGGTGGGAGACAGCATCTGTTTCCCTGACTCTGTGGTGGGCATCATGGGTGGGTCCATTGCTTACACAATGCCTGTATTCTGACATGTATTCAGCGTGTTACTTTGATCTGTGGTCCAATTGCTGAGCTGATCCACCACATGTGGCTGGGGTATCTGGCACACACCCATGCTGCGGGTGGGAACAATGTTTGGGCCCCAGGAGTATGTATATGACGTGTGTCACACATACTTAGCCAGCTGCCTACAGTCCAGGGCTCATCCCTCATTCATGTGGGGCTGGACAGTCATGCCTACTCCAGGCCATACAATACACTCTGTACTCCCACTCCCGTGTATCAGCGGACACATTGTGCACAGTGATTTGACCCCTCAGGTGTCTGCCTCTGTGTCAGTGTGCTGTAGATTAGTCGCCAGGACTGCTGTGGAGTTTCTTGGTAGGGGCTCAGCATGCCACTGGAGATGTGACCATAGGAGACGATACTTGTGTGACACATAGGTGTCTGATCAGCTGCCCATGCAGACTGGGGCATGTAAATGTGAAGTTCAGGCAGCTGTTCCCCATGCACAGCAGAGTGTGAGGGGCTCAGGTTCAGAGGGTAGTGTCACAGGTCTCCCATATGTCCAATAGGTATGACCTGGACAGATGAGGGTTAAGAGGATGTGTTGTGGGGGGATGTACATGTGCACTTGTGCAGCTCCAGGACTTGCATTCCCCATGACCTACTATTGTGACACAGTGCAGAGTGTTGTTGTCTGGCTGCAAAGCCATACATCACTGAGACAGTGATGTATGACTTTGCAGGCATGCCTCCGCCATGGCATGTGTCTACTGATTGGTGAGCCTGCAGGGGAGTGACATGTGCTACATGCACACCATAGTGGCGCTGGCTATCAGGACATGGGTGCATCATGGTGTCTGTCGCTGGTATGCATCACATGCATTTCCTATTTGACTCTGGGCATCCCTTTCATCCGGAAACCTGTACTGACTCAGTGGCAAGAGCTGTGATGTGTCCACACCGTGTCCTCTGCACTGTCCAACTACTGTGTACTTGGTGCATGTGTCAACACTGGGGTGTTGCAATCCAACAGACACCAGACAGATGGGTGCAAGGCCATGTGGGATGTGAGTGCCATGCTTGGCATCAGACTGACAATTGACTTCTCCTGTTCAGTTAGGGCACTTTTAGCAATGTACAACTGATGATGCCAGGGCTTGCTCTGTGATGTGCTGTGCTCACAGTGGTGTGTGCGTTATGTGCAGGTGACTGATGTCTGTCTGTATCCCCATTGTTTGCAGATACATCCACGGCCACGGAAGGGGACAGCTCCACGGACCAGGAGGAGCCGGAGAGCCAGACTGGGTCAGCAGCCGAGGAGTGGTCGGAGGGACCCAGTGGCACGGAGGGCGAGGGGAGCCACACCGAGGAGTCCTCAGCAGCATCCACCTCAGCTGAGGACCAGAGCAACTCGGAGGATGACTCCCTTGTGGAGGCGGGTGTCAGCAGCCACCACACCCCAGCTAGTGTTGCTGTCCCCGCCACCACCAGCACCACCACCGCCCTCCCATCGGCTCCCATTCCCCAGGTCCGTGGAGGCTCCCATGTCCGGGAGCGTGTTTCCTTTGGGCCAGGCACCGCACCCCTGCCCCTGTGTCCCCTGCTGCCCTGAGTGAGGAGTCTGTGTACCTCCTTCGCCAGCTCCATGTAGGGCAGACAGCCATGCTGAGTGTCCTCCATGCGCACACCGCGCTGTTGACTCAGCTGGTGTCGTTCATGGAGGGCATCTCATCGGGCATGTCTGACCTACAGAGGGGCAATAGGTCCATGGACTCCTCCCTGACGGCAGCAGTGTCCCTCCTCAAACGGTCCCTCACCCCTCCTGCCTCTGCTCCATCCACACTCCCCAGCACCTTACCCGTCCCAAGCACACACACACCGGCACAGGCACACACCAGCACACACACATCCAGCACACTGACACACACGCCAATGACAAAACGCACACGCACGCACATTCAGGGGACTGAAGCCAGACTCACAGGGGATGGGGCCCTGGAACACACACACGCATCCACATGCACTGCGCAGTCCTCAGTTCCCTCTCCCTCCAAAGCACCCTCCCTTGCCTCACATGCAACCCCAAAGTCACAGCAGCTCTTCCTCTGTGACCTCGGCCTCTTCCCCACCGATGAAGCTGCTCCAGCATCCCGGGGGAAGAGGAAGCCCACCCACATGGAGCAGAGTGCCCCTCGCCCCGGACACCCTCCCCAGGCGCAGACGGACTGAGGCCCCCACCCGCAAGTCCCCCGGAGTGGTAAGAGCAAGACCCCGCCACCGCCCTGCAGCTCAGGCACAAGGTCTCCGTCCTCCATCCCTCAGGCCCCCACTGCACAGGTGCCCCCACCACACCCTGCCCCAGGTTCCCCCACCCACAGATATACCATCCCCAAGATGCTCCGGCCTTCTCCCCCTGCCACTTGCTCTCCCAGCACCACACCCCCGCTGCGCTTGTCTGTGCCACTGATGTGGTGAGGGTGTCCTCCCCTCTGTCCAACCCACCTTGCCTGTTCCCCATTCTCCTCCCCTGGAGGTAGGCACTGCAGTGGAGTCCACTACCGCCCTGTCTGACTTGGGCACTGCAGTGGCGGACCTGTCCACCCCATCTGCAGGGTCCACTGCAGTTGTGCCGGCACCCACGACATCTGAGTCATGCCCCCCAGTTGTGCCAGCACACACCATGTCAGACACCTCCACTGCAGTTGTCAGTGGCTCTCCAGCACCCACCACCCCTTCCCTGACTCCCCCTGGTGAGCCCTGATCCTGTCCCTGCGGTGCCTGGCCTGCCCCCCGGTTGCCCCTCCTAGTGGATTGTCCCTGGTTTTGTGCAGGCATGCGTAGGGTGACATCTGCCAGTGTCATCCTGTTTGAACTTTGACAATGGACTGGCCATTGGCCTTTGCTCTAATTTCTTCTGGACGTCGTTATCAAACAACACATATGCTGAATAAAGCAACTTTCTTTTCTCTAGTGCTCATGTTTCAGATGTACATGTTGTTGGTGCAGCTAACCATGCCCTTGCTGCAGTGATGGTGATATCTGGTATCATGATTATGAAGTGTTACTGTGCAGGAACCCATGTGGTCCAGGGGGAATGTGTCCTATCATGTGGTGTATCCATGTCATCAATAGCAGCATCTGAGGGTGTCATGTGTTCAGTATTTGGCAATGGGTTTCCTACTTACATTGGCAATTTCATATCTGTGGCTTCCACCCCTGCACATCTGTTGTGCCTGCCATCGTTGCATTTGTCTACTTCCCTGACCGTGTTGCCATCTCCAGTGGACATGCAGGTTTGGGCATCAATGGGGAGGGACTCATCCGTGTAGTCAGTGCAACATTGCTATACAAGTGTGTTGGATCTGTGCTGATGATTCCGTTGGCACATCCATGACCAGGCTGATGTGATGGGAGCCCTCATTTGGTGCTAATTGTTGATTGTGTGACCAAGTGCTCAGCTGACATGATGGGGCCCTACTGAGGCAACATATGGCACAGCTTTCCTCACACAGGAGTGGAGTCCCCTCATGGCAGTGTGTACACGTGTGACATTGCCTGCGCCCAAGGTGTGTGTTGTATGTGCATGTCTGTGTGTTCACTTTCATTCATCTGCGCATGCTGTGATCCCTAGTGTTGTACCTGTTTGTGATGCTTGCTGACTTGAGCTATGTTCCCCCAAATTCTTCTCCCTGTGTTCTCTGTGATGTGGGTGCATGGCACATTACTGGTCATCAGGGTGTCACCCATAGGTGTGTTTGCTGTCAGGGCTGAGTTTGTGTGCAGACGCAGATGGGTCACAGTCAGGTTTCCCCTTGGCACTTGTTGTTTGCCCCTGTCATGTGATTTCCAGTTTGTGTTATCTTTCAGTGATTGTGACACGTTGTGTGTGTGACTGCTGGCACTCCTCAGGGTCCGGGCTGCAATGTTGGTTGTTGTCTATGTGTGTTCTTTGTGGGTGACCTTGGCTTCTTCATTGGTGTGTGACTGTGGCTGGGATCCCATTGGTCGGTGTGGTATTGCCGTCATGTCCATGTACAGCGTAGTGTGCAGTGTGTCAGACATTCAGGAGTCTTGTTGAGTGTCCATGTGTGATGTGTTTCTACACCTTGGTTCCCACCCACCACCCTGGAATAGTCATGGGTGCATGTGCAATGTCACCAGTGCATGTGTACTTCACTGCTGCACATTGTTGGAGGTCGAGGGGTGTGGTGTTGAGTGTGTGCAGATGAGAGTTGTTGCCCGGCTAGGCCCCTGCCTCCATGTTGGCCTTGGCTTACTGGCCATGCTGATTGATTTGTGCTTGTGTAGGTGTGATGGTAGTTTGTTGCTCAGGACACCTGACTGTGGTTCACAGTGTGAACGACATTTAGCTTTGTCATCACAGTGGTATTTTTATTCAGCCCAGGGTCACCACATTGTGGGGGCCCTGGGGGTGGTGCTGTGGTGTGTCTGTGACTTGCTGTGTCAGTTGTTGTTCCTACGTGCCTGTGTGACATGTGTGTTTTGTGCTCCCTCTCACCTGACAATGCCTGCTTGCCCACATAGGGGATTTGGATCCATGAGTTACCTTAGTGTGGCAGTGTATGCACATCTGTATGATTGGTATTCAGCTCTCCTCATGTGTTGTGTGGTTGCCTGGGGACACTGGCACCCCCACCCCTCACCTGCTGTGTATGATGACAGTGTTGGTCTGCCTGTTTGTGTTTGTGCATCTGCACCACTGCATTGGCATATCTTGGGTGTGCCATTGGCTGTATGTTGTTTGGTGTGTTTCCCCTGCTGTCCCTGGGACTCCTAGGTCATCGGTCAGCACAGTGATCATGGTTTGTGTGTCCCATTGCTGCCATGGTATGGTATCTGTTCACCTCACATCTGCTGTCTCCACAGGGTATCTGCATTTGTGTGCCCATTGGTGCAAATATGTGGTTCTGCATTCTGATGGTCACTTCTGTCATTGTGTCATTGATGACTGTTGACGGTCTCAGCCCCCATGGGTGTTGTTTGTCTGCACATGGCCAAAGGAATGTTTCATTTGCACTGCAGTATTTGGCTCCCCCAATTTATGTTGCAATGGGACACATACACTACTTTGCCACGGATGAGTTTTTGGTTCTGTGACCAGGAATGATCCATGCAGTTTGGCAGTTGCAGCTCTTTCTTTGTCAACAATTACCTTTTGGTCACTGTGATGATGAGGGTGTAGACCCCATTGCCACAATGGTCAAAATGTGCTTCAGCTATGGACCCCACACTTGCCTTTTGGTCACTGTGATGATGGGGGTTTAGACCCCATTGCCACAATGGTCAAAATGTGCTTCAGCTATGGACCCCACACTTGCCTTTTGGTCACTGTGATGATGGGGGTTTAGACCCCATTGCCACAATGGTCAAAATGTGCTTCAGCTATGGACCCCACACTTACCTTTTGGTCACTGTGATGATGGGGGTTTAGGCCCCATTGCCACAATGGTCATGGGCTGCTTGCATTGTGGGTGCCACACACATATATGTGTGGCACATGTGCTAGGGGGTCACATTGTATGTTGAAAGTCATGTTCGGTGTTGTAGGCATTTGACACAGCCTACACACGCTTGTCATGGTGGTGGGGGGATGTCTTAATCTTGCATTCCCTAGGTTGTGGTGTGCTTGTTGTGTCATTCATTGTCCATCCTATGAGTGGGGGTGGTAGTAGTGGTAGGCATCCAGCCCCCCCTGGGTGAGGGTGGTAGTAGTGGTAGGCATCCTGCCCCCCTGGCTAAGGGTGGTAGTAGTGGTAGGCATCCAGCCCCCCTGGGTGAGGGTGGTAGTAGTGGTAGGCATCCTGCCCCCTGGCTAAGGGTGGTAGTAGTGGTAGGCATCCTGCCCCCCGTGGGTGAGGGTGGTAGTAGTGGTGGGCATCCTGCCCCCTGGCTAAGGGTGGTAGTAGTGGTAGGCATCCTGCCCCCGTGGGTGAGGGTGGTAGTAGTGGTGGGCATCCTGCCCCCTGGCTAAGGGTGGTAGTAGTGGTAGGCATCCTGCCCCCCGTGGGTGAGGGTGGTAGTAGTGGTGGGCATCCTGCCCCCTGGCTAAGGGTGGTAGTAGTGGTAGGCATCCTGCCCCCTGGGTGAGGGTGGTAGTAGTGGTAGGCATCCTGCCCCCCGTGGGTGAGGGTGGTAGTAGTGGTGGGCATCCTGCCCCCTGGCTAAGGGTGGTAGTAGTGGTGGGCATCCTGCCCCCTGGCTAAGGGTGGTAGTAGTGGTGGGCATCCTGCCCCCTGGCTAAGGGTGGTAGTAGTGGTAGGCATCCTGCCCCCTGGCTAAGGGTGGTAGTAGTGGTAGGCATCCTGCCCCCCGTGGGTGAGGGTGGTAGTAGTGGTGGGCATCCTGCCCCCCTGGCTAAGGGTGGTAGTAGTGGTAGGCATCCTGCCCCCCTGGGTGAGGGTGGTAGTAGTGGTAGGCATCCTGCCCCCCGTGGGTGAGGGTGGTAGTAGTGGTGGGCATCCTGCCCCCTGGCTAAGGGTGGTAGTAGTGGTGGGCATCCTGCCCCCTGGCTAAGGGTGGTAGTAGTGGTAGGCATCCTGCCCCCCGTGGGTGAGGGTGGTAGTAGTGGTGGGCATCCTGCCCCCTGGCTAAGGGTGGTAGTAGTGGTGGGCATCCTGCCCCCTGGCTAAGGGTGGTAGTAGTGGTAGGCATCCTGCCCCCTGGCTAAGGGTGGTAGTAGTGGTAGGCATCCTGCCCCCTGGCTAAGGGTGGTAGTAGTGGTAGGCATCCTGCCCCCGTGGGTGAGGGTGGTAGTAGTGGTGGGCATCCTGCCCCCCTGGCTAAGGGTGGTAGTAGTGGTAGGCATCCTGCCCCCCTGGGTGAGGGTGGTAGTAGTGGTAGGCATCCTGCCCCCCGTGGGTGAGGGTGGTAGTAGTGGTGGGCATCCTGCCCCCTGGCTAAGGGTGGTAGTAGTGGTGGGCATCCTGCCCCCTGGCTAAGGGTGGTAGTAGTGGTAGGCATCCTGCCCCCCGTGGGTGAGGGTGGTAGTAGTGGTGGGCATCCTGCCCCCTGGCTAAGGGTGGTAGTAGTGGTGGGCATCCTGCCCCCTGGCTAAGGGTGGTAGTAGTGGTAGGCATCCTGCCCCCCGTGGGTGAGGGTGGTAGTAGTGGTGGGCATCCTGCCCCCGTGGCTAAGGGTGGTAGTAGTGGTAGGCATCCTGCCCCCCTGGGTGAGGGTGGTAGTAGTGGTAGGCATCCTGCCCCCCATGGGTGAGGGTGGTAGTAGTGGTGGGCATCCTGCCCCCTGGCTAAGGGTGGTAGTAGTGGTAGGCATCCTGCCCCCTGGCTAAGGGTGGTAGTAGTGGTAGGCATCCAGCCCCTCTGGGTTGGGGTGGTGGCGCGCATTCAGGCCCCTGTGTGCATATGTGGCATTGGTGATGGGCATCCCGCCCCTATGGTGCTGCTGTTGCTGGTGTAAGTATATTCAGATTCCCCGTGTATGTGTGTGATGTGTCGTGTACGTGTTGTATGTGTTTTGTGGTTGGTGTCTGACTTACCTTCTGCGCCGTACGCGTCCGTGCCTGTTCCGGTAGTAGATGTAGAATATTGGTATGATCGGGACGAAGGGATTCATGGTTGGTTCGTGTCGTTCGTCCTTCTCGTTGCTTCGCGTCGTCCTCGTCGCCGTCTCGCCGCGTCGTCCTCGTCGGTGCCGTGTTCGTCTCATAGCCGTGGATCGTGTTGTGGCGCGATTCGGAGCTTATGTGCGCCTCTCCCGGATGCTTTGACGTGCCGTGCGTAGCGACGGGTTCGGGCGCGTACGGGAAGCGCATCGTACTTGTCCGGCCGGACAGGGCTGCATTTTCCCTTCCGTGCGACTCGATTCGGCGTTTCCGGATTCGCCTCGGTCGGAGAACAGGACCTGGTTTGGGTGAGTACGGCTCGGCCGGAATTTCTGCTGTTGTGCGCATCGTACTTGCTCGTTCGGTGTGCTGTACGGATCGGTCGGGAAACTGGCTTTCGCATGGCTTTTTTCCCGACCGAATGGTATTGGGTGCGCCTCCGACCGAGATCGGAATCGGCCCCTGAATGTTGTGAAGACATTGTAGATTCCTACGATCTGTTCTGATTTCGAATGGTTTCTTGGTACCCATGAGGAACTGTCTCCATTCACAACAGGCCAACTTCATGGATAATAGCTTTCGCTCAAGAACAGAGTAGTTTATCTCGGAATCTGACAGGATGTGTGACAAGTAAAAAACAGAATGTTCCAGCCCATCTTCTTCTTGTTGTTGGAGGAGCACAGCACCTGTTGCTCTGTCTGAAGTGTCTGATTCTACAATAAACTTCCTTGTTATATCTGGATGACGTAAAACAGGAGCTTGAGTGAATGCCTGTTTCAATGACTGAAAAGCTCTTTCAGCAGCTTCGGTCCATTTGAATCCTTGTCTGAGATTTTCCTTCTTTAAGGTTTGGGAGATATAACTTGTACGGTGAGCAGAATTATCGATAAATTGGCGATAGAAGTTTGTAAAGCCTAAGAAACATTGTTTTTTTTTGATGGTTGAAGGCGAAGGCCAATCTAAAATAGCTTTTACTTTTTGTGGATCCATGGCAATCCCTGTCTTGTTGATCCGGCAACCCAAATATTCCACTTCATATTTGTCGAACTCACACTTCTCAGGCTTACAGAAAAGACTGTTTTGACGTAGTCTTTCCAGGACTTAAGCTACGTGTCCATAATGCAAGTCAGGAGCAGCTGAATAAACCAGAATGTCATCTCAATATATTACAACAATCTGATTTAAGAGATCCAAGAACACGTTATCCATGAATCTTTGAAAGATGGAAGGAGCATTGGTTAGTCCAAAGGGCATAACTTGATATTCGAAATGGCCCAAGGGTGTTCTGAATGCGGTCTTCCACTCATAGCCTTCTTTGACTCGAAGGTGATGATAGGCACCCCTAAGGTCTAATTTAATAAATACTTGTGCCCCTCTAACAGAGTCCTGGATACCCTTAATCAAGGGTAAGGGATAGCAATCTTTTATAGTGATCTTTTTCAGACCCCTGAAGTCCATACATGGCCGTAGATCTTTAGTCTTCTTTGGCACCAAGAAGAGGGGTGCCCCAGCAGGTGAGGAGGACCGAGTAATCAAACCACTTTGAAGGTTTTCTTCAAGGTATTGTCTAAGGGTTTCCTTCTCAGGTTCAGTGAGAGAGTATATTCTTCCAAAAGGAACTGTCGCTCCTTTGACTGGTCCGGAAACAAGAAGAGTCCCATCCACTGTATGTACTTGTTCCGGAGTCTCCTTCGGAATACAGCATATTCGTCTCTCTGTAGCCCATCTTTCGTCTAAATACATTCCGCTGGCACCACAATCTAACAATGCCAGTATACTTTCTTGTGTACCATCAGATAATCGTAGAAACATAGGTAGGAGAAAAAGAGAATTTGAGGTTTCTTTTGAAGTGCAGATTGAAGGTATTCCAGACCATCCCTTCCTCTTCCTTCTTACAGAGGACGGGATCTGGCGTTTTCCAACTGCCTTGATGGACGGGTAGGACAATTGCGAATCATATGACCAGAAGCTCCACAATATAGGCACAGTCCTTATTTTCTCCTCTATTCTCGTTCGGCCTTACACAGTGGTCCTCTGGTCAGACTTATTTGCATTGGTTCTTCTCCTGTCGAAGGTAGTGTTTCTGGTATGAGAGCTTCTGTTCTACGATTACTAGGTCATGACGTTCCTGTATGTTGATGGACACGTGCTTTTAACCTTTCCAATCGACGTTCAACTGACAACGCTAAATCCATTAGTTCAGTCATGGTTTCTGCGCGAGGAGAATGCACCAATTCGTCTTTAATGTCTTCTCGTAGACCTCTGCGAAAAAGAGTGACTAATGTTCGTTCCACCCAAGTGGTCTCTGCGGCCAGGTGTCTAAAGTGCGTGATGTATTGCAGGATATCCTGGTTCCCCTGTTGAATGTCATACAGAGCTTCTTCTGCTGAGGTCTCATTTGTTTAAAGGCAGCATGAAAGGACATGCAATTTGACAACCGAGGATCTTCCGAGGTCACCAAGGGAGTTGCCCATGCAGACGCAGGACCAGACAAGACGCTAATCAGATACCCAACCTTAGTTCTGTCGAGTGCAAATTGGGTTGAGTGGAAGGCAAAAAATACTGTTTAATCAATAAATTCTTTCAACTTATTCGGATCTACGGTATAACGAGGAATGGTGGTAGAGACTGCAGGTACATCAGATGTCATAGCAGCCAATACTTGGCGCACAGCTACATTTTCTTCATGTAACTGTTGTAATTCTTGGGCTTGCTGTAGAACAGTCTGCACTAAGGCCTGTGTCGCTTCTACTGATCCTTCAGGAGGTGATGCTTGAGGAAGATACATTTTGAACAAACAAGGCTCGGGTCCTTACACTATCTGGACTAGACCCCTCTTAAACTATACAACAATCAATATGTCCAGATAGAATCGTTTTCCAATTAATCAAAACGTGACTTCAGTTCTCTGTTCTAAACCCCGTATGTTTTTATTTTACTTTTTTAAACTTTTTTTCAAACAAGATTAAACCATTACTCACATGTCATCTTGTCGGGCAACACATATTTTTTATTTAAAAAAATTCTAACATTCAAAACAGTAACTCATAATGCAACACCACATAATGCAAAACACAATTCATAATACATTACAAGGAACAATACATATATAATACAAGTACAAGTGACCAGTCCTTAGTTTACACATACACCTGGCGGACACTCAAAATTAGTCACAAAGGCTACTGCCTTTTGTCCTGCCTGTGTGTAAAAAGCTCAGGAAATGAATGTTTCAAGGGGTGTTGTCCTTCAGGGGACAGAAAATGTACATATTCCCTTGTGGCACACCCGGCTGTTTATCCCATGAGCAAAAGCCAACGCGTTTCGAACCCTTGCCAGCTTGGGGGTTCTCCTCAGGACTTGGACTTGGTCTTGATAAGTTTGTTTCAGCTGCTGGTAGACACTTTTTTTGTGTGTAAAACCGTTTATTTTCTCTTTCAGTTGTAACTTAATCAGTCTTGATTTGGCGGTGTCAAAAAATCGTTGAGGCACTTTAACTTCTGTGGATTATGTGTTGTGTCACTTTGAAAATCTTTGAAAATCCTCTCCGTAAGTATCAGCTCACCGGTCCTTGCTATTTTAATTTATTATATATATATTTTATTATTATTTTTATTTTACAGGTGTATGTATATATATATATATATTTATAATTTTTAATATGTTTCTAACATTTTATAATTTATTAAAATAATTATTTATTGATATTATTAAGTAAATATATATATGTATGTTTAATTTATTTTTACATTATTTATTAATTGGTTGTTACTAATTATTAATTAATTGTTAATTATGTTAATTGTGTCATTCTTTTAGGAGCGGGTTGTGGGTTTATAGGGGAGTAGGGTGGGAAGTAATTTAATTATAATTAATTAATTAATATTTTTTATATAATATTTATTTAATGTTGTTTTATAGTGTTAATTGTGTGAATTAATTTATTAATAATTGTTTTTAATTTGCTTGTTAATTGTTATTAATTGAGTAATTAATTGTTAATTAATTATGTTAATTGTGTCATGCTTTACGACATTGGTGGTGTCATTTATAGGGGAATATGGTGGGAGGTAAATTATTTTTAATTAATTGTTTGTTAATTAATGCTAATTAATTTGCTGGAGTGGGAATAGTAAATTATTCCCCTCCGCTATCCAACACTTTCCCTGCTGTTGCACTCTCTGGAGTGGGAATAGTAATTTTTACCCCTATGCTATCCAACACTTTCCCTACTGTTGCACTCCCTGGAGTGGGAATAGTAAATTATTCCCCTCCGCTATCCAACACTTTCCCTACTGTTGCACTTGCTGGAGTGGGAATAGTAAATTATTCCCCTCCGCTATCCAACACTTTCCCTACTGTTGCAGTTGCTGGAGTTAGAATAGTAAATTATTCCCCTCCGCTCTCAAACACTTTCCCTACTGTTGCACTCCTTGGAGTGGGAATAGTAAATTATTCCCCTCCGCTATCCAACACTTTCCCTACTGTTGTACTTGCTGGAGTGAGAATAGTAAATTATTCCCCTCCGCTATCCAACACTTTCCCTACTGTTGTACTTGCTGGAGTGGGAATAGTAAATTATTCCCCTCCGCTATCCAACACTTTCCCTACTGTTGCACTCCTTGGAGTGGGAATAGTAATTTTATCCCCTTTGCTATGCAACATTTTCTCTACTTTTGCAGTTCATGTAGTGTAAAATGTGGTTTTAAAAAAATAAAAATATTTTAATTTATTATATATATATTTTATTATTATTTTTATTTTACAGGTGTATGTATATATATATATATATATATATGTATTTATAATTTTTAATATGTTTCTAACATTTTATAATTTATTAAAATAATTATTTATTAATATTAAGTAAATATATGTTTAATTTATATTTATTACTTATAATTTTAATTTTTTTAAATAATTCTGTTTTTTTTAATTATATGTATTATTTAATTTATTTTACATTATTTTTTAAACATTTAAAAAAAACGATATTTTTAACAACAATATTTTTAACAACGATATTTTTTTCTCTCGATATTTTTGTACTTACCATTATGTAGATAGGAGGTCGATATTTTTGACAACGATATTTTTGTCACAATATTTTTGTAGGTCGACATTTCTGTTGTCGATATTGTGTCAGTGATCCCAGCTGGACATTATATGGGCACAACACCCCCTGGCTTGGGCCAAGAAATACATCTCATACCTGGGAGTTAAGATTTTTCTCTCCCTGGAGGATATGGCTCGGGTAAACAATTCAGACCTCGAGATCTCTGGGGAAAGATCTTCAGAAATGGCACAATCGAGGCCTCTTGTGGCTCGGACATATTGCAGCTGCCAAAACGTCAGACCTCCATGAATTTCTCTACCTGGCCCAATCGCTTCTGTTGAGGCAACCGACTGGGGTTCTAAAAGATATCCAAAGCATGATCAACAATTTCCTATGGGGAGGAAAGAAAGCCAGATAAGAGTGGGATGTATGCCCCCACATCTAAAAGAGGACTGGTAGCTATGTTCCGCTAAGGTGCGTGTGTGGGTGCCCGCACAGCTTATCAGCCTTAATGAGCTAATGCCTGCAGGCCTGTCTTAATTGAAGGCTTGGCTCATACCTCCATAGTATATGGCAGTCCTCTGTTGTTTTAGTGCATCTCTAAAGATAAATAATTTTCTTAAACTAAAAGCATGTCATCTTCCTTAATGTAGGCCTTTCCCAGCTCATCTAAAGGACTAATGTCCTCTCCCCAGCACCTCCTCACACCTCATTATGACCCCGGAGGGTAGGACTGTGCTAGGGGATTCCATCTTTTGTCACTTTCGTACGTTTCTCTTTCCAAAGCGGATAGGAAGCCATTAAAATCAAATATATAGTTTAGTTGTTTAGGGAAAGCCCCTCCATTGTCTTCGCATCAATATGAGAACAATTTTACAAACGGACTGCGGGTATGCACGTTCAATTTGATAACATTTGTATACACATAGGTCTTTCTTACCCCCATCATCTTATGGAGGTGAGTTTATGAGCATTTCAACTCACAGCATTGACCATCATAACTGGATGGTTCATACCTACTCCTATCAGCCTGCCTTTATTAATTTGTCATAAGCAGACAGTTTTGGAGGTTAAGATAGCCGCTGCAGATATCCATGGGTATCCAGCAACTGCCAATGCATAGCACTGTTAAGATAGCGCAGGTGGTTAATGCATTTCCCGGAGATACCAACATGTGCAAGCTCTGTAACAGGTTTAGTTTGAGGTTAATATATTTATTATAGAGCAATGCAAGTAATGCCGAGGACACATATTTACAGTCTGTGTAAGGTAGCTCAGTGGATTAATGCATTGCTGTGGTGTGGTGCAGCGGCCAGGGCGGCTGACTCCGGAACACGGGGGCTCACGGTTCAATCCCCGGTGCCGGTGGCAGGCTAGCCCAGCACCTTGTGACTCTGTGCAATAGCTCGCTTAATCTTCCCGACGGCCCCCAGAGCCAGGACACCTCTCTGGAGGTAGCTGTGCGCTTTAAAAAAAAAAATCCTTGAGAAATCCTTATGTAAACTGTCGGTCACAAGTTACAAAGATGGAAAAGTGGCTGAGTGCATTATGAGCCTGCAGCAAACAACTGTGGGGCCGATTCCGATTCGGGCCGGAAATCTCTCCGACCGAGCCGGACCCGGAGAGATTTCCGACCGAATCGGACCCGTGCTGTCCGACCGAACGAGTACGATGCGTCCGTATGCTATCGTACTCGAGTCGGTCGGACTCCCATTGAAGTCAATGGGAGCCGGTCGTACAACGCGTACGCGGGCTCCCATTGCCTCAATGGGTGCGAGGCGAACAAGGGCGCCCCCTACAGCGGGTACGCGGCGAAGCGACTCGTGTCGTACACGCACAGGTAGGGGGGACCCATGGGTCCCCCCTGTGTGCGACTCGCGCGGCTACGCTTACAGGGGGGTCCGACACGGACCCCCGAAGTATGGCTCCGACTGCTCTTTCGAGCCGGACGGCGCGTGTCGGTCGGACTGCTCGCGGCGCGCATCGTACTTACCTGGCCGGGGAACGTCTCCATTGCGCGGTGCGAGTCGTGTCCGAGCGAGTCGGTCGGTGCGGTTCGACCCGGGAACGAGTCGGTCGGAGCGGTTGGGACGCCCGAACGAGTCGGTCGGCGATTTCGCATCGTACTCGCTCGTCCGGACGCACGTACGAATCGGTCGGGAAATAGGGCTCCGAATCGGATCCGGTTAAGCCGAATCCGATTCGGAGCCCTCCGGCCGAGATCGAAATCGGCCCCTGTGTGTGGTCAGCCAGCAAATGGAACGTGTCATTCTAAGGCTAGTATAATTAGTATAATGCTTCTGTAAGTAGCATTAAACACTTAATTAGTGGCAAACACAATTCAGTATGTAACCTGGAACAATGGTTCACTGAGTTGAATGCTCACTGATGATACATGTGGTGATCTGCTAGTCACAGTCACAGTTTAAAACTTGGCAAGGCTGACTCAGCCGTTCATCATTCTAAGGTAGTTAAATTAAAAAGCATTGGGTGATAGTAAAACTAGGTATTTACATCATTTAAAACTGTCAGATATGCAGTATGAGGAAAACATAATTTTGTGTTTTGTAATTGTTTATTAGTAATGTAATTACACCATGGTAAAACATGCCTGAAATGTCTACAGAATTTACAGACCTGCATATGTTATCCAAGTACAGAGGTTGAGATAATCAAAAAACACTTTCATCGCTGTGTATCTCTTGATATCTTGTCAAGCGACAAGCAGAGGATGTGGAGCGGAGGTGTGAAATTCCAGCTGTGCTGCATTTGCCATGTTTCATCTCCTATGCCAGCTTTCAGCCGAGGAACAACTCTGACAAAAGGATTTATCAATAATCTATGAAGTGATGCATTTGTATACATGTGGTGCTTTGGAGGGAGAATACAATTTACATATACCCTCCTATAGAGTGCTGCAGCACAGTACATCACTCGCTCAATGAACATGGATTGTATTTCTGTTAGATGCAGCTTGCTTCTCTTTTTCTGGCAGTTTTTTGATAATCATCTGGACTAGGCCACTTCAGCCTCGTACCTCTGACACCTACCTAGCTATCTCTGCCGAGAGCACCCATCACATGTGGCAGCTCTTTGTTACTCTTGATTCTGCACACAGTCAAGAAAAGTGTACACACAAACATACTGTTGCCACAGATATAGAAAATAAAATAGGGGACATTGCCTTGGACTACCACATATTACAAACTATTATCACACCTCCCAACTCAGATGCATAGTGCAATGGGGAAGATCGGCCACGGGAAAGGCATGGTGCTTTGTGGATCAAATAATCAGGGGTGAACAAATTTGGAAGATCCCATGGTTGCCTAAACACTCTCGTTCATGGGGACTCTATTCCTCTCACACGTTCCACACTGACTTCTTGGAATACAGTCATGAACAAGAAGGATCTGTCCACTCACCCATCTCCTCTCACTCCCAATGGGGGGATGAGTTTACCCCTGGCATGAACCGCAACCAACCCTGTGAGTGGCTGAAGGCCACTGTAAGCGAGTTTGTGATTTATTAGACCTCCAAGGCATCAAATCTTTAGATGAGATATTGGCCTCACTGAATCTGAGAGATTGCGCTACATCCAACTAAGACACTGGAGGGCTTATTTATGAGAGGGTTACCTCACGTTTGCACCACGCACCGTGGTACATGCGTGACGCAAACCTCTAAGTCAGATTTTTGCTGCCACGCAAAGCCACTTTGCGTGGTTGTGAGTGGCTTCAAAAATCTGGAGTAACGCAACGCAGCGTAAATCACTGCGCTGCGTTAGTCTGCCCTGGGTAGGCTTTCCATGGGCATTGAGTGGGTGTTCCCACGCATCTTCCATGGATTTTGACGCATCCCCAGATTAACAAGAACTTGTAAACCTGGGAATGCACCAAAAGCTTACATCTTCCCAGGGGAGACATAACGAGGAGAAATACCTGTTTATCCTTGTTTCTTTCTCATTCTGCAGCACACATAAAAAGAAGAATATGCCTCCCAGGATTGTTTTTGTGCAGGATGGTGCTCTTTCCTGCACAAAAACAATCCTGCATGCAACACAGGCACCCTTGCACCATGATGCACAGGTGCCTGCGTTGGTGCTAGAATGCCAAAAGGGCGCCAGCGCAAGGGAAAAGACAGGAATGCACTGTATTGCCTTAAATACATTGCATTCCTGCCATTTCCCTGTCATGCAGTGCAGCGCAGCAAGGTGACTTGCTGCGCTGCACTGAGTGACTTTCCCATAAATGAGCCCCTGGGTGACTCGTAGAGATGTGAAACCTGGGGCTCCCAGATTCATGACCGCCTTTTAAAAATGGATTTTTATCAAGGCTGATGACAGGCAACTAATCTCTGAAATTTACAGGGCCCTTAACTCTGCCCCCAACAACAGGCAGACAGCGGGTCAATTAAGGTGGGAGGCTGAAATTGGGAGGACAATCACGCACAAAGGGTGGACAGAAATACCAGCGAGACACAGGTTAAGCGCCTCAAGCATAGCTATGAGAGACACTCACAAAAATTGCAACATACTGGTACTACACACCCAGTAGGGTAGACCGATGATACCTTAGCAAGAGCAATTGGTGCTGGAGAAACTGTGGTAGCCCACGGTCTCTCCTTCACCTATTGTGACACTGCCCCAAACTCCAGAGATAGTGGAGGGAAGTTCTGAATGAGAAATATCAAATGTATGGGGTCTCTTTGTTACGATTACCTGCACACATCATACTGCAGGAAAAGCAAAAGGAACAAATGATGGACGAAATGCTGAACATGTCAAATATTCACCCCAGTCACAGATCTGGGTTTAATCCATTGTTTTTTGCTGACCGCGCCTCCCCAGTTTGGACCCAGCCATATGCAAATCCGTGTTGACCCTGCTCCCCATGGGAACAGTCCAGCCCAAACTCCCAGGCCAGGTCCTTCCTGGGCCGGAAACAAGCATCCTCGGACCAGTTTCGCGGTATCACCCCTCATTAGCCAGTCTAGCTTGAATCCAGTGGCACAGTGGGCATGGGACCCATGTCTGGGCATACCCTTCCCACTTAGGGCTACAAAAGCAAAAAGAACAAACGATGGACAGAATGCTGAACAAATCAAACATTCACCCCGGTCACAGATCTGGGTTTAATCTATTATTTTTTGCTCATTGCGCCACTCCAGTTTGGACCCAGCCATATGCAAATCAGTCTTGACCCTGCTCCCCTTGGGAACAGTCCCACCCGAACTGCCAGGCCAGATCCTTCCTGGACCGGAAACGTATCCTGGAATTGGTTTCGGGGTATCACCCCACATCAGCCAGGCTAGCTTGAATCCAGTGGCACAGTGAGCATGGGACCCAGCATTCAGCATTTCGTCCTTCATCTGTTCTTTTCTCTTTTGTCGCCCTAAGTGGGAAGGGTATGCCCAGACGTGGACCCCGTGCTCACTGTGCACAAGGCACTCTTGAATGACACAGACTCCCAAGGCCTGTCACATACCATGTACCCATCTCCTTGGACTGCTACCTTTGCTGCATGTGAACCATCCTATCGGGAGGGTGTTTGAGTATTTTGTGCAACGTCACAACGTCCCTGCGGGGTTTCTTGGAGGCTCCGCTCCTAAGGTGAGACCCAGGCGTTCCTCTTTGTTTGGACACCTTGCTGGCCTTTGTTGCTCTGCGTGTCGGTACCTTCCTTCTCCATCATGGTCAAGCAGCGTTGTTTGAACGGGGCCTTGAGAGTGGGGGGCGTCCCACCCCCTCATCTGAAGCCATGGCCTCGGAGGCTGGGGTTGCCGTTGGACCAGCTGGTAGGCCCTCATCTGCGGGCAGGTTTGATGAGCTACCAGGGGCCACTAGGGATGTCAAGGCTACGTTGGAATGCCTTAACAATTGAAATGCACCTGCTGAGGGTCAATCAGGCCCAGTTGAGAGATACAGTGGAATTCAATGATTCTGCATTGGCTGACCTGCACTCCTCGATGGTAGACATGTAATTCCAACTGAAAGTCCTCCGGGCAGAGGTGACACTGCTGTGCAGCTGGGTGAATGATGCAGAGTGTCACTTGAGGTGCAACAATGTCCACATAGTGGGGCTCCCGGAGGGAGTGGAGGGCCCCAATAAAGGCCTTTTTCTTGAAGACTGGCTGCTTAATACTGTGCTTGATGGGAGGAGGTCCACTTTCTTCTTGGTGGAGTGTTCCCATAGGGTCCCTTTTAGACCTCCTACCCCGGGGGCAATGCCTCGGCCGGTGGTGACGCAGCTCTTCAATTATCAGGACCGAAACCACATTCTGCAGGTTGCGCGCACAAAGGACCCCTGGCAGGTGGAGAACAGCCCAGTGAATATCTATCTGGACTATACGCCCGATGAGCAGTCCCAGTGGGGATCCTTCATGCATGTGAAGCGACAGCTTCGACAAATGGGACTGTGCTACTCCCTGATGCACCCGGCCAAGCTGCGAGTCATGGAATCTGGAACCACATGTTTCTTTGTGTCCCTGCCTGAGGCCTGGGAGTGGCTGGAATCTAAGGGGGTCCAGCAACCACCACAAGACATAGTGAGTATTGGTGTTCGACGCCAGTGGCGGCTCCTTTCGACAGCGAAATGACTCACCCAGGGGCAGACCTACAGAGGAGCAGCCTGCAAGGGAGTGGGCTCTGGCGATTGCTGAACTAGAGTCTCACCAAAGCCACACCACGAACTCACCCACTCGGTCTGTGTCCTCGCTGGAGGGGGAGCAGGCCCACGCCTTGGTTGACATTTTTCCTGAACTGAGGGCTGGCTGTGCCCTCACCTCGATGACTGTGGACCAAGTTATTTGACCTAAGGCCCTATATCCTTTGTACATTGGTTTGCTGTGCCTCTCTGTGGGTGGGGGTCTTGCGTGACACTATTATGGCGGGCAAGCCAGGCCCTCACAGTCTCACCACTGCTGGATATTCTGTCCCGCCGTCCTTAGTGGACTTCACTGATTCTGCTTAGTTCTATGACTTGCTATTGGTCTGGGGCTTGTTTTTGCTTTGCTCTGTGGAGGGGAGTTGGGGTTTGTGTTACTTCGTTTGCATTTTTTTGTTTATTTGTCTGTGTAGGATCGCTAATGTGTCACTGGGGAGTAGAGGTGTGTGTGTGGGGCGGAGGGGTGACCCAAGGGGGTTGAGGGGTTGGGGGAGGTGGGCATCCAAACGTCTCACTCATAACTTCCTGTGTTGCTGATTCCCCCCACATCTATAACTTTCTATCCTGGAACCTAGACGTCACCATTGGGTGTACTCTTTTCTCAAGCGCAGGCACATTCACATACCATACCTCCAGGAGACACACATGGAAGCTGTTAAGTTGCTTTGCTTGCAGAGCCACTGAAGGGGACAGGCTGTGGATACAGTCTATTCGGCGTATACTCGGGGAGTGTTGATATGAGTGGCGCCTACGTTGGCACTTCAGATTGTGTACCAAAAATACTTTACAATTTATCCACGTTTAATCAAATTTTTTTATTCCATATCCTCCAGCATATCATCTTCTTCAAAAATTTTTATCCTGTCACATATGAGGCACTTTATGTATTCGAAAGTTTCTACTGCAACAGATATGCCAATCCAGGCTTTTCTCTGGAGCATGACACATACATAAAACATCCTCGGTAGTGGATCTCTTTTACCCAATGCATTTCGGGCTTTCGATAGCCGTTCTTCAGGGGTTCACTACAAGTATTAAAACAATGACATTAGTTTGCGTTTTCAGATCTATGTACACCAATTAACAATTACAAAAAACAAACCATACCATGTTTTGCTATTAACTGACGTTTTCCCTCTAAACGCGCCACTATACGCGACCAAAATGTACCCAAGGGAGCCTCTCCCAACTTACCTTACCCTCCCAGATTTAACCTCCCTTAACCTGTAGAACCTCCACTAAGTGTTCCCCAGCACCTGATGTTACACATTACTTTTGAATTGACCTGTAACCGTGAACCAAACTCCTTAAACATTCGCCCGTACCTTCATCATATAACAGACCATTATATTGATAATATGCAAGCTCATGCTTTTCAATTGTATGTTTTGAAAGTTAGAACGAAAAAATCCTTTTTAATTGACGTATGGATAACATCTAAGGGTGGGCAGGGTATTCAAGAGTGTGGCCTGGGGAGGTTCCGATAACAGGGAGTGTTGGTAACGAGGTGTTTTTAGCAGTGCCTTATGGGATTTAGAGTCATAAAGTTTGTGAAAGTGAATGGTCTGTTTCACGGGATTAGTTGACGTGGAGGGGTGGAGTCATCTGCTCGTATTTGAATAGGGAAACAGCAGTACTGAGTAATACACTATTTGATGCAAAGAGGAAATACGCCGGGAAGGTGATTACTCTGTTATGTGATGAAGGTACGGGCGAATGTTTAAGGAGTTTGGTTCACGGTTACAGGTCAATTCCAAAGTAATGTGTAACATCAGGTGCTGGGGAACACTTAGTGGAGGTTCTACAGGTTAAGGGAGGTTAAATCTGGGAGGGTAATGTAGGTTGGGAGAGGCTCCCTTGGGTACATTTTGGTCGCGTATAGTGGCGCGTTTAGAGGGAAAACGTCAGTTAATAGCAAAACATGGTATGGTTTGTTTATTGTAATTGTTAATTGGTGTACATAGATCTGAAAACGCAAACCAATGTCATTGTTTTAATACCTGTAGTGAACCCCTGAAGAAGGGCTATCGAAAGCCCGAAATGCATTGGGTAAAAGAGATCCACTACCGAGGATGTTTTATGTATGTGTCATGCTCCAGAGAAAGGCCTGGATTGGCATATCTGTTGCAGTAGAAACTTTCGAATACATAAAGTGCCTCACATGTGACAGGATAAAAAAGTTTGAAGAAGATGATATGCTGGAGGATATGGAACAAAAAAAATTGATTAAACGTGGATAAATTGTAAAGTATTTTTGGTACTAAAGACGGAGTGCTGTGCGTTCGGTTGGAGTGTTATCTCGCTCCCGTTTCTGAAGTGTTTTCATGCACGCGGTACCTGGGCAGACCACGTTACCGAGCTGCACGCCAAAGGATTAAAAAGGAACAAACTTTGTAGAACGAAATAAGTGGAAGAAATAGGTGTGCACTTGGCCCCCCCCTTTTTTGACTTCAGATTGTATGCCAGAGGGTGGACCCTGATGGGTGTCATGTGGTAGCTGACTGGAAGTTGGATGGCGTGCCTATTGCTCTTGTAGCGCTCTATACACCCAACGCTGGTCAGTACTGTTTCCTGGATACCTTCATTCCTGCGATGATCCATGATCGCCACACACCAAGCATATGGAGTGGAGATTTCAATTGTGTGCACGACACTCACATGGATAGGTCCAATCCTCTGCTCCATGGCACACAAGTGGTCCGGACCGCGCACTCCTTTGCAGTTTGGTTGGAACATAGTCGGCTCCGAGAAATCTGGTGCTTCCTTAATCCTCTCACGTGGGAATAGTCCCACTTCTCCCAGGTCTACCAGCTTCATTCGAGAATGTATCTTTTTCTCTGCAACCCTGCAATGACTCCCTTTATTCGGTCGGCTGAGTACTTGGGCCGTATGTTGTTGGACCACAATCCCCTCATGCTAGCATTGCACTGCAGTAGGTGATGGAACCCAATCCCATTTGGAGACTACCAACCACTCCGGGATAACATGTTTTGCGTGAGACTATGGATACACATGTTCTCCAGTACTTTGAATTTAATGAACTTCTTGCGATCGACGGGTGGAGGTGGAGTGGGACGCTTTTAAGGTTGTGACACGGGGCCTCTGTATTAAGACTGAATATGGTGTGAAATTGACCTTACGCCAGGAGTTGATGGCCACAGGGTCTGCCATCCATGTGGCAGAGATTCAGGCGGGGGACGATGGGGGTCGGTTGTATGTACTTCTCTCAGGGCACAATATAGGGCTCTGGTAGACAGACTTGGGGGCTGGACTATGCAGACTATGTTGCCAAACAGACTGCGGAGGGTGACAAAGCGGGGCGTGTCGTGGCATGGTTGTTATGCTCAGAGGTAGACAAGCCACAACTGATTGCCATTAGGACCCTAGCAGATGACAAACTCACTGCACAGTCGGACATCAATGCAGCCTTTTTTGTTCATTATAGCTCCCTTTATCATGAGGATGTCGGGGTTGGGGAGCTCACTTCATCAACTTACATTGACAGCTTGTAGATCCCCTGCCTGGACCCCTCCAGAGCCGTGCCCTCGACGAGCCGAGCTGTTAACGCTTGCTGAGGTTCGCCTGGCAATAAACCATATGATGCATATCCAGTCAGCCAAGGATAAGGGCACCCTTCCCGCGTCTTTGAGAAAGGCCTTGATTGTAGTCCTTCTGAGGGCCTCCTATCGGTGGCCCTCAATGCCCAATATGGACTGTAAGGTCCTTGGAAAGGTCATAACAAATCAGCTGTTGCTCTATGCCATTAAAGTGGTACATCAGGACCAGAATGGCTTAATTCCTGGGAAGGAACAGGTTCCTCAATATCCGTTGTCTGTTTCATCTAGTAGATGAACATCCTCCTGAGTTGCCTCCAAGTGTGACACTTTCGTTAGATATTGAGAAGGCCTTTGAGACTCTGGGCTGGCCTTATCTCTGAGGAGTGCCTCAACGCATGGGTCTGGATCTGGAGCTATTACGGCGGATCATTCTTCTCTACACAGAGCTGGTTGCTAGGGTACGCACCAGCAAGGAAATCTCAACACTGTTTCGGGTGCGCAGGGGCATCCGGCAGGGATGTCGCTCTCCTTGCTCATATTCGCTTTTGTCCTGAAACCGCTGGTGGGTCTGTTTTTTTCAATGGGGCTCACAGTGGGGCATGCTGAGCGGTGTCTCCTGGGAGGTAATCTCGCTTTATGTGGATGATGCGTTAATATATCTTCGGGATTTCTGTAGGGACTTGCCTATGGTGATGGAGGCATTGGATGATTTCGGTGTGGCCTCTGGCTTGAGGTTGAACTGGACTATGTTTTGCCTTTTCCGTTTGCGTGGACTCCTTGAGTGCAATCTGGGGAGTGCTTTGTCGGTTGTGCGTTGTTCCCTAACGTTCTAGAACTCCTTACTGCTCTTCCCAATGGGCAGAGTCTCCATTGCAAAAATTTTGTGATTGGCCCGATTGCTTTATCATTTTTTGGCCTTACCTGACCCCAGCCCCCCCGCCACCACCGTTTTTTCCGGTAATTCAACATACTCCTGTCTGATTTGTTGAGTGGAACTGGGAGGAAAAGAGTGACTTTACACCAGTTGTATGCCCCACTGGAGAAGCAGAGCATGGGAGCACCCCACTATGAGCCCTACTATGCTGCTGCGCAGTTACAGTGGCTCCTGCAGTGGCTGGACACAGCCGCCACTCCTGAGCGGGCCTTTATCGTCCGGTACTTAGAGGGCCGGGGCTTCCTGGACTGGCTTATGGACCCCTAGGGCAGTGCCCTGAGGGTGGGACGCCGCGCCAGAAAAACTAAGCATTATTGGGACAAATATGTGACCTGTGGCGCATCCCAGTGCCATATGCACCCACTCTGCCGCTGTGGGTGCTTTCGGTGTTTTGCGAGGTGGCGAACCATTATAACACTGGCACTTGGATGGAGGCGGGTGTTCTCACGTTGGGGGACCACCTGTATGAGCACCAACTCCTGATGTCCTTTCAGGACATAAGGGGGCGCTACGACATTCATGAGGGCCATTTTTTGAGTTACAATGTTCTGGTGGCGGCTATCTGGGTTGTGTGGGGGCCGGAGCGTACCAAACCTGTCACATCTCTGGATTTACGGGTATTGTTGGAGCACGGTATCGTTAAGCGCACAGTATCACTACTGTACAGTGGGTTGTTGGAACCTCGCAACCCCAACCCTCCATGTTTTGAGGGATAAGTGGGCTCTGTCTCTTGGCCAAGATCTTGCGAACAGACAATGGTACCGCGTGTTGGAGCAGGTACGGGTGGTTCTGGGAACTCCCGTCTGAAATATACCCAGTTCAATTATGTGAATCAGACATATTTGACCCCTTTGGACTCCATTGTATCTTCCTGGATATAATTCCAAAATGCCCCTGGTGCCCCTGCCTAGAGGCCGATTTTATCATATGGTGGGGGCCTGCCCGTGTAGTGAATGAGCCACTTTTGTGGTCTGACACCCTATGATGACCCTCAACCACCACCATTTTAACTGACTTTAGTGTGTTATATTACCCTAGCCTTAATGTAGGGTGGCCCTGCATATGTCTGATTCTTTTCTGTCTTGTAATCTTGCTGTCTTTCAGTAGAATAGTCTTGCCAAGAATAGAAGGTGTGGGATGTCGAGGTGCAGTGTTGTGGGTGGTGGTGCACACATGTGCTCAATGTTGGATATTGAGGGATAAAGTATGTGATGCTATAAGCAGTTGTGCAGAAATATGTATAATGTTATTTGGGTTAGTTGAATTATGACTTTGAACCATTGCCTTTGACATGGCTTCATGTCATTCTTGCTTTCTGACTTTATCTTGCTTAATGGCAGTGCTTGCTATGGGCTTTGGCATGATCTCATGCCATTCTGCATACTAATTCTGCTTCTTTGCGTGTATAGAGGCCTTTGCATGATCGACTCCATTTTCTTGTCTGTCACCATTTTCTGAGCTTCACTAGGTGAGAAGGGCATGTTTTCCCTTTCACTTGTTTTTCACATTTTACTGACCAGAAAAAACTGGATCTTGTCAGAGGAATGTGCACTCTCCGTTCTGAAGTCATAACAGACACCTGGCCAGCCGAAGCTGTGGCCTTGGTGCGGACTGGTACTGACTCTGATGAGAAAAAGGGGCGTGGCTTGCTAGAAGCTTCGTCTCACGTCTCCACTTGTACTAAAGGAGGTGTCTGGGATTTGTCCGGCGGAAGTTCATCGTGGGACAGACGTGTTGCCACGGCTGAGCGGGGGCTTTGTGTCACGGCTGTTCTCCTAGCCCGGCAGATTACCGGACTTCCTTCTGCGAAGTGGGGCAGGATGATGTGCATGCAGTCGGTGAGGTGTCTCTGCTACTAACTGTCTCTTGATTCTTTACTGATTCTTTCTTTTCCTTCTTATTTTCTGATTCTTATAGCCATACATATATATTTCTACATATATATTTGCCTTGATTGTGTATCTCAATCGTACTATTGATAGGTTAGAGTCTGCTAGGATTGATGCATTTGGCCTACCGTGTGATGTTATTATAATGTACTAATAAATATATTTCATATGTGTGAATTCGTGTTCTTTTCCCTGTTGTAGGAGGTTGTGTGTGTTTTTCCCTCCATAGGGCTCAAAGGGCTTCGGCCCCCCCTCCCCGTCGTGTGCTGGCTGGTCTGGCGTCCGTCTTATTGCAGCCGCACCCAAGTACTTCACGGGGCAGGCGCACAACGCCCAAAAACTCAACAGCTACCTCACATCCAGTGAGCATTGCTTAAGGTTCGATACTTGGTCCTATACTTTTATTACTCTTCACCGCCTCTCACTTCTTCTCCTTTCAGTTCTCGTATCACATTTACACAGATGAC
Organism: Calotriton arnoldi; assembly: GCA_963921515.1. NCBI lineage: Eukaryota > Metazoa > Chordata > Amphibia > Caudata > Salamandridae > Calotriton > Calotriton arnoldi. The sequence goes on along the minus strand of CAWUFW010006331.1, from coordinate 340,632 downwards.
ATCCAAAGTGTACGAAAGCATATAACATGCTGAAGGGCGCCCTCCACAAAGATGTGAGAAATAAGGAGGAAATTAGTGCATGTAGAAAGAATTATAATCTGGCTAGGAAAAATAGGAAAAAGAAATAAAAGAAGAGGCATGGGACTTGCTTTATGAGGCTTCAAAGAAAAGGGACAGTACTATGTTCTGGCGGGCAGTGAACGCTCCATTTTTTGTAAATAATGAGGGACCCAGGATTGAAGTTGCAATAGACGAGGAGTCTTGGATCAAATTTTTTTCGAGGGTGTATAGTTCCAGGGGGGCAGATAAATGCACAACTGATTATGACCTACAGATACAAGATGGGCCGGATAGATTTGTGACCATTGGGATACATATAACACTAGATGAAGTCACGGCAGCTATTAATGAAAGTAAAGGTGGAAAGGCACCTGGGCCAGACGGAGTGCCTATGGATTTATTTAAACACTCTCCAGCACTATGGTCGCCTTTGCTGACACAGGTTTTGAATGCATGCTGCGAAAAGGGCTTCATCAAGACGTGGTCTGAATCTGTGATCATTCCAATTTTTAAAAAGGGAGAACGCGATAACCCTGCTTGTTATCGCCCGATATCCCTTTTGGACTCCCTGGTTAAGGTAGTAGGCAGAATAGTCCTGAACAGACTACAAACTTGGGCGGAGGACAATAACATCTTAAGTAAAGTGCAGTATGGTTTTAGACAGGGGCTGGGGACCATTGAGCAGGTTTTGAACTTTATAATGATATCAGGGAAATACACCCAAGCTAAAGCTAAAGAAGGGAAAATGTACGTAGCATTTGTGGACCTTACGTCCGCTTTTGATTGCGTAAACCACGATAGACTCTGGGACATTTTGCAGGAATTAAAGGTAGACCCAATTTTTGTTCAGTTTTTGAGGCAATTATATAAGGGGGCCTCAGCAAAAGTGAGACATGGAATTGGGGGTGAATGCACTGCGTCATTTCCGGTAGAAAAGGGCGTGAGGCAGGGGTGCGTCCTGGCTCCGTTCCTCTTCTCACTATATACCAACGCGTTGGAAGATGAGTTAACGGCCAGGACAAAAGACCCACCTTACTATAACAGCAAGCCCATAGTATCACTTCTTTACGCGGATGACGCAGTGCTTATGGCCAGAACTCAGTTGCGTCTTCAGAGTGCTCTTAATGCATACATTGGATTTATGGATAGCCGGGGCCTAAAACTTAACATTAAGAAGACCTTTGTGATGACATGTGGGAAAGGGAGAAAAAGCTGCAAAAGTCTCCCTGTGGGAAAAGCTAGGATAGATGCAACCAACACATTTTCCTATCTGGGTGTATTACTGGATCATGCTGGATCATGGAGTCCAGCGGTCAAAAGTAGAACTCTTCTTTTTAAAAGGTCAATTGGGGCACTGATGAATTTTTCTATTAAAATGGGTAAAAGACCCCCGGGGATCCTCCTTAAAATTTACAAAGCGAAATGTATGAGTGTAGCGATGTACGGGGCTGGTGTTTGGGGTTATCAGGACGTGGCTACATTACAAAAAGAGGAAAATAAGTTTTTACGATTTATATTAGCAATCCCACAGAGTACATCAGTTTATAATTGCCATAGCGAATTGGGGATTCCATACATTTCAGACCTGATAAAGATGCAGCCATTGTTGTTATGGCACAGAGTATGGACGTCACATCACACACAGTTAAATAGAGAGATTATAAGTGATGCTATGAGTTTAACCCACGCGAACAAGATTTTATGGCTAAGGTACATTAGAAGCTTTTTAATAGACATAGGAAAACCTGATTTTTATAGAAACCCTGTTACACTAACCACAATTTCTAGGAAGGAGTTCATAGTTCTTTGTCAGGATCATCTGGAATCTCTAAGGGCGGCTTCAGAAATGTATAAAAATACAGTTATTAAACATCAAATAACTCTTGTATGTCCCACCATTCAACCTTATTTGGAATGGTGCTTAGGAAGTTATGATAGGTTTGTCCTCACTAGATTAAGATTTGACAACTTCCACCGTTTAGTTAGCTTCCCTATACAAAATGATTGGAACAGCAAGCTTTGTAGGTGCCCCTGTGACGAAATGTCTCCCCAAACGACTATACATGTGATTTTATTTTGTAAATTTTATAGAGTAGAAAGATCCAGATGGATTTTGCCAATGTTGAAGGGCGGGGGATGGAGACAATGTCGACCTGCCTTTCTTTATTTACAAAGATTGGATAATGTTTACTGTGTGGGAGCTATGTCTGGTCTCTTGAAGGCCATTTTGAAAAAAAGGAAAAGTATTACACGGGAAACATAGCATGAGACAGATTGATTTCTAGAACACATGGGGCATCGATTAATTGAGGATGTGATTTTAAGATTTTAGCGATATTTTAAGATGTATATATGCAAGGTATTAGTCTTTTTAAACAGTAGATTGTATATTCTTTATTGTGCAACTTTTATGATTTTTTTCTACTAAAAAATCGAATAAAGTTTATTTGATTTGATTTGACATCCAAATCTTTTTCTCTTTAGCTTCACACCTTTCCTTCAGTGCCACATTTCTTATCACTCATGCTAAACTCCTCTATCAACCACTGTCCTGCCTAGAACGAGCAATATAGCAGTAGAGGGCACGGCTAGAGTCCAGTCTGTGTAACTTCTTTTCCTTGGTGAGGTGAGAAGGGGGACAGAAGGATAGAAGGGTTAAACACTGGCCCTTTTGAAGACAGACATAACTTTTGGAAGAAAGGATGGGAAAGTATGGAGAACCAGCTCTGGTTGTCTGTGTAGAAAACAGTGAATGGATCGACAGGGCCTGTAAGTCGCTGACCTCCCAGTCTGAAGCATTAGCCACTATAAATACAGTTTTAAGAGTCAGTAGTAGGTGAACTGAACAACTGCACATCTGATCAAATATCAATAACATGAGGAAAGTTAACACCAAGATATGCTTACACTGTGGAACAAGAAAGGGCATGAGAGGGGTAAAATAGAACAGTCCTTTCAAGAATCATGTCACTATGGATGATATGAATAAGGATGCTTGATAAGGGAGATGAGAAAAACAGAGAGCACAGACTAAAATGCTGACAACAGAGCCTACTCCGGCTCCATTGCCAACATACTCCTCTGATGGAGTGCAGGATGTTAGAGGTAAACCATTCGACCAGCTGCCCAAATTACATTGGGCGCTCGGGTGACTTTTTTGGTCTGTCCCTCACCGCCAGGTCTGTCTCCAAGGCTGAGGTGTGCACTGAAGAGCACTTCCATGCTGAATGTGGGTGGCCTAGGAGAGTGGACAGAAAGGGAAAGGCATAGCCCGTGTGGATAAACCATAGCTCCCTGCCATCTCCTGAGATCACCTCCTAATTGGTGATCGACTGAGAGACCCTAACACACTGCCAGATGTTGGTGCTTAAGGGACAGCCAATCAGAGAGGTTTTGGAATAGCACATCCAGTGGAAGATCCGGTAGACTGGAGCTACTACTGTTGGTGTCCCTTTGGTCCAGCTCTTCCACAAAAGGACAAGTGATACTGCTGTGGGGTATAGACTGGCTGCGAAGGATGCCGTTGCCATGACGGTTGGTTCCTGGAGAAACCCCAGAAACTACAATACTGCTGGTGAAACAGTTCAGCATGGAGACAAGACCAAGCAAACATGCCTTCACATGGATGTTTTTTAATCGTTCCAGGAAGTAAACTTTTTTCTCACTGAACAGCCTCCCGCCATCGAAGGGCATGTCCATTACAGGTGCCTGGATGTCCCCTGATAACCCAGTGGAAAGCATTCCAACATCCCTGTGGCTGCTGACTGCCCAACCATGGCACAGGCCACTGTGTCACCACATTTTGCAATTTATTTGGAAGCTTCCAAACCGTCAGTAACCAAATTCGCAAGGGGTTTATTTATGTGATCAGCCTACTTCCCCAGGTCCCACGACATAGACATGCAGCCGAAGAACACATATCGCAGTGCACTGGATTAGGCTACCTAAAGCAAAGACTTTATGGCCAATGGAGTCAAGTTGTTTGGTCCAGAGGAGCAGAAGGAAATATGTTGGGGTTCAGCTTTGCTGTTAACAGCCGAACATCAAACTCTTCGAGAAAGGATGTGTGAAGAAGAACTTCGGATAAGAAGGTGCAGGCACGTGATGTCTAGCGATCTCCTGTGGACTGCTTTAGCCAAAAAAGGTTTTTACAAGGCTGACAAAACTGGCTCAAGCAGTATTTAGTTGAAAGGCAAAAGAGGTTCCGAGGCTGCCAAAGGCAGCGGCAGGATTTCCAGCAGGATATTGTATTTAGACTCAGCTGCTGGCAATGGCAACTCAAGAGCCTCCACTGCCTTACATCCAAAAGATATGAAGGAACACACTTCTTTAGAAGGCAGGTCTGGGTGGGTCTGAAATATTGCCTCCTGGGGAATGTATCAAGGCCACTAGCATTTTGGGGGTCCAGGTAAAGTTCTGCATCCTTGTGGTAAGGATGGAGGAGGTTGTCAGCCTCTGAATCATCTTCCACAATGCCCCAATTATCCCAGTTAGCCAAGTTTAAGGCATCAAAATCCAAGCAGAATAGCTAATCTCTGGGCTCTAAGGAAGCTTTAGCTTTTTTCTTGCCGACTTCCAAAGGCTGAATTGGCATCGAGAATGCTATGGAGGGCGGCACTGGCGTCCTGAACAGCGGTGAGGTCAAATGGGTTATGCGATAGTGATCAATGGCTTCTTCAGAGCCATCAGAATAGCCAACCCCACAAGACCAGGTACACCCTTTGGGATTGGCGAGGGGGAAGGGGGAAGTCCTAAATATATGTAACATGGACTGCTGAAAGGCTTTGATCGGGGAGTGGGTGAGAGATGGGGCTAGAAGCTCAGGTTTAAGGTGTATGGGGACCAGAATAAGCTTTTAAGAAAAAGCGAAAGAGATCAGCATTGGGAAACAACACTCCTGAATCTCTGCATGGTCCCAGGAATGCGACCATTTCCTCGATGAAGTAGAGGACTTCTTTCTATAACGTTTTTGACTGCAGAATCCCTTGGAAATCGTTCTCTGTAAGAAGACTTAGCTGAAGGAGGGAAAAGTGGCTTTTAAGGCTAATGCCAAGGACAGCTTGGACTCCAATTCTTGAATAGCCTTGGGGTGCAAGCAGGTACAGGAACCACAGGCCAAGGGGTCATGATCAGGCCTCAAACACCACATGCAGATGTCTAGGGATCCGATTGTTCAGGCCTGGATGCCTGCTTGCAATCCAGATCTGGGTCTTCCGCATGCCAAGGTAAGAGTGACTGTTTCTAGAAGCCATGATGTCACTGCACATTGTAATATGTGGTATGTAAGTGGCCTTGAGACGTTGCCACCTTCTCAGGAGTAAAAAGGTCAAAGCCATAAAGCACCTCCTTGCTGATGAAGTCTTCATACGATTGGAGAAAAACAGGAGGCAGGAAAGAGGCGAAGAAGACCCATGTGCAAGAGTCAGGATCAGCAAGTGGATGGAGCAAGCAAACATGCTAAGGAACACATCTTTGTTGCGATGCACCCTCCAACCAGACTGGGGCCTTAAAATAGTAAAAGAACAGGAAAAGGAAATGCCATCAAACACTACATGACAGACAGCATAATGGATTAGCAAAGTCAGGAAGAAACCAAGGAAGGAACAGCCATGATGGAAAGGGAAAAGAAAGGAGAACAAAAACCTGAACTGAACAAGCTGCAGAGTTGCAAACCCTCAGGCAAGTGATTGCCATTTTTTAATTGAAGGCAGAAGGAGCAGCAGCTAGGAGCCCAGGGGCATGAGAGGAATCCAGGTAAGAGACACCCATCCTGCAGCTGTGGGCTTGGAGTCGTGTCTTCTGAGCCTCAGGAACTCTGGGACCCTGCAAAGTACTGCAGTTCTCAAACACCCAAGTGGACAAGAAGCCGTAGACGCAACACTGATAAAGTTGTCCACACCATCAACAAGGTTTAAATCCTGAGGCCTTCAGAGGGGTAGTTTGATTTAGTTTCTGTTGAACATATTTGAGGAATTTTTCAGTTGGCATAAAAATACCTGACGGCACCACATATAGTCTGATGTTGTCACATCCGAGGGCAGATGGAATCGCAACTGGAGAAGTGTGGTATTATCTGGTGGTGCTGGAAATCTAAACTAGCATGTGGGAGGCTAAAGTTTTCCAGATCCAGTCATGAATCAGGTGGATATTCATATGGTGAGGAATCTATGAAAAGAAGTATATATCAGAATATACAAATATTCTTCTACTACTCAAATGTGCCACTATTACTACCAAGCACCTTGAAAATGTCTGTGGGGCCAATATCAATATGAATGGCAGGATTTTGTATTGATAGTAATCAGCGCCCAAAAGGAACCTCAGTAACTTGGCATATTTTACTATAATTGATGTTCGAAAGTATGTCACAACTCGCGGGTGCGTCTGAAAACGCACCGTGAACACTGCCCGAGTCTTCAGCAAGGCCAGGCATGTTCGAGACTACAGCCCCCATGATCCTCGGCAGCTGTGACGTCAACGTCGAAGGAGACCGGAAAGCTTATCCTGGCTTCCGTCTCCCTCGGCGTTGCCGATTATTCTGGAGCCGGAGTTCTCAGCGCGGAGAGGCGCTTGTCTCATTCCTTGGTCCCGGTCTGGTAAGGGTGCGGTTGCACCAACTTTTGCTCTGATCTATATATTTACCAGTGTGGCGGCCATTCAAGATTCTCTCGGAGTCTAGAGAATACCTTGTGATAATACTTTGGAGGCTAATTGCTTATCACGTTTACTTTGTGAAACTGGATTAACTTTGCGGGCATTCATTTGCCTATTTTCTGACACATGTCCTTTAGGGGATACTTACTACAACTGAGTTCCTCCCTGTTGGAAAGACACGCGTTTGTAGTCTATTGCATGTTGCAGGGACTTCGTTGTAAGTTTTATCTTAACCATTGCCTTTCCTCGTTTGGTAGAGCATGGTCATATGCTCATGCGAGGAGAAGGAACAAACCATTGACTATTAAGTACTCTTTCATGAAACTTTATTGTTCCATTTTATCATTCCATTGGAGAAATGGTACAGTTGTGAAGTGGTGTGTGTTATGGTTACAATAACACTGTGTGGTTTCCATGTGTGATGTTAACATGGTCTATTACTTTTATTTGCCGTACTAACAGGGCACTGTGGTTGAGATGTCCCTGATTCCCTCATACAGTCCCTGTGAAGCGTATTCAGGCATTCTATTGGGTAGGTAGAAACTGTATGAGATTCAGGCATAGTGTTCTATCAGTTGTTAGTGATTATGGAGGTATAGATTTCGTTGTTTGATTTACGGATACATATATATTTGTTTATGTTATTTTTGTTACAGCATTTACTTACTCAGTGGCTTCTACTCCATGGGTCATATCCTTATGCTGCAGTGAGAAAGAGAGTGTGTGTTTCTGATGTGCTCCGCTGTAACGATATTTTCCTTTACAGGTAAATTATAAATGTGTTTATCCTTAATACTAGTAAAGTGAAAGGAAAAGAGAGAGATAGTGGAAACACCTCTCAGAGTAATGTATTGATGGTGTGTTTCTTTTTTCTTCTCTTGTTTAGGTCTCCCTCCCCACTGTCCCCATCCTTCCCTTCCCTCGCTTGATCGCTTCACTGATCTGTGTTATTACAGCAGACAGACTTGATGCTATCAAGAGGTGGACATACTTGAGCATCGATCCGACCCGAGGAGTATTGATCTGACAGTATGCGTCCTGGAGGTCTATGCCACCTAGCGAATGACTTTCAAAGAGCCAGGGGACACAGAGTGGCTACTGGGCCCAACCGTGGTGTTTGAGGACTTTTACACCTGATGTCCCTGGGCCCGACCTAAGGATCCTGAGCAACTGGGCCAAGTACCCCTTCTGCACTTGACTCTCAGTGGTAGCTGTGGACGAGCAGTCACAGGCTCCCTCGAGGTGGGGGGTGCAGATACAGGTAAGTGAACCTGACTCATAACTCAAAGTGCACAAAGTACGAACAATAAATCCATATCCAGTCCAATACTTACTTTTTTAAGAAAAAGAAGTCTTTTATTTCTAACTCTACATATTCAAAGGAAAAATTACGGGGCATATTAGCAAGACCGGCGATAAAATTATCGCCGTTTTAGCGGCAGGAAACTGCCGCTAAAGCGGCGATAATGGGCTTGCTAATATGCGTTATAGAATTCAATAGAAGCCCAGGTTAGATGTGCAGGACATCTAACCTGGGCTTCTATTGGAATTCCATAACGCATATTAGCAAGCCCATTATCGCCGCTTTAGCGGCAGTTTCCTGCCGCTAAAACGGCGATAATTTTAACGTGGGTCTTGCTAATATGCCCCTACATTCATTAGCAATGGCACAATACCCTTAAGGTCGGGGCTCTAGTAGTTATCAGGCATATCCTTGCCCCACCCCCTTCCATTTAAATTGGTTGGGGTTATTCCCCATTCACTGGTGGATGCATCCAGGGAATGCTTATTAGTAGGCCGTGCTCAAGAGTTCCTTTTAGAAGCCTTAGTAATTAGTCAAAAGTGTCTATGGTTCTGCAGTACCATAAGCAGTGAGACCCCTGGGGCAGTACAGGCCCAGTTCCATTCTTACCCGCTCCTGTGATATGGAAGCTTTTCAGCGGTCCAGAGAGTGCCCTTTCTGTGGGCTCTCCTGAGTCCACATCCTGTTGGCGAAGTTGGGCGGCTTGCGGTTCACGTGGCAGCACCCAGCAGGTACAGGGGCTCTCCTCCGAGCAGTGCTGCAGGTTTGTTCCGGCAATCGGACCTGCTCCTGCTTGGCAAACATGAGGTAAGTCACTCTTCCCCTCACAGGTGGAGGATACGATCCTCCAGCTCTCCACTGGAACCCAGAGAGGGTGTGATGTCTCTGGCGGCATCCTAGTGGTCCTCAGGAAATCAGTCAGGGGCAGGTCTCAGTTTGCGGGCTTGACCTACCGGTCACCCGAGCAATCTCTCCGTTAGGGCGATGATCCGAACTCTTGGCAAGAGTGGTACTGGCAGCCCCTTCTGGCATATGGGATTGCTGCAATACTGTACATCATGGAGCAGACTCCTCCGGCGCACTCACCCTCACCATAGCGGCCTGTCCTGGCACATGGGGCCGTGAATAAAGGTCGACACAAGTCTCAACAGTCTTGGCCCAATAACTTCAATGGTGGCCCGCTCTGGTATATGGGGTCACCGCAACCAGGCGATGCAGGCCTGCCACTTCCTGTACAGCGCTCCTTGGCTCAGATCACGGGAGCCCTCTCCTGGCATACGGGGGTCACCGGGCCATTTCTGCACACAGGCAACGACCCGATTGCTGCGCAGCCATTCTCCTAACCCCACGCTCAGGGAGTCCTCTCGGTGGTCCTCCCCACTAGACCTTGCTCTCTCCAATGCTCTCCTCTTCGTCACAGGGCACACTGGTCTAGGCAAGCAGGCAAGCGCTGGTGCTGCAGGGCAGGTGATCTTGGTTACCTGCGCTATGGCGCCTTACCCAGCAAGGAGACTTTGTCCCCAGTCCTGGTCACAGGCAGAAGTCTTGCAAAGCTTCCCCTTCTCACACAGGCCATCCGGCAGCTGGCAAATAACAAATTTTGGTGTCTCAACCTCCCCTTCTTATAGTTGAAGTTTTATGTTGGGTTTCTGCTTCTTTTGAATTGTACATTTCTCCTTTTCTTCTCTCCTCTTGAAAGGCTGTCTGTCACAGCAGGCAAGACTCCGAAGCTGATTGTCCCACAACACAGTTCATGGAAGTGACCACCAGAGTTCACATCTAGATGTCAGTCACAGTGATATATGCTTCAAAAGGTTAATCTTGGGCTCCCAGCCCTCCTCTTTATGATTCTCTTATCAGCCCTATCTCCTTCCTGTGGTGTGTCCGAACCACTGCCTTGTGATCTATCACTGAATCAAACAGCAACACTTTTGAAGTTCAAAGGGAGAGTCCCTTCCTCCCTTCCTCCAGTTTGTGTCTCACCCAGCGCACATGAATGCAGCAATACACAAATCTGTCTACGGGGATTCCTCTACTCCTCATGTCTTCACCAGGCAGGCCTGGGCTTCTCAAAATGGAACCCACTGTCCTCCGTGTAATGTACTATTTCAGGCACACTTGCAGAGTACTTTCACAGGAACCATACTCTCCAGTACTGTCACCTTCATGCATTGTGCCACTATAGACACACATGCACTCAGCTCACACATCCAGTCTGCACACACTGCTCAGTACTGTAGCTTTTCTGCACTGTACCAGGAAGTGTTATTTGCAAACACACCACTGCCAGCACACACACACTCACCATCTGCACTTCACCTTTTATGTATTGTATTTCACTCAAGCATATATATACCTAGCACATGCTTCCATTGTGCACGCACTGCACAGCACTACATCTCTCATGTAAGGTATTCCTAACAGGTATACATACACTCAGTACATGCACTAACCACACATACATTTCACAGCACTGCTCCATCCCTTTACTGTACCCTTTCCAGGTGCACATCCATCCAGCGCAGAGTCACTACTTCTGCGCTGCGCAGCACTCCACATCCACCTGATGTAGGCTAAGCGTGAGTTAAGCACACAGCAGTGGAACTTTAAAAAGGTGAGTGAGCCTGTAAACCTCACTCCTAGTGACACAGGGTAAAAAAGACCTGTTCACTTTTATTGATCACTCCACGGTATGCTGCCACCACTGCGCTTGTGCTGCTTATCTCTTGGTGAAGGCGGTAGCCTTCAACCACCATGAAGGTAGCGCTTTGAGTGCCCCTCTTGGTCAGACAAGACCACGATCTGTGAGACAGGCCTATGTCATGAGGCACACGCATAATCCGTGTTTACCTACGACACAAAAATCAGCATTAGGGATCCAGACAACAGTACAGTTGGACACTCAGGGCAGAAATACATGTCTTTTACCATGCAGAGGACTTTTTTGTCCCAACATGAATGAATTTGTTTTTATTTTGCAAAATAAAGCCGCATACTAAATAAAGTAGGAAATATACTGAAAGCACTACTGCCTTTATCTCCAAGATAAGAGGAAATTGAACAATGTTAACAGTGAGGTAAATACAAATTAAAACAGAAAATGGGGTCTATGAACTGCATGCAATCATATCATATCTGGATTACCAACACTACCACAAATGCAATAGTCGATCACAATCTCCTGCTGACGGCCAATAGATATAATTTAGTCATCAATCCCCCTGTATTGGGCCCGAGCCCCCACACCCATAAATGTTTGCGCGGACATCAACTCACTTCATATATTGGTTTCTTCAACACCCTGGAATCATCTAGGCCATGTTTCCGTTTTGAGATGCTTGGAGAGGCTGAAGTTCATCAATTTTGAGCTACTTCATATTTAGTAACAATCAGGGCCACCCTGTGGAAGAGCTGCTGATATCTTGAGAAGCCGAGGCAGTCTGTGATGTTTAGTAGTGCAATACGTGGATCTGGGGAAATCCGGCGACCCATTACCTCACTGCAAGTCCTGTCTACGACCTCCCAAAACCTCTGTAGGGCAATGCAATGCCACAGAGTATGCAGTAAATCCCCCACCCGACATGACATCAGAGGCACAGATGTGATTAATGACTTTACCAGGCCACAATTGTTCTCGCATGAAATACACTGTGCAAATATTAAAAAATTGTATGAGGTGGAATCTGGTTGTAATCGCGATTTCCCAATATGCAGCTATTACTTCATGCCACTCCAAATCCTCCAAGGGACCAATATCCGATCCCTAGCCACTCTGAGCTTGTCAAATGTGTTGGTGTATTAATTACTATAGATTTATATACAGATCTTCCATCGTGATGTTGGTCTCCAATGGATGGCGGTCGTGAACTGAATCAAACAGCTGTAGTTAGGGGAGTAGTTCATGTCAGAATTTTAAGAATTGGCTGTGAAGAAGACCGAAGTCTTCATGTAATTCTGTGAAAGACTTTAGTGTGGCATGCGTCTGAACTGCTCCCAAAGTTGATACACCTAACCTATTCCAGCCCTTAAATCATGCAGTGCCACCACCTCGGAGAGTAGTGATCCTCACCACAATTGGGTTTCCTTAGTGAGCAGTCTCAACCGAAGTATCAGTTTCACAGTGTCGGACAATATTTTTAAGGCTAATTTATTTGCCATGCGGATGTCCCTCGGAACGGGCACTCCATGTATAAAGTGCAGTGGGTGTGTATTTCCCAGCGCCCAGAGCTCAGTTCTGTATGCCGGGTCCCTGTTGGCATCAAATAACCATTTGTTGAGTACGAGGAGTTGGGCTGCCTAGTAATAAATGAGAAGGTTGAGTGTCTGTGACTTTGACATTGAGAGGTGTGATAACTATCCTTGATGGCAAGCCCATCCTTGTCATCATGGGACCAGCAGCATCTCCAGTGAAGATATTGTTCCACCCTGGATCTTCAAAAGACAAAGGTAGAAGGCAAAGTAAAAGCGTCTCGTTTCCCTATGTGCGATTAGTGTCGGAGGAAGCTGTGCGCTTTATACATTTCTGGTATTGTATTGTATAAAAGGGCCCCTCCTTCATACTCCTGGGATATGCCACAGTTGGATTCCTCCCGACTGAGTTCTTCCTCTCTTCTATGAAGACAGTAAGACCTTCTAGAGAAAATGCACAATTCTCAGGGCAATGTTTATCCCTAAGGCATACAATGCATAACTGCTGAGAATCTTTCTCTTACATTTTTCTACCAAAAGATAGACATTTAACAAAAAGGATGGGATTAGGTAAAAGAAAAATGTTTTGGGTCAGAAAAAGACGGAAAAACAATCTAAGTCTTAAAAGATCTCAACTGAAATGGATTTTCTGAGGATTGTGAAGATTTTGTAAGGAAAAAAGCACAAGAAATGCTAATCTCAGTGCCCAAGGATCCTGACTAGGGGAGTCTGAAATAAAACTGGAGCAACGGCCACTGACAGGGGGTGAGGGAATGCCGGGTGGAGTGGGACTCCTTAATGGTGCAGTGTAGATTTTCTAGCTATAAAAGTTGCATCGTATCTAGCTACAGTATGAATATATTTTTTTTATAATTGCCTATTTTTTTAATATACAATAAATAGGAAAATAGCCAATTTATCCTTTAGGAAAAAAAACGTTATTACAGAAAAGTGGTATACATTTGATGTATATCAAAAAACTAACCAAGAAGTCAGAAAAAGGATAACCCTGCATATATCCAAATATGATGCCGAATGCTAGCAGTCCCTTTGAAGGACCGCTGCATTACCAACACACGCACCAACAAAAACTTGAAATTGTAAGTTCTTAATATCGTGAAACAAAATCATAGAAGACAGACTGAAGAAGCTATGGTACTGAAGAAAGAAGCAATGTCGATCTTAAAAATTAAAACAATTGAAAAATGCATGAAGGTGAGCTGAGCATAGGGTCTTTTCAAAACAAGATCACCATCAATCTGAATATCTTGATTGTGACTGGGCTGCTGCAGAAGTTAAATGTCATAAGATGTCATCATGGATAAAGAATACATTTCTTACATAAACATGCTTCCTCTTGATCATGAACTCGCTCATTGGATGCAGATCTGTGTTCCTTCTATAAGGATTCCTGGAATTCTGCCTTGACAATTATGATACTTACAAAAGTGGGGTTAACTCTGGGTGCAAACTTTTTTTTTATTGCGTTGAGCGTACCAGTATGGTTTTTATCATCTAGCTCTCAAAGTTTTGTTATTTTCATTATCTCTTGGAGAAAGCAAAACCAACAATGTAGATGAAGTCTTATCTGAGTGCCTCAAATACAATTCCATATTTGTAACATTCAGCATGATGATGGAAACAATGAGATAGTGAGGAGGGAAAATTAACAAAAAGTGACTGCAAAATACAGAAAAAGAAAGAGAGAAAAACATGGTTAACATTAGCTTAACAACAGGATCAAGAGAACAAGAAAGGATGAAAATTATGGGCTAAAATAATGACAGAAGTCAGGGAATATAAACTGCAAAATAAAGTTTTATTTAAAAATAACAAAATAAATAATCTAATTTACACATTTGTAAAGAAATAAATTGCTACTACTCTACACTTTAAAACAACACAATATCCTAAAAGGACTTTGGGGAGAAGTCGATGGCATACGATGGAGGTACTGTTTGGGGTATTAAGTTGCCCATCTGCGGTGCAGTCAATGACCTGGCTTGTCCCATTTTAATATCCATTGCTTCTACTGCCAAGAAGAAATCTTACAAATATATCTAATGAAAAGTTTTTGAACAAGTGATTCTTTTAGTGGTGAGAAATCGAAACTCAATTTATGTGTCCTTGTTAATGTCCTGGCTGACATTATTTTTTCTTATTCTTTATTTTGAACGTTTTCATGTAAAACAATTCAACAGGTCATCAACAACTGTCATACAGACTTATAATGGAGACCATAAAGAGGATTGATACATTTAACCCAAGAGTGGACTACACAGTCACTATTGGAGCCAAAGGCTGTCATTATTTATATTGTACCAAATTTTGGTAAATGTAACAATCCTCTTCAGATGTTACGCCCTTCAATTAGTAATCCATCAGTCTTGTTAACCCTGTGGTAGCCACAGCACAAGCTAGAGCTACTTGCAATGTAGTGTACATGCCAGAAATAACACAAGCCAGTGAATGTGATGAAGTGCATTTAGGAGGATTTGTGTTTGTTGGGAATTATGAGAGAAGTTTATGACATAAATTTAAAGACAACTTTGATTAAAAGTCGGTATTAACATCAATTCCCTCATTCACTTAAAAAGGTGACCTTCATCTGCAGTAAATCAGACACTGTCGGCACCCATTTCACAATAACAGAGCTGGCTTTTAGTGGAATGGGAACTTCTACTGAACATAAATTCATCAGAAGTATAATGCTAAACAAAATTTGACCAAGCAGGCACGACTACTTTAGTAACCGTTTTCAGCATAGTTATTGTGCCGGTCGTTGATAATACTGAAAACAATTAAAAATCTAGTGTACCTGCTATTTCCCACCATGATTAGCATTTAGTAAAAGTGGTCCAAAGTCAATGCCCTGTTAGGAATCACAGGGACGCTAGTGTGTGCGGAAAAAAAGAAATAAAATGAAAAGTGGAACAATAATTGACCAAGGAATTCAGGTAAGTAAACGTTGCTTACACTCAATTATTTATAATAATACACACATGTAATATATCTATAATCATGTCAGCTCACTCCTCATTAAACCCTATCTGTAACAATAATATTCTAATGTTTCCATGGGACAACACAATGTCTTAGGCAGAAACCTGTATGCCCATTAATATAAGAAAATAAAATTCTTCAGTGGATGAGTAAAAGGATTAAAAGGGGATCAACTTCCCCTTTTGTACAACAAGTAAGAAGAACACATTACAGAGACAAAATTATTGCTAATTATTATGACATTATTCCTGCAAATTCCTCTCTCCGCTCCATTGTGTTAGTATCTCCCTCAAAACCTGAATGACTCCAATCAATACCGTTGAGTGCGTAAGGAGGGTCTGTGAAGTTAGAGACGGTGTACAAACTGAGGTGAGAGCTTGTTATTGCATGTTTGTCATGAATGTAAATTACTTTTTAACACTACTAGGGTATTGGGTCAAAAAGGTATTCATTGACGGTTTTGAAGCTACCGATTGCCTGTATATTTCTATACACTGGGACTTCAGAAGAGAAAATGTCACACTCTGCTATGCTCACAATACTACTGGGCTGATTTCAGTCACTCAGCCACTTTGTAAAGATGATGGATGGCATGCCTTCCGCCAAATATAGCTCCTCGGTAGTCCTCAAAGCTAATCCTCGCCTTGATGTTTCTGAGCTCCTGGCTACTGAGTTCATGCTGCCTTCATATGGCTCAAATACTTGCTGGAGGGCAGTCTGTTTTGATAGTCCATCTCATTGCATATAAACCCTGTTGTTGACTTTATTTAATCCTCTAGTTGCTCGAACTGCTCTTGAGGGATCTTCATAGGGGTCCCTCGTGGTCTCAGCATAAGCGTTATTTTGGACCTGGAGAGTCTTTGATGCTTCTTCTAGTTTCTTGGTTCTGATAGGAAACAACTCTATCTTTATTCTAGCCATCATATACATCCTCCATGACATTGTTCCAATAGACAATTTCTCCCTCTCTCTGTTCCAGCAGCCACTTCCCTCGGAACTCCACTACTTATACAGTATCTTCTTGTTTATCCCTTAGGAAGGGCTTTTTTAATTGAGGGTTCGACTGGTACTTGAGGATCCTTCTGGTCTTCGGTTTGTAAGTGAACACGTAAGGGACCATTTTTATCCAGCGTACTGTATCCAACAAGCAGTGTGTTCTCACCAAGAAGTATGTATGCATGTGACATATATAGCAGACACTAACTACACATCAATGGCGCGCTGCACATAATATTTAAAAGGTGCAGTTCTTTTAGGGTTCGGCAGAAACACACGGGGAAGTAAAGTAATTTACGCTTTGGTCTTTTGAAGTAATCAGATTATCAATTTTAAACGCACTAACCCACTGCAGTAGGGGGAAAGTAGTCAGATATAACTGTTTTCTTTATAGTCGTCTCTGTGGATGCTTTCATTAGTATGTTATGAATGACTTGTAACAGGCCACTTAGCACCTTAATGTTTTCCTTACAGTTGAAGAGTCTCATCAGAATGGTGGTGCATGCCCAATTCCATTAGGTGTTAATGGTGCATTCTTTAGGAGCCAATCATGAGAATCTGACTATGCACTTCTCTCAAAGCCCTCATAAGTCTCCGAACTACACTCCAAACAGAAGACGCGGCACCCATGGAGAATACGATCATCAGTCCAAATACATGGCTTTGCTATCTTATTGTCCACTGGTCTGCTGGTGATTATCACTGGCGACTGGTCTCTTCGTCCCCTTTGGAGCTGTTCCGCCGCATTTCCAGCACTCCACTCTGCACCGCAGCAGCTGGACATCCACCCATCAAACTGTCTTCAAACTCTAAGAAGGGAGACGTGCAATAGAGAAAAGCATCAACGTCTGAACAGAAACTGACATGTTATAGTCATACATCGCCTCTCCATCACGTCTCCTCTCTATTTAATCTGCAGTATTATTGTGAAAAAATGAACTAAAGTCTTCAGTAAATAGTACTCAAATATTCTTCTTAAATTCCAACAGTATATCATTTTAATACAATAAACTTGACAATATGACTTTTTGTTTATGGCTCAATAATTACCTTCCTGTCTGGTCCCTTTGGCTTTCCTATAACTGCTTACGTAGACTACAGACAGGAAAACATGAAGAGACCTGCGAGGGTGCTGGTAAAGATTGGCAGGAAGGCAGCTGCAGACTCTTTAGCTTGAAATGGTCAAAATTTTAAAACACGAAAACCGGTGCGATGAAAAGCAACATAAAATCTGAATTTATGAAGGACATCCTTATGCCATTTATTAGAATTTAGTTATTTTATCAATTATATTATTACTGATCCTCTAAACCAGTAGAGACATTGCAATCCAATTTTCTTGGGTCCAAATCAAACATAAAGTCATAAATTGGCACCCGCAGGTTTATTACAACAGCTGCAGGTTTCCAGACGTACTCCTGGAAATCATTTATGAATTCTTTTCTTTAGCAACGCAGAGGCATTCCCACATACGTAACTGGACCTGATCTACAATTATGCATAATAAAGAGAGCAATTGTACATAATCTGTGTGCAAAGGTACCCTTTAAAAAATATTCTCCAAGTGGATTTTTTTTCCTATTCCTCAGGGAGAAATTTCTTCCCCTATTCCCCACCAATTTTGTAAAGGGATTTACTCTTGCTTTTGAAGGGAGTACATTTTGACCATTTGCAGGGTGGAAAGGAACCAAAGAAACGTTTGAGAATACCCTAAAGCTCTCAAGTTCGGATGTTCCAAAAATATCAGGGAATCCTCGTCCTCTAATACTCACTCCGCATACCTGGAATGGGAATACTCAATTTAATACAACCATGTGGTAAGGTCACCTTTTGTGAATCTCATGCAATCATAAATCGACCAATTTGTGCATCCTTGTGACTACTGGCCGTATTCTTAGGCAACAGCGGTCATTATAAATATGCCTTTCCTAAAACAACTTTATTTTTGAGCAGTTCAACAACAGATCTAAGGCAAGCAATTTGTGAAATAGCTTTCCAAAAGGCAACGTGTAAGCATGTTGTCAACTCAGAAGGTTCCAGATATGAACAACTAAGGATTTGTGGTACTAAAAACAATATGTTCAGTACCTGTGCTTGCTTTGTCGGAGCTTACTTAGAGTTTTTAAAAAAGGTTAAAAAATATGTCTCTTAAGGTTAACTTTAAAAACAAGCATTTGTAATGCAATAGGTCTAGCACTTGCGAGAGTTTAAGCTATTGGCATTGTAAATTGCAATGCCTTTTATTTCTCTGTTTTGATAATTAACACATAAATAAAAGGCATTGGCATTTACAATGCCAATAGCTCAAACTCTTGTAAATGCGAGACCTATGGGATTGCAAAGAAGCGTCCACCATTGTCCAGTGAAAGCATATTTATTGAATGATTTTTGCCTGAGAGGAAGGACAGGTTAGTTTTACACACATGTAAAGTTGTTTTGGGAGGTGTTCAGGCCTCCTCTGTGGGGAGAGAGTGAAATGTATTTTCCTCCAGTGTTCAGACCCTGGTATCTCTGTTGACAACCCCAACAAGGATACTAGAAGTTGCACCAGCAGTATCGTGCAGGAGCCTTTATGAATTAGTGGGAAAGACCCGCCCCGCTTGAGCTACTGCTATATAACGACCTTCATGGCAGTACACTATGCTGAAGTGTTGTTACAGAATGCTCAAAAGGCTCCTCCTTTGTAGCTCTCTCTGCCCTTATCCTGACCATTACAAACATCCCATCATCACAGCATACCTGAAATCTGTGGTTTGCCCTGCAGGCGCGGGCTCAGACATCGCTTGCGATCATGTGACACCAGTCTGGCTAAACGCAGGCCCTCGTCCATCAGAGTCTGCTGAATGATGTGCTGGCTCCAGGGTCCAGGAGCTGGAAGGTTGATGGTCGTGTCGATGGGGACCACAGGGGAGGGGCTGTGCCGCAGACATGACCCAGGAGCTGAAGGATCAAAGACCACTAAAGGAAGTTAATGGAATTAAACAGACATAGTATTTTTCTGGAAACAAAAGTTAGATTGTCAAGTAAGACCTCGATTAAAGCATCAGCCTTAAAGCTGGACTTCAAGTTTCAGTTGTTCTGCCTGGGGTGGTCATAATTCCTAAACACACTGAACTTTAATGGCAGAGAGCTCTTCAAACCTATGCCCAGATATGGCGGTATATATCCAGAGAAAGGGAGATAAGTAATCTATCCATCTGATGCCACGGGTACTTCTCACTCCAGTTGTCTCACGGTGGACCACTCTATGTGCGAGAGCCCAATTCACTTGACTTGATAAGAGACTTTTGTATTAGAGTCGAGTTTGACAAAAATGTGAATATTATTCATAAAATAATTATTATTATATAATTAGACAGCTGGATAGGTCTGGAAACCTTAACCTTCACGCTCTCAGACAATTCACGGTAGTTAAATAAAAAAAATCGTCTGCTTCATTTCATGTCTCTCTCCAAACTTCACCTCACATCTTCTGCCCCACACCTCCCTTATTACCTCTCTCTCTCTACGTCTGTGTACCTAACCCCACTTTAGTTCAACTCTCTCCACTTCAACTGTCTACCTCACGTCTCTCTCAATACACTACTCGTTACTTCACCTCTCACTACCTCTCTTACGAGTCATGACCCCACCTCTCTCTCGTTATCACTGTGCCTGCCTCTACATTTATAACTCTCTACTCCCTTTCGCTACCTCAACTCTCACGCTACCTCTTTCTCGTTTCATTTCTATATAACTCACCTCTATTTAGATGTTATTCACCCTTGTCTCTACTTCTTCACTCTACCTTATTGCACTGTTTCCATCTCATCTCCGTTTCTCTTCTTCATCTAAATCAGCTCTCTCAACCACATCTTTCTTTAGCTGACCTATTACTCGGTACCTCTCTATCTCTCTCAGCCTTCTTTTGAACTCAGAACTCCTCATTTTATCTCTCTACCTATATTTACATGTCTCATATCTCTTACTACCTCATGTTTCTAGCCACGTCTTTCATTACTTATTCATTCAATCTCACCCTTCACCTCCCCTCTTTCTCTTTGTACCACTGCTCGCTTTACCTCACCTTTCATTACTTTACTCCTTTTTCCCTATCTCTCATTCAGTACCCATATCTTTTTTCTCTATCACTGTCTCTCCTCTCTCATCAGCTCCTTCTCTACTTCAACTCACCTGCTATTTTTTGTTCCAAGATGGTTAGAAAATGCTTAGTCACGCTTACTTTGCAGGGGCGTGGGATTTTATCAAATATCTAGTTGTATAAGGGATGGGATACTCCTGAAATCAAATTGTTCTGTAAACAAAAAAACACGTCCTTTGTGGTGTCATTTAGAGAATGACAAATTATTGCAACATTCTCATTATATAAAAACTTTGATAAAAGTTTATTTGATTATGCCTTGGTTCATGTAATATTGGGGTTTCAATTTCAGCAAGGTTCTAATTTTGTCACCTTTCTGTAAATGTTTACAGGCCCCAAATATGAGCTGAGCAGATCCAAATACCCCTCTGCTCAGTCACGAGTGGGCTGTTGTTCCTGAACTCACACTTACGTGGTGCAAGAACAATGGGCCATATTTTATCGGGCAGAAAAACCAGCCAGTAAAATTGTTTCAGGAACAACCTGAACCTGTTTTGCTGCCCACGCCCAATACTCAGCCATGGCACATGGGAAGCATGTAATGCAACCCCCCGCCAGACTACACCCTCTCATGCCATGGCATACCCTACCCACCATCCTCCTTGCTCCCCCTCGTGGTAAATGTGAGCGATAATACCCAGAGAAATGGGAATACCATGCCTGTTACTGCCAGGATAACAGGTTTGCATGTTTATTCCCCATTTTATGTTGACAAACTCGTAATTGCATGGTAATGATGAGGTGTTATCTAAAGATCACTAACACAATATCGTGGTTAACAATATCATTGGTAAAATATTTTTGCAAAAATATCGTTCACCACAATATAGTGCTCCTATACTTAGAATGGTAAGTATCAAAATATCGGTAAAAATATATAATTGGCATTAATATTGTGCAAAAATATCTATTTTTCTATATAAAAAGAGTTTAAAGTAGTAAATGTTAAATATTTGCATATATAAATTTAATATAATGTAAATGTAGTGTCATTACATAAATTCCACTAATATTTAATACTATATATAACTATATACTTATATAAACACACAAACACATAAATATGTGTTTGTAAATACACAAACACATATATATGTGATTATATATATATATATATAGTGTAACATATTTATTGAAAATATCTATTTTACATTACATTATTTTTTAATATATAAAATGTACTCTTATGAAAACATATATATATATATGTATATATAATTATAATATATATATATATTAATTTACAAATGATAATTACTAGTTAATTATTGCTTAATTAACTTCCCACCCTATACCCCTACAAACCTAGCAGCCTGCAACTAAAATATAAGTAAAACAAATCAGTATTCCATATTTAACATAATTAAAAATCAATTAATTAATTGATTAACAATTAATAATTGCTAATTATTACTTAATTAATGTCCCACCTTAGACCACTACAAACAACTAAAATATAAGCAAAATAAATAAGTATTCCATAACTTACATAATTGAAAAACAATTAAATAATTAACAATTAATAAATAATTGTTAGTTAATCATTACTTAATTAACTTCTCACCCAATACCCCTACAACCCTAACAGTCCATGAATAACATATAATGAAAATAAATTCGTATTACATAATTTACATAATATCTACCATATAATTAAATAAAATGTTATAAATAATTCATAATTATTACTTAAATAATTTCAGATTATATCCCCCTACAAACCCAACAACCTGCTACAAAACTATAAATTACTAATAATAATTAAATACAAAATTCTAAATTACTTAAAATTACAAGCTAAATTTTAAAGAAATAATAATAATGTTCATATGACCAAAAGTAACACATAACAATATATCAACAAAGACAAATGAAAATAATTTTAAAATGATATTTTTAACAACTATATTACTGAAAACATTATTAAAAACATCAATATACTTTAAAACGATATTACTTACCTGCAAAAATGTTTTCTTGTCAATGATATTTGTGCATCACGATATTTGTGTGTCACAATATTTAATTTGAAATATTTAGAACTCTTGATATTTTAAACTCGATATTTTGTCTAATCACCGTTACCTAACAGTAGGAGGTTTTAGGCGTGTGGATTTACAACTCGTAAGTACTGTGCAGCTCATATTCGGGGTCACACAGGAGCTGGAAGTAGGCAAGAAGTGCAAGTTTGGAATAGCCTCACAGTCTGTGTACACCCACAAACGTACATGTTTAAGAGTGTTCACAAACACCTCTTCAATCTCTCGCCACACTGGAAAAGGTTGGAAATTTACTCCCGTAAAACATTTTTTGTCATAGTGGGAAAAAGGGTGTGTAGAGAAAGCAAATGTGCTTTTCGCTCAGCAGATTTTCTCATGAGAAAATATGTGTGTGCATAACTGCTTATGAGAAAAGGCATATCGCAAATGCTTTCTAAGAGTACGCTTTCCAGGCCAACTTCTACAAACTTGTGAATTTCTAAAAGTCGTGAATCTGCACTAATGCAAGGACATATACAAGTAAGTGCACTCAGGTAGCTTTCTTTTTTTGAAAAAAAAAATAATAATATAGTATACATCAAACATGTTTTTCAAAATGATGCCTGAGAGAATTGGTATTTCAATTTGCACACGTTTATCAAAACTTTTTTGCAAGTTACATTTTTTGTGTACATTTTATTTTGAAAGCAATCACCTGACGTGCTTTAATACTTAATATTTGCACCAGATTTTGCATTTATTTTAAGCACGCCAAGAGCTGGAGCTTTTGTTCTTAGGCTCCGCCAAGGGATCCCCTTGTGGTTTGTGCTATGGCTGCATTGTGTGGCCTGTAGATTGTAAAGAAAGACTGGGATGCGCTTGTTGTTTTGTTTTGATATTGACAAATTGGATATTAAGCAATGAACATTTATTGTTGTAATGAATGCTTATGACTGATAGGATTTATTATTGGTTTAAATGTGCCTGATTTTACTAATGTGGTGACACCCTGATAAAAACAGCAAACATGCTTAATATATACTGGCACCCTTTATGAAGTATTAAATTGTCAAAGTATAGGCTGTGGTTATTGCTATTAATGGGGTGCCTCCCCAGCAAAGCCAGTAGGCTTTCCTTATTTAAAATGACACTCCCTTACATTGTGATGTGGCATTTCAGCTGTCTACTAGGTCATTTACGCCTTTAACTTATGCTGCTCGGATATCTGCATATTGTAACTACCTTGACTCCCTAACGATTTTCTTTGTATTTATGTCTGTACTTCAATCAAACGATCTCGCATTATATGTTAAGCGCTCTGATACCTTCGGATCTAGCTAGTGCTATATTAAACGTATAAATAAATAAATAAACCATCTCTCACAGATCCATATGGTTGGACTGTAAACTGGCACCCAAAGGGTTTGTGCTGCAGTGGGTTGGGCCTTCTTGCCCAGTGAACAAAATAGGTTGATAATCTCAATGGGGTAACCCAGTAATGCGCAGAACCTGGGGATAGGTACGGTATAGGAACAGTGGTTCTGCCACCTTACAACTTATCTTTTATGTCCCCCTTCGGGTGGGACTCTCAACATATGATTAAACAGCACAACACTGAAAATAAATGACAATTAAATTGAAAAATATATGTATTTGGAAAAATATTCCGTAAATTAGAGACAATAATCCAACGACATTATTACACATGCACAACAAATCCACGTGAATATTTACAATAGTGACATATAAAGGTGACAGATTGTGACTGTACACATCACAATACTACAAAATTTATACAAAAAACACAAAAACATGAAACATCAATTTTTCTTTTTGATTGCTTTATATCATACTAGCAACAGAAAAAACCCTAGCAAGACCTCTTATATTGTATGGGTCTTGTTGGGCAACAATGCTAGATCAGGAACGTTGACGTTTCGACCCCTAGTTAGGTGTGAGTGTCAATAACATCACTGTGGGGTCTTCTTCAGGACAAAGAAACTGTTGTGTATGCCCCTTCAGAAGTAAGTCAAGAAGCGCAATTGATTGCACGGTATACTCTGTCAAATAGCCCATCCGGGCTTGGAAGGATTCCAAATGTACCAGAGGTAACTTGATCCTGTAGTGTCAATAGTTTCAAGGAATCAATAAAGTAGATTCTCCAATATTCAGGGGCACACTATATCCTAGACCACACAGACCTGGTCCTGCCCAAGGTCTGATTATACCAAAAACAATTCGGGTTATAAGGTTCAACTCTCCGGCATGTCAGCTCGTAGTTGTAGAAGAGAGCTCTCTTCTACAACTAATAATTTTTCAAATACATATATTTTTCAATTTAATTGTCATTTATTTTCAGTGTTGTGCTGTTTAATCATATGTTGAGAGTCCCACCCAAAGGGGGACATAAAAGATAAGTTGTAAGGTGGCAGTGGACAAAATAAACATAAAAACGTGTGCCTGAGAACGTGGAATATGGGTAAGCAGGAGGGTATTATTCAAGCAAGAGAGTAACCCAGCCATCATAATTATAATTTTATCTTAGTCCTTTGCCCTTTCTCTCTCTATTCCTAACCTGTGGGTCTAATATGGTAAGTGAAATGATAAACATAGCAGTCGACCGGTAGTGCCAGCCAACCAATGACTAAGCAAATACATTTCTTATTCCCACTTTGCCTGTTGAAGCAGCATCAAGAGCATAGTCTTGATGCTGAATGCATGTGGAGAAGCCTTCAAAGTCACCCTGCACAACCTTCTGACAAGCACAAGTCTCGAGAATGTAATTGAGGCAAATTTGGCTCACATAGAATCTGCACAAACATTCTCTACACAGTGGGTAATAGATGTGATTCCCTTCAGGAGTTCCAGGAACAAAACACTAGGCATTACCGACTGTGTAGGGCGTAGAGAGGGTGGTTTGGACAAAAGCAAGTTCCCCTGGATCAGGTGCTCCTACTGAGCTATTGTAGAGAGGGTTGGATGACCCTCGCATCATCCATGTAAGGGGGATTGTTCCTCAGGGCACGTTGAAAGGGCAACCTGCTGAAGATGCAGGAATTCTGAGAACCAGACCTGGCGAGGGCAAGGCTGGAGCAACCAGGTAAATCCATTATCTGGGCCGTCAGTGATCTTTTGGAGAAACCTTGGAACAAGGGTTGTGGTTAAACGCTGGGGAAGGAGGCATACTGGAACCTGCTTGACCAGTACAGCATGAGACAGTCACCCAGGGCATGAGGAACTCATGTACAAGAGGAGGATGTCACGTTTAGGTCTGAAAAGTGTGGATAATGCATTTGTGTCTGGTTGACCCTAAGGGGAAACAGCCATTACAACGCGGTTCTTTCCACTACCACGCAGCCATTGCCATGCATACACTATTACCACGCATAGCCTTCACCACGCATTTTTTTTACAACGTACATGGTGAGGGCATATGCTGGTAACGGCACCTGCGTGGTAAAGGCTATCGGCGTCGTTAGAGGAGCGAAGAGATCCTTCCGCTTCCTTCTGACGACATGTGTGTGCAGTGCCTCACACAAGATGCCTCGTCCTGTAAAGGTAAGGGGGATTGTTTTTGGGACTGAGGTGATTTAATTTTAAAAAACTGGGGGCCAGGGCACAGATTTAGGGTTCAGGGCGGGGCCGGGTATTTTAAAAAAAGGCTGGAGGCTAGGAGGGGGTTGCGCAGGGTTCTAGATTTAGGGTTTAGGGAAGGGTCGGGTAATTTTTAACAGGGTGGGGGTCGCGCTGGGGTCTAGATTTAGGGCTTAGGTAAGGGTCAGGTAATTTTTAACAGGGCGGGGGTCGCGCTGGGGTCTAGATTTAGGGTTTAGGGAAGAGTCGGGTGATTTTTAAAAAAAGGCAGGGGCGGTGGGGGTAGCGCAGGGGACTATTTTCAGGGATAAGGGCAGGGGTCTGGAATTTTTAAAAAAGGGACGGGGTGGGGGAGGCCCGGGAACCGGCTTAAGGACTGAGGGCAGGGGTTAGGGAAAACTTTTAACACGTATAGGCCTTTACCATACATGCTTTACAACAAAATACGTTGTAAAAGAAGCATGCGTGGTAAAGGTTATACGTGGTAAAGGCATTCACGTTGTAACGCATGCGTGGTAAAGGCATGCGTTGCAACGGAATGTGTTGTTCCATCATACAACCACCCTAAGCCTTTAGTACTAATTAAATGACTGAACACCAGTCAAGTGGTAAAAGTAAGCACTGTGCTCAAGCTGGCGGCCCTCAAAGAAAACAGACAGGTGGATGTGGGAATTGAAGAGGAAGGTGTTTTGCAAAATGGACCATTCCCATAATTTCATTGCCAGAAAGCATCATAGAAGGGAATAGATACAGCACAGGAAAAGGTTGTAATAGATCTAGGAGGGATGTAATGTTTTCAGAATGTATCATAGCAACCTTTTTCCTGGCCACTGACGACTGAAGGAATGTCTTTAAGGCTAGAAAGACTTTCTTCAGCTCCAACGTTCTTAGGCGAATCGATTTCCTGATCAATGTTATTAAGTGCTTGGGTTGTGGCTGTTGTAGTGAGCTCCCAGACTGAAATCAGAAGAGCCTCCTGTGACTGAGATCTATGGTCTTGGGAGGTGCATGAGGCACCTAAAGAATAAATTAAGGGGGCACATCCAAGACCTCAGGAATGGATGGACCAGCTGTCGAGCAACTGATCCAATGCTATCCTTGGTTCCGCTACAGAGATTGCATGTGCTGTCTGGCCTGCAGATTCATTCCAAGCACAAAAACCCACAATTACTGAGATATCTATGATGACCAGAGTCATGGAGCAGTTCTTGTGGAAGAGATCCATGGTCTCTATTATGGCTGATACTCTCTGTGAGGGATGAAAAGTGCTCACAGATAACATGTCTAAAATGGTCCCAGTGAACTGAAACCTCTCTGCTTATAATAGCAACAATTTTGCAAAACGTCCACACATTTACGCAGCCAGATCCTAGAAGGGTGCACTAAACATGAAGCCATCTATATAAGGGTGACAGTGGACCTTCTGCAACCACAGGAATGCCACCACTAGGCCAGCAGGTTTTTGAACAGGAATCCTGGCCCACTAGATGATGTCAATTGTTGGAAGGCGAGTCTAACAAATTACTTACCGCAGGTACCACTCTTTCTGGAGGATACTCTCTCTCTAACCGCAGATTCCTCACCTGTAGAATATTCCACAGGTGCCAGGCTGGATTCGCAAGCTTTTCACAGCAGTGCTCCAGCACGCTGCTAGGTGATGCCATGCGGCTCTGCGTTGGATTTGTGGCACCCCGGAAGTGACAGAGCAGACTTGCATGAAAGCGCCATTCCTGCTCACTGTCAGTTTCCTGCCTGACTCTTTCTGTGCCCTGACATGAACTACAACTCAATTGGAGGTACAATTGTGCAGATTTCTAATTTGGGACTTTTTTAGATGATGAAAAAGAGCACTCCACAGTGGGGTGGGAGGGCAATGAGGAATTTGTGGGTAGACAGAGTGTCCACCAGAATGAGAGATTCTAAAGGTAAGTAGAGTATGCGTTTGTGTGTCTCAATGTCCCCAACTGAATAGCAACTTCTCTAGAACACCTTCGAATGGAAAGATCTAACTGCAGATTCCTCACTCTTAGACTAGATACCAAAGCAATTGCTCCCAAGTTGGAGAGTCTGTGGAATGGGCTCAGATCAAAAAGTCCTGCAGGAATGGGCAAAAAGCCCTTCCCATCACACTTGGCTGTCAAGGCATTTGTACTTTGTGAATATGTGCACTGACGCCCATGTCACAGCATGGCAGATGTCAAGTACTGTCACTCCATGTGCCAACTCAGAGGTGGCAACCTTGGCCCTGGTGGAATAGGCCCTCAGTGATTACGGGGATGCTTTTGTTCAAAGACAAACAGATCTTAATGTAAAGGACTATCCACCTTGACAGAGTTGTTTTCTGTACCGCTTTACTTTTATGTGCCCCTGAGAGCCCCACAAAAAGCTGATTGTCCTCCTGATGATCTTTGGTGCGATGGATGTAAAAGCTCAATGCTCTTTTGGAATTTAGCCAATGGAGTCTGTTCTCCACTTTCAAGCAGTGGGGGTGAGGCAAAGTAAGTTGGATAAGTGATAGACTGCCAAAGGTGAAAAGGAGTCACAACTTTTTGCAAGAGGGCACCCTGGTCCCGAGCCCCAGCTTGTCGTGAAAAAAGGTGGTGCAGGAGGGTTGCACACAGAGAGCCTAGAGCTCACTGATGCAATAAGGCGAAGAGATTGTGACAAGGAAGACAGTCTTTAGTGTCAGAAGATGCAAAGAGCAGGTGTTTATTGGCTTGAAGGGAGTACACATGAGAAACACCATGACCAAATTAAGGTCCCACTGTGGCATCACAAAAGGTTTGGGAGAGAACATGTATGTTAAACCTTTAAGAAACCGCATTCCAACAAGTGATTTAAATAAGGATGTTTGATTCAGTCCCTGACTGAAAATGCTGATAAATAACCTTTAGTAGTGCCCATCACAAGCCCTTGCTGGGCCAAAGACATAATAAATAGCAAAATATCCACCAGCTTGACTTGCTAAGGGTCTGATCTGTGAGCCCCACACCAGGTTACAAATTTGCCCAACCTCCCAGAGTAAATAGACCATGGAATGGCGCCTGGCAGCAAGGATAACATCCACAACTTTGGTTGGAAAATCAGACGCTGTCAATTGTTGCAGCTCAAAATCCATGCCCTGAGGTGTATATTGTGTAGCATTAAGGTGGAAAACCTTGCCTGCTGCAGCAACAGAAGATCCCCCTGAAGTGGTAGCCTGATCAGAGAACAGACAAACATGCTCAGAAGTTCCGGGTACCACGCTCTCCTCGCCCAATTCAGGGCCACTAGGATGACGTGTCCCTGTTGTTCCTCATTTTCTTCATAACTCTGAGTAGGAGAGTCAGGGGCAGGAAGGCATACAGCAGCCCTGTGCTCCACACCAGTCCAAATGCATCTCCTAGGGAAGATCTTAGTGGTAACTCCAATACACAAATACTTGGACACTGCACAGTCTCAGCAGTGGTAAAAAGATCTAGCCATGGGTCTTCTCATTTTTGGAAGACACCATGTGCCACCTCGGAGTGCAACTGCCATTCGTGATCTGCCAGAAAACCGTGACTGAGGTTCTCTGACTTGGCGTTCAGTGGTCCCATCATGTGTTTCACAATCAGGGAGATGCCCTGATATTCCAACAACCTTCAAAGGCGCAAAGATTCCTGGCACAGGACCCAGGGTCCTACAGCACCTTGCTTGTTGCAGTTCTACATGGTGGTGATATCCGTAAGAACCTGTACAACCCTCCCTGGGACAGTAGGTAGGCCTTCAATGTCAGACGAATGCCACACAACTCCAACAGACTGATATGAAGGTAGTTTTCTACTAGAGACCAGAGTCTTCTGATCTCCACCTCTCCCAGATGACATCCATAACCCAACAGTGATGCCACTGTCACCACAGTCAGCTCTGGGTGGGGAAGAGAGAAGGTTCTGCCCCCGGTCAGGGTGAGGACCAAGGCTGAAACATTGGGATCATAGCCCAAATGTCCTGGGCTCGTTGCAACGGAGGAAAGGCCCTGAACTGCACTGTATCCAAGACAGCGCCAATATAAGGAAAGAGTCATTAATCGAGAACTCCAACAATATCAGGAGGTTCACTGTCTTCTGGAGGATGTCAAGACTGACTGTGGCAGCCTGCCTTCAACAGCCAACCCTCGAGGTAGGAGAAAACTGGTATTCCCAACCTGCTAAGACGGGCATTGACCTCTGCCATCACCTTTGTGAACAAGTGAGTGGCACTGGTAAGGCCGAAGGGGAGCACAGAAAACTGAAAATGCCCTTGGCCAAACTTGATCTGTAGGTAAAATCTGTGGGACTGTAAAACAGGCAGATGAAATTATGCATCATGAAGGTCCATGACTACCCTCTAGTCACCTGTATCCAGGGCAGATAGATCCTGGGCCAGTGTAGGCATTTTGAATTTGTCCTTCAGCAGGAAGGCAATTAGAGGGCAAAGGTCTAAAATCAGAAGGACTCCATCCTTCTTCGGCACGGGGATATAGCAGAAGTAGCAATCCATCCCTATTTCTGAGTCTAGAACCCTCATGATTGCCCGTTTGGACAGTAAAGCTTCACATCTCTTGCAGTGAGGTGGATAGGTGCTCCTCTGAAAGCTGAACTGACATGTGAGGACTAAGTGGTGGATCAGAAAGAACCTGAAGAGAACAGTCCTGCTGGACTACCAGGAGAACCCACCTCTTGGATATGACGTATTGCCACCTTGGAAGAAAATCTTGCAGCTTCAAGGATGATGCCACAGTGGAGGGGGTCTGGGAATCGGTGCCTCTGGTGACCTGAGTGTTGCCTGCCTCATCCTTGTCCCTGGCCACAAAAGGACTGGTGTGACTGCAGCATGGGCGTGGGGGCATGGAATTACCTATACAACAACCCTCTGGAGTATTCTCGGAAGAGTCAAAGCTAATGAGGAACCTATCTGGCAGGGGACGAAAGGCCCAAAGAATGTGCAGTGGCCATGCTTTCCCTGAGTCATTGTCGGGCTTTTGTGGCAAATAGAAAGTATCCATCAAAAGGCATATCCATATGGGATGCCTGACAACTCCAGAAAAACCTGTGGATTGTATCCACACATTGCTCGCATTAAGCAATCTGTAGTCCAGACCGGTACCAATCACATATTTGGCTGCATCCTGCCAATCTTGAAAGGTTTGAACAAGGAGGCCCTAAAGTCTTCTGGGACTGCTGACATGATCTCCCTGGGCATGTCCCACAGGGCATGTGTATAACAGCCGAGTAGACGAACTGCATTGAGCTACCTTAAGGCTAGGCTGGCCAAACATTACATTTGTTTCCCGAACACCGCACTCCTTTCTGACCCCATGTTCGGGGGTTGTGGGGAATAAATTAGGATTCATCTTGCTGGTGGAAACTTGGACCAGTAAACTCTCAATGGTAGGATTCTGCGTATGAAAATGAGGGCTACCAGGCAATGGTCTTTGGCGTCTGGACACATCCCTGTTCACCGGTGGGCAAGAGCACAGCTTGGACCCAGTGCCCATTAGAGTGTCATTTAGGGCTCTGTTCAATGGGAGTAAAGGCTCAGTAGAAGCAGGTCCAGGTTGCAAAACCTTTGTATGGATGTGTGTCTTAACTTCAACAGAAGCTAATAGTAGGTCCTGGACTTCAGCAGCGCGCGTAATTACCACATCAAAGGAAGCACTCTCTCTTGCTCGTGGCCCAAGGAGGGAAATTAACACTGTATCAGCAGAAGTATCAAGCACATTGGCCTCCTGTAAGTCCATGCACAAACTCATCATCATACTGTGGGGGAAAGTCTGAGATTGCTTCACATGATGATACTGTATCATTTATGTTTTCCAACTGCAAATTATATGTATGTGATGAAAATCAAATAAAAAATTTTTTTTTTTTAAATGTGTGGGGAAAATCATCCTCATCATCAACAAAAAGCTGATGGAGCCTCTGAGGATGGCTCTGCTGTAGTGGGAGTGTATTATTGTCTGAATCAGGCTGTACGAGACCCAGGTGCATTGGAGTAGAGTTGGAGAGCAACCTCGGTTGGGGTCAAGACAGATTTGGCTCTGGGTCAGACACAGGAGTCTGTATTGGATCCACCTCCAGCACTGGCGAGGTAGGGAATGGCACTGATAAAAGATGGGCCAGTGCAGGTCGGCGCTGAAGTTGGTGGGAAACCTAAGATGGGTTACAGGGGCTCAGATGCTACAGAGGATGGATATGCCAGCGGTAACCAGAATGGAGGCCCCTGTGGATCTCTAGGGCTCGAAGAGGTGCCATAGCGAGACAGACGATTGTCAGAAATATGGAACATGGCTTCCTTAAAGGCATCAACCTGCTAAGGTGTCGCAGATGGCCCGGAGAATTCTGGGCACATGTGGATCAACTGAGGAATCAGCTTTTCAGTCGGGGTTTGGGAGAAAGATCTTGTGGAACCTTGACACTCTAATGACTTCTCTTTAGGGGTTGAATCCCACTTTGCCTTCTTGTGTTTCCTTCTCGATTTGGACTTCAACCTACTGGATGACTTCGACCATTAAAAAGAGAGCTGGAATGGGTCCATGCCCTCAACTTGGAAAGGGAGTAGGACTTCACGAGGTCTGTGACTTCTCTCGATGTTTGGCGACATACACCTTTGCTTCACGATCTGGATCGCCTTCGGGTGTATGATAGCACACTCATCGCAGGAACTGGAGTCATGCCCGAGCCCAAACACCAAAGTTAAACCACATGCAGGTCTGTTACCAACATCTGTTTACGATAGTCCTGGTTTCAATCATGTCGTTTAGGTTTTCCCTTGCATACTGGATTTAAATTTGAAAAGGTCATCAAAACTGCCAAAAAAGGGAGCGAAACTCCAGATCCATATTCAAAGGTGCAGAAAGAAAGGAACTGATGTTGGCCCACAGTGGTGGCGGCCTACACATGGCTCCACTTACTTCTGGGGTGGAACAAGCCAACACAGAGCTGCACAGCGCCACCTAGTGGCATGCCTGGGCACTGCTATGATAAGCTTCCTGATCCAATCAGGCTCCTATGGAATATTCTACAGATTAATAATATGCAGTTAGAAATAGCCATCCGAAGGTGTTCTAGAGAAGTTGCTCTTCAACTGGGGATAAGCAGAAACACATGCATGCAAGCACACACACACACACACACACACACACAAATTGGGAGGTTTAATGATGATACATGCACAGGAGGCTGAGGCTGGGTGGTCATCTTTTCCCACACTCCGTCTTAGGACACTGGATTTCCGTGGAAAGATAATTAACCTCCTCACCATGGTACTAGAGACCCCAGTAGATCTAGATGCAAAGCAATGCTGCTGACTATTTGTTTTATAAAAGAACAATAAACTCTTCTCTGACACCTAGCAGTGAAGGGGGTTGTATACACCAGTCGTTGCGGCCTACAAAAATTCATAAAGGTGTGGAGCCAATGCAAAAAATGTCATAAACATAAGGGAACCTCCCGATTAATTATGACTCTGCTAGTGGACCATTTTTGATGCTCTGTGTACATGCTACAAGCTTGACTAAGAACACTACTGATTAATGCCTAACCCTCTCTATGATTCTCTTGAATATCTATTTTTCCCTGATGGGAGATCTTATTACACATCTATACTTAAAGGAGATCGCAAATCTGGACATCTGACAGTTTATATGTGCCTTTTCTAAAACGAACACCTGCATATTTCCAGACAGCAGAGCCCCCTTTACTGCATTTGTGAGGTTCTGAAATAACTCTAGTAGAACCAATGTTCCATTATGATGAAAGTCTATTCGCACCTCAGGAATAAACCTAGGATTGGTACGCAAGATAAATCTCTCTGTGGGTAACCTTAGAATTATCTTTAATGGTATATTTATGACGCTGACCTCTCTCTGGGTGGTGGGCGCCAAAGGAAGAGCAACTTTCAATAAAAAACACTCTGGCCTTATTACAAACTTGGTGGTCCATGGACCACCGTACCGGCGGTAGCGGTCCGACCGTGGAGAGCTCGGCGGTCGGACCGCCGTATTTCGAGTTGGGCAGAGTGCCTATGCAAAGACCGCGGCTGAACCGCCGAGACAGCCAGCAGACTTCCGACCGCCGGGTTTGCTGCCCAGGAAAGACAGCCGCCATAGGGCAGTCCAGGGGAGCTGCACTGCCGTCCGTATTACGAGTTACCTTTTCCATGAGCTGACTGTGGCAGTTTGACCGTCTGCTTCAAAGTGGCAACAACAAAGGATTTGGGGTGTGTACTCACTCCTTTCTTGTTCTTCCGGGCAGAGTCCTACGTGGATCCCTTTCTTCAGGTACCCCCTTCACAGCAGGATCTTTACCCCGAGGATTACGACCCTGTTTGCGATGATCTACAGGTGAGTTCTTTTCGTACCATATACCCATTGCCTGTACTAGCCACATATGGGCCGGACTCCGGAAATGGGTAGATGGTATATTTCCACATGTATAATGCATATGTATGCATTCAACACATATGCAATGGAAATGCACACACAGGCATCTTTATATTCGGAAAAAGTACTTACCACCGTCACATGATTTCCGCATCCACACCGCCGGCACCGTGGTCAACTCATAATACGGTGGGCGCAGGCGCAGTTCTCGGGCGGTCAGACCATCAAACTCGTAATCAGGCCTTCAGTGTCTGCTCTTTAAACAATCTCACATGGGCCTTCCTTAAGCTGACCAAGGATAGTGCTTATGTCTCTCTTTTGGCACCACACTGGTGGAAATGTTCTTAACAAGGAAGGAATATCAGGAATTCCTTGGTGATCCTGCAGGAGAACACCAGTGGTCTATCTAGTGAAAGCCAGAATGTTGAAGTGGCTGACCGGTGTACTTAATGCAAGTGTGCTTGATTCTAGATTTGGCCTGATGCAGAAGATAGGGCAGACTCAAGTGAGGCATAGTACATACCGTATGCAAACTTTTCTACATACACCAAACTAAAAAACATTTCTTATTAAGCTTGTTATGCCTTGGTTTTGAGGTTGCTCTGTTCAGTGCAAGTTTCGGACAACAATCCAGAGGAATATATAAGCTGGCAAATTGATTGAAAATACATCTCCCATTGATCGTGGTTTCAAATATCAGCTAGGAAATAATTGCTATTTCTTGTTGGCCGCTTTTGAAAAGAGGTCAAGATTTGGCTGGCACCATAGATTACACACTATATCCAGCTATGGTTGGTTCAGCTTCCACATGTGACAATATTCTGCTTTCCACTTTCATTCTAAATAAGTTCTGCTTCTTCTGACGGAACAGGGGACATGTCCCCCCATTCGCTCCCGTAAAACCTGAAGGTGGTGTAGTCATTCCTTATGAGATTCCTTGAGCCTGCAAACCTAGGCAAAAACCACAGAAGGCCTCTCCTGATGGCTATGAGCGCTACAACATTTTCATGAAGTTGCTTGTCTGGCAGAGACCAGTGGCCTTTTGCAGCTAATTCCTGATGGTGAGCACCCCAGCTCTCCAGAGACCCATCCAGTGAAGACACCTTGCTCTTGGGTGTAATGGTGATCTAGTCGTCAAAAGTTCAGGAGACCTATAGCCATTGGGCATCTACCTCCTTCTGGCTTGGAGGTATTGGTAGGGGCAATAGGGGATGAGAGAAATGTAGGAAGAGGTAATTTATTGCAGTGATTTGTACAAGTACGCAGATGCATGGAGCAACATTTGGAACTGTTGTTACATAGTTTGATGGCATTTAATTTTTTCTGCTAATGAGAAGGCTTTCTATGTAGTGGTGTTCAGAATCACCCCACAAAACTGAATCTGAGTGGATGGAGAATACTTGATGCCCTTTCGCCACTGGTGACAGACATTTAGTAAAAGATTGTGGGGGAGATTTCAGATGAAAGGGTAGGATTGTTAGAGTGGGGACCAGCAATCTCATATTGCTGGAACTTGTGATGTGTGGGCTGAATTGGGATATGTCTATTACCTTTTTGAATATTTCTTATGAGGCTCATTGGGTCCTGCAGCACTGGTGATTCAAGATAATGGGTATCTTCATAATATGAATCATACTTATGCTTATAATACTGGTGCCATTAACAAAACCGTGCATCATCCTAGTCACAGACGTAAGGGGGACAGGTACGCTGTCCTTGTTGGTCTGCATCATCTACCTGTTCCTCATGCTGGTCTGC
Organism: Calotriton arnoldi; assembly: GCA_963921515.1. NCBI lineage: Eukaryota > Metazoa > Chordata > Amphibia > Caudata > Salamandridae > Calotriton > Calotriton arnoldi. The sequence goes on along the minus strand of CAWUFW010006331.1, from coordinate 304,573 downwards.
TAAATCCTCTTCTTCTTCCTCGTCCTCTCATTTGAAGCTCAGTTAGGTAGAACTGGTGATGAGATTAAAGGGGGCCTCTTCCCCGGACTAATCTTCAACTTCTGTGTCCAAAGTTGCAGGACAGGCTGAGAAGAGACCTTATTAGCTCAGATATCCTCAAGTAGAAGGAGGGAGGTAATGCCTTCATCTGATATCGCAGTAATGCAGCTTTTCATTTGGAGCTGCGTTGCAGAGGACATCAACTGTAAAATATTGTTAATGCTGGTCAAAAAAGAATGTATCATGATGGCGTTGCCCTCAGCAGTGGTGCCACAGAGATGGGCATGCCAGTGAGGGAGTCTGACAATGGATGGTCAGGTTAGAGGGAGCCACTAACCCAGGGCACTGGCAATAAGATCTTCAACTGAGGTGCAATGTCAATGATGGAATAGTAACTTTGTCAGTGAACAGCAAGGTGGAAATGTGTTTCATCACTGTGTCTGACAACAGAGCGGTTGTTAGTGATGATGTCTACTTTGATGGAACCTTGGTCAGCTTGACAAATGACTCTCAGGGTGAGTCTGAATGCCTATCTTACGCCTTATCAGACATCTTAAGAGGCTTCACAGGGGAACAGAAGTCAATACAGGTAAGTCCTCTGACAAGACAGCTTTGTGAGTGCCCAAACTGTCCATGTGGTGTCTCTACTGTGTATTTTTGATAATGCAAGAGGAGCACCCTGCGTAGATTCATCCCATAGAAAAGGTGTTTCTTAGACCTGGCTTTCATCTAGGGTCAGATCAGTACTTAGCCTGCATGCTCCTTGAGAGTTTTAGTTGAGCACTTTTGGCAGATCTTGTCTGTCACCTTATGGGAGGGATACAGGCAATAAATACACACCTCCTGGGGATACTCAGTACAGAGTATCTTTTATACACAGGCGCCACAAGGCTTACATAGGGCCTCCTACGGATTGTCTTACAAGATGCTGAAAGCCATATATTCCATTGGTCCAAACCTCAATGTCAAAATGGCTCTGCAATAGAGGCTGCTGAAAGCTTCAGATAAACCCAGGAAGAAAAAATGAGAATTTAACAAGAAAAAAGGATGATTGCAAAAGAATAAGGCAGAACTTTGAGGCGGTTCCCTTCAAACTGGATGTGCAGTAAAAGTCTGAAGTATGGTGTACTCTAAAGCAAAAGCAGTTCAGTACACCCTCACTTCACTGTCAAGAGTTTGTGTGTTTGCAAGTGAGGTGATCGTGCTGCTAAAGTGATACTCCTGACAGCCTCTCCAACACGTTAGATTTTAATACTGCTATTTCAAAATCACAGTGGAACTCATTGATCAAAGAAAGAAAATCAATTAAGAAACAAATGTAATGAATCCCACTCCACATCAGATCCTCCTCCTCTCTTCTTGAATTCTGGAAGAAACTGAAGACCCACCTTTATAATTAACTAACCTATCTTAGGCAGGGCTAGGTAAACATCTGCTCAACGCCAGGGTACTCTCGTGGGTGAAGGTGCACTTTACAAATACACATAACATAAAATCAAGTAAGTGAATCTATGAAAAATCCAATGCTGGAGAAGCAGCGTCTCACTAATGAAGTCGATCAAGGCTGTCTGGAGTTGCTTGTGTTCACGGTCAAATGGATGTGGCCTTGCAATCAAGGCATGACCGAGAATGATTTGCATTTGGTTGGTCCTTGTCTGTAATCGCACTGTGAGCAAAGAAATGATAAAATGGACTGCATCCCATAGTAATTACTCACCCCGTCTACCCATGTGTCTAAGGGGTAGTATAACAGAAGTGTGTTTTTTTTCATTCAAAATCAAGCCAGTTGTAATCAGAACATTTTCTAAACTCTATAGATCCATAAAAAGGGAAAACAGAAAGGAAGGAAACTGTGCAAGATAGGCATTGGCTCGACAAACTTGAAATGGTAAAAGCACCTTCAAAAAAGGCAGTCGCTTTCTATAAACCTTCAGAAACAGACACATGATGAAATAACCTCAGATTTGTATTAGAAACAAATCTTACTACTCATGAACATGTATCATCATTTTATCTCATTGTAAACCCTCACGTTGTCACGCCCAAGACTTCTAGGAGCAACTCAACAAATACAAAATATATTTGATCTGCCATTATTTTTATGCAGTAAGTTTTGGTGTCGTTTTAGGGGAAATTGACCTTTTAGTAGGTAACCTTGGGAGAAAGGTGTAAGTAATTACTGCACTCTTGACATACTTGTGTAATACAATTGCCAAATTTTTCAAAGCAACCTTATGAAAGACAGCCACAAAACAAATGATTGGATCACCAACATGGATATTCAAGAGTCTCAGCAATGAGTGGTTTCTTTCAGAAGGACCAGGTGGAGGGAATGAATGCCTCACAATCCTAAGGGGATGGGGCTCATAGAGGCGCACACAATAGCGACACCCTGAGGCTGAAGAATGATTCTCAATATTGGATTAGGCTACTGCTATTAGTTACAGGTCAGGAAGACCAGGTACCGTAAGAGATAGTAAGTAATAATGTCGATACAGGACTCGTTTATTCATTGGGACACTACTGGACCACAAATGCTTACCATGGAGCTGACCATCAAAACTTTCACCCGAGACGCTGCCACTGTCCTCTTCTGGGCTGTGACGGTATGTAGAGCTGTAAGGATCTGAGCCGACCTGCTGCAATATCTCTAGACGCCCAGGCTCCACCACCTAGAGTAGCATAGGTAAAAGCAAGATAAATCTGCTGCATTATATATTCTTGTCCTGTTTTCTCTTTTTCTATTGTCCAGATTAATTTTCTGTTTTTAAAAAACGTTAATATTTAGAGTTCAAAATGGCACGAGACCATAATATTTCATATAGGGTAACAGAAAAAAATGACTAGACTTAACATAGAGGAAAGTGGTGCTCATATTCAATTCAGTTGTTTAACCAACATAAAGCAACTGAAGGTAATTTCACTAAAACTAGCATCTCAATGAAATTTCACTTTGCAAACATTTGAAATCTTTAACAGTATTGATGGCAGATGATGTAGTCCTACTTTCAAAGTTCATTTGACACAGGTCTCGAAGGGTGTTCATAGTTAATATTGTTTCAAAAATATAGTTGGTCTTTAGTATTTTTGCAAAAATATTGTGATGTGCAGAATATCATAATATTGCAGGTAAAAGCATTGTTTTTTAAAAAACGTTTATCAATAATATCAAACTGTTTGATATTGTTTTATTCACTACTGTTGTATAAAATATTGTATTTATTTTTTAATGATTATAAGTTTAAGTGACATAATCTGACATCTTTTTTATTGTTAATTATTTGTAACTTTTAGTTTACGTTTTTTGGTTTAGCAATATATTTAAAAATGTATTTTATTTAATTGGATTTTCTTGGTTGGCATGTTGTATTTATGGGGGTAAAATGGAAGTGTTTTGCAATATTTGTATTTCAATATTTAATTAACAGTTATTTGTGTTTTAAATTTAATGGGCAAAATATTATTTATGTAAATTATGTTTCCTATTTGTGTTAATTTTACTATTTGTTATTAACATTTTTAGTGTTAACTCTAATTTATATATAATAAATGAATATATTCTGTTAATTCAGTTAGGGCTGTTGGGTTTGCAGGGGAAAAGGGCTAAGAGTTTTAAATATGTTGTTTTTATTATTTCATTGATTACCTAATTTCTAATTGGTTATTAAATATGTAAATTACTATAATTAATTTTTTTTTTAAACTTATGAATATTTGGTTGTACTGACTAAATGTAGAATATATATTTTTTATTATCATTTTAATTATTATTCTAGTAAAATGATGTTCGTGTATGTTATGTCCTAGAAAATATAAAATTATTACTATTTGTGGAGTGTTTTGTGAGTATGGAAATAGGATTGGTAAGTTTATAAATATATGTTTATAAATTTCTAAATGTAATTTATTCATTATTAATTGGTGAAATCATTTAATTATTTTGTGAATTATGTATTCAAATATTTTATGAATTCATATATTTTTGCTTGGCTTCAGTTTTAATGTATTTTTGCTTTTTAATTAAGTAGTATTATTTAATTTCAAAGCATATTTTTATGTTTAGTATGAATGTTTATATTTTTAGAATATTTTTCATTGCTATTTATTGGTTAGGTTAGTAATATTTCTATTTTTAAATTTACATTTGTATTACTAATTAATGCATTTTTAAAATTAATTACATTACATTTTTAAATAATATCTTTTGTTTGATATACTTAGGGACAAAATATTTTTGATATTTTAATGTTTATATTTTTTATATTTAGTTACATGTTTAGTTTAGTTATTTTTTTTCTATTACTTGTGTTATGGAATAGTAAATTTGATTTTTCTAAAGAATTAAATTTTTTCTATTGCTAGTGAAGTTGGATTGGGAATATTAAGTAACATCCTCACAAACTTCAACACTGTCCCTACTGCTGCACAGTTTCGAGTTGAAATAGTAAGTCTGACTAATTAAAAGTCCACACTTTCCACTACTATTACTTGGGTAGGAATGGGAATAGTAAATCTGACTGCTCCAAAGACCAACACTTCTTCAAAGTCCAACACTTTTCATACTGTTGCTCAGTTTGGAGGGGGGATACTTAATTTGACCTCTACAAACTCCCAACAACACCCCTCTTGTTACTAAGGTTGGAATGGGAACAGAACACCTGTCCCCTCCAAAGTCCAATACTTTTCCTACTTCTGCCAAGGTTAGAGTGTGAATAGTGATCCTGACCCCTCCAATATACATCATTATCCCTACTGGTGCTCAGGTTGGAGCGCAAATAGTAAATCTGACCTCTCCAAAGTCCAACACATTCCCTACAGCTGTTCAGGACTGAATTGGAATAGTAAATTTAAATTTCTTTCACGTATTATTTTTAATCGTTAAATGAGTGTAGTCATAATTATATGTTTATGTAAATGTATTTTAATGCTTCTTAGACTGGAGTTACAACTGTAAATATGTTTCCCTTGTATTCAAGTGGTATATACTTTCTTTAATGTTTGACAGATTTTATTTATAGTAATATTAGTTCATTGTTTTCTTTGTTTTTGTATTTTTAGACATATTTTTTTTATTTAATTTTAAAGTATTTATGTATATGTGTATTTTAAATGTATATTTTAAGCATTTACTTGTTTTGTGTTTCATTTGACAGATTGCTAAAGTGGGGGCGATTGGGATCAACTTGCACAATTTTCTCTTTAGTTTAGTGGGACTCTTGCGATAAGGGGGACTAGAAGAAAAACATATGCACTGTCTCCAAAGAATCAAAATAGCTTGCCCCTGGATACCACCACCTGCTTGTGTAGAGTGGGCCCTTGGCACAGTCTGAAGTGGTGAATATGTTACAGGAGGGGCCCCCACTTGTTGAAGACTAGTTGTAGCAGTTCTACAGCTCAATATTGTGGAGAAGAACCCAGCTTCTTGAGATAAAAGTTGGGATCTTTTTATGGTTGTATTTTTTATATACTAAAGGGTTTTCATATTGTCTGTTCTTATGAGTACTCCCTGATTGGAAATCTGGGATAGAACAACTTTATAGACAATCTCATGGCCCTTAGCTCCAAGACATTGATATGAAAACTTGTATCTTCTGCCAACCAAATGTCACTGGTGGAAAGGACTTGAAGATAAACTCGCCAGCGCAGAGGGACGCATCAGTGGGGAGATGGAACTGAGCATCTGCGGGTCAGTTCACCAGGCCAGGAAATGCTTGGCTTTGGACAGCAACAAAACCTACTTGGCTTTGGAAAGCAACAAAACTATGTCAAGCAAATGACCTGTAACCTGCCACCATTGAAAATCCAATTGCCCTTGGAAAGGATGCTCTCACTGGCGTACTGAAAGAGAAGAGTGACACAGTATGACATCATCCCTAGCATGGTTTTGAATTTCCACACTGAGGGGCCGATTCCGATTCAGGCCGGAAATCTCCCCGACAGAGCCGGACCCGGAGAGATTTCCGACCGAATCGGACCCTAGCAGTCCGACCGAACGAGTACGATGCGCACGTATGCTATCGGACTCGATTCGGTCGGACTCCCATTGAAGTCAATGGGAGCCAGTCGCACGACGCGTACACGGGCTCCCATTGACTCAATGGGCACGACCGCGAACAAGGGCGCCCCCTACAGCGTGTTCGTGTCGATGCGGGTCGCACCGTACATGCACGTGTAGGGGGACCCATGGGTCCCCTGTGTGCGACTCCGCACGCCTACGCTTCCAGGGGTCCGACACGGACCCCCAAAGTGCGGCTCCGACAGCTCCTTGGAGCCGGGCTGCGCGAGTCGGTCGGAGCGGTCGAGGTGCGCATCGTACTTACCCGGCCGGGGAACGTCTCCATTGCGAGGTGCGCGTCGTCCCCGTGCGAGTCGGTCGGAGCAATCGGGTCCTGCGAACGAGTCGGTCGGAGATTTCGCGAGCGCACACATCGTACTCGCTCGCCCGGACGCACGTACGACTCGGTCGGGAAATAGGGCTCCGAATCGGATCCGGTTAAGCCGAATCCGATTCGGTGCCCTACCGGCCGAGATCGGAATCGGCCCCTGAGAGTCATGCCTGTTTGCTGTCACCTCGGACCAAGGGGTTGTTGCCCCTTTCCTACGATACATACGTTTTGAGAGTAGTCATGCAGCTGTGTAAACCCAAAAATAGGATTTGTTGATGTGTTAGGATCAACATTTTCATGTTCAGGGCAAAAGCCAGACTCTTTGGGCAGGCAAATAGTGGAGTTTACTGCCTGGCTTGTGCATTAAGGTGATGGACTTTCAATGATCCAGTCACTTAGGTAGGAAATCACTCTTACTCCCTGCCACAGTGTGTATACCTTCACTCAGGAGACCATTCTGAAGGACTGTTTCTATAGGAATTTGTTGAGCGCCCTCAGATCCAAAACAGACATCCTTCTCCTGATTTTTTTCAGCACTAGGAGGAACCTTAAATTAAATCTGTTATTATGTTGGGAGTTGGGCACTGGATCAAACAGCAATTTTATGAAGAAGTTTTATTATCTATGCCTGCAGGACTTCCATATTTAAGTGACGCTACTCTTTTGTTGGTATTAGAGGTGGCTTGGACATGAGTTCTACGGTGTGAGCATGCTACATAATATCCAGAGCCCAGCAGTCTGACATTTAAAGGTACCTGGTTGGAAAGTAAGCCCACACCTTCCCCCCCTACTGGCATGGATGTCAAGGTGGACTGGGCAACCTGAGAAGCTGGGCTTGTTGCACATGACCCTTTAATTTAGCTGGACAAAGAGAGGGAGCACCTTCCTCTTTGTTGGGGAGCATCCACCTTACTGCTGCTAAGTACCATACTGGGAGGAGGTGGATGGAAGTTGCTAATAGTACTCCGACTGGCGATAGGATCAGAAATTGTCGGAAAAGGAAGATGAGTATGCACGTTGGCCTTATGAGTCTCTCCTCAGTTGAATGACATTGTTTGTGCTGCAGTGAGCCAAGAGAACATGCTGTGCCCTTATCCACCTTTATGGCTTGCAATGCATGTTTTCATGCTTTCTAAAAAACACTGTTGGCCAGCAAAAGGTAGGTATAATACATTGGAAAGGAGGACAGAATCTATTGCTTTGTACTTTTTTGTCAGGTCTGGCTATAGATGTCTTGAGTGTGGCTGTGTTTTTCCAGCACATCAGAGAGAACATAACCCTATCCCGATTACTCCTAAGATGAGCCCAAAGGGACCAACTTTCAGATATTAGGTGCTGTCACTAACCATTTATAGTCATAAGACATAGCAGAAACCAGCAGAGGAGGCCCCCAAAAGAAAGATGGTAAGGAATAAAGACGGCGACGAGGAACATCTGAATTCAGTGTATAAAAGATTACCAGTAAATAATTGAGTCATTAACAGCTTATTTGTCTTCCTTCTTAGAGTTCTTTGATGCAAGCCATGGCAACAAGGGGAAATCAAAAAGACATGACATTAGAGGCTGCAACACATGTCAAAACCAGCAGAACAGGCCAGAAAAGCCAGAGCACAGCCTACATGACACAAGCACCCAAAAGTGTGCACAAAGGCAAGCAACAGATGGCTCACGACCAGTCTAGCTGAAGATAGGAGAACCCAATAGATGACCATGGAATACCACCTTCTTTCCCACACCGCACAAGGAAGGAGTGAAGTGGAAAACAAGCAGAAAAGCCCCACAAAACATGGGGAAAGGGAAGATCTCTGAGAGTGTCCACGGACCCCTAATGGACAGGGAGGAAGCAAGACGGAGTCAAAATAAGGTAGAGGGTCTCCAGGTCCATGGTTGGCTAACAAAAAAACAAGCCAAGAACCAAGCCAGAAGAAATAATGAGAGGCAAAGGCCAAAGGTCCTGTTGACCCACAGGTGGGAGCCCCACGTCAAGAGCAGAAACAACAAGCGGACCGAGACTGCAGGCGCAAGCACAGAGTACAAAAGTAATTTAAAAAACAGTTGGCAAGCACCTAATAAAGAGTAATTTGGTTGATATCAATGTGTGCCCAAAGAAAGTACCAAACTTGTGGCATCCCAGTGGAGCACCAATCAAAAGCACAGAATGCTAATAAACTGGTCAAAATGTTGGTTGACAAAGGGGAGCGATATTTTAAGAGGTTAAGAATAGAGTGGCCAGGTGAGAGACAACTACTGGAACACCCCACTCCTTTCACCACAACCCAATGGAAGATGGGAAACAGCAAGCATAGGGATTAGAAAACCAAGGATGGGAGTAGGGAGAACGACAGACCAGCACCATTAAAGCCAAATGATAGAAAGCTAGAAGAATCTACATCCACAAGGACAACCTGCAACAAACCGTACTAGAACCCAGCCCCTATGCCAGGAATTGAAGGAAAGATCACTAGCAGTTACCATTCCACAGAAACTGCAGCAATAGGGAATTTTAACCCACCAGCAGGACAGGAAGATCTGTGATAGCACGGGAGTTCCCAGGAAAATCCAAAGGTGCAACCTTAACAAGAACCTTGGCAGTGAAGCAAATCAGGGCAAAGACAAGGCTCCAAAGATACCCAAACAGACACTGCAGACTCGGTAAAGACACGCCACGAGCAGCCACCAGAAACAAGGATGGATATGTCATAGTTTAGAATTCAAGGCAGAGAAGTTACAAAAAACAGTGCCTTTGCAAGGAAGTCAAAGGGGACAAGTGGATGACAAAAAAACGGCCCATATCTGAGACAGACCTGCACCAGGTGGAGAGCCAGAGATGCAAAAGTCACAAACTCTCAGGGCAAATGGCACCGAATCCACACAAGAAAACAGGCAATGCACCAGGCCCTGCTCAATATCAGAGATCAGGCACGAGCATGAAAGGTATGACGGAAGGCCCAGGACCCAAGCCATAACAGGTCAAATTAACCAGTGACCTTGGAAGGGAGAGACAGTGCATCACATAGCAGAAGAGATCCAATGAACCACTCACCAATGGCAGGCTAATTTAAAAGGCAGAAGAGTTTGTACCAAACTGTGTCACATCCGAAAAAGGGTGTAACAGCTGCCGGGCCAAGACTGAAGTCAATACCACTGAAGTGGAAAGAACAGGTGCAGACACAGGACCAGACCAACAGATGGCCTGATCCAAAACCAACTCATAAAGGGATTGGGCTTACCACAACACATATACCCTAGCACAGTCAAACTGGTTCCCAGTTAAAAGAACCAGCAAAACCTGTAAAACTGAGAAATGTAATCTCAGACAATTTGCAAAAAAGAAATATATATCTACAAGCAGATACAAGATTACAGGAAGAGTAGGGCCGGGTTCCTGCAATCTGTAGACATAGACATATCAAATGATATAACCGACTGACAAGCAGTGCTACAAGCTGCACATGCTTAAACAATACCCCCACAGCTCAGGACCACAGTCCCGCTTTAGCAACGGGATAAAGGTCTAATGTGCCCTGCTGTAGCTCACCAATGCATCTAATGATGGTACTTAGTTAATCACACCTCACGTATCTACATTCTCCTGATGGTCAATCAATTCATGTAAACTATCCGCCCTTTGACTCAGGTCCTCCTCAACCTATTATCCGTTCTGATGGCTTTCAAACGGGTCTCTTCTTCATCAGATCTTTACCCCATTTTAACACTGTTGGGCCTCTGTTGGATAACCAATGGATTGCTCTACAGTGTTTGGCCAAAAGTAGGCCCAACGTAGCAAATGTGTGTTGCATTTGTCCTTACTCAGGTTTAGGTATAAAGCTCAGTAGGCAGTGTTGTGATAATGTTTCAAGTCTAATACGTGCCACTTGTTTAAGTTGTGATACCACATCTTCCCTGCACGCCAACAATATCCTACACGTCCATGCCAGGTGCAGAAATGTTGCATCTTCCTTGTCACATCCAGGACAGGTCGAAATCCTATTGAGGTATATTATTTGTTGGCCTAGTGGGTGCAAGGTAGGTATGGTGGAGGTAGTTTAAGTGCGTCTATTTGAACATTGCATTGCTTGCAACCTCTTGCACCTGCATGCAATTTCTCGCCCAATCCACGTCTGTCAAGGGGGTTGGTAGGTCTCCATCCCAAGCTTCTAAAATTAGCTTAGCTGAGAGTTATAATTGGGATGTCGAGGCACACCGGCTGCGGTGCCACTGCACCTGCAGCATCAGTGAAAGCTATGCTGGGTGGGAAAACAGAGTCGCACCCATTGCAGTCCATACTGAAAACAAAAACAAAAAAACTCAGGAGACTGTGGAGCCCCTCTTTGTGATAAAGTCACCAACGTCACCAAATATCTCAAACAGTAGGCTAGGAGTGACTCCCCATCATAGATTAAATTACATAACAGAAGAGTAAACTTCATTAGGTAATGCTTCTTATTTCACGACTGTCATATCACAGCACTGCAAGAGCAGATGCAATAGTACACTGATCCAGGAATTATCACCCCCAGCAGTTAGTAAAGAGGTGTTGAAGCTATAGGATGAGCAAGGGGTGCCAGGAGAAAGTCAGAGATTGGCTGATCATTAGACTTGCATATGCAGGACCATTTACCACCTGTATCGGCCCTTTCAGGCACGTACACATCTTACAGAGGAGCGGTTCCAAAAGGGGACTTACCCACCAGCTCAGAAGCAGCATGCCTACATGGGACCTTGGTGGATCCGAAGCAAAGCCAACGCTGATGTGAACTGCATGTAGAAGCACACAGTAATGTGTGCACCAACCCCCACGGGGCACCAGCAGGTGGATGGACCACAGCCAGAAGCATGTACCCACTAGCAAGTCAAAGAGTGAACCGGCAAGGTCAAGCAAGCACAAGACCCTGCTCCAGCAGCAGTGCCCTCCTTTGCAAGGAAGCACCTTCCAAAAAGGTCAGCAGCCAAAATATCAGTCATCTGGTAATTAGTGATTGTGCTACAGAAAGCCCTTGGAGCACGCTCCACTGTGCACAGAGCCAGGACGTACAAGGCACACATCGCTGACCTGCAAGTATAGGGACTTACTGACACACGTAACTAGCCAACTGAACAGGTCTGTTGCATATGCAAGATGCCAACATGCTCATTCCTAGGATTGAGTGTTTGTCATTTCACCCACGATTGTAAATGTGGAAACCCCTAGACGGAGACAGATTGAGCTCTCTAGAGTGAAGTTACTACTGGGCATGCAGACCCGCAGCCAGAATCTGACCCTCCCCAGCTACAGCCACTGGTTGGGGAAGATTCCAGGCCTACACTGTGCAACAAGCCACACGCTAAATCAGGGTAGTGACATCAAGAAATGGAATGTACAATGATAGGGAAATGAAATAAGCAGGTGCTTACTTCAAGGAGAGGTTACCGCTTCCAGATGGAGGCACAAAGAACGGGTGAGGCTTTCGGGCTATAGGGTCCTTAAGGTAAGAAGGCAGGAATATGGCACTTAGAAAGCAAAGAATGTTAAATTCATAAGGAGGATAATAAAAAACAGCATTCTTCAATGTTATGATATAGAGGGCTATTTGTCTGAAGTGCGGAGTCATATCATATATGTAAGGACTTTGAAGAGGAAGACTGCTGAGGGATATACATTCTACTGTATATGAATCTCAGAGAGAATTCTAGTATGGAGACCTGAACAATCCAACTAAAATAATTTGAACGAGTTGTCAAAAAGGTAACACAAAATTATACATTATAGATACCATCAATGCAGTCTTCCATGGGATGGCATGAGCTGAAAAGTTCAATTAAAATTCATTAAACAATAGAGTTGAATATGGTAGGCTTCCGATATTAATACTTATGCTGCAGATCAACCAGGTCTCCTTTTAAGAAGAAGCTTAGCTCTTATGAACTCTAACAACAAAGTGGAACCTATTCTTTTGGGTGGGACTCCACTCATTTATCTATTCATGGTGCCTTTAACCTATTGAGCTGATGGTCTCACCGTACTTCATCAATTCCATCAAGGATTTGTTTTTGGAAGGAAGGGTTCAATCAGTATTATTAGTCTAGTCTTGGCAGCATTGTAGCTATTGAAGATTTCTTTACCTCTTGTTTAATCTTTTTTGCCAAAGGTGGCATCCCACTGCTGTCCTCACTATGCAGTCTAGAAATGAAAGAAAATGTAAATATGTTAGGTCTTACTTCAAATAAAAGAGAGCTATACAATAGCCATTGAGTGTCATCATCCTGCTCAGATACATAAGACTTTTCAATTATAGTAAAAAAAAAAAAAACACACAGATAGGCCCACGCTGATTTAGTTATACTGCACCACAAAGCACAGATAAATATGATCAATTAGGTAATACTTTGTAGCAATATGTAATTATATAAGTAGTGCCAACATGTCACTGTTTGATTTTTCCCAGCAAGATTTGAAGCACTGTGTATAAATATAAGAAAAGCTGCAGTAGTCTAACACAAACCCTCACTAGTTAGTCAATTTCGAAAAGTGAAACACAAAGACAGACACACACACAAAATAAACTTGTGTTTTTCTGAAGGATACTCCTACCTGCATACTCCTCACCTCTTGAATCTCCTTCAGGAGTCAGACTGGATCCGGAAAATTTGAAAAAGCTTTCCTACGCATGTAAGGGGATGCAATGCCTCGGGCTCGACTCTTGCCCATTTCCAGATATGATGTCACAGAGCCACATATGAAGCCACCCGATGCACTGCCTGGCCATTTTTCCACGCTCCAAGAGACGGAAAGGATACTGCTGAAACTGGCAGGAATGCTGTGCAGAAACCTATCTTGGAACCCGATTACTAAATGGGAGGGGGGCTTCTTCTCAGAAAAGGAAGGTGAGTGGATAGGTGATGAATCTGCAGGTAGATAAAGTACCCTTCAGAAATATTATTACCACAAGTAACTTGTTCTTTTCAAGGATACTTCTATGTGTAAATTCCGCACTTCTTAGATGAATACCCAAGTAGTGCCCAACAAGGGGATGGGTCTGAAAAGATGATCAAACCAAGAATTCCTGCTGCACATACCTGGTAAAATAGCCATCCATGTGGACTTGAGAGTCAAGGTAGTAATGCCAGATACAGTGTGGACCGAAGCCCATGTCGCACCTCAACACATACAGAACCGAGACGTACAGACCGCAGCATATCCGAACAATCTCAAAGAAGAAGTCTTCATATTGGAAGAGTGAGCTGTGATGCTTTCTGGGGGATTATTCTTGAGGAAGGCCTGGCCGTACCAGCATTGCTGAAGAAGAGTTGATCATCAAGTACTATCAATTTAGATCTCTACAAGGATCAAGCCTGCGTAGCCTTTCTTCCTCCTTGGAAGTGTGAGATATCTTAATGAACAACTATTCAGAGGTTCGAACAGTGAACCCATAAGAAAGGTGAGGAACAGATTCAGGTCACACTGAGGCATAACAGAAGATGAAAGAGGAAGCATGTAAACCCACCCTTTCAAGAAGCACATCACAAGTGACTCGAATAAAGATGGCTGATCCGGCAAACAAACAAAAATGTAAATGACAGACAAATATCCTTTAAGGCTGCCCAAAGCAAAGTCTTGCCAGGCCATAGAAAACACAAAGTGCAACACACAGAATAAACTTGCTTTGAAGGGTCCACCTCTTCCTCTGCATACTAAGACCCAAAAAAGGACCACCAAGCAGAATATACAAATATGGTGGCAGGGCAGTCGGCCTCTAAGACAATGTCCACCTCCTCCGAAGGTACGTAAACAAAAATCCATTTGTCCTATTCAAATTCCAGCCATGAAGGTGGAGGCTCTGGTGATTTGGATGAAGAACATACCCCTTTCACTAAGACAGGAGGTTTGTCCTTAGTGGAGGCAGAAGAGGAGGGCACAGAGAGAAGTGTGGAAGTTCTGAATATCACACCCTCCTCAACTAGTCTGCCACTATCAAGATCTTCTGCACCCGTTTCTGATGTAGCTTCCTCAAAGCATGAGGAATCAAATGGGAAGCGAACATACAATGAAGCTAGAATTCCTTGCAATCACCCAGAGCCCCTCGCAGAAGAAAATGGATACTGCAGAACAGCGGGCGGTAAGAGTTTTCGTAAGTGTTGGAGAGGTCCAAGGAAGGAGTGCCCTAGAGGGCGAAGATGGCTCAGACCACCTCCAGATGAAGATGTCACTGGTGCTCATGAAAGTGAAGCCAACTGAGGTCGTCCACCCACTCATTAAGGGAGCAGGCCAGATGACTGACCATCACCAAATCATTGTGAGCCTGGACTCAATGCCACTGCCTCAATGCTTCCAGCAGAGGGAATGTGAGACAACATTTTTTTGTCTACTTCACTGAGATGCCCTAAGTACGACCCGTACATACAGACATCGGTCTAGTGTTCACTGTGCCACTGGAACCACGCTGCACCCGACTGATGAGCTCCAATTAGAGTGAAACCAGTTTTGGGTTGCTTGTGTTCTAGTTCAGAGAGGACCCGGCCTGTCAGTTTGTGCTGGACTGTTCTTATTGGAGCAGGGCCAAGACGGATTCGCATATGGCTGGGTCCAAACTGATGTGGCATGGTGTGCAAAATAACAATGGATTGGGATGCGCTCCCACGCAGTTGCATGTGGCTGAGATTATTTCAAGAATTCCATCATGAATTTTTGAGTATATTTCACGGCGATGATGTAAGTGCCACGGGTATGACTAGACATGGGTTCCATGCCCACTGTAAGTGCCACTGGTACTAAGCACCCGACTGACAAGCCCCAATCAGGGTGAAGCTGGTATTGGGTCGCTCATGTTGTAGTTCAGGGAAGACCTGGCATGGCAGTTCGGAGTGGACTGTTCTGATTGGGGCACCAGGGTCAAGACAGATTTGCATTTGGTTGGGTCCACACTGAGGTGGCATGGTGTGCAAAATAATGATGGATTGGGATGCAGCCTGAGTAATTTCCAGTGGCTGACATTAATTCAAGCATCTATCCATCACCTTTTTTTATATACTTCAGTGCAAGGACCTAGGTGTAATGCTTATGCCTAGATATGAGTCTCATGCTCACATTGCTACTAGAACCAAGCTGCACCCAACTGATGAGCCCTTATCAGGGTGAAACCAGTATTGGGTTGCTTGTGTTCCAGTTCAGGGAGAAAATGGCCTAGCAGTTGGGGCTGGACTGTACTTATTAAAGCAGGGTCAAGAAGGATTTGCATATGGCGGAATGCAAACTGAGGGGGTATGGTATGCAAAATAATGATAGATTGGGGTGCAGCCCAGAATAATTACCAGTGGCTGAGATTTATTCAAGCAGTCCATCCATAACTTTTTTTGTATACTTCCCTTGTTCAGAGGGGAAGAAACTCCTGTTGGAAAAAGTGGACATGGTCTGCCCAAGATACGAAGGAAACAGGATGGTTGAAGAAGGTGATTCCTGAAAATCGACAGCGTATCTATTCTTGATGATCTAAGGACTTAATGGTCTTAAGTCAAGAACTACCAGCATGTCAACAAAGAGGATACTTGCCTCGTTCCCTTCCCCCCATACAGCACACAAGCCCCCTAAAGGGTGAGTTAAAGAGATTTGTTAGGAGAAGTTGGGGAGGATAAAGAAGATTATTGCTGCTGGTGTTTTTTTTGCATCCTTTGGGGGGCTCCGCCCTCTGTAGCTATGAAAATAATGGTTTGACTATTTGACAGGCTGGGAGGACTGGTATTGCAGATAAGGCTGACCCTAAGAATAACCCCTATACTCCCCGTACTGCTGGTGGAACTGGGAGGCTAGGGGAGCAAAACCCAGTGAATGAGCCATGGCAAGGTCCAGCATGAATCTCTTCAGACAGATTAGGCTTTTACACCAAACCAGTGAGAACAATCGAAGGGCATAGCCATTTGCTTGGCCAGAGTGCCTCCCGAGAACCCAGTGGAACACATTTAGGCATGACAGTGTGTAGCCACTGAAACAGTCTTAGCCCTGCCCACCAAACCCACAGGGTCATGGCCTGAGCAGGGAGCCTGCTTGGAACAGTAATCCTGCCAGTTATGCATCATTTCGGCAAAGTGATCATGAGAATGGTCCATGAGATTGGGTACTAGCAGTGGGGACATCTTCCAATGGGCACAGGAGTAGCAAGCCAAAAAGCACATGGCCTTGGAGGAACTTGATTTCCAAGATAAAAAACTTTCTTGATCATTCCCTCGATTTGTTTTCACTCTGTCTGGAAAAGTAGAGGGAAAAGAATTAAGAATAAGTTTCATACATAAGGAGGTCTGGACTACCTGGATTTCAGGCGAATGGTGAGTAGATAAGAAAAATCATGCAAAACCATCCTGATTTCATATTGTGCAGCTGATCACCATCTTCATTTGAAGTTGAAAAATTGAATGACCAGGTAGAGACACAGGTATACTTGGTGCTGAGATACAGAATCAAAATTCAAAGGCCCTGATTACAACTGGTCCGGTGTCAGGTGTGATATATATTTATTCCGCGTCATAAAATCCGGCCCTGCCGGAGCTAGAATTTAGTGGGGGCGATAAATAGTACTAAGGATCATCAGGTCAGGACGATTACTGAGGGCAACCATGAAGCTCATAGCAGGAGCATAAGCCAGCTTGTCCGATACAAGCACAATAGGAGGGTGAAGACAGGAGGAGCTCTGTGGTGAGAAGATGAGCCTTATTCTCCTTTGTAAAGAACTGTAATAAAGGAGGCAATTTCCTTTGTGGGTGGCAATTTTCTGTGTGGAAGTGCCAGACACACAGTTCTAGCCATGTTCAGGAGAAATGTCCAGGACAAGGGCATTCAGTAAGGGCAAATAAACACCCCTATCAACATCCAAAGGAGGAAGAAGGTTATCCACTTCACTACAGTTGATCTTTTCATTGTTGACCATATTACGCATCTGTATAGAGTCAGATCCGTTCCAAAATTATCATCCAAGCATGCAAAGCATAGAGCTCTAAACAGAGGCTTGCAAATAGGCTCATCATTGAATAAAGCCTGAAACTTATTTTTGGCCTTTACTAAAATGGTGCTTAGTTTTTGGGATTTTTGATAGTTCTGAGGTTGGGTCTAAAGTCGGGGTCAGCAGATCCAAAGACAGCACAAACTCCAGCATCAGAAGCAAAGCCTTTGCCTTCGGAGGTGGACTGGGGCCAGTCAGTGCCAGAGAAGGGTCTGTAAGGGAAGGCACCGTTGAAGGTCCCGCAGCAGTCTTGAGGGCCAAACGCTCCCCAGAGGGTGTTGAAGGAAGACTAAACATGGCCAAAGTCTTTGTCAAATATACCACTTGGCAGGGTCAGTGCAAGCGGCATAAAACCCGGATCAGGCGTGGAGCTGGTACGGAGCTGGTCCCAGGTGCCAGGTGCATATTCTCCAAAATGGGGGTAGGATGTGAAGACAAGACCAGAGTCGGAGAAAGGCACAATCGACTAGACGAACTCGCCTGTGAAAAGGAATGACGCCCCCAGGAGGAAGCATCTCTCTTGCAATGCTTATTATACTATTGATGGGTGGACTTCTCTTTCGAGGGAGCCCACTAAGGATATACCTGTGTGGAAAAAGACAGTGACCTGCAGTGAGACATGGAGCATTGGCAACAGTGCCATTTGCTGCTGGCCCAAGGAATAAAGAAGTTCATTTCTCACTGCTTGATGGCATTGGACTGCATATGGCTGCACTTCTCTTAGGCCTTGGAATCATGCTTATGCCCAGGCAACAAAAACAGATGTAGTGGGAGTCAGAAATCGACATATGCTTCAAAACAAGAGTGACATCTTTTAAAGCTTGACACTTTTATGAGTGATAAGATCCCTAAAGTACTGCAAATATAATTTTTTAAGGAGAATTTGAATGGGAAACAAACTCTATATCCACGTTGAAAGGTGTAAATAGAAGGTAACTGACGTTAGCGCACCAGGTGGTGCCATGTATGGTTTTGTGATGTCATGTCCAGAGAGGGGTGGGGTTAAGTTGGAGCCACACCACCATACTGGCACATGAGAGCTATTTCAAGTTTTCTGGATCCCGTGTGGTGCCTGGCGGAGATTCAAAAGGTGAGGAATCTGCAGGTAGAACTATTCCTAATAAATTAGTTTCCCTAAATTTTTTTTAACGCCCAAAGGGAAATAATGAAAGACAGAAAGGAAGTCAGGTTCAACACCTCAAATTTGACAATGTAACTGAAGTAGTTCTAGTACCTCATTGTTCTTTGTACTGGCAGGTGTTCCATTCATTTAGAGGGAACAGTAAGATACTCATTTCAAATGGATTACCATCCTTAAGACACTAACACGGAGAGTTGTTTATAACTTCAATTAAGAATCTGATGATGGAGCCCTATATTGCTGATAAGCAAGCTTTTCTTCTCCAGCATGGAATCTTAACTGGTATTCATAAACACTGGATATTGTAGCAGGCTATCTTCAACAAGGAATGGCAGAAATAGTAATAGGATGGCAACCCCAGTGTTAAAATAATATCAGGTTTAGCCCAAAAAACAAGCAAAAATGTAGACAAATTGTTGAGTAATCTCAAGGGCTCTGGTTCCCATGTCTGCTCGAGTCACAAAAAAATGGAACTGCTGTCACCTGTGCACGTAGCCCTTTTAAGGCAATCGAGATGATAATTCTGCTGGAGCCAGGAAGTGTTGCTGTCAATGACGTTCTTCGACACCTGAATCAATTCTCGATGAGTGGCTATGAATAAAATTCTAGATCCAGGCTGGCCTTGGAAGAGGTTCAAGAAAGCAATGTACTGGTTAATATCCAATAGATACTAAGGGTCTGATTTAGCGTTCGGGTTACTCTGCCACAAACGTGACGGATCTCCTGTCCGAAGTATTACAAATGCCACTGGATATAATGCACTTGTGATACGGCGGAAGGATATCCATCATGTCTGTGACGGAGTGCCCATCCGCCGAATTCTAAATCAGGCTCTTTATTTGCTTTTTTCATGACTGAACATAATCAGAGACCTTACTATATTCCAGTTTATTGATGGAATTGTAGTTACTAGGCTCTACTGCATCCTGTAAATAAATGGGTCTCTCACGCTGCTCCATGACTATATGATTTATTACATAAAACGCTTGTGAACATATAATCCTTTATATGGCTGTTAAGCTTTTTCTGTTCTATCAGCAGCAGGCAGTAGGATTTCTCAAACTAATGGTACCCAATAAGGCAAATTAGAAAGGTGGAGTTGGCCCTTCTGGGATTTGAATCTGTGACCTATAGGTTATGTAAGATGTAAGCTGCGAGCACTTCACTGAACGAGCCATCGGGCCAACACTCACTGTGGATTTGACTGTCTCTAGGGGAAGTTGCACAGCCCACAATTTCAGTTACATTGCACCACACTGCACAGATGTGTGATCCATTTCATTTTATAGGGTTTTCTGCGATTCTCAAGATCACGTTCTTGATGATGCTGGCCTCCAAGATTTCTGTACTGCTAACAAGCACAATGATACTAAGCCTGCTTGGGCCATTATCAGCTACAAAAGGCTGAGAATTCCGCCCCACACAGCAGCGCTGACACAGGCATTCAATGTGGAAAACAGAAGCTGCTTGTGCGTTCCTTAGAAGAGCGATGAATTCGACTACAGTACACTGTTCCAGTGGAGGCGCAATGAGAAACTAAACAGATTACAGACAAGCACTTTTTTTTATATTGTGCAGCAAATCACCATCTTCATTTGATGTTGAGAAGAGTGAATGACCCGGCACAGACGCATATATATTTGGTGCCAACATTTATGGGTGGAGGGAAACTATATTCAGAATACCAGGGAGATCCTAAAGATTTTGGGGGCCCTGGGCCAAACATATTTTGGTGGCACCTTTTCAGAACAGCTTTGAATTTATGATCCATTTTCAGCCCTTTCTTGCCCTTTTTAGGTCTCGCCTGAGCCAGCGCATGCGCTGCTCTGGCGAGAGTTTTAGTAAGCGGGTTTTGGAAGTGCAAACAGTGGCTTTTGCTGGCGACCAGCTTGCGTTCACGCGAGCGTGCACGCGCGATCAGGCGCCATATGGCTTCCCTCGACATCTGGACGCTCGCGTGAACGCAAGCTGGTTGCCAGCAAAAGCCACTGTTTGCACTTCCAAAACCCGCTTACTTTCACGGCCGTGTCAGTTTCGCGGCCGCGCGGCCAATGCTTGTTCCGATGGCCTTCAGTTTCAAGGAGTAGCCCTGTGCGCGCCGTTTACAGCCTTCATGAACGCGAAAGTCTTAAGAATACCCCTCCCCCATTTCCCTCCCTCCTCCCCCGCCGATATTTCGATGAATTGGGCTGAGCTGAGATCTTTATTTAACTTTCAGTCAGGCCCAATGATGTCCCTTTGATTCAAACTTTTAGCTTTCTAATTTGGATTCAATTAGTACCATTAACGCGATAGTAACACCTGTGATAATGCCGTGAAAGTAACTGTGTTTCTAAGCCCTGTGTAAAAAAATAAGCAATTGACTTATTCTGCCCCTGTCCTCATTAGGACTGTGGTATTAGGGAGGTATTTTTCCTTGCTCGCATTAGGCCTTTAGCACCCTGTCTACGCCATTATTACACCCGTTGTGCCTCCCACTCTCTTCCAGCCTCTCTTCTCTCCTCCAGTGCCTCTCCACCTGGCTCTAGGCTAGCTCTGCTGTCCCTTCCTATATATATATAGCCATCTGCCCCCGGTGTCTCTTCCTTTCTTCTTTTTCTCCCTCTGTCTGGCCACCTCTACCTCCCTCTCTATGATCCGCGACCCTCGTTATCTTCGTCTCTTCTTTTCTCATCTTTCCAATCTACCTGTCTCTGCTCTCCCCATGCCTCTCACTCCCTCCCACCTCCCCCCTCGTCTCATTCTTCTCTCTCTCTTCCTCGTCTCCCTCTCCTCCTCGGTCTCGCCCGCCCTCTACCCGTCTCTCCTAATTTACTATGGTTCACTTATCTCCTAGGCCCTGGAGTGGCCGGTGTTCGAGGCCGCGCCCAGCCCTTGGCAGCTCACAGGCCCTCCTTGGCTGCGAGTCCCTGATAGGGAGGGCTCTGCAGAGAGCGCTCGCGCAGGTAGTGTGACAGGGCACAGCCCGCGAGCCACAGCACCGCTGTCCTTCGCGCCTGGCGCCAACCTCTGAACTGTGCAATGTGTGCGCTCTGCCACTCCCTGAACTGCTGCCCCCCCTCCCCCATCCCCATGTCCTGAACCACCCCCGCGGCCCTAGCTTTATTTTTGTTTTGTTTCTGTTGCCCTCCGTGCCTCCTGCCTTACTTCTGCCTTCCTTCCTTGTGCCAGCCAGTACACTGCTACCCTCGGTGCTGGGTCATTCTCTCCACTGCCGCCCTTCAAGCCCTGTGCCACTCACTCTGTGTACCGATGACACCACACCCTGCCCCACCTTCAGAACTTGGCGCTGCGACCATCTGCAGTTTGCACAACGCACGTCACAGCTTCTATCCCCGATACCTTCTTGGCCATTTTCAATGCTGCTGCACTTTTCATCCTGACAGGACTTGAAGAATAAGTTCCGGGCCCCAAAGGTTTGCTCAGAAGTCCACTGTCAACTCTGTAGAAGGTCGCGTTGCCAAATACCAACGCTGCGTACTCTTGATTCCACCTCCTATCTCGTTTACCAACCACCAGACACTCCCTTCTTCATTCGTCACTGTTTTCCCATCTTTCTCCTCCACCTTCTGTCCCCCTTTAGCAGGGCACAAGTCCTAAACAAGCATTGGCATAGCCAATAGGTCTCGCCTTTGGGACCTTATAAGTGTTTAGCCATGCAACAGTTGATGTTGTTGCACCAAGGATATTGTGCTGTATAACTAAATACTTATAAGGTCCCAAAAGCGAGACCTATTGGCTATGCCAATGCTTGTTGGTCAGGTCACTGACAGTGCACAGGCATACTGGTCCAAATTCTAAATGTGTTTACATCTGATATTCAGGGTTAGTTGTGCGTGTTTTCAATATTGTAACACACAACATCAGCTCACCAGTGTTACTGCAAATAATCTCTGTGACACCCTCCCATTTCTCATATGTGAGATCATGTTTCGATCTAAATAAATGCAGCTTCTTTTATGGATGTTGCATGAAACATTAACACAACATTTCTCTGCAAAATGTCTGTAATACTCTCACACATCACCCACATAAAAAATAATGAAAGGAAAACGGTATTTAAAACGATCTGTTTAAGAATTGTTAAAGATTAACCAGACAAGACTCACTGCAGAACAGAGCTGTCTCTATCAGGGGCCCCGTGAAAGGCTGGGGCCCTGGGCCAGCGCCCACTTTGCCCATGCCTTAAAAAGTATCAGCAGAATACGAATTCGATGGCCTTCATTGCATGTGGTCTGGTGCGATATTGTTATTAAATAGTCAATTTTTTTGTGTGGAAAAACATGCAAATTCTGGTGGTTATTGGACCAGAATCTGTATGTTCTGGTAATAACCGGGTATTTTTCTGGTGTTAAATTCTGGCAGGTTACACCTCTAAAATGTTTACTCGTGGGGCGGGGGCGGTTTGGGCAGGATGAAGACTTTATCGTACCAAGTAATTACCTTGTGAAGTCCACTTACATTTTAATTCTGAACCCTCAACATACAAGGGCTTGAGCAGGGTACATATTTTTGCTGGCCCTTTGTAATGAGGGCCAAGATGTCCTAAAGTGAAGAAGAGTTAATCCAACGAGAGTTAAAAATAAAAAGGGCGTGTTTTCCATCATGCTTTCCAGGACCAGTCTTTAGGAAGCAAATGAATGAAAACAATGTATCTGAATCACTGCTTTTTGTGCGCCTGGGTCGAATTTTCATTCGCAAATAAATTGTCTGCAGGTAAAAGTTTTCAGAATCTGTGGGTATTTCTGCATGCAGACATGACACACTTCGGTGGAAACTCCACCAGTTTGGCAGAGATTCTGTTGGAGTAAATCTCACACCAGTGGCAAGAAAGAGCTGTTTTTGGGAAGAGGTCTAGTAAAACAAATGTTAAGACTGGAACACTTGCCCGTTTCCATTTACCAACAAATTAACTTTCCCACTCTGGAAAGTTATTCCTGCAGAGGGCTGGAGTACATCACTTTTTAGGGTGAATAAGGAATGAGCACACCCTCAAATTTCAAGCAGCTGTAAGAAAAGAGGTATCACCAAAAGCAAAAATATTTGCCTGTTGAAGAGAGATATATATATATATATATATATATATATATATATATATATATATATATATATATAGATATCAAGCGTTCCTAAACCTCCAGGATGGCGAGAAGGAACAGGCGAACTCCTCTTGTGGTGGCAATGAAGGTATTATTTTATTTCTCACTGCTGCCTGCCATGACGCGTTTCGGCCAGTACAATGGCCTTGTTCACATATATATAGATATATATGCACATATGGCATAATTTCACAATTTGTATGCCAGGGAATTGACCATCATGTGGCGAATTCACTATAGCACCTATACCTGATCATGATTATGCCCAGAAAATTACGATTTCTTTGGAACTCTCATTGGGATTCTGTTGATTCCTGAAAAAGCACTGATATAACCATTGTGACAATAGAAATCCCTCAACTCACGGATACACAGGATGTGCCATTTTGAACGATTTTGGTCTGTTTGTCAAATTACGCCAAAGACGAGATTTTAGAGCAGAGTGCATTAGATTCATCTTCTACCCCCAGTTTCTGATGTCTAGCCCACTGATTGCCCAGGCATACCTGTAGAGGTATCACATGCGGGGATGCATGTGGCACAATGAATGCACCAGAAGCAAGAGAGATCAGACGAGATGAGATCTAACTGCCTGTAGGATAAGGGTTAGTTTGAAAGGTAAATATATTATAGTCTCTCCTCCGAAAGATTCACACATGCGATCCTTGTGTATAACCCGGGCCCCAAACAGTAGAACCTCTGGACTGGAGTGGACTATGTCTTACTGTTGTTTATCTGGAGTCCCAAATTTTAAAGTACTTTAGAACTTACTTGAAAAACTGAGAGCTTGCTGTTAAGAAAGCAATCATCTACGTATTGGTAGAGAAATAGTTCTGATTTTCTGAGATAAGTCACAACCCCACCATGCACTTGGAAAAAGCAAAGTAAGCTAATTTCATGGCCAAAGGGTAAGACTTTGCAATCGTAGTGTTGATTGTTCATGAGGAATACATACATAGTTGAAGACTTGGCTCTTCAGCCTCCCGTAACAAACTAGGGACTGACAACTACAACTCACCTCTTTCGTGTCCGCAAGCGCCGGGACACCCCCGTTGGGGGTAGCTGTGCACTATATAAGCTTAAATACATACATACATACATACAGGAATCTAACATGATTTCTGTGCTTCCTTGCAACTGCTATGTGAAAATATGCATTCTGGAATTCTATTGTGCACATACATTCAGTCTCCCTGATCCAAGTGTGATCAGATTAGGTGACATACCAAAACCCTAAACTTCTCTTTCCTAAATTATTAGTTTGCGAGCTTGAGATCCAGAAAGGTTCTGAATTCAGGATTAGACCTTCTTTTTGCTCTCTAATATGGGCAATGTTCCTATCTTAAGTCTAGCTTGAAGAGTGTGTACATCTCCAACCAGCTTGTCCAGCTGTAAGGGTTTCCTTGTTCTTGCGGGTGGGATGTTTGGAGTTGCTTTTTAAAATTTTAGTGCATATACATGTTGTACAACATTCCTCAACTAATTGCCTAGGTGATATACCTCAATTTTGTACGTTTTTTTGTGATGCTTTCCCCACTGGGATGCTCAATATGAGAGAAGGAGTAAGACAAAAAAAAGATGCTCTACACTGGATTGTTTTAAAAGCAGCTCTTGCCTGACTAGATTGGGAGTGCAGATCCTGGGCGAAGATATTCTCCTTATCTTGGGCATGGATCTGCCTTCTGATTTTGACTAAAGTGATCATCTGACTCTACGTCATTACGGACAGTATCTTGAATCCTTAACTTTTCAACTACAAATCACTGATTTCAGGTGAATAAGCCTAATTAGTTCAATGGAAGCATAACAAAACTACAACATGCATTACATTATCACACATATGTTCAGGGGTGGAAACAGTGTCGGCAATTACCTGGAGGGACGAGGGTCACCCTGATCTTCACTGTGGATGATGGACTTCAGACTCAGAAAAAACAACATGATCAAGCCTTTGAGGAGAGATGATGAGAAGTGCTGAAACTAGATCCAGAGTCACCCAAGTCTTTCCCACTTGAATATGAGGGCTTTGTACCTTTTTGGGGGGGTCTCAATATCAAATACCCCAATGGCGGCAACATTGAGGCACTCAAAACATATGCCTCGAGGCCAAAGCCTTCACTGTCAAAAGGGCCCTTGCGGAAGTAATTGTTAAAAAACATAAATTAGTATTTTTAAAAAGCCATTGAATTGTGCGGGGAGCAACGGATGAGCATGCAGGCAGGGGAGAGATGGAGAAAACTGTGAGGAAACCAGTACAATCTCATGGTTTTCTAAAAACAAATGGAAAAAAATGAATAATGAAGAAAAATATGAACATGGAAAATGAATGTAGTTCATTGATGTTTCCATTGGACGGATACAGCTAATTCAGTCAAAATTATGGTAAAGATGCTATGTTTTGTGGGAGTAGGGGGACAAAAATAGAAACAAAGAGAGCCATCGAGTTTTGGGGGGTGGCAGCCTCCCCGCGACCCCTCACTCTTACCTGCGGCCGTCGTGGGGCGGCCGCCGGCAGCACCCCCGCTATTTCATACAGCTGCCGCGGGGAGGCAAACGCAGGAGCCGGCACAGGCGGCCGAAGGTCTAGCTACGCCACTGATCAGGACCAATATGTTACTGCTGCACCTGTGTCTCCACTCCCCCCAACACTCCTTTCCTCCCAGCCAGTGCTTAATGTGAGCGAGCGATTGCAGGTGGGGCCCACATGCACTCAGTTTTAGGGCCAGTTACTTATGTTTCCTCAACAGAAATGACCTAGACCCAGAGGGAAAAACACAAAAGGAGGAAACAAGGAAGATGAGAAGGAAGGAAAAACAGTGTCAAAGGGAGAAAGCAGGGATAAAAAAGACCTTGCAAGACTGAGATAACGAGTCAAGGAAATAGACATGAGGTGGAATCAAGACTATCCTGCCTAGGATTCAAATAGCATCGGCCTGAGCTTCTGAATAAAACCTTGGGCACCGGCGCTTATTCTTTTGGAAATTAAGCACTGCTCCCAGCTGTGGAAGCTGTACAAACATCAACCTGAACATTTACCAGAGTAATTATTTTCATTTTGCTTCTAGGAGGCATCAAAACATTAATAGGGTCGGCACTATGGTTATTAGTCCCATCTCCACAAATAAGAACTTCCCCTCAAACTGTGATTATTTGACTTGCCACCCACCCATTCAAGCTCACCACACACAGACACACAAAACACATTTGCGTGTAAGGTCTGTGTCCATTCACAGTGCTCTCAGAGGGCTCTGTGTCAGGTGGGGCAGTTTCAGCCAGTTGTGGGTTTTCAGTCGACACCACTTCCCATACTGAGGCTTGTAGCTTTGCTTTCTAATTCTAAATATGGGTACCTGCAAACAACAGCATCAAAAGTACAACTGACTAAAATGAAGGACTGGTTGATGTGACTACTTTGCAGTTATGTGCTTTGCATCATTGCTGTAAAAGCTCAATCAGAGATCAGCCTTTGAAAACAAAATAGCCCCCTTTAAAGGTACATATTTTGACACTTTACCCAACTCTGTCCTGAACCTGGAATCTTTTCTTTCCCAAGACATGACAACTTCAGGAAATGACGTCTTAATGAAAGAGTAGAAGACATGAACTCAGTCATCACTGCTTGTGGGAAGGACTCCATAGATACCCAAAGATTGATCGACAAAGTGGAATGAAATATACTCTCACCTCTAGATTGAAGAAGTAATCCCTCTGCAAAGAGGCCACAAAATGACTGAGCATCAAAATAAAACTCTGTTATCTTCCCTAATGAACCATACAGAGATCCAAGTCACAGAATGTGAATTGCACTCTCCTGAGTTGACCCATCAAACATACACATCTAGATTTGCATGATCATGTAGATCTTACTGCCAGGCATCATTCCTTCATAGAGGACCTAAAGAATGTATGAGCAAGGCATCTTTATTGTGCTCGCCCCTAATGCAACAGTATCTTCTTTTACAGTACACACAATATAGTCAGCCTTCTCTAGGCACCCTCAATGGATAAATCCACAACAGAAATAGAGAAGAAGGCGGCCTAACTTTGCATGCTCCTAAATGATTCATTTGCGATTTATATCAGACTCTTTCAGGGATGGGCAGATAGGCTAAAATGCTCCAGTCTTCCTGCCATCACAAAGATGGACAGTGTGACTAGAAGTAGAACGCAAACTGATGAGATTCAATCCCCGATAGCAGTACCGATTGAACAGTTTTGATCTGAAAATGCTTGCCGAAATAATTTAGGACAGTTTTTTCAAGTGTGAGGAGAGAATGTGGTTATGGCCGCAGCTGCCAACTTTTGAACTGGGGAGTCAAGTTCGAGTCCCGACATTGGCTCAACATCCTGTGATTCTGGGCAAATCACTAAGGGCCAGATGTACGTACCTATTTTCATGTCACAAATGGCCGCAGAATCGGGCCATTTGTGACCAGAAAATAGAATGTTTCCATGTACCAAACCCTATTTCGAAATTAGGTAACTTATTACCGAATCGCAAAATAGATTCGCGATTCGGTATTAGGAAGGGGCGTGTAAGGGCGTTCCTTCCCATAGCGACTTGCAATGGTATGCGTGAATGTTTTGCGACCGAAAAGTGGTCGCTAAACATTCGCATTTCACCACCTACTTCAAGTAGGTGGTAACCCAGCCTCCAGGGGACCCCTTCCCCTTTGTGAATGTATGTGAAAACGTTTTTTAAGAGCAAGCAGTGGTCCCACCGACCACTGCCTAATCTTAAAAGAATGAAAAGAAAGCTTTTCATTTTTGTTTTTGAAACACATCTGTTTTACTTTAAGGAAAAAGGGCTGCATTTAAAAAAAAAGTTGGTTAATTTAAAAGCAAACACAGACTTAGTGGTCTGCTGGCCCCATCAGGCCACCATCCCTGTGTTTTTAGTGATTCCCAATGGGTCGCAAACTGCGACTTACCTCATGAATATTAATGAGGTAGGTCAATTTGCGACCCAGTGGGAATCGCAAACAGTATAAAACACAGTGCTGTACATAGCTGTTTGCGAATTCCTAATAGCAAATCGAAAAAATTTGCTACTAGGCAGTCGCAAAATTGAGTCTATGTACATCTGGCCCTAATATTAATGAGGTAGGTTTCAATTTGTAACCGACTGGGAATCGCTAAAAAGACAGGGATGTCCGTGGGACCACTGTCTGCTCTTAAAAAAACGTTTTTGCATACATTCATAAAGGGGAAGTGGTCCCCTGGGGACCCTTCCCTGTTTGAGATTGGGTTACCACCTACTTAATGTAGGCGGTAAAATGCGAATGTTTGCAGCCGCATTCTGGTCGCAAAACATTCACACATACCACTGTGAGTCGCTATTAGGAAGGGGCACCCTTAACACACCCCCGCCTAATACCAAATCACTAACCCATTTTGCGATTCAGCAATAGGTTACTGAATCACAAAATAGGGTTTGGTACATGGGAAAATGGTATTTTCCGGTCGTAAAAGGCCTGATTCTGTGAATCGGGTCGTTTGCAACATGAAATAGCTACGTACATCTGGCCCTTAATGAGTTAGTAAAACACACTGTTGTACATAGCTGTTTGCGAGCTGCTAATAGCGAATCACAAAAATTTGCTATTAGGTAACCACAAACCTGAGTCTATGTACAGCTGACCCTTAATCTTTCTGCATAATATAAGGTCAGTAAAGTGCTACAGTGCCCTAGGGCGAGTTCGTCCTATATAAACCCAAAAGGCCCCCCTGAGTATTTAATGTCTTTAAAAAAAACAGCAAGACCAACATAGATTGCAGGTGTGGCTGAGAGCCAAATAGATACCAGGAGTGAAAAATGTGAAGCCTGTCTCTGAAACCTGAAATAAAGGACCGTTTATTCGGGTTCAATTCTCTTATACTGCAAGGCATCTCAGTGTCACACAAGACTGCTCCTGTGTGTCGCTGTTTGTTGTTGGTATAACCGAAAGCAATAGCTGTGATCTCTTTGTAGTCCTACAAGCAGTTGTTTGAAACATCTCTCTACCAGCATCCACAGTGGGACTTCCTGGGAAAGTCTACATGAAACAGTGACGAACATCCATAAGCAGATACAACATTTTTGAGCCGCAAGTGTTTCGCGTGATTACATGAAAAGGACTCTTAACCTCAGAAATGAGAACTTACTGACCAGAACTGTTGAAAGCAATCCAACAGAGAGCTCATCAGAAAAGTCGAGGAACCGATACACAAGATGGTTAAACTGCACTCTCACAGAAGACGACCTTCACCAGTAGAAAGGACTCCAGTGTTACAAGGCACAGATGCATACGGCTCTCCACTAATTTCTAGAGCTGATCATATCTGAGCACTATTATGGACCTTTGACAAGCCTATTTGGTACACTTCTGAACTGTTGCTTCATTTGTTGGCTGAGTTAATTTCTTAAGTAGACGCTTAAAGAGTGCAATGCAAAGATTTTTTGAACAGTGAGAGCTTACCTGGAACTCTTGAGTGAGGCAAGGTAGGTGCTCTCCCGAGCAACTTGCCGAGACAGTGAGAAAAGCTCCACACGACGCAGAAGCAGGGAGTGGTCCCTCATGCAGAACTGGGCAGCAGCCTCATTAATGGTCAACTGGTGGGTAAGGGCAAGAGGAGGGGGGGGAGAAGAGCAGCACTGTATCAATAACTGTCATCCAATGGAAATTGGTCTTTCCCAACTGACCACATTTGTTTGCTATAACAGAAGCATGTTACATTGCAGGTATGTGACAGTGGGTACAAACAAACTATAGCAGACAACTGCACATGGCGTGATCCCTGAGAGGCCCCTCCGATTCATTTAAATACATATTTTCTGCCAAGCACACTGACGATGTTGATGTTTCTCCCTGCAGTCAACTCCTGCTGTGCATGCCTCACTCTGACTCATGCTTCTTCCTTAGTAGCTGCCATAAGAAAACACCCAGGCATTAATATCAGAGGAACGGGGCAGAGGCAGGGTGGGACTGAGACAGAAAATAGTCCCGGGCATCAAAATAAAAGTGGGCTCCTTTTGCGAATTTAATAGCTAGAAAAGATACCCATGTTTGCAAAATAGGGGCAGTTCTGAACTTGTAAAGATACGCTGTGGAAGTGTTTTGCAAGGTATGGAGGACTGCATAGATTTGAGCTTGCTGTAGGCAATGTTTGTTTTAATATCAGGGACATTAGCTCTAAACAAGCATTGGCAAAGCCAATAGGTATCACCTCTGCAAGAGCTATTCGCTTAGGCAATGTGTTTTAGCCATGTTGTACATCAGTGTGGCTGCTGTTCAGCATGGCTAACAGTAGAGTGGAGTGCGGTGGAGAGGGGCGGGTGGGGAGAGGTGGATTGGGATGGGGTTGGTGGATTGGGGTAGATTGGAGTGGGGTAGACTGTGGTAGAGTTGATTAGGGTAGAGTGGAGTGGGGTAGGTTGGGATAGGGTGGAGTGGGGTAGGTTGGGATAGGGTGGAGTGGGGTAGAGTGTGGTAAATTGGGGTGGGGTAGATTGGTGTAGAATGAAGTGAGGTTTACAGTGAGAGAGTGGAGTCGGGTAGAGTGGGGTAGATGGAAGTGGGATAGAGGTTGGCAGATTGAGGTAGACGAGTTGGGTAGACTGGTATAGAATGGGGTAGATTAGAGTGGGGTAGATTAGAGTGGAGTGGGTAGATCGGAGTGGGGTGGAATGGGGTAGAGTGGGATAGATTGGAGTGGAGTGGGGTAGTTTGGAGTGGAGTAGATTGGAGTGGGGTAGATTGGGGTGGAGTCGGGTAGATTGCAGTGAGTGGGGTAGATTGAGGTGATTTGACTGGAGTAGGGCAGATTGGGGTGGAGTGGGTAGATTAGGGTGGAGTGGGGTAGATTGAAGTGGAGAGTGGCAGATTGGAGAGGAGTAGGGTAGCTGCTTCAAGAGTCTGTGACACACACCCAGTCATGCGGACTCCTTTAGTAGTCCGTGCCAGTTATTTGTTCCGGTAAAAGGAAGCGCTGATTTGCAAAAGAAACTAAGTAACCCAGGTGTTGGTAAAAGGAAGGGCCGAATAAAACAAGTCACGTAGAACAATGTCATTGGTAGAAAATAAATGCTGGCTCAGAAAAAATTGTAAAAAGAAAAGTACCCTGAATCACAGTGTGAGTAAGTGACGTGAGGCATATATATGGTGGCCAATTAGGAGGCAGCTAAAAAGATTGGCAATCAAGCCAGCAAATGGTAAGCAATGGGCGGGCTCTAAGCCCTTTACTATATTCAATACAGCTTGCAGCAACAGCGCATGACTGCAGACAATAAAACACACCAAATCAGCCCACACAATGACCTGCCAGACTAGCCATTCAGGCACTGCCTCATTGCCCTACAGGCCAGTCAGACGCTGAGCAAAGGGCAGCACCAACCACTGAACCAATTAGAGAGGAAAAAGGAACCACCTACAGAGAATACTGAAGAGCCCTGTACGTTCTAGGGTGGGGGCACGGTGATAAAATCATGCAGCACTAAAACGTCAATGAAATTGTATTGTGGTGATGCCGTAATTAATTGAAAATAAAACCAATGCAATTACACAATGTTGGGTTATCAATGAAATCGAAGTAACTAACACTTGTCATGTTTATGTGCTGAACACGAAGATAAATAGAGCACTGCCCATTTTACAGTTTTCCACCACCTTAAAACAAAGTCTGACCTTTCACTCTTTAAAATACTCTGTTGCTTTATAATACTTTAATAACTGTACGCGTATGCTTTCACGCATTCTTAAAATCGGCTAATAGCTTTCAAACCAGCTTGAAATTAACCAACAGTTTACACACTTCCATAAAAATAATCTGACAATTTTAAAACCTTTCTAAACTCTCCTGAGAACTTTTTCCCCCTCCCTTAAAATAGCTTAGTAATTAAAGTGACTTCTAAAAATAAACATTTAAATAAATGTGGGCCAAGTACATAATTTCTGAAAGTTAAAATAAATTCAACAAAAAGCAACATTTGCTAACTTGTAATCACAGGTTTCAATCCAAATCTCTATTAAACACTTCCAAATCTCAGCCTTTTGCTTTACAGAATTAAAAGCCGATTTTTAAAATATACTTTAAACATTTTCAGTCCTGCACTCGATTGTCATAAGTTACGGTCATTAACATTTGTAAATGCAGTAGTATATTATTGTAAAAGTCTCTGACAGACACTGCAAAGTCACTTGGATTCACCCTTAACACAGACCTGCCCTTCAAAGAGCACATTGCAAGGGAAACCAAAACAGCATGGCACCACGTCTCTCTACAGTACAAGCATTTGCAATGCAATAGGTCTCGCATTTGCGAGAGTTTAAGCTATTGGCATTGTAAATGACAATGCCTTTTATTTATCTGTTTTGATAATTAACACATAGATCAAAGGCATTGTCATTTACAATGCCAATAGCTCAAACTCTTGTAAATGCGAGACCAATTTCATTTCAAAGAAGCAGCCGCCATTGTCCCGGGCTGCTTGGAAAGTGAAAGCGTGCATGGAGCGCTGAATGTTGCAGGAAAGCACGCCGTGCCTGCAGCAGGAGAAACTCATTAAAGAAAATAGTGCTTACAGACTAAATAAGACATACCCTGTAACAACAGAAGTAAAAGGGCCAGTCCTCCTGGGAGGTTACAAATTAGGACAAGGCGGTACTAAGGAGGGACTAACAAGCCTATTAACGAATCAGAAGCCTGCATTTACGAAGGACAATGCCACAAGCCACTGATAAATATGGGCTGCTAGTGGGTGGGACTTCAAGTTCATACTCGAATACAGCATGCCTCGCAGAGCAGCGCATGCGCTGCCCAGGCTCGACTTAAAACGTAAAAGCCTTCCTCCTTGAAAATGACTTCAGTGCTAAAATGGAAACCTTGGTGCTCTTATATCTGAATGTAGTGTGCTCAGTGGTATATCCCACACCGTAGTGGCACAGTTCAAAGGCAGTCTACAGGCACAGCACAAATCACCAAGAGCATGATTAAGAAATTCAAACATCACCTTCAAGTACCTCAGAAACTGCACCCCCACATACCTAGCCAAAAAAATCTACCCACCTCAACTAAACAGTACCATACCAAGAGCCAGGAAAATGCTATACAGCAAATAAAATATGTGCAATATATTACCAACAGAAAGCAGCATCAGACTGATTACCTGGGATATGGAACAACATACCTATTGGCATCAGAACGTCTACGGCCCTCCTGCAATTCAGAACAAGCATTGCCAAAGCCAATAGATCTCGCCTCTGCGAGAGCTTGTGGTTTTTGTTTTTTTATCTGTTTTGTACAGCAGTGTGGGTGTACAGTAAGTTTAAAGTTTTTAATGCTATAGAGTGTGTGTATAACAGGTAAGCATTTCTCTTAACATGATAACATGTGTGATTGAGTTAAGAATGAATGTTACTTGTGTTTTCCAGCATAGTAGTAGTGTTATTTTTAAGCTTGTTTTTTGGCATAGTAAAGTTGAATTGAAAATTTAGGTTGTGGGTGAGGTGCAGTTTCAAATAGTTTGTAAAGCTGTCGCATGTAGGTGGCATGAATCAGCTCCACGCCGATTGTGATGTGCGAGGTGCCTATATAGGCGCTACCCCAGTGTGCTGACGTCAGTTACTTTTCGCGACTTTCCACGCCTTGAGCGAGGAGTCATGAAGAACACTGACCACTGGTGTGGAAAACTAGGGCCCAAAAGAGGAATGTCCTGTCCCTAGAAATCCTTTCACAGAGCGGGAGGGATGGGTGGGTCGGTAAGGGATCTGCGGCTAGATAGAGTCTCTACTAGATAAGGTGTTACTGAAGGTAAGTAACTTGTCCATCTGATAGAGACTTCTAGCTGCAGATTCCTTACCTTAGAATAGATACCAAAGCAATACCTCCCCGGAGGTGGGTCTGCAAAACCATTTCATACCAAAAAGTCCTGCAGGACAGAACGGGCAAAGTGCACTTCCCAATGGACATGACTGTCCAGATAGTAGTGTTTTGTGAACGTGTGCAAGGAAGCCCACATTGCCGTCTGGCAGATGTCCAGGACCAGGACTCCGCATGCTAATGCAGTGATCGCAGCCTTTGCTCTGGTGGAATGAGCATGCAAACTCTCAGGGGGTTGCTTCTTGGCCAATGCGTAGCAAATTGTAATGCAGAGCATGATTAATCGGAAGATGGTCTGCTTCTACACAGCCTTTCACTTTTTCGCTTCGACATACCCCACAAAGAGTTGGCTGTACACCCGGAACTCTTTCAGGCGGTCTAGGTAGAAGGACAATGCTTTTTTTGGGTCCAGACGGTGAAGTTGCTCCTCTTCATTAGAGGGATGTGGCAGAGTGTAGAAAGTAGGCAGAGTGATGCCTATATGAAAGGGAGTGACAACTTTTGGTAGAAAGGAAGTTCTAGTCTGTAGAACAAGCTTGTCTGGGTAGGTGTTCAGGTATGGAGGCTTAGATGAGAAAGCCTGAAATTTACTGATCCTCCGGGCAGAAGTTATTGCCACCAGGAAGGCAGTCTTGATGGCAAGGAGCCTGAGAGGACAGTTGTGCAAGGGCTCAAAGGGAGTGCACATCAGAAACGTCAGGACGAGATTGAGGTCCCACTGAGGCATGATGAAAAGAGAAGGTGGAAAAATATGTTGTGAACCTTTCAATAACCTATGCACAATAGGGGATCTGAAGAGGGATGGCTGGTCAGGCAACCGCAGAAAGGCAGAAATAGCAGAAAGATAACCCTTGAAAGTGCCCAGAACAGAGACCTGCTGGGTAAGGGAAATAATAAAGAGAAGAACCTGAGAAAGAGAAGCAGAAAGGGGATCCACCTGCTTGTCTGCACACCATGCCACAAACTTGCAGGTGTATACTGTTTTGGTGGAGGGACGCCTGGCAGCCAGAATAACATTGCAGACTTTTGGAGGAAGGTCGAAGGCTGTCAACTGTCGCTGTTCAATCTCCACACAATAAGGCGGAGTGTTTACAAGTTTGGGTGGAGAGCCCTCCCCTGCTGCTGCGAAGAAGATCCCCCCAAAGGGGCAGCCTGATCGGAGGACCGATGGCCATGCTTAACAGCTTGGGATGCCAAACTCTCCGAGCCCAGTCCGGAGCCACAAGGATGACTTGGGCCCGGTCGTTCCTGATCTTCTTGAGAACTCTGGGCAGGAGTGGCTTGGGCTGAAAGGCATACAGGAGACCGGAGCTCCACTCAAAAAGAAAAGCATCTCCGAGCAAGAGCCGCCTTGGAAACTCCAGCATGCAGAACTGCTGACATTGTGCATTGTTGACAGTGGTGAACAGATCTAACCAAGGTGCTGCCCAGTGCTGAAAGAGACCTTGCACCACCTGTGGATGGAGACACCATTGTGATCCGCTAGACACCTTCGGTTGAGTTTGTCCAACCTGGTCTTCAGAGAGCCCGGTAGGTGTTGAACCACCAGGGTAATGCCATGCTGTTCCAGTCATGTCCAGAGACTTGACAAAGGGTCCACGACCCTACCCTGCCCTGCTTGTTGCAGTACCACATGGCAGTGGTGTTGTCTGTGAACACCGGCACTAGCCTTCCCTCAATGCAGGGTAGAAAGGCTTTTAATGCCAGCCTGATCACTCGAAGCGCCAGAAGGTTTATGTGGAGTCTGGAGTCCGCTGGAGACCAGAGGCCTCTGATCTCCAACTCTCCCAGATGGCAGCCCCATCCCAGGAGTGATGCATCTGTCACTACTATCAGATCTGGTTGGGGAAGGGAGAGGAGTCTGACGCTGACCCAATCGTGGTTTGTTAACCATCACTGCAGATCTTGTGCCGCTCCCTCCACGATCTGGACCATGTCGGAGAGACTTCCCTGATGCTGCGCCCACTGGAACTCCAGGTCCCACTGCAGAGACCACGTATGTCAGCAGGCAAGTGTCACAAGCAGGAGGCCATGAGGCCAAGCAGCCTCAGAGCCAGTCTCACCGAAATCCAGGATAGAGGCTGAAATATCAGTATCATAGCCTGAATATCTTGGACTCACGTTCAGGAGGACAGGCCCGAAACTGCACCATGTCCAGAATAGCTCAGATGAAAAGGAGAGTCTGACAGGGAGTCAGGTGGGACTTCTGCACGTTGATAGTGAACCCCAGCGAATGCAAGAGGTCCGCCATAGTCTGGTGGTGGGAGACAACAGCCTGTTGCGAGCCCGCCTTCAACAGACAGTCGTCGCGATAGGGGAAGACTGGCACTCCTGATCTCCGCAGATGAGCTGCAACCACCGCCATCACCTTTGTGAACACCGGAGTGGCGCTGGTGAGGCCAAAAGGGAGCACAGCAAACTGAAAGTGCTTGTGGCGCACCATGAACTGCAGGTCACCTGTGGGCAAGCAGGACGGGAATGTGGAAATATGCTTCCTGCAAGTGCAACGCTACCATCTAATTTCCCAGGTCCAGGGCAGACAAGCGAGTGTGAACATCTTGAACTTCTCCATCTTGAGGAAGAAATTGAGAGGGTGCAGGTCTAGGATAGGAAGAAGGCCTCCATTTTTCTTGGGCACCAGAAAGTAGCAGGAATAACAACCACAACCTACTTCTGGGATCAGCACCTTCTCTATGGCCCCCTTGGCCAAGAGAGCAGTCACTTCTTGACAGAGCAGAGAAAGATGGTCCTCCGCCAGCCTGTCGCAAGCAGGTGGCATGGGTGGAGGGTTAGTGTAGAAGGTGAGGGAGTAGCCCCTCCGGACAATCTGCATAACCCATTGGTCCAATGTGATAGACCGCCAGTGGTGCAAGTGATGGTAGATTCTGCTGCCCACTGGGTGCCCATGATGATAAGAGGGCAGACTATGAGGGCTAGGAGGCTGCGGCTGCCAGGAGGTGGTGGGCTGGCCACACCGCTGGCTCCCCGACCCAGGAGGTCTGTGGGTACAGAGTCCTCAGCCACGCAGAGGCTGTGAAACTAGGATACCGCTGTGGTTAGACGGGTACACCGCTGTGGTCAGGCGGGTACAGATGCGGTTGAAAGCCCCTTCTGTGGCCACGAAAGGAGTGAAAGGCAGATTGGGGGTGATAAGGGGCCATGGAAAGGCCCAATGACCTGGCCGTAGCCTTGCAGTCTTTGAAGTGCTCCAGCACTGCATCCACCTTGTCTGCGAAGAGACAGGAGCCTTCAAAGAGAATGTCCATGAGTGAGGCCTGAACATCCCCAGAAAAGCCAGTCATCCTCAGCTAGGCGTGGTGCCGCAAAACCACGACGAAACTGTTCTACCTAGCGAGTCGGTCATATCCAGCCCACAGCATATGGCAGCACCTGCGCAACTGAGTCCCAGACCGAGTGGGGTATTGGCCCAAAAGGCACACAGTGTTCACTGACTGCAGCACCATGCTGGCGGAAGAGAACATCTTCTTCCCCAAGGAGTCCAGCCCCGGATTTACTTTGGATGTGGAAACTTGGACCGTCAACCTCTCAAGGGTGGGGTGTGTTGTGAGGAAACTAGGGTCCAATGGAGCGGGACAGTAGCAGCGGAAAATCAATCTATTAATAGGAGCCCCTGTGCAGGGCTTGGACCGGGCCCCAAGTGGGACAACCGTGAGGGCTTTGTAAAATGGTAGAACCTGTTCGGATGGGGTGACTCTACGCTGAAGTACCTCCGTCAAGACATTCGTCTTGACAACCACAGTGGGCAGCTGAAGGTCTAGGACATCCACCGTCCTTCTCACCACCATAGCAACTGAGACTCCCTCCTCTGTAGCCACGGTAGGAGGAGAAAACAAGTCGGTATCTGGGGAGGTGTCCAGTCCACTGGCGTTCGCCTGACCCTCACACCCGGTGTCCTCGGTGAAATCTAGGGGCTGGCATTGATCAGCTTCTAGTGGCCCCTTTCAATCATCTAGAAGTCCTAGCCCAAAGGAATAGGGCACAAGCGCTGGCCTGGGTGGTCTGCCTCAGTCAGCGCTAGAAAAAGTGTCGGCCAACGCCCATCCGCCTCCATATCAGAGTCAGGGTTGAGCATGGGGACTGCACTACCAGCAACGTTGGCAGTGGATCCGGTACCGGGGAAGGTTGAGGTAGCTCGACCAGCGCCCTTTCGGATCCATCCAAGAGGCCCAACTGGCACCGGGGTGAGTCCGTCGGTGAAAAACCAGTAGTGGTCCCTCCTGAACCCGTCATGGTCCGAAGGCGCTCCAGCGGGGACTGGTTGCCCAGATATGAGGTGCATGGCCTCTTAAAATTCATGAAGTTGGTCGGGGGTCGCTATGGCTCCAGGAAACTCGTGGAGGTGTGGAGATGGCACAGGCTCAACAAGGGAGCCATGCCTCAAATGCCGACGCTTCCGCCTTCTCTTCTTCCATTTGTGGTACTTACCCAAACTCCCAGACGAATTCGACTGTAAGAATGATGGTCTGGAGTGGCTACACGACTGATCCTGAGACCTTCCTCTCAATCGAGGCTGTCATGGCATGGCACAGCGATCAGCAAAGAGCTTGAGGGATTGCTCCCTCAAGGCCTTGGGGTGCATGCCAAGACAATCAGTGCAGGTCTTGGCGTTGTGGTCGCGCTTCTGGCACAAAAGACAGATGAGTTGTGGGTCCGTCATTTGCCAGTGACAGGCGCCACAGGGCTTGAAACCAGCCTTCCTTGTGGACATACCTGCCACACCAGGAAACAAAGACAAAAAGTCGAAAAAGAGTCATTAAAAAGAGTCTGGGGGTAGCTCTTCCCCGGACCAGTGCTGACTGGCGCAGAACGAATTGAACTGATGTCAGCGTGCTGGGGTGGCGCCTATATAGGCACCACACACATCACTTCCGGCACTGATGATGCAACCTATCGGCACACAGGGGTACTGCTCATGAAAAATCTCAGAATCCAGTCTGAGGCCAGATGATTTTTCTAACGTAAGGCTAGAAGTTTCTATCACATTCTTAGTGACTGGTGAGATGATCCCACCGACAGGGCCCAGTGGGTCTTCCTACCTCTGTGGAGGTGAAGGGAGCCGCATACTTTAGTCTGTCCCTGTTGTGACGTGATGAGATCCATCTTGTTTGCAGCTGCTCTTTTATGTGCCTTAATATCTCAATGTAAACTGTACTATGATAAGTACCCTGTTTCACAGTGCAATATCCACAGTTCTGTGTCAGATTTCAAATAGTCACATGTAAAGTTTACGTCGGGACCTCCAGGAGTATATGATTAAGATTGAATGAGCCGTAGCCATACTTAAATAACCCCTAGAGATGAGTCAAGTGCTTGCTCAAACATGGAGCAAGATCCGCCTGGTGCCTTCATGGCACTATAGTAAGGGGATAGATAGGGGTAAATTCATAGAGGAGTTGGGGCGCGATATGGGTGGGGGTATGAGACCCATTTTTCACAGAAAAAATCATACACTCCTACTTTGAGCTTAATCAGGGTTCAATGGGCAATAATGACACACTATGGGAGGTGTTCACACCATTTATACAGGGTGAATGCATTGCAAAAGTAAATGGGATCCTTAAGTCCATTTGAAGTAGACTTGATCAGCTAGAGAAAGACATTAAAATATTACAATGGGACTATGAACACAAACACAATATTCTATTACAATTACACACAAAATTGGCCTAATTTAGGGAGACACTGGACAGAGAGATAAAATTGTGGGGTAAATGTGTATGAGCGAGATGGCATGGCGAGAGTGAGTGTACCAGTCATGCTCTCATGGCACTGATATGCCCAACTTGGGCAGCAGAGAATATACCACAAATAGAGGACAGTACTGGCGAATTGGTACACCACCTCAAGGAAACTATTATATGCATTCACAAAGTTTTATACAGATCTGTATGCTCCACAAGCAGAATTAACCGCCCAGGAAATTCATAAATATCTGGATACAGTGACCCTTGCATGGCTTGAGCTTGCGGAGCGTAAACCGCTGTGCTTCCTTATTGCACTTGAGGAAATTAGAAGGGCATGAGGAATGGTAGTGCCCCAGGGGGAGATGGACTGCAGAAGAGCTTAACCCCAGGTTCGAAGATTTTGCCACGGCTTTTAGGTAGGCCCAATTTACCCGGTTGAACGCCTTTGTGGCATCCAAAGCCACTACAGCCAGAGGGAGCTTATAAGAAGTTGCCAGATCTATTGAGCCAACCAGTGCATAAGTTAAGTCTTTCAGAGATCTTCCCCGTATAAACCCCTTCTGATCATCATGCACCATCTCAGCCATTGACTCGTTCAGCCTATCGGCCAAAATCTTAGCGTAGATCTTATAGTCGCTGTTTAATAACGAAATTGGCCGATAGGAGTCGCAGTTTTTAGGGCATTTTCCTGGCTTCAGAATTAATGAAATAGTAGCATCCTTCCAAGAGGCTGGCATACCGGACCCTCCGATAAGCAGGTCGTTGAAGATCCTCACTAAAATGGGAATTAGTGTGTCACCCAGGGCCTTGTAGACTTCTTGAGGCAGGCCGTCGGGCCCAGGAGCCTTCCCCTTCTTGAGCTGTCTAATTACCATCCCTATTTCACTAATATCAATTTCCCTGTTCAAATGTCCAACTTTTTCTGGTGAAAGGGGGTTGACGTAATCTTGTCCTAACCATACTTTTAATTCTTCTTCCGTTGGTTCTAAATCTTCCCGATAAACTTTACTGAAGTAGCTGTGAAAAGTTCGCTCGATCCCTCTCCTGTCTCCTATTAGG
Organism: Calotriton arnoldi; assembly: GCA_963921515.1. Lineage (NCBI taxonomy): Eukaryota > Metazoa > Chordata > Amphibia > Caudata > Salamandridae > Calotriton > Calotriton arnoldi. The sequence goes on along the minus strand of CAWUFW010006331.1, from coordinate 263,320 downwards.
GCCCCAGTTTGTTCACATATAACCTGATCTATTCTGTTTCTCACCTGAGCCTTTTTTGCCTTCCAGGCCAGCATCTTACTACATCCTTCACTGTACTCAAAATGAGCTAATCGGCTGGCCTCCCACCTTTTCCTTGCCCTGTCTTGTAAAACTATTGCTAAGTTGGACTTTGCTTGCGTTATTTTCTGTAACAGCCCTACCCTAACCCCCTCCTCTATCCCTGGGTCAATTAAATCCCTTTCTAGGGAGCGAACCAGTTCCTCCTGTACTGACACCTCTTCATAGTATCTCCTCCTTTTCCCCGCAGCCAATGCCCCTAGTCTTCCCCTTAAAAAGGCCTTATAAGCATCCCAGGTCATACCCGAAGCAGCCGAGCCCCAGTTGTACTTGAAAAACTCTTCAGTCTCTCTACTCAGCATTTCTATAACTCCCTCATCCTGCAGAATCGTACGATCTAAGGTCCATCTGGACTGAGCTACCCCCTCGCCAATCTTCAATTGGAGAGTCACTGCCGAATGGTCAGACAAATGAACTCCCACATGATCAATTCGGTGAACCTCGTCTTTTATATTACTATCGATGAGGAAATAGTCTATCCTCGACTGGTGTCTGTATTTTTTGTTATAGAAGGTAAAGCCTTTTTGTGGACCTGCTCTTTGGTGCCATATGTCGCACAACCCCAATTGCTCCATCATTTGTTTTATCAGCCCAGACATTTTTGGGTTTACCAATGCCCTGCTGTGCGAAGATCTATCTAAGGTATAGTTTAAAACTGCATTGAAATCTCCAGCCAAAATGATTGGGTCAGAGGAGTTTAAGAGTTCAGCCATCAATTCACCCAAGGGATTAACATCATCCTGATTTGGTCCGTAGTAACCCGCAAGGGAAAAAAAACGGGCCAAAATCCTAACCTTGGCTACTAACCATCTTCCGGCTTTATCCGAAACATAAGACTCTAGGCTAACTTGCGCCCCTTGTTTAATTAATATTGCTACCCCCTTAGTTACTGCTGATTGAGCTGTACATGCCACTTGGGCAATCCATTTCTTTACCTTGAAAAGTTCCATGCCTTCCTTCTCCGTTAAATGTGTTTCCTGTATTATTATAATCTGGGCTGGGCAGTCCCTTAAATACTGCAATATTCTTTCCCGTCTCCCGCATACCCTAAGGCCATTTAGATTCCACGAGAGAATCTTAATGATACTCTCTTTCTTTTCACCCATCCCTGATACCAGCTAAAAGGAATAAACACCCCACAAACATCAAAAGAGGCTTCAGAGGAACTATTTTTTTTTCTTTTCTCCCGCTGCTCCCCACCCTGTGCTCCCCCCCCCCCCCCCCGCCGTGGAAAACCCTTCCCTGACTCTCCATGGCTAAAAGCCATATGGGTTCCCCCTCAGAGCGTACTTTTCACTAAATATTAATTTTATATCTGAGTGAGGTAAGCATTATTTTAAACTTAGTTAATCAGAATCGTTTAAAAGGCCTTAAGAGTGATCTCACTTCTCACAACCGTGCTTATTATTATATTTATTCTTAACCCTTTTAGTGAAGTATTATCCCACATACTCAAGGTCCTTTAAAGTTTCGGACCCCCTGCTTGTAGGTCTTTAATAAAGTCATCGACCTTATCGCTGGAGTGGAAGATAAGCATTTTATTATTGTACATTACCTTCAAATAAGCCGGGAACCTCAGCTGAACCACGGCGCCCAAACTTTTAGTAAGTCGATCCTTTGCCCCAACTCCCATTGCCTATTTAAGGTAACATTCGAGACGTTAGATCTAAACTCATATTTGACACCATCAACTTCTATCCTTTTTATACTCAAAGCTTTCGACAGTATCTTCTCCTTTAAAGAAAAGGTTAAAAATTGAGCAAGATCTTTCTGGGTTTAGTCCTGTTAGTATTTAATCTAAAGGGATCTCTGTGTACCCGCTGCAGGTCTTAAGCTATTTCTTCTTCCGATTCTTCTATCTGTAGCTCCCTCTTAATCAGTTTCACTACAAAGGTCTTTATGTCCTCACCTTCCCTGCCCTCCGGCACCTTCAAAAATTTTATATTATTCCTTCTTTGGAAATTTTCCAGCCTTTCCATTCCGTCCTGCTGCTCCTTCTCCCCTGATTTTAATTTTTCTATTTCAGAACAATTTGCCTGTACCTTTTCTCGAAGCTCTTTAACCTCACCATCTAACGTTGTTGTCCTATTGCTAAGATCGTCTATCTTTTTCTCAAGAGTTTCGCAAGCGTGTCTTATCTCCCTCTGGTTTTCCTCCGATGTCTCAAATCTGTTTTTAATCTCGACAGTCAAAGCCATTAGGAGAGTTCCGATAGCCGGGTCTTCTTTCTCCACCTGCTTCGGACTCTGCTCAGGGCCCTTGTCACTAGACTCGGAGTTAGTTTGCTCTGCTGAAACCTGCCTCCCCTCTGCTAAAGACTGTTGGTCACCCCCACATGCATCTGGAGAGAGTGAGGCCAGAGCTTGATACCTATTTGGTGACACATCCTTACTCCAATCCATCCCGCCAGCCATACCCAGATCTACAGGAGCTTCACCCTGCTTTGTACTACCCTTCTCGTGAGGAATTTTTAGCCCGTCCATTTTATTGTCAGCCAAAATTATTGTTTTAGGCAGAACTCTGAAATAGGTTTTAAGTGAAAGAGTAACTTTTACCCTTTGGTCCGGCGTGCGTTTCTTAATCGCTATTTTCTTTGAGATGGCTTTAACCTTAACAACTGAATAGTCTTTCACTGTACCGTGTACATTTTCAGTTTCTATATTAACAATAGTTTCAGCAGGGTCATCCAAAACCTTTTCTTCTTCCTCCTTATCTCTCCTCAGACTCCTTAGTGCATAGCGAGAAAACACCTCCCTCTGAACAGCCCCACTCACCGCCTTTCTCCTACCTCCGGATGCCTTCGCTCTGGTACAGTCTGCTGCCTCCAGTTTCTCCGTTACCTCTTGCTCCAGGACATGGCGCCGACTTTGTCTGCCTACCGACCCAGCCCTACCTCCCTCCGACTGCTTCTCCAACCCGCAGTCTCTCCCAGTCGTGTAAGCAACACCGCTGCTTCCGCGACCTCCTTTCCCCTGGAAGGGGATCTTTGCAGCCGCACCTCTCCCCCTACGGAACTCCAGGGCCGCTCTTCTCCACGGCTGCTCCATCGCCGTCGCCGCCGTCTTCGCTGCCTCTCACCGCACACCAGCTACCTGAATACGGCAAGTACACTCTTCCAAGCCTTATTCCGAGTAGAAAACTTTCGTTTTCCTAAAAGTGCCCGTTTTGTTTTATCATCGTGCGTTTGTGTGCTTCAAAAGGAGCTTTCCTCGCTCAGAAACCGTATTTCATTCTCCGCTCTGAGGGTGCTCCCGCGACCCGCTACTCGCCGGCCGCCATGTTTTCCCTCTGTCCTGTGTGGCAAAATCTTCGAACTTGGGGTTAAAGTTTTGTAAGGCCCTGGCGGGTATCTATGAGGCTCCAGAAGCTAGAGTTTTGGTCCACGGCTCCCTAACTGATCCCGTACGCATCACCAGGGGCACGAGGCAGGGTTGCCCTTTGTCACCGCTTCTTTTTAATCTTTATATAGAGCCTTTAGCCAGGAAAATCAGGGAAGATTCTGACATCCTACCTTTTAAATATAACGATTGGAATAAAAAACTGGGTTTATATGCGGATGATATTCTCATTTATACAACTAACTTACAAGACACCCTATCTCGCATTATGATTTTGACGACCGACTTTGGAAAGATCTCGGGTTATGAAATCAATAGGGGCAAGACGGAGATCATGACCTGGAATTTAGATGCAGGAGGTGTTGTCAGTAAAGGAGAAATGAGATACTTGGGAGTTATAATAGCACAGGACATCAACAAAATAACCAAAGTTAACTTTGAGAGAGTTAAGAAGGAGGTCTGCAGACTCCTGAAGATGTGGTCCCACCTTCAGTTATCTCTTTTGGGACGGGTTAATTTAGTTAAAATGATAGTCCTCCCGAAGCTTACCTTTCTATTTGACACGATATCTTTGCCTTTCGAGAAGGAATGGCTAAAGAAGATGCAAAGCCAGATTAGCACTTTTATTTGGTCTAGCAAAGGTCCTAGAATAGCATGGAAAAAATTTAGGAGGAGGGTGGAGAAAGGAGGCCTGGCATTGCCAGACCTGCTTTTCTATTCTTCGGCCTTTCTACTAAAGAATGGGAGAAGTTTGTTTAGTATACCAAGTTCAACCAAGATGGGGGGCATGTAGGCCATGATGTCAAGTCTGGAGGTAGGAGGCAAACAAGGGTTTCTGTTTAAATATGCAGACCCAAAGTACTTTAAAAAAGTTAGGTTAAAATTTTTAAAGGGATTGGCTGAGACATGGTATAAGATCAGGAAAGGTTTGAAAATACCATACCATAGCCTACTGGCTCCTATCTGGGACTCACCGGGTTCTCCAGAATGGACGAAAGATGCTCTTGCAAGACCACTTTTAAAGGCAGGCTTTACACGATGGGAGCACATAATCTTAGATGGTAAACTGATCACATGGGAAATGTGTAATCAACAAACAGACTACCAATTATCCAGATTTAAATACCTTCAAATGCGAAGCTGGTATCAAGCCTCGGAAACAAGAATTGGGGAACAAAACGATCTGGAAGCTCTATTGACGCAAGAGACAGTACTCAAGAAGGAGCTGGCTGCTATCTATTGGCTGATGATCGATTTGGAGGACGGAGGCTTCACCTTGCCAACGGAATTGTGGGGAAGATACTTGCCAGAGGCATCGCTGGAATATCAATGGCAAGTATCTATGACCATGCTTTTTAAAATAGTTAAGCCTGCATACCTGAGAAGAAACCATCTTTTTTCCATCCACAGAGCTTACTGGTCCCCCCATAGATTATCAAAGTTTGGGAGAGGAGGTGAAGTTGCCTGACCGAAGTGCGGTAGTATGAAAGAGGACGATGTCCATATGTTTGTGGCTTGTCCAGAAATTCAGACTTTCTGGAGAGACGTGAGTAGGGTTTTGTCTGAAATTTTGGAGATTAACATTGAGGTAAGCGTCATGCTTGTTATTTTTGGGCATGTGGAATCATTGGCCAAGATTACAAAAAAATCAGGCAAGGCTAATCTTTTACTGTGTACTATTGGCGCATAGGGAGATTTGCAAACAATGGGTGGCCGTAGCTCCTCCTACCTTTGATAACTGGGTGCGCTCTGTCAAGCACATAGCCTCCCTAGATATGTTGGGTTTTAAAAATCACGATTTTTGGCTCCCGATGCTTGAATGGTGTGATAAATAAGTGCTAGCAAACAATAATAGGGGTCTGATGATTAACCCTTCTCAGCCTCAACTGGTATTTTGTCTTCCCTCCTGGTTGGGAGTGGGTGGATAGAGACAAAAGGCAAAATATGGAAGACGGAGGCTAAATCCGAGGGCGGAACAGAGTGTGATCTCTAAATCTTCCTTCCTGTTTCCAGCACACGGGGTCAGGACACTCCATCCAAATCTGCAAGAGGAAGAGAGTTTTATTTCTCTCTAAAGAGGCAAATGAGGACCAAAAAAAAAAAAAAGAGTATGCAGAAGAGCTAGCTCCCTTACTGTTAGAGCCATATGAGGAGGCATTTGGGAGTGGCATACTCCCCCTTCATTGCTACATTATAATGTCATAACCATAGGCCTGGCAAAACTTCTCATCTCTGTGACTCCTACTGCTCATTATCCTTAATCAATGTGGATTACAGAAACCTGGCCAAAATGATAGTTAAAAGAATTCTCTCATTAATACCAAGCCTGGTTAGACCAGACCAGTTGTGATTCATCTGCAGTAGGTAAACAGCAGACATCCTCTGTACCCATTAGCCACATTTCTAGATGTGGCTAAGGTTTTCGACTCAGTCGAATGGCCCTATCTGCACACTGTAATTGAGAGAATGGGTATGGGCACAACTATGTCACAATTAATAAATTTGCTCTATACAGATCTGAAAGCCAGAATTAAAATCAATAATCAATGTTGCTCCACCATAAAGAGAAGTAGAGAGACACAAAAGGGCTGCCCCCTTATTGCAAACTTTTTTCCCCCTGCAAAGGAGTCCAGAGCATGTGTATTGTGAGAATTCTATCACGCCTGTGTGATTTAATTTAGGACTCATAGAATACTATCATCAATATACACAGATGATATGCTGTTGCTGATGAAAGATCCTAAGTGTAACTTGAATCCCATAATTTGGGAAATAATCACCTTTGGTAAGCATTATGGATTACGGATAAAGTGGTCTAAGTCAGTAATGTTCTTCCTAACAAAAAGCACTTTGCTACCCACCGTTAAGTTTCTAGTAAGTTTGCAAACTGTCCCAGTGTGCTACTTCGGAGTTCTATAGAAATGGGAAGTGGAAACTCTAATTAGGGAAAACTACAGCAAGTGTATCATGAATACTACAGTCCTGTACTTGTTCCAGAATACCCCAATCTCACTACCCAAGACCTTGTTTGAACAGTTCAAATCCCTGATGATTAGAATAGCATGGGGAGAATGGCAGCCTAGAACAGCGTGGTATAAAATGCAGTTACCCTACAATGAGTGGGGTTTCGCCACTCCAAACTTTGAAATCTAATATTGAATAGCCCAAGCTCAATTTGTGCATCAGTGGTTCCACAACACCAAACTGTCCCTGAGACGCGACCTTGAAATGAGACTTGCTGCTCCAGTCCCCCTCGATAAACCATTGATGCTGACGCCAACTAGACCTGGTAGAGAAATTCACAAGGCACAATGCACTGCCTGGGCATGGTGAAGACTGGCAACAGGAACGGGCGTAGGAGATATATACTCTGCAGTGTTCCCCCGATCAACAACCCGTACCTGGAAGTAACCAAGGATGCAAGGGGGATAAAGCTAATTAGATACAGTACACAGGGGGACCTTTTTCTCAATGCTAAATTCAAGGTTATGTATGAATATATGGAAGGAACACAATGCACACTCTTGGACATTATGACATATCAGAGAATATGGCAGACAATTGCGGAGGCATTTCACACCTTGCCAGAAGAACCAAATGAAAGGAAACTGCCCACTTTACTCATTTCAAATCTTAACCTTGCCCGACTAATCACCACATCATACAACAGCATAATGAGGGATGGGAGGACGGTTCAACTGCAAACCAGAGACAAGTGGGGTAAGGAGCCATTGCCTATACTTACAGATGCCCAATTGACTTACTATTGCTCCCGTGGGCATCTTAATTAAGAGACATATGGAGCCTGCTCCACACATACCTAGAAGTGCTCAATAATCAGTAATGTGCATAAAGGGTTGTACACTACAAGACATAGGAATGTGGCCTGCACTGTTGAAAGATTAAATGACGCCCAATGCACAAACCATTATAATACCGGTTACCCCATACACAAACTATTGTAATACCGGAACTTCTACTGTAATTTGCAATGTACATGCCTAAATTCCCAAACACTGGGTAAGCTATACCGCTTAATTACTACAATGTTGCCTTATCTTTATAAAAGCGAAAATACATTTTTTCAAATAATGTAAACAGTGGAACCAAAATTGTCTTCCAGGGATTTAAAGAAATCGTTGCATTCTTTGAGTTTCTGGAAGAGAGGTGGATGTTTTATTTTTCCTGGCAGCAAAATGCAGTTTCAGCCAGACTTATAGTTTTTAAAAAAATGGTGTGCTTCAGTACTGTTTCGTGCTATATGTGACCCCTGCATAGCGGATACTGCGAACTGAGTAGCCTGCAGTGGTCAGGCTGTTGGTGGGTGTTCATGATGGGGCTCTACATTTCATGCTTTACGCCATTCTGCTTTCCATAAAAGATTTTGCCTTTTCCAAAAGATGTGTTTCAGTGCTGTTTCATGCCACATGTGGCCCCTGCATAGTGGATACTGTGAACTGGCTTGTCTCCAGTGGTCACATTGTTAGCGGGAGCTCATGATGGTGCTCACCACTGCGTGCTGTACATCATCCTTCATTCCATAAAAGTTTTTTCTTTTTCCGAATGGCATGTTTCAGTTCTGATTCATGCCACCCAAGACCCATGTATTGTGGATACTGTGAACTATGTGCCTATGGTCCTCACGATGGGGGACAATTTGAGTTGGAGTTGAGGTGAAGGCAGCACAAGTTTCTCACTGTGCCTGTCACTATGTCATAAATGTTTCTAGACTATATACTTATCCAATTTTTGGCCCTTCTGCAGAGCACATTGAGCAAAGGTCGAAAATGTGCCAATTGTATTACCATTTTGTGTGTAAGTGTGTGAAGTTAGGCACATCTTCTGAAATAGCTATTGCAGCTTAACGTTAATGTCTAGAACGTTGCTTGTGTTGACATTCCTACCATCCACGTTGTTATTATGGCTGTAAGTGCTAATATACATATTTTTTAGCAAAACATATATTGAATTTTGGTGGTGGTAAGTTGCATTTTAGTGGTGAGTTGGATTTTGGAGGTAAATTTCCTTTGGATCAATTAGCATTGTGTGTGTTTCATTAGAGTACTTTTTTATTGTATTGTTATTGTTTGTTACCTTTTTGCAGGATGTGTAGTTGGTAAAATAGGTTAGACTGCTGGATTTTGTTGAATGTTACTCTTTTTTCATTGCTTCTGCATAGATTTTATTTCTCTTTTTATATTATTTGTATTGTGGGCTTTTCGTTGAGCAGGGTGACTCCCATTTTTTTCACTTCTACTGGTAGATATGTCTGATTTTATTTTTGTTCAAACAATATCAGTGTTTCACTTCAGTAGTTTTTCAGTATGTTTTTCTTTGGGCTTTTCCTTTTTGAATTTGTTTGCTCTCAGCTTTCAGGTGTGGCTTCACGCAGTATGCCTGCTGCTGCAGCACTGGAGCCGATTCTGGAATCCTGTATAGAAGTGTAGCCAATGCATGATTCAGAGACTGACACTGCATCGATGTTGATGGTGGAAAGGGTTCTGGCAATTGATTATCTGTCAGAGAGGTTTTGTATTGTTTGAGGAATCTGATTTTTCTGATGATGGCGACACATCTGTCGTCACCCAGTCAAGGTAACTGACTGCTGAGCAGGAAGTGGAATCTCCAAGGGTCACAGTACCTCAAGCTTACCCACAGTCTCTGACGTGTGGCTGCTGGAGTAAGGGCACAGGAGGAGCTGATGTGGGTTGCTTGGATGGAGTGCAATCTGTTCAACCCCCTTTTACTGGAGTTGCTTTCTGTTCTGTTGATTATTTTAACCTCTTTGTAGATGATGGATTTCTCAGCAAGATGGTTTTCAAACAAACCTCTATGCAAACAATATTTGATGCAGTAGGGGACAGGCTCCAGCCCTATTCCGGCATGCACCCATGGACTCAGTGTTGAAGAACTGAGACAGTTTTGGGGTCTTACTCTCCTCACAGCATCATTTACAAGCCAGCAGTGTACTTTAACTGGTCGTGTAAGCAGTGTGGTGCACACCATTTTCTCTGCTGCCATAAGTAGAGATCATTAATTCTTTTGACAGCTCATGCTGCATTTCAATTGAGGACTCCCATTGTTCATTTGATCCCTTCCTGCCGCAGACACCCAGCAACACAAGTGTTCTACCGTTATTATTAGGACACGTGTGGGAACGATGAGTGGTAGGAATTTTGTGGTTCCCTGCAGATTCTGGAAGTTTCTGCCACAGAAATGCGAAAAAAATGCATAATTGTAGGCAAAGTTTGAGGTTTGCAGGACATTAAGGGTAAGAAAACATTGTGAGATCCATGCAAGGTACACCACCCTGCCCTCATCCGGTATCTAGCTTTCAGAAATGTCTGGATTTGGCAGGTTTATATGGGTGGCGACCGATCCCAGGTGAAAAATCTGTATCTCCCCACATTGCAAAAAAGCTGCAGTTTTGAGAGGAAACAAATGATCTGTCCATGTAGCATTTTGGGGCCTTCCCTGTTGCGGGCGCTAGGCCCACCCATTCAAGTGGGGTAACGTTTTCATCGAGAGACTTGTGAAATTTCTAGGTGATAGGAAGTGTGTGGGTCCCTATAGATTCCGGAACTAGATAAAGTTTGAGAATTGCAGGAGATCCACACAACTCACACCACCCTGGACTTGCTGGGTGTCTAGTTTTCAGAAATGTCTGCATTTGGTAGGTTTTTCCAGGTGGCGATCCTAGGTCCAAAATCAACAACTATCCGCATTGCACACAAAAAGTGTTATTTTGAGTGGAGACATTTGATCTGTCCCTTTTGTATTTTGGGACCTCTTCTGTGTTGGACGCTGGGCCCATCAACACAAGTAGGCTATCATTTTTATCGAGAGATGTGTAGGAACTCTGGGTGGTAGGACATTTGTGAATTCTCACAGATGCTGGATCTTTCCTCTCAGAAATGTGAGGAAATTAGTGTTTTCAACCAAAATTTGAGGTTTGCATGGGCTTCTGGGTAAGAAAAGGTTGTCAGATCCACACAAGTCACACTCCCGCTACACTACTCTAGGTGCCTAGATTTCAGAAATGCCTGTGTTTGCTAGGTTTCCCTGGGTGGCAGCAGATCCCAGGCCAAAAATTCAAATCTAACCACACTGTATTCAGATTACAGTGAAAAAATCATTTTATCAGGAGGCATGTGGGAATACGGAGTGGGAGGAAATTTGTGGAACCCCGGAGATTATGGAACTTTCCCTCATAGAAATATGGGGAAAATGCACATTTTTAGCCAACGTTTGAGGTTTGCAAGGGCTTTTGGGTAGAAAGGCCATGGATCCATGCAAGTCACAGTTCCTGAACACCCTTGGATGTCTAGTTTTTAGAAATGTCTGAGTTTGGTATGTTTCACTGGGTGCCAACTAAGCTAGGGCCTAATTTCCACAGGTATCCACATTGTAAAAAAAATAGATTTTGCTGGTGAAATGTTATGTCTCCATGTCATGTTTAAGGATGTGTTGTGTCACAGCACCAAGGCCCCGGCCACACAAGTGGGGCACGTTTTTTTATCAGAAGATGTGTGGGAACATAGAACAGTAGAACATTTATTATTACCAATTGACTTTCTATGCATTTTTGGCTTCCAAATGTAAGCCAGTGTGCAAAAACAGAATACACTTTATAAACTGCCCTCTGAATCACTTGACAGTATGGGTAATCTAATATTCAGAGGTGAACAAATAACCGCTGTTCCTAAACGCTGCATCTTTTGCACATTTCAGAAATACATAGGTTTCCTTCATACCCATTTTTCCTTCATTATTATTTTACCATATGAATTGCTGCATGGTCGGCATACAATGAAAATTCATTCAAAGTTTCAGCTGAGTTGTTGAGTCTGGGTATCGTGTGTTTCTGGAGAACCTACAAACTCCATGTATCCTCGCGGCCAGAAGAGTCTATTGGCTGTAACAGTATACTGTTTGTAAATCAGCCATTGTGACAAAAAAAATTACAGTTGAAAACGTTGTCACCAATAGCTATATTTTCCCTACTAATTTTCATTATTTTTTATTTCAGCGATCAGTTTCTTTGGGAAAGCTGTTATAAATGACCCCTTGATGAATTTAGAATTGTGTCTACTTTTCAGAAATGTATAGTTTTCTGGGATCACCTGTGGGTTTCACACATGTTTCTACCATAAGCACAATTAGGTTGAAACCAGAAAATTTGGAAAAATTGACTACTTAGAAAAAGGCAAAAACTGTGGTAAAAACAGTTTTTTGATACAAATCTGCTTGTTCCTGAAAGCTGGTGATCCTAACACAGCAAAACTTTTGCTGGTGCCGTTTTTAGAAAAAAACATGCAGTTTCTTTTGCACGTTTTTCTCCAAAAACCAAAAAATCTGCTACATTTTGGCTATTTTCTCGGTTTCCTCCCGGGAAACCCACAAACCCTGGGTACCTTTAGAATCTCAAGATGTTGGAAAAAAGGGCGCACATTTGGCATTGATAACATCTGTGGAAAAATAATTAGGAAGGTTTCACCTCAAACATCCAAAAAACGGTTTAGCACCGAGGGTAAGGCTTAGCAGCCAATGGTTAATCTCTAGTACAGGCTTCTCCAACGAGTTGCTCGTGAGCTACTGGTACCTCTCTAGCTACCTGGAAGTATCTCTCCTGTGTGCAGCAAAGCCTACTAAACTAAAAGCTTTTGCTTGGTTGAATTCATAAATATACACAGCGAAACTGAAAAGTGTGTATTCAAGATGGAAATGTGGTATTTTCAGAACTCATAGGCTGATGCCTGGAGACAAATAGTTGCATTTCCAAAACATATTTAAAGCTGATAGTTGAGTGGTAAATCATGCAGTGTTAGGGAAACCTATTGCTAACATTAACTTTGTGCTAGGGGCATGTCAGCTTTGGCTATTACGTAATAAACATATAGAGGCATTCCACTTTGAGAAAGCCTTTTTTACATTACTGCAAGCAACCATGCCTGATGCACTGAGGTGACCACTGCTGGTAATGTTGCTTTGGTGGCCACTAATCTCATCTTGTCTGATGTGGCCAGCATTACAACATTAATAAAATTAGCAGCTCGGAATCATTTAATTGACCCTAAGTGCTCAAATTACAGAAAAGGTTGGAGACCCTGCTCTAGTATATGTCTTCTGCATCCACATTCTAATGTTCTTCCTCTGGTTTTCCTGTTGTAATGAGATAATTCTAGTGTCAAACAGTGGAATGCTCTAACATCATTAAAGTGCTTGTGCCTGGAGCTTGGACGCAGCCGTGGCACATGCAGGCAAGAGCGGTGGGGGTTTCGACGGACGATGACGAGGGAAAATTAAATAAATAATAAATTTTCCTCGACATCGTCCGGCGAAATCCCCCGCCCCCCAACCCGGCCCCACCGCTCTTACCTGCACGGGCCGTGGCTGCTTGGACGTACAACTTTGTGAACGGCGTATAACTGCCAATAAAGCCCTTGGATGTGGCCTATTATTATGTTATGATATTTCCACCCTACAAGAGTACGCTACCTTGGTTCTACTGTGTCAGTCTCTGTGGCTAATGTGCACCCTTGATTAATAGGAAACTTTAATTACAATATCCTTCTTCCTTAGAAAGTTTATGATGTGAGAACTCTGTTAACTGTTGTTAAACCCTGTCAACTGAACAGGGGTGCCCTCTAATGCTACTCCTAAACAGGGGCGTCCATTTCCTTCCTTTAAAATGTAATGCCCACAGATGGTCATATGGTATATGAACAGTAACTGACCTCATGCAGAGTGAGATGTTTTCCTTCCCTCCTCTTGGAGTCAAATCGGCCGTAGATGATGCTGTGCTTCCTGATCTCATCCTCCCTATGGTGGTCCTGCTCATCCATTTCAAAGATGTGCCCCACTGTCTTGGCCAGTTTCTTGTTCTGCTTGAGCAGGGCCTTGACCTCCAATGAGTCACTCCGTGGGAAACTTTTCAACAAGCGGTTTACACTTTCTGAGATGGTTTCAACCATCTCCTGGTCCAGTTTGTCTGCATTCTCTGAATTGGGAGGAAATGGTGATGTCCCTTCCTCGTCAGGGGTACAGCCATCCGATTCGGGACTCCTACCTTGCCACAGTCTCATGTCTTGAAAAGGGGAAAGTTTGTCCCCTTGATCGAGAGGGCTTTTTGGGCTGAAACTTCTAACTGCAGGGATCCCAAAACCTTTATTTGTATTTTCCATGGGCTTAGCATGCCCATTGGTGATGGACTTTCTGCCTCCTGTCTCTGAGATCTTAAACAGCGGTATGCTGTTGACTGGTATGGAGGTGACGGGTTGGTTAAAGAGTGTGGGGTTTGTGGCCCACTCCCTGAGAGCTTTTTGTAGTCGTCGAACATGAAGAGGCTTGGTGGCCATGCCCACCAGTGACATTATCTCCAAAAACTCCTCCTCCCCAGCTTCACAAAGCTGTTGCACATCATCACCGCCCTGTTGGATGAAGGTTTCATAGTAGGAAAGGAGGTTGGATCTCTGGAGAACACGGTAGAGCTGGAGTTCGCCAAGGGTTCGGGGTAATGACATTGTAATCTGTTCAGAGCTGGATCTGTAGAATTCGAAAGATATAAAACACCAGATGTCAATATTTGGGTATTATTCCATGTTACGTACTATAGACAGATTTTATAATGTTATTCATTTTTATTATTGTTTGAAATAAAAAAAGGACAGCAAATTTATGCGTGGTGTTTTCTTTTTTTTTTTACCCTGTTTGGTATCACCGTTCTGCCATAGAAAGGGCGATGCAAGGCCTTAGATAATGCATCTTTGCAAATAATGGAGGATGTGAACCAGTTTTTGCTGAGAAAACAAGCACATGGGGCAGTTGAATGTTGTAGAATGGGTGGCTAATGGAGGGTTGTAAAATGTACTGCCATGTCTCGTTTCGCGCCATCTAATTACAATATTAAGGTGGGCCTTTACAGGAGGGTTAGGGTAGAATTTTTACATAAGTGGGTAATGGAGGGAAAAGATAAATAGTGTTTCGTCTTTTTCATAAATACACTTCCTCTCTCAACAAAGTTTCTCATGGAGGTCATACCCTCATAAATGCTCGTCCTGCATATTGTCATTAACACCAACCCCCTCTGCCTCATCACAGATCTTATTAATGAGGTAGATTTCAGGTCTCAGGCAGGAACGTTTGGTTTTTTAAAGATTTTTTGTGAATTTTAGGAAAATCGGTTCACCGAAAAAAATCGGTTCATTAAGGACTGGCATTTGCAGAAGCCCTCGGTTTTCGGTATCCATGATTGTCTTTATCTGAAAGATTCTTGCTTATGACTTATGCTTCAGGTGTCCGGCAGCAGCTAGCCAAATAAAGCAAAAAGAAAACCGAAGAGGATACGAGACAGTCTCCTAGATTTAAAAAATGCAGACAGCTAACAATGCTGAGGAGGAGCAAGTGCCATTTTTAATGGACACACTTTGTCTTTTCCAGGGCTTTGGCGTATCAGACAGTGTTGTGGCACCTTGACCTCAGTAGAGTAGGCCATAGGTTGGCTCTGCACAGGAGATGACTATAGCATGGTCTCTACAAGTCATGGGTTGGTAAAGCAGCTGGATATGTGCATGGTCACTACATTGCAGCATCTCCCTGGTGTCATGGTGGATTGGGCGAATACTGATTCATTTCATAGATGGAAGAGAAGAAATGCTTTGCTGATCTACATGGCACTGTGCCACGTCTGCACATGCACACAAGGTGTTCTGTCAGTTTCAGGCTCGGGCTGGGACACAGGGAAGAGGGATTCATTTGCTATGGCCCCTAGGGTAACTGTGGCAATACACTATGGTACTGTGTACTCGGAAAATGAGGAGCAACCTACAGAGCAAACATGTTGAAAAGAGGAAACACAATAGAGGGGATTCATTTTCCTACAGTCTCCGTCACCATCTTCTCAAAGAAGTCATAAGAGAAAAGAACAAAAAGGCCTCTAGGTGTGATGCCCTCTCCTTCTTGTAGGAGAATTCATGAGACCATTTTTGAGGCTATGTTCTAGACGGGGAAGGCTATCCATTTTATTTAAATCGTACTAAACTGGGTAAATTTACTGATTAACAAAAAAAATTGTGCATCTCTTATTTTCAATTAAAAATTAAATGAAAAAGTAATGATTATAAGGTACACAGCCAGCGTTTTCTGAATTCAGGAGTCAGGTGGGCGTGCCCACCAGAGAGATGCGATGTCCATAAATGTCAGAGAGTATTCTGAAGGCGGAAAATGGTCTGAAGTATTCTGAAGTATTCTCTATTATACCTATTTATATGATTTTCTCTTTTGTGTTAACCAGTACCTGAATATCATTTGGGCTTCTGCCTATTCATGTACAGAACTCTGATGCCCCTAGAGTCCTAGGTAATTAAATAATGTGGCATATTTGTAGAAAAAACACGAATTTTAGGAGCGAGTTGAGGTGCTTAGAGAGTACAGAGAAGGTGCACAGTCAATGCGTGGTCCTCCACATGAGTGACACTAAAATACGACGAGCCACCCTGGCAAACAACAAGACATGTTTAACAACACTCAACCAGAGCAGTGCTTTATACAGTCAAGCTGCTTTATATAGTGCAGTACCCGCATGCTCTGAATACCTGTGCTTCTTAAAGCGGACACCAGGGAAAAATCGGTAGATGAAAACGCCGTCACATTAATGCATTTGCAATATTATTTTTGTCTCCGCACAATAAATGTTTTTTCCCCCTGAGGAAACATCTTCCGCTAGATAACCACCAACTCTGGAAGTGATGTCTTCCATTCCCACCCTGTAAAGGAATTTACTCTGACCCTTGACATGAGTACATTTCTGTTTACAGGGTGAGAATGGATCACAAGGGCAGGCTGGAAAGCCAAACAGCCCTACAAAAAATCCTGTTCTGAAAGCACACCCTTAGTCTGTGGCCTACTTGGAAGATGCCAGAGTGGCCAGTCCTCCCCTGAAGAGTCATGGAGAAGTTTGTAAACACGCTAACCCTGGGCGGAGTTCGCAGAGTTGCACTATGCTGCACTACGCGAAGTGCAAAAAAAACTCCGCTGCACTAGTAGAAAAATGCCGTTCGCGGTGATTGCACAGTGCCGGATGCTTGTCCGCACTGTGCAATCATTGCGAACGGCTCCTTGCACAGTGCAAGCGGTCCCTGCTTTCTTTTTCTGCTGCTCAAGTAGATTTTTACTCGAGCGGCAGCTTTCTGAACGCGAACGGGTAGTTTCTCAACGCGAGCTGTCGCGAGCATACGCGACCACTCGCAATGAGAAACCTGACCCCCCCACGTTGAGAAATCTCGCCGGGATGTTGATTTTCCACGCTCGCGGTCGTCAACTTGACGTTGACGAACGCGAGCGAGGAAAAAAACTCCGCTACGCAACGCCAAGCGGAGTTTTTCGGACCTCCGCGATCTCCGCGTAACGTGGAGTGCAGGAAACTCCGCAAACTCCACGAGCAGAGCGGAGTTCACCGCCCAGGGTTAAAACACGCACAAACTTTGCAGGGCATCCCGGCCATGGAGCAGAAGTGACTTTGCCCTTTAACTGGATGAACAAGTTCTCTTTTAAACTAAACTCAGCAAGTTCATAATCTTTTTTTCAAGAGAACCTCCTCCCCAGTACAATCTTGGCTTCATATACTATCCTATCTATGCATCTCTTCCCCATTGGTCCCATCAGCAAATTCACTAGGTCTTACCATTGACTAGCAATGAAATATGCAACCCCACATACCGAAGCTGGCAAAAACTGTCCATTTCCAGATCCACCACCTCTGGAAGCTGAAGACAACTATCCCACCAGATCAGAATAGTGGTACAATCTCTGGCTCTACCTCACCTGGAAGGCAGCAATGCTATGCAAGCTGGTTTACCTGAAACCTCTGTGGCACCTCTCAGAGCTCCACACCTGGTCAAAGGAGCAAAGAAATCAGACAGTATTTCACACATTTTAAGAGACTGCCAACTACTCCAACTTGAGGCCCCAATTGCCTTCAAAATACCTTGACTCCTACACAAGGTGATTCACCTCGGCCTGCCATCCTACCTAACAAGTAAACTTCACATCATAGGAGGTCAGAGGAACACCAGCGGCAAATTGACACAGCTTCTTGAAAGCCCAATGGCAATGAAAATCTTAAACTCCTAACCAAGCTTTCTCCTGTCAAGTACCCCGAATTTGGAACAGACTCTCTGAACAAATCGGATGCAATTCAAACTTCCCTAGAGTGATCACCTCCCTCCAGGTCAGTACGGACACTGTCTCCAGTCCTGAACGCTTCACCTTCAAATAACTGTTTTCAGATGTGTTTGTCTAATTAGTTCAATGGAAGCAAATTAGGACTACAACAACCAGGATGCAATAGGTTATCACACAAAGGTCCAGGACGGCAAGCAGTGTCCATAATGACCTGGAGCGAGGTGGTTACTCTAAACTTCCAATTCTCCAGAAGACTCCACAGCTCACCTATTCAAACACTTCCTAAGAGCAGTTAATTAATAGACCTCCTCCTTGCTAATATGCCTATGCAGTCTACCTCCATATGTTGTTAGCTAGTACTATGTAATCTGTTGTTTTTGTGAAGTGCACCGCTACCTATTTGGTGAGGTCTACTCAATATAAAAACCGCAATAAATAAAAAGAATATAAACCTGCTTCAATCCAAACTAACCACATCGCCTTGATACCATCAAAGTCAACTCAATATTTTTCTAGACGCTTTATCAACACAAGCTTTCTGCACAAGACCAAAAACAACAAACACAATTCCATCAGACTAGGATATTGACCTGCTCTTTATTACTGAGTATGGCTAGGAGGTGACTCAGGGTTAGTCCTACTTAAAGTAATACATGCTGATCACCTTATTCTTATGTAATATTGCACCACAACGAAGACTGCTGGTGGAGTAGGCTTCAGCAACGAAGCTCAGAACCTTTATAATCCACTGTAAACTACAACACTCCAGAATGTGAAACACAGCTCATTCAATGCAGTCCTACTATCGCCTCCACTTTGTTCATCCTTAGCTACAGACCTCATCCTTACAATCCAACATTTGCTGACCACTTCAAAGACGTAGATGGTCATTTGGAGTTCTGCAGAGCAGAAGCACCTCCATAAAGTGGCAGTGCTCACGACCTGCCAATTGGGCTGCTCTGCCCATTTAGAGGTGGCAAGATTGTTGGGTTTACATCAGTGTAGTCTCAGCCAACTCTGTTGAAGGGAACGCCTGACCCGATAGTATATTCACCACTGGTTAGCAAGGTCAACGTGGTGGTCGCGCATGGCAACAGGCATGGGCATAGGCGTAGGGCATGGCAACAGTCACTATTTTTCCTTCCCGGGACCACCATCAGAGATGTGGCCGTCCCGGCAAGGAAAAATGCCTCTCACGGCGGTCCCGGGATTTAAATGTCCCTGACCTACTGGGAGAAAACTTTCTGTACATTAGGCATACTTTTCTTTTGCTTTGCAGCAATTACCTCCTCCTCTGGCAGCTCGCTCAGCATCAAACAATAGGGAATGCACACCAATGCCACCACCGGATGAACTTTCATCAGAGAGATTCCCGTAAAGCAGTCGGGGATCTCATGATACTGGTGGGATTTCCCTGCTCTGGGGCTTGTGGCCACTGTCTAGCTGCAGGGCGGCCCGTTGGGGTCTTAATGATCTACTTTGTCTTTGATGTATACCAAAACACCCTACTGTTTGCATAATGGGGTACTCCAATGTCTGTTTCGACAAACCTTGCCGGACCTTATCTAAACACCTGCTGTTCAAGACAGAATATAGTTCAGTTGGTCTCTGGCCCTTGTCACACAGTGAAGCAAACCCTGGATAGAATCAAATGTCACATGACCTCGGCTGAAAGTGCTATAATTCAGTTCAACCACCACTTCCCCTCTTCTCCAGCCAATGCAAAGCCATAAGAGCCAAAAGTTCCACAAGAGCAACTGGAACATGTCAACATCCATGCTTGAACTAAAACGTCATTTGCAAACAACTTAGCTATCTCATTTTAACAGTTCTGTCAATGGCTGACATCATAATCACATCAAAGCAAAATCCCACTCAATGTCGCGTTGCAGCTTGGATGTCAGGGTTGGAGATTACATCGGTTCAGCAAGAGTCATGGGTCGGCAACCCCAAAACGCAAACTGTTGGTGTGGCTCAGAAAGGGTGCCTTCCCCTATAGGAGCTGTGTCCAAGGAAGCAGTGTGGCCTTAAACAATTTGGACGACCAAGGAAGGGCCTTGTGAAAAAGTGTCTGCTTCTGGAATATGGCAGCCATCTTGCATCCCATTTTTATCTTGCGAGAGGTACATCAAGACTGGTTAAGGCAAGGCTATAAAGAGAAGCCATACCCAGCACTGACAGTTGTTTAGAATCCAGGAAGGAAGCAGCAGCAAAAATTGAGTAACTTGTACTGGTCTAAAAGGAGCTTACAAATGGCTCTGGATGGTTAGCTACCCTTTGTGGTATTGTGAAACTATTCGGAAAGACCAGTTGCTGTGTGGATTAGTAGACTTTGCAACTGTTTGAGATACCTGTGTCAAATAGAGAGACAAGCACAGATTGAGAGGCCATTGTTGCTGTATGAACTAACTTTGGTAAACAAGAGAGAGAGAGAGACAGACACTATGAGTCATACCTTAAATACTATTTTAGAGAACTTCATGATGCTGATCATCTCAATCTCCAAAGCGAAAGTCCTGGAAAGATATCTTGTGACTAAACCCAAGGAGGATTTTCAGATCAACTTTTATATCTCCTCAAGCCCATGCCTCACACAATCTACTCTCCATCAAACCTCCAGACCATAAAGATTTTACCAGCTCTGTGGCACTTAAGGACCTCTGGAGGACCCCTGTCTAGACAGATAAGATCATCAACCACTCATTGGAGTCTAGCCCATTCACCAAGAACTAATTCATTTCTACATTAAACTTTTTCTAATTGAAAACCGGTGCCGACCCAATGCTACCATTTAACTATCACCCAACCTGCAGTAGCCCTTTCCTAGGCAAAGTGACTAAAGTAACAACCTAAGCACAATTACCAGCTTGGATAGAAGAGAATAAGATTATCTCAGACAATTAAACAGGATTCGTCTAACACAAGACTACAGAGTCTGAACTTTTTGCAACATAAGACAACATCAAGACTACACTGGACTCTAATAGAGTAGCAGGACTACTGCGCTTGGATCTTTCTGCTGCCATTGATACGGACTATCATCCCACTCTGCTCAGTAGACATGGATCCATAGGTATACAAGGCACTATCCTCGGATGCATTGCTTCTTTCCTGACAGATCCATCATGTTATCACTACCTCACTACTGCTCCAACTCTTTTCCCTCCTCTATAGGAGTCACTCAAGGATTCACCATCACCTCCATCTCTTTACCATATATCCTAGACCGTTATCAGAGCTGGTCTCCTCCTTGCACATCAACTGTTGCAAATCAGTGGACAACACACAAATTATAGTTATAATTAAAACCTCGAAGTTCTAACGAGTAAGACTCTTGCACCATCTGAGATACTAGCTGTGGTAATCGGAAATACCTACTAATCCATCACATCAATTAAGGCATTTACATGTAATCACGGATAAGAACCTCTCGCTGATTACTCAAGGGAATCAGGTCCCAATGGGAGCATTGTCATGATGAGATGTTTATACTGAGTATTTCCTAACGTAGGGAGAAGCTGCCATCTGCCTACCACTCTTCAGACTAGAATAGAAACCCCTTATCTGACCAAGTAATTCAGAAGCTAAAGAGAATCCAGAATGCTGCTGCAAGACATTTCCTAGCTGGTTGCACATCTGACCTGCATTGCAGTCTCTACATTAGCTGCCAGTAGCCAGATGTATCTTTTGATAAGCAGTTGGCATCAGGGACAGCAGCAATGCAAGCTTTCTTCTCCAGCACAGAACACGTACAGCATCTGCAGCAATTCCTGCATACCTTAGAGTGAACAGGGAAAGTGAATCAGCAGCAATGGAAGAATCCCACCCACTGTACTAGCTCAGCACCAGTACCAACAGTACATCAACAACCGCAGCACGGAAAGGAACTATGCAGGCGTCACTCTCGAACAGAGCAGGTACATTATGAACAGCAAGGGATGGCAAGTTCAGAAAAAATATTATTTGCAGGTGCCCTTCAGGCTGATCAGCCAGTGCATGACTGGGCTATGTTCTGTTTTTATTGTTATGGTCTTCTGTAGCACTGGTTGGGATATGGGACTGTGGTGTAGGCCACTAAATGGCAGTGCCTCTATGCCAAGCGAGCTGGTGTACGCTGGCAGTTCAAAGTACCACTGAGGCGGGACACTAGATGTGTCTTCAATTTTTTTGGTAAGTTAGTTGACTGCATAAAGGTCGACTGATGAGGTAATCCATTTCTTATGAACCAGAGGGTTTGTGCAGCTGCATGCCCAGCTACTGTAAATAACAAAAAACAAGCAAAAACAGAAGGAGCATTCAGTAAGCCTTCTCAGTGGTCCCCGTTCTGGTCCCCATTAAGAAACCGGCATAAACTTGCTGCAAAGGGACAGGTCCGCACAATGCACTCTGCCACAGACCTCCAAGCCAACAATTGAAAATGGTATTCGGGCAGACAAGCTGACTGACTATCGATTCCGCCTCAGTTCTCTCACAATCTGGTGCATGGGACCACTTGGAGCATCGCACTAGTAACACACCAAAATGTGTTAAAATCTGCTATAACAAAATGAAACATCCAAAACCCACGCAGCACTGTGGATTGGTCACAAATCAGCCTTATATGGAATGAAGGGATGCAAGTAAAAAGGGTGCACTTTTGGGACCAGTTTTGTGTGGCTATTTTTCACAAGGGGACACAGGTAAGCGCTGCATTACAGGCGTGAAGGACCCCACAAGCTGAATTTATTTGGCGTCCCTAAAAAGGTATCCAGTTTCCACAGTGCTATGGTCATCAATAGTGGGACAATAACCATTTCTCCCAAGATTCTCCAATCAGTTGCTGCCCGCTCTGGCGGTGTCAGGGTCTAAATACGTATTGCTGTCTGAACCACACAGGAGCAGAATGACGCTAGGTCCCAATACCCTTCTCAGAACCAACCCTGCTAGGTCTTTTAGTATACCATTGCAGGTAAGTTCTAAGGGGGGAAAAGGGGTTGGGGACAGAGAAGAGACTGCTCCAATATTCTGCCTGTTCAGCTACGTCTTCTTCTTCTTCTTACTGGACTGCAACATTAACATGTAAAAACCTTTATTTACTGTGCCTTTTAACTTACTGTTTTTTTCTATGGTGTATAAATAACTTATCTTACCAGAATGTTTACTGAAGCTTACTTCTCTTCTACTTCTCATGTATTGTTTGCTAGGTTGTATGAGAAGTCTTCACTCAGATCTCTTTCCTTTTCGTTCTTAGGTACAATCTGCACTTGATCCTGCTATTCCTTAATGTAAGAAAGATAAGGTAAGTATTTATTTCTGTATTCCTAATTTACGTATTATTTGGGTTTCTCTTTCTTTCTATTAACTCACGGTTAAGAGACTGGAGTGGACCTTGAACTGGGGTTTCTGGAGTAGGATGACTGGTTTTCTGTGTTAATTAGTTTTTAAAACAATGCTTCAGAACTTAGGTTAAATGTTAAAAGGATGCGTTCATTTTATTCAGGCCTTAGGTTTTAATGTTTGCTGGAAGCAAAATTTATTCTGCCCGGTTTTAATGTTTGCTGAAGAGTTAATTTATTCTGGCCATACGTGAAGAGAACATTACTGGAGTTCTGTAACTAGCCTCCACATTATTTATCTTCAAACCTAACACGTAGCATGAGAAACTGCGTCTGACAGATTCTGGAACAGCTGAAAAAGACAGCTGATTCAAAAAGCTTTTTATTTAATCTTCTCGCTAAGGAAAGCAATTACTGAAAAGTATTTCCAGTTTTCAAACGAAGGAAAATATATTCTGACTTCGTTTCCTTTTTCTCTTTAAATAGAAATTTACCTCTGACACAATAACCTTTTCTCACAGAATGTTTTATATTAGCTACATAGTTTAACACTAACCTGATTAGTGAGGGAATGTAGTTCCGAAGAAGCTAACCCCGATTTTATCGCAACTACCCTAACTGACTTCCACGACGCTGGGAAAATAGGTGCTCTTCAAATTATTTCTTCAGTGAAGTGCGCAGTGGAATGTTGAAGCACACTTCACCAGATGTCATGAAACCTAAAAGACTAGACTGCTAACAGCGGTGTGCTGTCGCAGTATGTGCATGTTGGCAGCCATCTTGGAGTTCCATCAGTGCCAACAAGCACTACAGCTTGAGGGATTATCTGACTTTTGGTAAGTTTGTAGGGGGAAAATGGTAGCCAGCATAGAGTTAGAAGGAGGAAACCTCCCGTGAGTCCTGACAGTACCCTCTCCCAACGGGGTTTCCTCCAGTCGTGGTTTGGCAGGGAATTTGGCATGAAAGGCTCTAATTAAACGGGGGCATGGACATTAGTACTCTTTTCCCAGGAACGTTCATCAGGTCCATAACCTTGCCAATCAATGAGGTAGAAAATTTCATTGCGGATGAGTTTTGAGTCCAAAATTCGTTTAACTTCGTACTCCGCCTCACCATTAACCATCAGAGGATCAGGAGGGGAAACCCTACGCAACCCCGGTTGAATTGGTTTAAGGAGAGAAACATGAAATACTGGATGAATTTTGGTAGAACCAGGAAGAGATATTTGATAAGTGACTGGATTTATGACCTTCTCAATTGGATAAGGACCCATAAAACGAGGCTGAAATTTACGGGGACATTAGAGTCTGAGATTTTTTGTACTCAACCAGACTAAGTCTCCTACATGAAGCTCAGGTTCTTTTTTACGTTTTCGGTCAGCGAAGTGTTTGTAACGATCCTTCGCAATGGACAAATTCTGGGTTACTGAGTGATGAATTTTAGTTAACTGTCGGGCGATATCTTGAACAGCAGGAACATTAATATCATCAAAATTAGCATGAGAATTGGGATGTCTGCCTGAGTTTATAAAGAAAGGGGAGTGGCCAGTGGATACATTTAGAGCATTATTGTGAGCATACTCCGCAGTCCATAAGTGGTCAGGCCAGTCACCCTCCTCATCTAACAAATAAAGTCTGAGGTGTTGTTCTAGGTCTTGGTTAATGCGTTCAGTCTGACCATCAGTTTCTGGGTGAAAACTGGTGGAATAACGATGGTCAATATTAAGGCCTTTGATGTAAGCCTTCCAAAATCGTGATAGGAACTGAGAGCCCCTGTCTGAAACGAGGACCCTAGGAATCCCATGAAGGCGAATAACATGTTGATTGAAAAGTTGGGACAATTGTTTAGCAGTGGGTGTACCTTTGAAGGGTATATAATGTGCCATTTACTAAAAGTGTCGACAACTACAAGAATGGTATCATACCCATGGGAAGAAGGTAGATCAACAATCAAATCTAAGGAGACTGTGTGCCAAGGATATGGGGGGGTTGGCATGGGTTGTAGGAGACCTTTAGGAGCTTGCCTGTCCGATTTTCCCCGTGCACAAATTTCACAGCCTAACACATATTGACGGACATCTCGGCACATGTATGGCCACCAGAAACGACGTTTGAGTAATTCTTCGGTTTTCACAACACCTTTGTGGCCAGCCAGAGGGTTGTCGTGACATTCCTGCATTGCCTTCAGCTGAAGCTCCTTGGTGGGTAAATACAGGGTGGTACCTAAATAGGGGAGGCCATTGCGAATGAAACGTTGTGGATCTTCTGTGGCCCAGTTCTCCATTTCAAGGTCGGTCATCAAATTTCGAACGTGATGTTCAAAGGGTTCTAAGGAGATAGTTCCAATGAATTTTCCATCAGGTATGATTTGCTGGTTTTCAATGACTGAAGTTTGATTTTCTGTGTCGAGTCTAGAGAGGACATCAGCCTTTCCATTCTTGGATCCGGGACGAAAAGTGATAACAAAATCAAAGTCCGCGAAGTAAAGAGACCAACGCAGCTGACGTGGTGTGAGAGTTCGAGCAGATCGCAAAAATTTTAGGTTGCGGTGGTCCGTAAACACCGTTACGGTGTGTTTTGCTCCCATTAAGTAATGCCTCCAATCTTTGAAGGCATCTTTGATTGCCAGGAGTTCTTTTTCTGTAATCGTATAGTTGCATTCCGCAGGGTTGAGTTTGCGGGACCGATATGCCACCGGGTGTAACTGTCCCGTGTCCTTGTGCCTCTGAGAAAGTATCCCTCCGATGGCTAGGTCCGATGCGTCTGTCTCCAAATAAAAAGGCTCAGAGGGATCTGCATGAAGCAACACCGGTGCTGTGGTGAAACTGTCCTTCATCAACTGAAAAGCTTCTTCTGCTTCTTCTGACCATTGGAACGGAACTCCCTTCTTCAGAAGACGAGTCAGCGGAAGTATCTTATTGGAGAATCCATTAATGAATCGTCTGTAAAAGTTAGAGAATCCGATAAATCTTTGAACCTCTTTGATACTGGTAGGAGATTTCCAGTCTGTTATCGCCTTCACTTTTTGCTCATCCATTCGAACTCCTGCAGGTGATAACACAAAACCTAGGAATTCTACTGTATCTGTGTTGAAGAGGCATTTCTCCAATTTAACGTATAGAGAGTTCTCTCGTAGACGTTGTAAAACTGCTCTGACCTGGTCGTGATGTTCTTCAACCGTGTTGGAATAAATCAGGATGTCATCTATGTAGACTATAGCGCATCAGTCAATGAATTCACTTAAAACATCATTGATAAAGTACTGGAAGGCCGCTGGTGCGTATACAGAGACCATATGGCATCACAAGATACTCATAAAGGCCAAATTTGGTCCTGAACGCAGTCTTCCACTCGCCGCCTTCCCGGAGTCTAATCAAGTGGTACGCTCCTCGTAGGTCTAGGCGAGTGTATATCTTTGCTTCCGTCACTTGATCAATTAGTACTGAAATGAGAGGCAATGGATAACGATTCTTCACAGTTATCCTGTTAATCGCTCTAAAGTCAATACAAGTCCTGAGATCTCCCCCTTTTTCGGCACGAAAAAAAGTGGGGAAGAGACAGGGGACTGCGACGGTCGGATAAATCCGTTCTCCAGATTCTTAGCTAGGTATTCCTTCAAATGGATGTTTTCCTTCTCCGTTAATGCGTAAACTCTGCTGCATGGTAGATTAGCCCCTGGTTCTAGATCAATTTTGCAGTCATAGGGCCTGTGGGGGTAACGTCTCTGCCTTAATCTCATCAAAGACGTCTGCAAAGTCTTGGTATTCATCTGGTATCATGGTAGTTTGGAACACACATACCGAACCTCCGCCTTCACACAATTGGGTGGCAGCGCAGATTACAGAAGAATGTGTCTGGTCGTCGAAACAATTTTTGGTGCAGTAGTCTGAATTTAATTGAATAGTTCGGGCTCCCAATCAATTAACGGGTTGTGTTCCGTTAGCCACGGTAGACCTAGAATCAGTTGAAATTGGGGGCGTCTATTAAATTAAATTGCAAGGTCTCTTGGTGTCCTTCGACAGTAGTCATGTGTACCAATTCAGTATGACTGGTTATGGGCCCTGAAGTTAAATCCGTACCATCCACCGCTCTGACTTTCTCACTTTTCTCCTTCTTGATAGCTTGTAAACCGATCAGGCTAGCGAATTTGTGGTCGCAGAAATTACCTGTTGCCCCAGAATCTACCATGACGATGATTCCTGTCAAAACCACATCTCTAAACCTTAAAGTCACAGTCATAACCAAATGGGGAGAGGAGACTTGTAGTGTGTTTGCCAATTGGTGATTTGTTGGAGTCGTTTTTCCATTCGCATCCACAGGTCCAACTCCCTTACCTGTGGTGCCTCTAGTTTTCCTTCTCCTTAGCCGGCAACTTTGGTCTTTTTAAGCAATTCTTGACAAAATGTCTACTTCCTCCACAATATAGGCACAGTTTGTTCAGCCTTCTCTTTCTTTTTCTTCTTTAGAGAGTGGACCTCTGACTACACCGATTTGCATGGGTTCAATTCCCGAAGAACTCTCTACTGTCCGTGTGGATTCTGTTTTGACACGGTCAAAACGAGGAACACTTGGTCTAAGCTCCTTCCGCCGTTCTCCTTTCTGCTCACTTTGCCGATAATCGATCTCTAAGGTTAAATCCACTAATGCAGAGATATCGGTGGGTCGATTAGGATTTGAGATAGAGCGTCCTTCAGTTCCTCTCGCAATCCTCTATAGAATACTGCTGCTCTTTTATCCTCGGGCCAGTTGGTCTCGAACACTAGTTTATTAAATTGGGCTAGGTAAGACACGAGTTCTCGGTTTCCTTGCTTTAACTCCAACAGTTCGTTGTCTGAAGCTTGAGATGCTGTTCTTCTATCAAAAATTCGGATAAATTCCTTCTTGAAGTCATCTAAACTGTACAAAATTGGGTCATCCTTGGTTACTAGTGGCATGGACCATGAGGCGGCATCCCCACTAAGGTAAACCCAGATAAACGCCACTCGGGATTGAGCATCGGGGAAGATCGTTGGACGGCACATAAAATGCAGAGAGCATTGGGTCAAAAAAATTTGCGCTTTCTGCGGGTCTCCATTGAATCGCTCTGGAGGGGCAAGAGGAATTACTGGGGATAATGAGTGGATTACTTGTGTGGGGGCAAAGGATGAAGTGCTGATGTTAGGACTCTGGGTTTCAAAGGATGTGGTGCTTGGCCTAGATCCCAAAACTGGTGTTCCCGTTTTAAAGGTTATTATCTCCTGTCTTAGTATTTTATTTTCCTCTCTGACTGCCTCTAAGTCCCTTTGTATATTACTCAAAATCTCGCCCAAATTTTTAAATCAAGTCCTTCTGCCATTCTGCTCAGGTGCTTGTACCAACGTGGGCACTTCACTCTGTCAGGGTCTAAATACTTATTGCTGTCTGAACCACACAGGAGCAGAATGACGCTAGGTCCCAATACCCTTCTCAGAACCAACCCTGCTAGGTCTTTTAGTATACCATTGCAGGTAAGTTCTAAGGGGGAAAAGGGGTTGGGGACAGAGAAGAGACTGCTCCAATATTCTGCCTGTTCAGCTACGTCTTCTTCTTCTTCTTACTGGACTGCAACATTAACATGTAAAAACCTTTATTTACTGTGCCTTTTAACTTACTGTTTTTTTCTATGGTGTATAAATAACTTATCTTACCAGAATGTTTACTGAAGCTTACTTCTCTTCTACTTCTCATGTATTGTTTGCTAGGTTGTATGAGAAGTCTTCACTCAGATCTCTTTCCTTTTCGTTCTTAGGTACAATCTGCACTTGATCCTGCTATTCCTTAATGTAAGAAAGATAAGGTAAGTATTTATTTCTGTATTCCTAATTTACGTATTATTTGGGTTTCTCTTTCTTTCTATTAACTCACTGTAAAGAGACTGGAGTGGACCTTGAACTGGGGTTTCTGGAGTAGGATGACTGGTTTTCTGTGTTTAATTAGTTTTTAAAACAATGCTTCAGAACTTAGGTTAAATGTTAAAAGGAAGCGTTCATTTTATTCAGGCCTTAGGTTTTAATGTTTGCTGGAAGCACAATTTCTGACAGATTCTGGAACAGCTGAAAAAGACAGCTGATTCAAAAAGCTTTTTATTTAATCTTCTCGGCTAAGGAAAGCAATTACTGAAAAGCATTTCCAGTTTTCAAACGAAGGAAAATATATTCTGACTTTGTTTCCTTTTTCTCTTTAAATAGAAATTTACCTCTGACACGATAACCTTTTCTCACAGAATGTTTTATATTAGCTACATAGTTTAACACTAACCTGATTAGTGAGGGAATGTAGTTCCGACGAAGCTAACCCCGATTTTATCGCAACTACCCTAACTGACTTCCACGACGCTGGGAAAACAGGAGCTCTTCAAATTATTTCTTCAGTGAAGTGCGCAGTGGAATGTTGAAGCACACTTCACCAGATGTCATGAAACCTAAAAGACTAGACTGCTAACAGCGGTGTGCTGTCGCAGTATGTGCATGTTGGCAGCCATCTTGGAGTTCCATCGGTGCCAACAAGCACTCCAGCTTGAGGGATTATCTGACTTTTGGTAAGTTTGTAGGGGGAAAATGGTAGCCAGCATAGAGTTAGAAGGAGGAAACCTCCCGTGAGTCCTGACAGGAGGACACTAGTGCGCTACTGTGAAAGGAAGCACTTATTGTCAGGAAATCCCCCTTAGCGCTTTTCACACAAACCTTTAGAAAAAGGGAGGTGGGCTTTCCATTTCTGTAGATGTGGCACAAGCTTGACTCGTCGGCCGAGACAGCTCTGTGACAGGGCAATGCTAGCTAGCAACTTGTAGGCGGTTTCATCCCAAGAGACTTATCCTTGTTTAGCTTTTATGTGGGAAGTGAAACACTAAAAAATTGTTCAGTTGATGAGCGAATCGAGGAGGCTCAACACTTCGTGTTTTCTCTCCCCCACACTCTCTTTCTACCTTCTTTTCTTCCTACACTGTTCCTTATTTCTTTACTTGGTCTATTCCCCTATTCACTCTGTCTTACTGGCCCCCTCCCTCCATCCAGTTGTAGAGGATCTAAGCCCCTCTTTCTTCATCTCAGGATAACACAATACAGTGATGCTCTATGGGTTTGACCTGAAGTGGACATCCAGGGAAGGGAAAAACAGAGCATCTCTAACCATCATCAGTAGGCATCCTAGAATGATTGTTTGATACCTGCTCTTGCTTTGAGAAGTTTTGTGACATCATTCACCCGATGGCCCCTTTAAGTGTTTACACATTTTGCCAATGCTCTTGAGAGCCGTAGGTATTGTACCAGGTTTGCTTATGTTTCTCTGAGGGGGCCGAATGTTGACAAGCCCTTGACTGTCTTTTCTAAAAAACCTTGGATTTCCCCAGCAGTATGTGAATCGTGTGCTCATCTTTCAGGGAAGTCAGTGATTCTGCACGCACATTCCTCATAGTAGCAGCTCTGTTTCCTCACAGCTGGGGCACTATAACAGGAAGTGTATCCCATTTTCCACAGAGCTTCGGTCGTATTGTTAACAGATATGGTCTGACATTGCTTCCTTTGCCTATCTATGCCACACACTTTCCATAATTTGTCTTTCATCACAGACCCTGCACGAGGCCATCAATTACCTCTTTCTTGGTTCTTCACTGTAATCATTTTGCTACACTGTTGCTCCCGGTTAGCATCCTCTAGGTTCTCCAAAGTCAGCCCTCGAGGGCCGGATCCATGCCAGATTTTTAGCATATCCCCATTTAGATAAATGTAGTTATCTTAAAAATCTGGCCTGCTTCAAACGTTCGTTTTGCTTTGTGTCTGTGTGTTTCCAAATTGCATCTATATGTATGTTTATCTTTTTTACTAGCCTATAACAGGTGTGTGATTTGGTTTTCTATCGTTTCTGTAAGAATTCTGCACCACAGTCTGTGGAATGTGGTAGTGCTCTTCAGCTAAAGGGGTTTATTGTTTCATTTTGAAAAGATTGTGAGGTTTCGAACTGAAGCAAGTTGTAGTTTTTGTTTGGGGGTGTATCTGGAGTTTTGCAGTCTGTTATTCTAAGGCTTGTTATCTTGTTTTCTCCCTTCTCTTTCTATGATTTCCTAAATCTCTGTCTCTCTTTGTTCTTTCAGTTCCTCATTCTCGTTGCCTCTCTCCCATCCTCTCTTTGACCCTCCCTTTTGTTGCATCAATTTTTCTTTGCTTACCTTTGTCTGGTGGCGCCAAAACTCTACACAGCATTTTAGCAGACTGGGTCCTGAGATAAAATGGTATTCCTGATGCATACCTCGCAAAGATGGACGTTCACCGGCCCTGGCAGAGAAGCAATAGTCAACAAAGAACTTACATGCCATTAAAAGTCTAAAGGAAGAAGCAGGGGCTTGATGCACAGAGCCTGGGTATGGCGAGGCACTCCTAAGTAAAGGAACAAAAGTGAAGCTGGGGTGAGGTTGCAAATCCCTATACGAAGTAACAGGGGTGCTCATAAACTGACTGCATCTTTCAGCTTCCCCAATGATGGACTGATAGCCGCTCTTCCCCGAAAAGAGAAGAGTCCCGGGAAACAGCAGCTCAGTCATGATAAAAGATTTGGGAAAGGGGCAAACCAGAGCGAAGATTTCCCTCTGGAACAGTCATCAGCATTGGTGCCTTTCCTGCGATGAGAAGTCCTATAGCTAGATAAAAGGAATTTGGAAAGCTTCATTTCATTGAGGTACAGTGGGTATTCAGTCAAAATATTGAGTTGGAAGTGTTGACCTACACTAATATCGAGTTTTAAAGATCGTGACACAGAAATATCGACAGCAAGAATATTGACAACAAGAATATCGACTTCAAGGTAAGAAATATTGATTTTAAAAATATAGAAGTCATTAATATCGTTTGCAAAAATATAGTTGTTTAAAATATCGATTTTTAAATTAGTGTTATGTATTTTTGTATATATTTTAAATGTATGTGATGTATTTTTTTATATAAGTATTGTTTATGTGTTTTATTATATGTGTTCAATTTTTAGTAGCTATTAATTTTTTAAATTAAATTTTGCGTTTTTGTTCCATAGCGGGTTGTGGGTTTATAGGGGAATAGGGTGGGAAGTAATTTAATTATAATGAATTAATGACTATTTTTTATTTATTAATATTTATTTAATTGAGATTTTATAATGTTTTGTTGGGAAACATAATTTTATTGAGTTTTCAACATCAACGATGTACATAGAGTATTGTGTATTGGGGCAATAAATCATAAAGGAACAAATTAGTATAAATGTCAAAATAACAATTTACAAATATCAATGGGATAATAAATGCGTGTGTACAAAAAGCACCAGAATTTGGTCGTCTGCAATGCTATGAAACAAATAATGTACTACTAAAAATGATAAATAATATCGAAATGATGCATAGGCATACAGGCGATTAATGTAAATAGTGAAGAACTCGTACTTAACTATTTATCTTCTAACTATTGATCTATTACTAAAAGAAAACAATTAGAAACATCCCCCCTCCCCCCGGTTCACTGGTCCTGTAATGTGCACAATAACATTCTGAAATCTCGTGATCTCACATATACAACAAATCAATGCTAATCATATACAGTCGTAAATCAAGGCGTGTTTAGAACTGTGTCTTGGTAGATACATAAGCATACCTTTCTTTATAAGCCGGAGTGGATAATATATGGTTATGTAGGTATAATAAGGTGAGCCATGGAAGATTGAGGAGTAGCGGGCTGGATATGCCCCGCTGGGGACGTTGGGTGGGTTAACGAGTCTATGGCTTTGAAGGCCTCCAACATTTGATCCCAATCCAGGGAGATAGGGATCTTACGAGATTTTATAATGTTAATTGTGTTTTTAATTTTTTGGGTACATTTTAGGTGCAGGTTGGGGGGGTTTATGTGTGGGGAGGTGTGGCGCAGCGGCCAGGGTGCCTGACTCCGGACCACGGGGTTCACGGTTCGATCCCCGGTGCCGGCGGCAGGTTAGCCCAGCACCATGTGACTCTGGGCAATAGCTCGCTTAATCTTCCCGAGGGCCCCAAGCGCCGGGACACCTCTCGGGAGGTAGCTGTGTGCTTTACAAATGCTGGTATTTAATTTCATTTATAGGGGTAAAGGGTGGTAAGTAATTTATTTTTAATTAATTGATAATTAGTTGATAATTAATATTAATTAATTAATTGATGATTAATTAGGGTAATAGTTTCATTTTTTTTGTGTGGGTTTTGGGTTTATAGGGGTGAAGGGTGGGGAGTAAATTAATGTTACTTACTTTATAATTAGTTGTTAAATACTATTAGTTATTTAATGGAATTTTTTTTAAATTGTGTAATTAATTTTTTTACAGTATATTTTTAGGTGTGGGTTGTAGGGATTATAGGTGTAAAGGGTGGGAAGTTAATTACATTTTATGTGTGCTGGATGATGAGGGGTGATGCCTCAAAACCGGTCCCAGGATGCTTTTTCTGGTCCATGGAGGACCTGGCTTGGCAGTTCGGGCTGGACTGTTCCCATGATGAACAGGGTCAAGACTGATTTGCATGTGGGTGGGTTCAAACTGGGGTGACACGGTGAGCAAAAAAACAATGGATTAAACCCAGATCTTGTGACTGGGGGTGAATGTTTGCATTGTTCAGCATTCCGTCCATCAATTGTTTCTTTTGCTTTTGTCACCCTACGTGGGGAGGGTATGGCCAGATATGGGTCCTGTGCTCACTGTGTCACTTGATTCAAGCTAGCCTGGCTGATGAGGGGTGATGCCTCAAAACTGGCCCCAGGATGCTTTTTCCAGTCCAGGGAGGACCTGGCTTGGCAGTTCGGGCTGGTCTGTTCCCATAAGGAACAGGGTCAAGACTGATTTGCATATGGCTTGGTCCAAAGTGGGGTGGCATGGTGAGCAAAAAAAAGATGAATTAAACCAAGATCTTGTGACTGGGGGAGAATGTTTGCATTGTTCAGCATTCCGTCCATCAATTGTTTCTTTTGCTTTTGTCACCCTACGTGGGGAGGGTATGGCCAGATATGGGTCCTGTGCTCACTGTGTCACTTGATTCAAGCTAGCCTGGCTGATGAGGGGTGGTGCCCCGAAACTGGTCCCAGGATGCTTTTCCCGGTCTAGGGAGGACCTGGCCTAGCAGTTCGGGCTGGACTGTTCCCGTGAGGAACAGGGTCAAGATTGATCTGCGTATGGCTGGGTCCAACTGCGGTGGAATGGTGAGCAAAAAAACAATGGACTAAACCAAGATCTTTTGATTGAAGGTGAATGTTTGCATTGTTCAGCATTCCGTCCATCAATTGTTTCTTTTGCTTTTGTCGCCCTTTGTGGGAAGGGTATGCCCAGACGTGGGTCCGGTGCTCACTGCGCCACTGGATTCAGGCTAGCCTGACTGATGAGGGATGATGCCCCGAAACCGGTCCCAGGATGCTTTTTCCGGTCCAAGGAGGACCTGGCTTGGCAGTTCGGGCTGCACTGTTCCCATGAGGAACAGAGTCAAGACTGATTTGCATATGGCTGGGTCCAAACTATGGTGGTGTGGTGAGCAAAAAAACAATGGATTAAACCCAGATCTTGTGACCTGGGGTGAATGTTTGCATTGTTCAGCATTCTGTCCATCAATTGTTTCTTTTATATTTTTCTCTCAAGCACAAGTACTAGCATTAAAAATGTGTTCAAGACTAATCTGCCCCTGAAGTTGCCATAATCGATTGCAACAGTTTCTAGCTTTGAAAACTCAATAGCATCCCTACTAAGACGTCAGTCTGTTATAAACCCTGCTGATGTTCCCATGACAGCAGCCTCAGGAAAGGTCGAAAGCTACAACAGAGGCATGCTGGAACCAGAGCACTGGCCATGGGAACGTTAGGACCTGAAGTTCTATTAGTGTAAATGCAGACAATTATAATCGAAGGCTGTAACTTTTGAAGTTTGTTCCCATCAAACATGAGTATGAAGGTTATTTTTGCTTTAACTTTTGGAGTACACATAAGAACAAATATCCACTAGATTTGAAGAGAACATAATGTCTAAAAGAACTAGATGATTTAAGCTCAAATCCCACCAGTAAGCAGTAGGTTTTCTACATGTCTTCCACCCTGGCACAGCAAATGGAATGACTATAGGTATGGTTTTGAAACTGGAAATTGCAATGGGGCACTGGAGACCACAAATGCAAGATCAATTGGCAACTTTTAGAAAATTGTGTATGTGCAGTACAAATATCCTGACTTCTCAGACCTTTAGAAATTGAGCTGTGTCTCAACGTAGGCTAGTGTTAACAGCAGCACGATTTTTCTAAGCTTCAAGCTTAAGACCCTTTGATTCCTTATCTAAAGGCTCTGAGAGCGAATTCCACACAGAGGCAGCCTGGGCAAAGAAAGATCACTTCTCAAGAGAACCATCTTGGTTGGCAAAATAAAATGTATTTGTAAATCCAATAGGATTTGCTTTTTCACTCAAGAGTTGATAAAAGTAATTCGAAATGCCTGCTGCAGTGCAGAGCAATATAAAACAAGCATTGTCATGGCCGATAGGTCTCGCCTATGGGTGAGCTGTTGGCTTTTGTGATAGGGTGGAGGGGGTGAACAGAAGGGATGTTGGGGGTGGTAAACAGGAGAGCGGGAGGGTGGGGGGACGGTGGGGAAATGGAGGGAGGATTAATTAATTAATTACAAGTGTGCACCCGCTTAACATAGTCCTTGACACAGAAAGGAGCTATTTTGTATGTGTGTGTGGGCTCCTTGTGAAAGGAAAAAATGCTGCTGCACACAATGAAGGTGGTTCCCCCATCATATCATGATGTAGTGGGCGAAACAAAAAATGAGAGTAATAGACCAATGGATGAAAAGGATGACTGAAATAATTATGACTTTAGTAACATCGACACGTCTTTTATCAATACCAGTCCTAAAGAGAAGTATTTCGCTTAAGTACCAGTGGCCTGATACAGTTGTGTCCATTTACAATGGACCATTTGACTGTTGTAGTGGAGCAGGCATGAGTCACAGTCTCCATGTTTAAAAATCTATCTCCGATTGTAGATGGAGATAAGAACGATACCACTGTGCAGGTGGATGAACCTCAATCATCACAATCTGCTATATAGGAAAGAAGTAACACTGGTAAGCACACCGTGGCAGCATGCCAATGGAGCAGACAATGAACCAGTTCCGGCCTTTAGTTTTCTAGATGGCTTCATTCTACATTTCATGTTAGGATGATAAAGTGCCTTCAAGACCCAGGCGTGGATTGATCGGTTACATGATATGATCACGTGCACGGTTAAACTTACTAAAGAAGAGGCCTTGTGATGACAAACTTGTTGCCACAGCTTACTTTACATATATGTCAATCCTACGAGATACAGATATCCATTTACACAATAGGTGAAAAAAGACTCAGGTTATGCACACAATACCTCTAATGTTTTCACAAACGTCAGCGTGTGCATACACAGGACATGGTTTGGAGGGGTGTCACTGAGAAGCGATATAACCGAGACTGTGCACTAAATAAATGAAGAGCCCAAGTTACTCAGGTCCCAAGTCTGAACCGCTTACCCAGTCTAGCATTTGTTTAATGTGAGTTGACTTGTTTATTCTATTGTATAATTAGGACTACAAGTCCTAGGGTGCAAAGCAAAAACCTGGACTGAGTGATACTCATGCGCGGAGCTAGATAACCTGAAATATCTATATACACTATACACAACATACACCAAAACACCATGATATACTCACGAGTTCAACAATCCAGTGAGGAGGAGTCACCAAGCAGCATGACTAGGCGAGATGTCCAGAAAGGCTGCTGTGGCAGGTCAGAATTTTCAGTTTACTCTGCGAATTCTCAACAATAGCTCCTGACACCACCAGTAATCATTCCTTAAGCCGAAGCAGTAAACACAAAAGGGCACTCTCCATTCACTCCCACAGATTGGCATCTTTACTAACCCGCAAAAGCCATGATGTGTCCACGAAGGTCAAACATGAAAGCAGGCGTGTAGTTAAAAGTTAGGCGTGCGGCCTCCTGAAGCAGCCGCCATGCTGAAATATGAAGCACGGCGGCCGTGAAGCGGGTGCCTCGCTGATCAAATAAAAGGCACCCGGACTCCAAAGTAAAATAATTAAACAAAATGAAAGCTTCACTGCCTTAAAAATCACACATGCTACCTCCTCAATAAAAAAAACAATAATCCGAAACATGAGCGGCATCCGTAAAGCAGGCGCCGTGCTGATAAAATAAAAGCCATGCGGCCTCCAAAATCATATAATTAACCCCTTCGATGCTCATGACGGAGCGGTTCCGTCATGAGCATCGGTTGGGCTGTGCTTATGACGGAACCGCTCCGTCATGAGCACAGCCCCTGGGGGAAGCGCTGGCGCTCCCCCCCTGGGGCATCGATCTTGCCCCCACAGAGGGGGATGGCAGCGGAAGACTTTCCGCTGCCACCCCCGACCCCCCCACGCTTCCCCATGACGTTAGCGCGCACAGCGCGCGCCGACGTCACCAGGAAGCGCCGGACGCGCTGGAAATCATTTCTTTCCAGCGCGTCCATAGAGCAGGTAGGCTTTTTTGTCTCCGGTGGGGCAGGGGGGCCAAAACAGGATGCCTTGAGGCATCGGGGGAGAGGAAAGAGTATTTCCTCTCCCCTGATGTCTCAATGCAGGGCATTCCTGCTTCACGATCGCGCACAGCGTCGCGATCGTGGAGCAGGAATGCCCCACTAGACACCAGGGATGTATTTTTTTAGATAAAGGAAGCGACCCCTTGGGCAAGGGTCGCTTCCTATGGGGGCAATTATCATTGAAGACTTTTCTGCCCCCCCTGGGGACAGATCGACCGTTTTTTCGGCCGTTTTTGGACCCAGGGGGGGCAGAAAAGCCCACTAGATCCAGGGATTACGTTTTTAATTAAATGGAAGCGACCCCTTGGGCAAGGGTCGCTTCCAGGGGGGCAATTTTCTTTGTCTTTGTATGTTCGGATATTCTGCCCCCCTGGGGGCAGATCGCCCCGTTTTTTTGGTTTTTCTGCCCCCAGGGGGGGCAGAAACCCCCACTAGACACCAGGGCATTAATTTAAATTGTGGTAGGAGTAACCCCTTGGGCAAGGGTCACTTCCAGGGGGCCATTTTATTTTGTAATGGGAATTCTGCCCCCCCTGGGGGCAGATCGGCCCGTTTTTGGGCGTTTCTGCCCCCGGGGGGGGCAGAAACCCCCACTAGACACCAGGGAATTATTTTAAATAAAAATGGAAGCGACCCCTTGGGCAAGGGTTGCTTCCGGGGGGCAATTTATTTTTTTATGTGTATTCTGCCCCCCCTGGGGGCAGATCGGCATTTTTATTGGGCCTTTCTGTCCCCAGGGTGGGCAGAAAACCCCACTAGACACCACGGACTCATTTTAAAAATGAAATGGGAGTGACCCCTTGGGCAAGGGTCGCTGCTAGGGGGCATATTGTTTTTGTATGCGTATTAGCCTGGTTTTTTTGCCTTTCTGCCCGGGGGGGGGGGGGCGGGCAGAAAACCCCACTAGACAAGAGGCATCTGGGCAGCAGCCTGGGGCTGCAAGGCTTCCCGTTGGTGTAGTGCGGCAAGAGGCATCTGGGCTGCAGCCTGCGGCTGCAAGGCTTCCCGTTGGTGTAGTGCGGCAAGAGGCATCTGGGGCAGCAAGGCTTCCCGTTGGTATAGTGCGGCAAGAGGCATCTGGGGCAGCAAGGCTTCCCGTTGGTATAGTGCGGCAAGAGGCATCTGGGCTGCAGCCTGGGGCTGCAAGGCTTCCCGTTGAAAGTGCTGACCTCTGGGTTGCCCCAGGCATGGTGCAGCCGGCATTGCCAGACTTTACTGGTGTTCCAGGGTGTAGAGTGAATACTGAGAACTTTTTGCCGATACATTTTTTTCAGTTGTTTATGGACGATGTGTTTTTGGCAGAGATTGTTGAGCAGACTAATTTGTATGCCGAACAGTTTTTGAGGGACAACAGTGCCAGTCTTAAGCCCCACTCTAGAGCTACCCGGTGGACTCCCACAAATCTGGAAGAGATGAAGAAGTTCTTGGGTTTAACTTTTTGATGGGCTTGCTAAGGAAGCCATCAATGTCTTCATATTGGTCTACTAGTCCCTTGATGGCAACTGCTATTTTTCCGGCAGTCATGAGTCGTGATAGGTATTTGCTTCTGCTTTGGATGATGCATTTTGTCGATAATGGTTTAGCGTTGCCACGAGATCACCCTGAATGTGACCGTCTTTTTAAGATTCGGCCTGTCATTGATCACTTTGTTGATCGATTTTCTGAGATCTATGCTCCAGGGAAAGAAATTGCAGTGGATGAGTCTTTGGTGTTGTTCAAGGGCCGCTTGGTTTTTAGGCAATACATTCCTAGTAAGAGGGCACGCTATGGAATTAAGCTGTATATGCTGTGTGACAGTAGGACTGGATATGTCTCTAATTTCAGGGTGTACACGGTAAGGAATCCAGGATTAACCCCCTGGTTGTCCGTCCACTTTTGGAGTGACTGAGAAAATTGTGTGGGAACTTGGAAGAGGATTTTTTAACAAAGGCCACCATTTATATGTAGATAACTTCTACACTGGTGTGCGGTTGTTCAGGAATTGGCCAAAGAGGACACTGTTGCTTGTGGCACAATCCGCTCTAACCGTAAAGGTTTCCCAAAAGAACTTGTTTGTCAAAAGCTTGTGCGGGGACAGTGCAGTGCGTTGCGTTGTGAGGAGCTTCTAGCTGTGAAGTTTTCAGACAGGAGAGATGTCTACATGCTGTCTACCATCCATGATGAAAGCACTGCACCTGTGACTGTTTGGGGTCAGGTTGCTGAAGCGCGCAAACCTGTGTGCATTTTAGACTATAATAAGCACATGGGTGGTGTTGACAGAGTAGATCAGAGGTTGGAACCTTATGCTGCTCTTCGTAAGGCTTACATTTGGTACAAGAAGTTGGCTATCCATCTTTTCCACTTGGCAACCTTTAATGCTTTTGTTGTGTTCCAGGATTCTTGTCCTGAGTCAAAGATGACTTTTGCTAAGTTTCAAGAGTCTGTAATAGGCAGCCTTGTTTTAGTGGAACAGGCAAGTGTTCCTAGATTTGGAGTGGTGGAGGATGTTGCTAGATTGAAAGATCGCCACTTTCCTGATGACATTCCTCCCACACCCTCAAAAGACTTTCCCAGTAGGAGATGTAGAGTCTGTTGGCGAAGAGGTATGCGGAAGGAGACTGCGTATGTACTGCCCCGAGTGTCCTTCTAACCCTGGGCTGTGTGTGCCTGCTTGTTTTAGAATGTACCACACGCAAAAGAATTTTGGGAGCATCCATGAGTGGTAAAGTGAACTGCCTGGCCTCTATTGTTTAATATTTTTGGTTCAGTTTCAAGGTTGGCATTTGTGTAGTGTATTGAGTTTCAGATTTTGTGTTAGTAGATTTGTATCTATTTGCAATTTGTTTGTGTTTTCTTATTTATATAAAAAAAAATCCTAAATGTGATGGTGGTGTGCGTGGAGTGGCGCTTGTGTGGCGGTGTGCGTGGTCTGGCGTTTGGCTGGCGGTGTGTTTGGATTGGCGCTTGCCTGGTGGTGTGCGTGGACTGGCGCTTGGTTGGCGGTGTGTTTGGGCTGGCGCTTGGCTGGCGGTGTGTTTGGGCTGGCGCTTGGCTGGCGGTGTGCGTGGACTGGCGCTTGGCTGGCGGTGTGCGTGGACTGGCGCTTGGCTGGCGGTGTGCGTGGACTGGCGCTCGGCTGGCGATGTACGTGGACTGGCATTTGGCTGGCGGTGTGTGAGTAGTGACTAGCTGCTGGTCACTACACACACTGCTAGCCAACGCCACTCAACGCAATCCGTGAGCTGGTGTGGTTGCTGTGTCAGGAATGTGGGCATGTGAAAGTGATGGGCCCTTGAATGGCGCTGTCTGCTGGTGTGAGTGTTGTAATGTGCTGGGCCCGCGGCTGGCGTGAATGGTTTTGTATGTGTCACACGTATGAAAGGTGTATGAATGGCCTATAATGAGGTTGGTGCCTTGTCGTGGCTTTACAGCTCACGAGCTGTGAGTCAATGGTTCAGTTTCTTGTCCTTTCAATTAACAGTGCATTTCATTTTTGTGAAATCTCTGGTTAATACAACTGTATATACTGAACCATCACTCACCCTCGTGCCAAATCCAATCAGTATGTATGTGTGCTTGAGGAATAGATGGTTGTGCATAAAAATGTGTCTTTTCTGTTTTTGTCAAGCAGGGTGTACCTTGTCCTTTTTTGTGAATGTTGTAATGTGTTGGTTTTGTGCCTGGTGGTGTGAATGGTCTTGTGTGTATCATGTATGAACGGTGTGTGAATGGCCTGTAAAGCGGTTGGTGCCTTGAAGTGGCTTTACAGCTCACGAGCTGCGAGTCACTGGTTCCGTTTTTTTGTCCATTCAATTATTGACAGTGCATTTCATTTTTGTGAAATCTCTTGTTAATACAATTTTATATACTGAACCATCACTCGCCCTCGTGCCAAATCCAACCAGTATGTGTGGGTGTTTGAGGAATAGATGGCTGTGCAGTAATCTTTGTCTGTTTTGTCTCTCTGCCAAGCTGTACATTTCATTTAAGAATAACCTAACAACTGTAGTTTTTGTCGTAAACTAAACACCCATGGGAGTGCATGGTGATGTCTCTCTTGTGGATCCCAACAAGTTATCTTACCCAAAATGTCCTGCAAACCTCAAAATGTGACTGACATTTTCCTTGCATTTTTGTACCCAAATTTTCACACTGCAGAAAGTAACAACAAATTTCCAACCCCCCAGCATTTCTCCAAGTATCCCAATAGAAATGGTACCTTACTTGTATGGGTGGGCCAAGTACCCGCGGCAGGGAAGGGCCCAAAACCTATTGATGTGACATCAAAATTACCTATCACAAACCAACCTGGTTTTGCATGGGGGGTCCCATGAGTTTTAGGTCCGGGGCTCGGCGGCCATCTGGGGAAACCTACCTAACCCACACATTTCTGGAAACTAGACACCCGGGGGAGTCCAGCGAGGTATGGCTTGCGTGGGTCCCCCATCATTCTCCTACCCAGAATCCCCTGCAAGCCTCATATTTCGCCGAAAAATTCACTTTTTTGTCACATTTCTGTGTGGGAAAGTTCTGGAATCTGCGTGGATCCACAAATTTCCTCCCACCCAGCGTTCCCCCAGGTCTCCCGATGTAAAATGGTACCTCACTTGCGTGGGTGGGTCAAGGACCCGCGACAGGCAAGGCCCCAAAAGCTATTGAGGCAACATCAAAATTACCTATCACAATTTCTGTGTGGGAAAGTTCTGGGGATCCACGAATTTCCTCCCACCCAGCGTTCCCCCAGGTCTCCCGATAAAAATGGTACCTCACTTGTGTGGGTGTCCAAAGCAGAATTGGCTAAAAACGTATTTTTAAAAAAATGTAGCGCTTAGAATTCTCGGTGCTATACTCTAAATCCCTATGTTTTTAGGTTTGCAAGGGATTCTGGGTAACAGAACCTGGTGGGAGGCAGTCAAGTCACCCCATCCTGGATTCCCCTGGGTGTCTAGTTTTCAAAAATGTATAGGTTTGCTAGGTTTCCCTAGGTGCCAGCAGAGCTAGGATTAAAAAACTACAGCTAGGCACTTTGCCAAAAAAGGGTCATTTTTCACTGCGAAATTGAGGTGTGACCACGTTGCGTTTTGCGCCGTTTCCTGCCGCGGGCACTAGGCCGACCCACACAAGTGAGGTACCATTTTTCTCGGAAGACTTTGGGGAACGCGGGGTGAGTGGAAATTTGTGGATCCACGCAGATTCCAGAACTTTCCAGCACAGAAATGTGGGGAAAATTTGTTTTTTTTGACAATTTTTTAGGTTTGCAAGGGATTCTGGGTAACAGAACCTGGTGGGAGGCAGTCAAGTCACCCCATCCTGGATTCCCCTAGGTGTCTAGTTTTCAAAAATGTATAGGTTTGCTAGGTTTCCCTAGGTGCCAGCAGAGCTAGGGTTCAAAAACTACAGCTAGGCACTTTGCCAAAAAAGGGTCATTTTTCACTGCGAAATTGAGGTGTGACCACGTTGCGTTTTGCGCCGTTTCCTGCCGCGGGCACTAGGCCGACCCACACAAGTGAGGTACCATTTTTCTCGGAACACTTTGGGGAACGCGGGGTGAGTGGAAATTTGTGGATCCACGCAGATTCCACAACTTTCCACCACAGAAATGTGGGGAAAATGTGTTTTTTTACAATTGTTTAGGTTTGCAAGGGATTCTGGGTAACAGAACCTGGTGGGAGGCAGTCAAGTCACCCCATCCTGGATTCCCCTGGGTGTCTAGTTTTCAAAAATGTATAGGTTTGCTAGGTTTCCCTAGGTGCCGGGAGAGCTAGGGTTCAAAAACTACAGCTAGGCACTTTGCAAAAAAAGGGTAATTTTTCATTGAGAAAATGTGGTGTGTTCACGTTGGGTTTTGAGTCATTTCCTGTTGTGGGCACTATGCCTACCCACACAAGTGAGGTACCATTTTTATCGGGAGACTTAGGGTAATTCAGATTTGTAAAGCAACTGTTATTACCTATTGACTTTCGATGCATTTCTGCCTTCCAAATGAAAGACATTGTGTAAAAAGAAGTCTTTTGAAAAATGACCGATAATTCTCATGCTAGTATGAGTATTCCCAATTTCGAAAATGTGCAAATATCTACGGTTTCTAAACTCTATAATTTGTTCCCATTTCAGAAATACATAGGTGTCTTTCATACCGATTTTTCCATGTATACATTTTCCCACAATAATTGCTATATACCCGGTACATAATAAAAAGCCATTGCAAATTGCTGCTCAGTTTTTGACTCTGGGTTCGTCGGGTTCTTGGTGAACCTACAAGTCCTATGTATCCCCACAACCAGTAAGGTCCAGCGGATGTAATGGTGTAATGCTTTCAAAGACCTGTCATAATTAGAAGAAGTTACAGGTGAAAACGTTGACACAAAAGGCTGTTTTTCAACTAATTTTCAATTTTTCCTATATTTAACTGTAAGTTTCTATAAAGAAACCTTGATGGATCTACACAAATGACCCCTTGCTGAATTCAGAATTTTGTCTACTTTTCTAAAATGTATAGCTTTGCAGGATCCATTATTGCTTTCATACCCATTTCTACCATTAACTGGAAGGAGGTTGAAAGCACAAAAAATAGCAAAAATAGGCTATGTCCCAGAAAAATGCCCAAAATGTGTAAAAATGTTGGTTTTCTGACAAAAGTCTGTCATTTCCTAAAAGCTGGGAAAATGGTGATTTCAGCCCCACAAACCCTTTTTGATACTATTTGCAGGGAAAAACCCATACGCTTTCATTTGCAGCCCTTTTTTCCCATTTTTCCCTAAAAAAACAAAATTTAGCTGTATTTTGGCTAATTTCTGGGACCCTTCCAGGGGAATCCACAAACTCTGGGTACCTTTAGAATCCCCATGATGTTGGAAGAAAAGGACGCAAATTTGGCGTGGATACCTTATGTGGTCAAAAAGTTACAGGGGCCTAAGCGCAAACTACCCCAAATAGCCAAAAAAAAGGCTTAGCACAGGGGGGGAAAAGGCCTAGCAGCGAAGGGGTTAAACAAAGTTTGTTTACACACGCATACACACACTACCTTCTCTTTGGTAAAAAAGTAATTTTAAAAAGGGCTCACAAACACATGCTCACATCAAAATTATGCCTTTATGAGTGCGTGTTGGTCATAATGGCCTGAAAATAACTTTGCTACCGCTACAAACGGAAAGCTTAGCTGCAAAAAGGAAAACATACCAGTAAGATTGACCATTCCCCCAAATAAAAACTATAAACAACACACAAAGCATGTGCTTTCTGTTCACCCAATGGAACTTCAGCAAAGATTCCCGTAGTGCTGATAAATTTTAAGGTAAAAAAATAAAGTGAAACTGCATGGGACACGAATTGAGGATGCTTTTTACATTACAGTTTATTATCACTACGGCAATACT
The DNA here is from genome assembly GCA_963921515.1 of Calotriton arnoldi. NCBI lineage: Eukaryota > Metazoa > Chordata > Amphibia > Caudata > Salamandridae > Calotriton > Calotriton arnoldi. Next base: position 218,413 of record CAWUFW010006331.1, on the reverse strand, counting down.
TGCTAAACTCCGGTTAGGGGAATGTGTTGAGATGCAAAAAATGCTGATTGTTTGGGAGAAAGGATGTAGCATAACATCCAGAGCTGCCGACTTTAGAACTGAGGAACTGGGTTTGAGTCTCGGTGTGCTCTCCCCGTACCAACTAAAAAAACTAAATGACAGAGACATGACGATATAAAAAATGTAAATACCATGTGTGGTTGGAAAATGAAAATGCAGTCAGCTGAGCGCGTTTAGATCGAAAAGCCCAAAAACACAACATTCCAAAAAGACGAACCGAAACAAACGAAAAAAATAGCGCACCGAAACTAACATAAATAGCCAGAAAGGAACAACTATATGTAATAGGGTCAGGCTCCATGGGAGGAACAAAACACCAAAAGAAGGGACAAATATAACCAATGCACCACAGAAAAGCAATGATTTCCGAATGGCACACAAAAGAACGAATGAAAAATGATGGCCGTGCTCGAAGCCCACAGAGTAGATACGGCACATCTTGAAAAGACAGCACATGCACTTCCTAGGCAAGACCTAAAAAGCTGCTTTGTGTATACAATGAAGGGGTGACATACTGAATCAAATGTGTGATGACAGACAATATATTGGAGGCAGAAGGATACACACAAACAGCCTATAGAAAGAAGGTGAAGTATACACAAACATGATGGATGGAAAACTTGAAATAATCTCAGCCACTGGTAATTACTCTGGCCGCATCTCAGTTCATCATTATATTGTTATTTTGCACACCATTACAAATCAGTTTGGACCCAGCCATACGCAAATCAGTCTTGACTTTACTTCAAAAGGAACAATTCAGTCCGAACTGCCAGGTCAGATGCAACCTAAACTAGAACACAAGCAACCAAAGAGTTGCAGTTGACACCCTAAGTGTGATGGGTATGCCCACATCTGGGTCCTGTACTCACTGTGCTCTAGGACTCAAGCAACACCGTACTGATGAACCCCAAGTAGGACAAAACCAGTCTGGGGTATCCTGGGGTCCATTTCAGGGGTTACCTGGCTTGGCAGTTCGGGCTTGACTGTTCTTATTGGAGAAGGGTCACAACTAATTTGCATATGACTGAGTCCAACCTGAGATGGCTTTGTGCCCAAAATAACTATGGATTGGGATGCTGTCCAACTAATTACCAGTGGCTGAGACTAATTCAAACATTCCATCCATCACTATTTTGTACACTTCAGTTCGACCCCCACCCCAAATACTCCTGTGGGCAGATCCATGATGTTATTGACAATGTCTCAAGCCAGTGGCTAAAGTTTCCTGACACAAAGGAGCAAACGATTGAAGGAGCTGAAACAAAGCATAGAATATGTATACAATACAATATGTTCTCCATAAATGGCACAAGCACCAACAAATATCAAACCTAAATGGGGTGTGTTAGACCTGTCAGCCCTAGGGTGGTCTTACCCCGTTTTTTTCTCTTTGCGCCTCATTTTTGCCACTACACTTTTGTTGGACCTAGGTCTCTGGGCGCCTTACCACTACCAAACAGTGCTGAGGTGCAAGTGCTCTCTCCTAATAAGATGGCTGCCACAGGCCCCTGCTACTGCGGAGTGGCCATTGCGCACGCACATACTAGTAGTCAGGATCAGGCTGGGACATAATGATACAGTATCCATGCCGTCCCCGCCTCTGGGCCTCATAGCCAGACATGAGGGAAGCTTCTAGAACCTTCCAGCCAGGGAGGAGTTATGCTTTGCCGCCTTTCAGGAGGGTCACCTGACCTAGGGGTATAAGAGGTTTGGAGGGAAACCTAGCTAGTCAGTTGGGGCACCACTGGACCTGGGGGAACCTCTGTCGGAGTAAAGGCTGTTGGGCCTAGGGGGAGACCTACACTACTGGTACTGACTGGGCTGAGGCACTGCTGTGCTAAGATAGCTGAGGAACACCTTCCACCTACTGACCTTGCCCAGCGTGAGGGGACCCAGGGAACCACCTCCAGTGTGCCTGCAGGGCACCTGCCTACCTCTTGTGCCCACCAACTCAACCCCCTACCCCTCAAGTAATCACAACATAAGCAACTACCAACCCACTGCAAGACAACCAAGTACCCTGAAGCAGCACCACCAAGAACCTGTAACAAAACTCCTACAAGCTGTGAATGCGACTGCTGGGGATCACCAGGTAAAGCGCTGGACTCCCATAGCCTGCGTCCTGCCACAGTCCTGAGCGATCGCCTAACGCAGCGCCGGCCCCAGGAAACCAGCTGTGCTGTGGAGCGCTGTGCAGCGCGCCCCTGTTATGCCTCAGTGCCTGCCCCTGCCGTGAGCGCTGTGCCCAGAGGAAGCGCCGCATGCCCAGATCCCCGCCGCGGGCCCCCGCGCTACGAGGATTGAAGCGCTCGTGTTGTGCTCGCAATCACCGCCCCGGCCCGTGCGCCGAGAAGAGAGGAGCGCCGCATGCCCAAGATCACCGCCGCGGCCGAATGTTAGCTGGGGGCACCGAGGCCTAGAGAAGTGCTGCCGGAATCGCCACCGCGGCCCAGGTACCTGTCTGGGGGCGTATCCCCCCCTTCGTGAAGCGCTGTAGGGGCCCGACGTCACCGCCGCTGCCCGGGGCTACCGAGGGATCGAAGATCGGCGGAGCCGTGCCCTCCGCTGCGGCCCCTGGAGGAAGCGAGGAAGCGTGGCCGCGTGGTAGGCCGCAGGAGCGTGGGCGTGGCGTTGCTGAGCGACCGAGGCACGGCCTGCGTCCTTGGCCCAGCCTCGGCCGTGCTGCGCCCCCATTGGCCGTGCGCACGCCTCAAGGTCTCTGCCTATTGGGTCCCGGGTCCGGAGGCCGACGGAGGCCCGGAGCCCGGGAGAAAATACCGCCGGAGGGGCTCCACTGCCAGGGGGAGCCCCCGAATTACCCCCACAAGACCGCGAGGAGCACGGAAAGCCTGGGAGCGCGGGCCGCCTCCCCCGGTCTGAGCCCCACGTGCAGACAGAAGCGGGCTGACCGGGAGGAGGCGCCCGGCCCCATCCAGGCCCGACAGCAACACCGGGACAGTAAGGTGAGCCCGGGAGGCCCTGGGGGATCCCTACTATCGCGAAGGCCTCAGGCCAGGAGCGCTTCCCCGTGCACTGTCCCGAGTGGATTGAGAGGGGCAGGAGCCCTCATGTAACTGCGCGGACTGCTCACCCCTTATCCATGACCGGCCCTATTCACGAACAGGGCCTGAGTTGAGAGTTTGGTAATTCCGCCCCTGCGTGGAACTAGCTCTGTTTAATGTAAAAGTATTTTCTATGTTAATCACATGCCTACATTAAGGTATTTAATGAATTGAAGGCACCTACATGAATTGAGCCTCTGTGTTCACCTGCCAAGAGTTGAAGGGTTCCTATGTTGTAGGCCTACCTGCTTTGCGACACCCACTGTACTGAATGTGGTTGCGCCTAGGTTGATACAGGTTCCTCCTCATCTACAGTGTTATGTGCATCTAATTTCTTGCTAATTGAATGTCGCTAAATGCATTGGAGTCTATGTTTTGACCTGCAATCTATCACCTACAGTGTTACCTGCTTTTCTAGGAGGTTATTACTACTGCCTTTTTCTGGCCTACAGTTTTACTGTTATGATGTGCTTGAATGAATTTACGCACTGGTTTTGAGAAGCTAAATGAATTGAAATGTTGCCTGCGATTATCTGCCTCATCTATTGCTGATTTAAAATTAGATAAAGAATCTTGTTTTTACATAACAGCCTGGTGTGGTGTCTCCTTATTGTGTGCGCATTACTGAGTCAGTGTGAGTGTGTGCTGCACAAGTGCTTAACACATTGCCTTCGGGTGCCTTCCTGCCTCGCGCCAAGCTACCGTGTCGGAATCGGTGACCCCGGTTCTAACATTGGTGTTCAGCGGTGGGATAAGGACTTGTGCTTGTGCAGCACCCTACAGGGATTCAGTGTGCGCCGCAATTGGACACCTATTTATACGCAAGCCTAGCAATTCACCCTTCATTGCCTGACTGTACAGGCTCCTGTGTTAACTTGTTGCCTACGTCCTAGGAGTTTTCCCTTAAGTTGTCTGGGTCCCCACCTGTCAGGATGGAGTTCGAGCTGGCCAACCTTGAAATGTATACAGTGGCGCAGCTGAGGGAGTTCTGTCGAGGGATGGGGGTGCCCGTCAAGCGAGGTGCCAAGAGAGAGGAGCTTCAGAAAGTCTTGAGGGCATGGGTATTGGCCCACCCGGGAGGGAGAGTGGACGAGGAGCAGGGGGAGACAGACGACCCAGGAGAACTGGACCTACTGCGCATTGACGTTAGCGAGAATGTGTTGCCAGGAAGACGTTCCAGGGCAGGCAGTAGCGCGTCAGGGGGGAGTTTGTCTGCAGAGGAATTTGAAGATAGGAGGGAGGAGAGGCAATTGAGGCTAGAGCTTGCTAGGATGGACAAGGAGCGAGAACAGGCGAGGCTAGCCATGGAAGAGAGGAAGCTTGTGCATGAGCTTAGCCTGAAAGAACTAGAGCTCCGAGCATTGCAGATAGGGACGCAGGGCAACTTGAATGGTGGCAGCGTACCCGCTGAGGCTCCACGAAAGCCTAAGTTTTACCTACCTAAGGAGGTGATGGCCAATTTCAGTGTAGGGGATGACATTGATAAGTGGTTGGCGGCGTATGAGGTGTCTTTGGTAGCCCATGGGGTGCTTGAGAAGTACTGGGGGAGGCCTGTATAGGTACATACCTCCGTTGGCAAGGGACACACTCTTGACTTTAGACAAAGGTGATCAGACAAATTACCCTGTCATGAAAGAGGCACTGCTTAAAAAATTTGGCCTCACTCCAGAGAAGTATCGCCAGAAATTCCGCAACAGCCACAAGCTTCCCACACAGAACTGGGTGGATTTTTTTGATTATGCCCGTAAGGCATTGGAGGGTTGGGTGCGTGGCAGCGAAGTGAGTGACTATGAAGGGCTGTACAATCTGTTTTTAAGGAAGCACCTTCTAGATAAAAGTTTTCCAGAGCTGCGCCAACACTTGGTGGACCGCAAGCTGACCGATCCTCGGGAACTTGCGGAGGAGGCGGATACCTGGGTTAGCACTCGGGTGTCCCACAAGGGATCCGGGGGAGACCCCCCGAAAGGTGGACAGCGTTTTCCCCAGAAGAGAGAGGGGAGATAAAAAGAAGGAGTTCTTTAAAGGCCCCCAAAATAGACCGCATGGGAGAGGGGTAGGTTCCCCACCCCAATCTGGATTCCAGAAACCCACTTACCCTGACAAGAGTCAGCAGCCCAGAACTGTCCGGTGCTACGAGTGCGGGGAGGTTGGACACTACAAGGGGATCCCCAGTGTCGCAAGAGGACCCCAGCCCCCACAGGAGGTAAGAGCCCCGGGGTGGCCAGTGTAGCGCTTGGGGAGGAGTTGTCCCTAGGTAGGGGAGGTGAGTGGACAGGCTTGACCTTAGTTTCCCTGGGGGATAGAGAGATCATCCCACGGGTTCAGGTACCCTCGAACACTGCCAAGTACCGGCAGAGGGTCCTGGTGAACGGGGAGGAGGTGGAGGCTCTGAGGGACACGGGTGCCAGCATGACGATGGTAAGACGTCAGCTGGTGTCCCCAGAGCAGGTGATTCCTGAAGTATTCCACCCGGTTGTCATGGCTGATAATAGCCTGGGTCATTACCCCGTGGCCCAAGTTCCCTTTGAGTGGGGAGGAGTCTCAGGCCTGTTGAGAGTTGCGGTGAGCCCTGCCATGCCAGTTGATTGTCTGCTCGGAAACGACTTAGAACATACTGCCTGGAAGGAGGTGGAGTTCAACGCGCACGCTGAGATGCTGGGATTACCAGGGTGGACTTGCGTGGTCACGCGGTCCATGGCTGCCCGGCAAGGAACTCAACCCGGGTTGGAGCCTGAAACAATGGCCCAGCCCACTGCTGGACAAGAAGACATCCTTGAGGATGCACCCTGCGAGATGGATGGGGAGCCCGCGGAGGTGACCCCGGAGTCCGCTGAGGTGGATGTTGTTCCCGTGGGGGACTTGCCGACCCCTGCAGAGTGGCAGGTGGAAGGAGGGCCTACCCGGGAGGAATTCTGTCGGGCGCAGAGAGTGCCCAACGCTTGAAGGCATGCGGCAGCAGGCCGAAGCCCAAGCAACTGGTAAAGAGACCGGTAATTACCATGTCTACTGGGAGGATGGTCTCCTCTACAGTGAGCCTAAGGCTGCGGTGCATGGGTCATCAAGGGCCTTAGTGGTCCCCCAATGCTACCGAGCCTTCCTGCTGGAATTGGCACATGAGATACCACTGGCAGGACACCTGGGCCAGGATAAGACATTTGCTCGATTGGTCCCTGTTGGAAAACGAGGCAGTATCTGTGAGGCCTGCACAAATAACATGACTCCATTTGTCCTTCACTGGGAACCAAACACCCAATTGTAGCGCCTGACTCTCAGAGGGTAGCGTTGCAGAGCAGTCTGAGGCTTTACTCAAGAGAGGTGGTGTGGGCTAGTAATCGCCATTTGCAGGGGCGCAGAAATAACACTCAATAATTGATTGTCCAGTCTGTACTTTGCTTTATAAAAGTAAGAGTACATTTATTAAACACACACACTACTCAATACTATGCACCAATTTACAAATATACATAAGCTGTTGGAATTACTTTGTGACATTGCGTAACATCTCCACCCCTCCCAAAAGGGGGGTGGGGTCTAGTACCACCACTCCCATGTATGCACATCATCTTGCCCCCTAATGCAGTGTGTTGAGCATAACCTGGAGCGAGGGCCCTGCGCACTGGCACCATCCCAGTGGCGACCCACCTCATTACCTCAACACGCATTAAAAATAGGTTCACCTGCCCTAGTGACACATAACCCTGACTGAGCATCTTATATTGACCATACAGTTTGCACCCCTACATATTCAGGGCTAACAGTCTGGGTTGTTCCTCACTTAAGCGCAGCAGCAAAGATACATGTTTACGCACACTTTAGAATGACAGTACTCAGCACATTTGTTGGACATTAAAATGCGTTGCAATTACAGCCCCTAAAGGCATCACAGATGAAATCACAGGATTACGCATATCCAGCCAGACACCCTAGCAGGAGTGTCTTGCAATATAACCCACTTTGCTTATGACATCACCTTACACAGGTACCTTCACATTACATATGTGACCCTCAGTCCCTCTAAAAAGGAACAACCGTGAGTAAATGCAGTTCTGGTGCAATTACACCTCTTCACCTCCAGGGATGCCCTTCACCAGACATCCCCAACTCAGCCCTTCACTCCATGAAGCACTTCAAAACACACCCTCAGCTGTAGAACAAAAGTTCCAGCCCAGAAGGTGTTAAATGGAAGCTGAGCCCTTGAGGGGTTATCCTGTTTAAGTCACCAAGACACTTAGGGTGGGACTTTTCTCTTCGTACTGGGGGAAGACTGCGCTTCTCCAGCAGCTCCCCCAGCACCCTTGCACCAAGTTGGTGGTGACCCCGTCCTCCTGGGGCCACCACAAGCACCAAAACACTCGATTCTGAAATGCCTAGCAAGGCATTATGGGGCGCTTCGTGCTCCACTTTCCGCATAATAGATGAGCGGCTCTCCCGCTGTGCCGGGGAGAGCCGCGCGGAGCTGCTGGCGGCTTCGCCGCATCTTCAGGCCTCGGTGGGGGGCCCGGTCCCACCCGGACCCCCAGGTAGGGAATGCGGCTCGGGAGCCTACCCCGGCCGCTCTGCACATTTTGGGGCCCGGTCCCGCCCGTGCCCCTTGCACCTCTTCTTTTGGGGTCCCGGTCCCACCCGGGACCCCCGCCTGTCTTCATCGTTGGAGGGCAGCCTGGGAGCCCACCCCCGGCTGCCCCCGCCCGGCTCCCGCGCGGCCAGCACCCACGTGTGCTGCCGCGGGAGCCGGCTGGGAACTTCTGGTCTGCCCGCTCCCGCGGGCAGACGTGTCCTCGTCCTCCGGTCCGGCTGGACCGCGGGGGAGTGCGGCGGCACTCCCCCGGTCTTCTCTCAGTCTTCGGGGCCCGGGGATGGGGTCCCCGGGCATCTTTGGGGGGGGCGCGACGGCGCTCCCCTCCATCCGGTCACTTCGGGGCCCGGAGATGGAGTCCCGGGCCCCTCCTCCTCATCACGGGGAGCGCGACGGCGCTCCCGGCTGCTCGCTTCGGTGGGGGCCAGGGTGGGCTCCTGGCCCCCCGCGGGGGAATCTTCACGGGGAGCGCGACGGCGCTCCTGACTTGACTTCGGGGCCCGGGGATGGGGTCCCGGGCCCCTTTGACCACTCTTCGCGGGGGCGCGACGGCGCTCCCCCCGCCCCGTCTTCGGTGGGGCCAGGGTGGGCTCCTGGTCCCCAGCTGGGCACCTCGCGGGGAGCGCGACAGCGCTCCCCGTCTTTACTCCTCTTTGGGGGCAGCCCCGGGACCTGACCCACCCCGGGGGCATCTTGGAGACCGGCGGCGGAGCCCCACGCGCTTCGTCGTCGGTCCGATTAGGGGTCAAAGGTCGCCTACCTTCCGGGGGCCATATCTCAGCCCCTGGAGGTCCGATCGGCCCCATTTTCGTGTCTTCTTGCTCCTGGCGGCGGCCCCCAGCCACTGGGAGCACTCTCCTTCGCCCTCCGGGACTCCAAGAGGGTGCATTCTGCAGGGAGCGGTCTTCACTGGCTCCCTGCGCCAGACTTTCGCCTGGCTCTCCTCCTGGGCCTCTCTTCTCCCTGCGCAGAGGCTCCTGCTTCTGCGCATCGGTCCTGGGCTCTTCTTCTGGCACTGTTAGGGGCCTGGGGGGCAGTCAGGGGGTACCTCCTTCCAACTGCCCATTGCCAGGCTCCAGCACCTTCCGCCTCAGCAGACCACACCCCAGAGAGAGCTTCTCTTCCTGTGCAAGCACTTTTTAAAAGTTGAGTAGGGGGCTGGCAGGAAGTCTCTGTTGGTCCTCCCCAACAGCGCCACATCACTTCCCTGCCCCTGCTCCCTCCTTCTTGTCCAGCCTCTGGGCTGGTTCAAAATGGCGTCGTCCAGGGTCTCTGGCCACATGGTCTCTGAAACCAGAGCCCTTCCCTCCTAGGTGCAGCCTGGTGCCTGGCAACCAGTGATAGCTGCTGATGGATGAGCCTGTAGCTCCGCCTATCTTCCCTTCGTGGAAAGGAGGTCTTCGCTCTGGGAGGGAAAGGTCATCAATCCAGCCTGCTGAGGTCAACCCCCAGCCAGGCCCTGGTTATGATCTGACTCAGAGAGATGTAACATTTCTGGATGACCCAAAAGCAGTACAAATATGACTCTGGACTCTGCAGAATACTTCTTTTCACATCCGCTACAGTGGACTTTAGTGCGTGTCTGGAATCTGTAGGCCTTATGGAAGTTAATCTAGCACATGGGCTCCACATCCCCATAGGGGAATAATGAAGTGAAAAACACAGTAAAGCACACTGACTTTCCCTGGCATGTTCCTTCCTAGTGTATAAGGCCTATTCCGTGTCACCACCCAATTCTGCATAAGTCCTGCCACACCATTCACTTTGTAGCTGCTCCTGGACTGCGCACGCCAAGAATCTCCCCTGCGCAGCCCCTACACGTGTGCACACGCATGTACACAGGTGTCTGCATGTAACCAGCCCGGTGCCCCTTACTCCAGCTGCTGCGCAGCGGCCTAGTCAAGCTAGGGGGACACCAGTAAAATCCACATGCCGTCTCCTTCATTATGAGTCCCAATTTATGAGGCTCTCCCACAGTAAAAGCTCCACACATAGGTGCTCAAAAAGCGAAAAATCTGGGCGGCCCATCGTGTCAGAACCACCTTCTAACAGTCCCACATTTTTATTGGCCCAGGATGAGAGTTAACTCTGACACCTTTTGTAAGACCTGTGTGACTTGTCAGGCGAGTGGCAAGACAGGGACTAAGTTGAAGGTCCCTCTGGAACCGCTCCCGGTTGTCGGTACCCCTTTTGAGCGGGTAGGAATTGACATTGTCGGGCCAATGGACCCGCCGACTTCTTCGGGACATAGGTTCATCTTGGTATTGGTGGACCACGCCACCCGGTACCCGGAGACAATTCCTCTGAGGACCATCACTGCACCTGTGGTGGCGCGGGCCTTGATGGGGATTTTTACCCGAGTGGGATTCCCCAAGGTCGTGGTGTCAGATAGGGGCACGAATTTCATGTCGGCCTACATGCAGGCCATGTGGAAGGAGTGCGGAGTGACCTACAGGTTCTCCACTCCTTACCACCCCCAGACTAACGGGCTCGTGGAGCGCTTCAATAAGACCCTGAAGGGGATGATCCGGAGCCTACCCGAGGACTTGAGAAGGAAGTGGGACGTCCTCTTACCCTGTCTGCTCTTCTCCTACCGAGAGGTGCCGCAGAAGGGGGTCGGTTTCAGCCCCTTTGAGCTGCTCTATGGCAACCCCGTTAGGGGGCCCCTCAGTCTCGTGAAGGAGGGGTGGGAGAAGTCTTCTAAGAAGCTCACCCGTGATGTGGTCAGCTACATGCTGGCATTCCGCAGCCAGATGGCCAAGCTGTGGAAGGAGGCCTCAGACAATCTGGAGGCTAGTCAAGCTGTCATGAAGGAATGGTACGACCGGAATGCTCGGACGGTGGAATTGGATGCTGGACAGAAGGTGTGGGTCATGGAGCCCGGAGAGCTTAGTGCCCTCCAGGACCGGTGGACTGGACCGTATGAAATTTTGGAGAGAAGAGGCCAGACCACTTATGTAGTAGACCTCAAGACCCCCCGACAACCCCACAGGGTGTTCCACATCAACCGCCTTAAGCCACACCAGGAGCGGTCAGAACTTACTCTCCTGATGGTGACGGATGGGAGTGAAGAGGAGGAGAGCGAGCCTCTTACGGACCTTCTGGCGGCCAAAGAGAACGATGGATCGGTGGAGGGAGTGGTCCTCTCCCCATCCTTGACCCTTGAGCAACAGAGGGACTGCCGCCAGGTATTGGGGCAGTACGCCTCGTTGTTCTCCCTCATGCCTGGGATCACGCACCTGTGTACCCATGATGTGGACACAGGGGACAGCCCGCCAGTAAAAACCAAGTCTTACCGGCTGTCCGACAAAGTCAGAACCAGCATCCAGAGTGAGGTGACCAAAATGTTGGAGCTGGGGGTGATTGAGCCTTCCAGCAGCCCTTGGGCTAGTCCGGTGGTGTTGGTGCCGAAAGCGGCCCCACACCAGAACTTCGGTTCTGTGTGGATTACCGTGGTCTGAATTCCGTGACCAAGACCGATGCTCACCCGATCGCTCGACCGGCTGGGAGCAGCTCGGTACTTAAGTACAATTGACCTGACGTCAGGATATTGGCAGATTGCCATGACGGACGGAGCAAAGGAGAAGACTGCGTTCTCCACCCCCGAGGGCCACTTTCAATTTCGGGTGATGCCCTTCGGGCTGAAAAATGCTCCGGCCACTTTCCAGCGGTTGGTTAACCAGGTACTGTCTGGCCTAGAGGCCTTCTCTGCTGCCTACCTGGATGACATAGCTGTCTTCAGCAGCAGCTGGGAAGACCATCTGGAGCATCTCCAGGAGGTGCTGCAGGCCCTACAGCGGGCTGGCCTAACCATTAAGGCCAGCAAGTGCCAGATTGGACAGGGATCTGTCGTCTACCTGGGACACCTGGTGGGCGGGGGTAAGGTGCAACCCCTCCAGGCCAAAATCGAGACCATCTTGGCCTGGGAGCCCCCCAAAACCCAAACGGAGGTCCGGGCCTTCCTTGGCCTCACGGGTTACTACCGCCGGTTTGTCAAGGGCTATGGGACCATCGTAGCCCCCCTGACTGAGTTGACCTCCAAGAAGCAGCCACGTAAAGTCATCTGGACGGCTGCCTGTCAAGAAGCTTTTGACACTCTGAAGCACGCGATGTGCACCGCTCCGGTGCTTAGGACTCCAGACTTTGGAAGAGAATTCATCGTGCAGACAGACGCCTCTGAGCATGGCATTGGAGCTGTGCTCTCTCAACTTAACGATGACGGCCAGGACCAGCCGGTGGCCTTTATTTCTCGAAGGCTACTCCCCCGGGAACAGCGGTGGAGTACGATAGAGCGAGAAGCCTTCGCTGTGGTTTGGGCTTTGAAGAAGCTGAGGCCATACCTCTTTGGCTCTCACTTCCTTATTCAAACCGACCACCGACCCCTTCGCTGGCTCATGCAGATGAGAGGCGAAAACCCCAAATTGTTAAGGTGGTCCATTTCCCTCCAGGGGATGGACTTTCGGGTGGAACATCGACCCGGAGTAGACCACGCCAACGCTGACGGTCTCTCCCGGTTTTTCCGCCTTAGCGATGAGAACTCCCTAGAGGTTGGGAAGCTCTCCCCACTTTCGGCTGGGGGGGACGCGTGTTAGACCTGTCAGCCCTAGGGTGGTCTTACCCCGTTTTTTTCTCTTTGCGCCTCATTTTTGCCACTACACTTTTGTTGGACCTAGGTCTCTGGGCACCTTACCACTGCCAAACAGTGCTGAGGTGCAGGTGCTCTCTCCTAATAAGATGGCTGCCACAGGCCCCTGCTACTGCTGAGTGGCCATTGCGCACGCACATACTAGTAGTCAGGATCAGGCTGGGACATAATGATACAGTATCCATGCCGTCCCCGCCTCTGGGCCTCATAGCCAGACATGAGGGAAGCTTCTAGAACCTTCCAGCCAGGGAGGAGTTATGCTTTGCCGCCTTTCAGGAGGGTCACCTGACCTAGGGGTATAAGAGGTTTGGAGGGAAACCTAGCTAGTCAGTTGGGGCACCACTGGACCTGGGGGAACCTCTGTCGGAGTAAAGGCTGTTGGGCCTAGGGGGAGACCTACACTACTGGTACTGACTGGGCTGAGGCACTGCTGTGCTAAGATAGCTGAGGAACACCTTCCACCTACTGACCTTGCCCAGCGTGAGGGGACCCAGGGAACCACCTCCAGTGTGCCTGCAGGGCACCTGCCTACCTCTTGTGCCCACCAACTCAACCCCCTACCCCTCAAGTAATCACAACCTAAGCAACTACCAACCCACTGCAAGACAACCAAGTAACCTGAAGCAGCACCACCAAGAACCTGTAACAAAACTCCTACAAGCTGTGAATGCGACTGCTGGGGATCACCAGGTAAAGCGCTGGACTCCCATAGCCTGCGTCCTGCCACAGTCCTGAGCGATCGCCTAACGCAGCGCCGGCCCCAGGAAACCAGCTGTGCTGTGGAGCGCTGTGCAGCGCGCCCCTGTTATGCCTCAGTGCCTGCCCCTGCCGTGAGCGCTGTGCCCAGAGGAAGCGCCGCATGCCCAGATCCGCGCCGCGGGCCCCCGCGCTACGAGGATAGAAGCGCTCGTGTTGTGCCCGCAATCACCGCCCCGGCCCGTGCGCCGAGAAGAGAGGAGCGCTGCATGCCCAAGACCACCGCCGCGGCCGAATGTTAGCTGGGGGCACCGAGGCCTAGAGAAGTGCTGCCGGAATCGTCACCGCGGCCCAGGTACCTGTCTGGGGGCGTATCCCCCCCTTCGTGAAGCGCTGTAGGGGCCCGACGTCACCCCCGCTGCCCGGGGCTACCGAGGGATCGAAGATCGGCGGAGCCGTGCCCTCCGCTGCGGCCCCTGGAGGAAGCGTGGCCGCGCTGTAGGCCGCAGGAGCGTGGGCGTGGCGTTGCTGAGCGACCTTGGCCCAGCCTCGGCCGTGCTGCGCCCCCATTGGCCGTGCACACGCCTCAAGGTCTCTGCCTATTGGGTCCCGGGTCCGGAGGCCGACGGAGGCCCGGAACCCAGGAGAAAACACCGCTGGAGGGGCTCCACTGCCAGGGGGAGCCCCCGAATTACCCCCACAAGACCGCGAGGAGCACGGAAAGCCTGGGAGCGTGGGCCGCCTCCCCCGGTCTGAGCCCCACGTGCAGATAGAAGCGGGCAGACCGGGGAGGAGGCGCCCGGCCCCATCCAGGCCCGACAGCAACACCGGGACAGTAAGGTGAGCCCGGGAGGCCCTGGGGGGATCCCTACTATTGCGAAGGCCTCAGGCCAGGGGCGCTTCCCCGTGCACTGTCCCGAGTGGATTGAGAGGGGCAGGAGCCCTCATGTAACTGCGCGGACTGCTCACCCCTTATCCATGACCGGCCCTATTCACGAACAGGGCCTGAGTTGAGAGTTTGGTAATTCCGCCCCTGCGTGGAACTAGCTCTGTTTAATGTAAAAGTATTTTCTCTGTTAATCACATGCCTACATTAAGGTCTTTAATGAATTGACGGCACCTACATGAATTGAGCCTCCGTGTTCACCTGCCAAGAGTTGAAGGGTTCCTATGTTGTAGGCCTACCTGCTTTGCGACACCCACTGTACTGAATGTGGTTGCGCCTAGGTTGATACAGGTTCCTCCTCATCTACAGTGTTATGTGCATCTAATTTCTTGCTAATTGAATGTCGCTAAATGCATTGGAGTCTATGTTTTGACCTGCAATCTATCACCTACAGTGTTACCTGCTTTTCTAGGAGGTTATTACTACTGCCTTTTACTGGCCTACAGTTTTACTGTTATGATGTGCTTGAATGAATTTACGCACTGGTTTTGAGAAGCTAAATGAATTGAAAAGTTGCCTGCGATTATCTGCCTCATCTATTGCTGATTTAAAATTAGATAAAGAATCTTGTTTTTACATAACAGCCTGGTGTGGTGTCTCCTTATTGTGTGCGCATTACTGAGTCAGTGTGAGTGTGTGCTGCACAAGTGCTTAACACATTGCCTTCGGGTGCCTTCCTGCCTCGCGCCAAGCTACTGTGTCGGAATCGGTGACCCCGGTTCTAACAGGGTGTAACCGCAGAGGATCAAAGCCATGCTCGTATGTGGTAAATGTGCCTGCTAATACATTTATGATTATCTAATCTTCAGACTTGAAGAGGACCGGACTGGCCATTATCTCACTCTGGCATTTCCCCAGGGAGCTGCAGGTTCACGGTCTGTGTTCAGAGCAGGATGGGCCGTTATGACCCCACCATGTCCCTATGACCCCATTCTAGTCATGGCATCCTGCAGTGTGCGGTTAGTTTGAACTTTTTTTTTCCAAGGCTGATTTTTGTTTCCAGTCCGGCCTGGCTTACGAACGTTTTGGAGTTCAAAGTGAAATGTTTGCTGGGGTCTTTCTATTTTCCTGGCTCTGCAGTTAAGTCAGAAAACTATCTTCCTGCCCCTTACAGACAGCAGCAGCCAGGTGAACACACACAGGAGCAGTACCTCAGCCCCCTCCACATGCAGTTCCCCCTTGTTGCACTCAAACTGTACCCATCGGGGCTCCTGTTCATCACCGCAGCCAGGTGACATTTTCTAATCTTGCCAGACATAGAAGATGCCTAGTTTCTACGGCCACAACCCATGCAAGGAGCTAGCTCTTCTTCTTCCACAAGGTATCCCTCTTGGGAAGGGTGTGACACAGGGCACAAGTTGGGGGTACACATGGGTAGACGGCATCCACCCACTATTTTTACAGGGTAGACGCAGTCTCCCCAGGCAAGAAGTTGGGCCCCACAGAAACAGTGGTGGACGGTAATTTTAGGAGGGAGGGGGGGTGGACGGGACACACATGCACACTCACTCACACCCATGCATTCACATGCGCACACACACACACACACATCCATTCACAACACTCATTACCAAATATTCAAACATACATGCACGCACCGAACATTAATTTAAAAAAAAAAATACACTAACCTGCAGCTCTGCCTCAGAGGTCCCAGGAGGGTTGAGACAGCTGCCTTCCCTCTTTGGATGACCGTAGGTCAGCCAATGTGGAAAGGCAACAGTCCCAAGCCTCGGAGGTCCCAGGAGGGTTGAGACTGCTGCCATCCCTAAGGTCAGCCAAGGAGGGAAGGCACAGTCCCAATCTCATCACAGCGTGGGATGGGGTCACTAGGACTGTTTATCTCACCCCACTCTGTGACGAAGTGTCACTGATTGACACTCGGCCCTGGGCACTTCAAGCCCTAAAACTGAAGCGCCCAGTTCCGAGGCAAGGAGTGACGCTACCCCTCGTCACTGAGGAGGAGGACCTCATGGACCTTTGCCGAACTGAGGAGGTCACGCCCACAGGAGCTGTGACATCCTCAGCCCAGCAAAGTTCAGCTGAGGCAGCCAGGAGCCTGCGCATTTAGCGCATGTCTAGCTCCTGGTTGCCTGACCTGAAAATGAAGAGTGTCTCTCAGGCTGACCTTTGCTCAGACTGACAGACACTGTTCTTGAGGGGCAAAAGGTGAGAGAGTGTGGCCCCTCAGCCCCAATGGACCGGCCACTACTGCACAGAAATATGCTGAACTTGTCCCGGTGGTGTAATTTTCAGTCATCGGGACACATTCAGCAGCGCCTCCACGTTGTCTGCTTTCCATTCCAAACAGCAAAGTGCAGGCAGGGAGTTTTTTTTTTTTATTTTCACCTCCAACATGGCCAAAAATAAAGGCCAAAGTTAAGGGGCCAACAGGCCCACTTTTGTTCCAATATAATCCTGGCTGGGCGCAGTCTCCAGCCTCGCACTTAGATGCAAATGTAAAGGAGGGGAAACAAACGCGCACAACTTGTTATTACTTCACAGGTACTTAAGAGAGGCATTCTTTTGACTTTGTTCCGTCCCTGTATATAGGAGATATGTGTGCACTGTAAGAATGTAAGATGTATTGGTCTGTCCTAGTGTTTTCACAAATAAAATACCATTATTTTATTTCTTTTGTAGCGCGTCTCATCCCAATGCAGGGTGTCTGAGCACTTTACGTAAAATGCACTATACATTGACAATAAATCATGTAAGTGTGTAAATCAATGTACAGGACGAGTTACATAAGACAGTGAAGGTGTAAGAGTCACATGTCCTTCATAGCTCACTGTGCTATATTGAAGGATTACAATTTGTGAACTGCAAGTAACAAAGGGTCTCTGTTTTAAAAGCAGTAATCCACTCACCTAGCTACATAAAATAAAAATCTGTCATCTGCATGTTACATGATGGGCTTTGCAGGACACATATTAGCCTTCTATGCTACTTTGATTCAAATCTGGGACTAGACCAAACACAGATCTCTCCAACAAAAGCGTTAACCTACAGAGTTATCCTACCATTATTATTATTCCTTGAAATTTACTGGGCACACAAAGACCTCTGCAACAGGTGCCTTAACCCCATAATATATAGACTTTAGCAAAAGGAGAAACGTGGGAGCAGATCTGTTCTGCTTAATTGGGTGCAATTTCTTAGTGGCAGAGTTTTTGAAAAAAATAATGTATGAGTTGAGGCCCAGATTTTGCGCTGGAGGGGGGGGGGAGAGGGGGGGGGGGGTGGCGCCACTTTTTGCCACAACCCAGGTGCAAAATATCATTTAATAAATCTTGTAATGCGCCTAAATGTTCATGATAGACCGGCTAAACATATGTATTAGGTCTTAATAGCTGATGTCACTTCTTGTGATGTCACTTCCTGAGAGGCCACGTTCTGTGATGCCACGTGTAATGTCACGCACCGTGACGTCAAGCGCTATGTCAGTGCCATGATGTCACTTGCATACTGCCTAACTTGGTAAGTACCCCCACTTCTGCGACTGGAAAACAGCCATGAACAGTGGGTTTGGCAGAGGAACCGCGTGTGTGTGTGTGTGTGTGTGTGTGTGTGGGGTGTGGGGGGGGGCGGTTGTAGCACTGTGCAGCGGTGGGGTAGAGGGAAACTGAAAATCCACGTGGATTCGGCCGGGGTCCGAGGCAAAGAGGGGGGGGCTATCTGGCCTGGCTGATGCGAGGGACAGGCCAGGGGGTTTGTCGGCAGTGAGGGCTCTTACAGGGGGAGATACCTTGTAACAAATCTAATATTTCCCAAGGGAAAGTCTTGAGTCAGAGGTAGCACATAGATTCATGCGCGAGACACATTACCCAAGTGAGTTGGAACACTAAGTGACTTGTTCATTTGGAAGGTCAAGCGAGGATATCACCCACATTATCTTTGACTGCCAACGGACACCAAAAGTGTTCAAAAGCTTTTCATAACGTTCTGCAGGACCAGTTTTTCTCAGGTACACGTAAAAAGAATAAGAGGAAAACTTGCCCTCTGCAAAACATATTTTAAGAATGTCACATTCACCTTGCACTGTTATTGATTTTTGTGATCATTTTAACTTATTCATGCCAGGGTCGAATCGACCGATCAATTAATAAAAATTCGTGAAAAATGACGTATCCCATTTTCTTGCAACTGATTGATTTGCGAAACATTTACTACTAGAGGCTCAAATGATATTTCCACGGATGACGTTAGGTACAGACTCCACTCCCCCACCCCAACACAACCTGCAGACGACACAGAAATAGCGAGAAGTCTGCATTTTTAACATCTGAAAAGGTATATTATTGTGGAAGCATGCTTTGCCTTTGAAAAAGCCTGGAGAAGGAAGGTACAGAGGGGTGGGGTGTACCCAGAAGCTCCCTTTACGACGACAGGTTGGTGTGAACACCCCCGAAGCTCTCAGGTAAACGAGGCAGCCTTCCACTCGACCACCCAGAGTCGCTTTGGTGCCTCGTAAGTGGTATGAGGCAGTAAAAAAAATTCCCCCTTCCTGCAATCCCACCCACGTGCTCAGTTATTTGCTATTTAGACACGCCTCGCTCCTCACGGACGCTTCTAAAACACCCCTTTGTTACCACAGCCCTCGGTTCATACGACAGACAGTGTAAAGCTGATGTTGGTGCGGAAGTAAGTGTGCGGGAACTTTTTGGCACGGTGTATACCGGCTTGCTAGAGTTATTGTGGGAAAAATCAAGGTCATTTAGCTAGGTGGGAAGGCGACGATGCTTCCAAGGAGTGTGGATTCCTTTCCTTCCAAACCAACAAAACCCCGTAAGCTATGGCCGCACTCTGATGCTTAGTACCATGCGTCATGGCCATACAGTACCCACACACAGGTCCATGCCCTCCAGCCCGCCAAGCCCCAAACTCGCCTTGATTTTGACGCCTGCTTGCAGTCCTCCGTGCCGCCTGCCCTGCCAGAAGTGTGGGACGATGTCTTCTGCATGAGGCTCCGAGTCACTGGAGTCCCGGGGGGAAATGCCAACTGTCGGGCTCACTTTCGGGGGCTCTCTCGCGTAGACAGCCACCGTCTGACGGGCCCCCGGCTCTCTCCCGCTCTGCCTGAGCTCGCGCCTGCTCTCCGACTGGGCTGCGCTGCTTTCCACCCACACAGCCTCTTTGCAGCGTAATCGCGGCGATGGCTGGCAGCTTGTGTAGGAGGCCGGTGTGGGAGGAACGCAGCTCTTACTCCGAGGACAGCGAGGGGAGTTGTAATCTCCGGACCGAGGCAGACCCGTGGGCGGACGAGAGCAAAGCAGAGAGTGTGGGACGCTAGAAGTGCGACCAAACGAACTGGAAAAGAAACACAACTTAAGTAAAAAAAACAACATATATATATATATGTATATATATATATATATATATATATATATATATATATATATATATATATATATATATATATATATATCTCCTATAAAAACCTGATTAACATCTCGTTGACCAAAAGATTAGGATGACACAAACTTGCCTTAATCTTGGAATTAGTGTTGATTCAAACCTTCGTTTGTTTTCTCTCCCTCCGCTGCATTGTTTATCTATTTTTCATGTTGTATTTTTTATCTCTGTTTTTGCTTCCCTACTGCCTTCCTACTAAGTAATGCAATTTCCTTTGGTTTTGTACAGTGTGTATGTAAAGCGCTCTGATACCCACGGGTCTAGCTAGCGCTATATAAAACTTTTAAAATAAAAATTAAAAAAAAATAAAGCCAAAAATCTCGAGCACAGCTATTGCAGCACCAACTGTGGTCAATGAGCAACTGGCTCCATAGCCCTACCAGAGGGAGTGTGTTGCAGATTTTTAGAGCTAAGCTGCATTATTTACGGTGCCCCATCTTGGGGCTGCAAGCTCCTTCCTGGCCTGGTGCAAATACAATCAGAGGCAAGTCAGAAGATTTTTGGACTGCCTAAGAGTACGCCTGTTGGAGTTTGGTCTGGTTAATCTTTCCATGGCTGGAGATGCCCAATTCGTCATGTGCTGTTACCGTTTGGGAAAGGCCCCAGATAGATCCCTGAAAGCAGCTATCTGGAAAGAGCACCAAGGCTTTTCTAATATACATAAAGACAGTGGAATTTTAAAATTGAAAATATTGTTAGGTGAACTGCAGCTAAATGAATTCTGAGATAGCCAGATAGATTATGGGCAGTTTAACTTCCAGGCAAAGCAAGCGTCCAGAGCTCTTTCCTATATGAAAAATATTCAATATTCAAACAACTGTCCAGAGCGTACCTCCTTTTACTGTCATTTCAGAGACCTCACCCACAGCCCTACCTTGATCTGCACATGAAACCATCATTACAAGGGTAGAAAGACCATTGAAGGGTTAAAACCCAATGTCTGAGGGAAATCTTTTATCTCTACGTCTGTATTGTGAATGGGTTGGGAAATGGTAGAATTTCTTCTTCTCTTCTAACCCTACAGACTTAAGGGTTTCTGCCTCCTTCACCAGTTCCATCTCGTCATCAGTGTGAGGCCCAAATAAAACTGGTCCAGAGAAGAGAAGATTAATTCTCTTTAAAAGAGCATCTGGCTGAAGACATTATAGTCTAAGCTAGGAGGATCTTGATTTGATTTGTATATTTATAAAGCACGGGCTGTCACTCCGGAAGGAGCATCCTGGCGCTGGGCGGAGGAAAGTCAAGGCTGAACAGGGGGGGACCCTATATGAGGGATAGGCAGCATTCGTCTGAAGATCTAAAAATCCAGGTCTTCAGTGCCTCCCTGAACTGTGTTTCTATTTTCAACAGCCTCAGCTGTGTTGTCATGAGATTCCAGGCTTTGGTTCCTAAAGCGGCTACAGTTTTTCCTCCCTTGGTTTTATACCTAAAACAGGGGGGTTTGAGGAGGTTTGCAGATGAGGATCTGAGAGTCCTGGCCGTGGTGTACGGGGTGAATCTAGTTGAGAGGCACGTTGGGCCTAAGTTTAAAGATGCTCTGAAGGTGATTAAGAGTATCTTGAATAAGATTCTCTTATGCAGTGGAAGCAATGGAGGGTTTTAAGTGCTGCCGATGCGGAACACCTACGAGGTAATTTCAGGACTAGGCAAGCTGCTGCGTGTTGTCCCACTTGTAGTCTCTTTAGTGTTTGTTTATTTGCTCCTGCTAAGAGGCTATTACAGTAGTCTAGACGCGAAAGGATCAGTGCCACCGCAACTGTCTTCCTTGCAGGAAGGGGGATGAAATCGAAGAATTTTTTTAGTGTTTTGATTAGATTAAAGCAGGTCCTTGCCACCGTCATGGCGTGTGGTCGGAAGGAGAGTGAGGTGTCGAATTGCACTCCCAGGTTTTTTGCTACTTTGACAGTAGTAGGAGGTGCTGTTTCATCTTCCGGCCACCAGACACTTGGCTGGAAGGGGTTGTCTTTTCCTATCAGGAGGATCTCGGTTTTGTCTGTATTACACCTGAGATGGTTGGCCTTCATCCACTGGATGACCTCAGATAGACATAGTTTAAAATTGAGTTCTGCGTTGGTGGAGTCTTTGTCCAGGGATAGGATCAATTGCGTGTCGTCTGCATAGGACGTTACTTCAATATCAAAAGAAGAAATCAAGGAGATGAGAGGGGCCATGTATATGTTGAACAACAGCGGGCTGAGAGATGAGCCCTGTGGAACTCCTGATGTGATAGGACGTTCGGCAGAGAGGAATGTACCAAGAGACATGGCTTGCCTACGATTGGTAAGAAAGGACCTAATCCAGGCCAGAACAGTGTTAGAGATGCCACTGGATTCTAGGCTTGCAAGGAGAATGCTGTGTGAGATGGTATCAAATGCAGCAGACAAATCGAGCAAAATCAAGACTGCCTTCCTGCCTTTGTCAGCTATAGATTTTAGTGTGTCCGATATTTCCAGAAGTGCGGATTCTGTTGAATGCTTGGGACGGAAGCCTGATTGCCGTGGGTGGAGGATCCTTGCAGTTTCAAGGAATTTAGATAGTTCTCTGTTGACTAATCTTTCTGTGATTTTGCCCAAAATCGGTAGGAGTGATATTGGACGGAGGTTGGAGAGATTAGATAAGTCTATATTTTGCTTTTTTTTCAATGGTTTCACTATGGCTAGTTTCCATTCATCTGGGACTGTGCCTGTAAGTAACGAGGAGTTTACTATGTGGTTGATCACCGGGTTAACTGTGTTTATAATTTGGTGAAGAATCATAGGGGGGCAGGCATCCAAGGGAGAGCCTGATTTACAGGCAGCGATTGCTACACGTGTGTGCTCAAGCGAGACTGGTTCAAAGACTTGAAGGGAGGGACTAATGCTAGTAGGGTTAGGCTCCAGGTCTTATGAGTATGATGCCATGACAAAACTGTGTTACAGCAAGATTTGCAGAATCAATTTCTGCACTGACTGGTTAATTGTAAACCGTTCGACCTTTTTGTAATACTACCAGAAAACCTAGTTTCTTGTCTTTTGGGAGGTCATCTGCAAAGGAAGATAGAGATTCCACACTGCTGTATCTTATCTCCCCAAAAGAGCTGATGTATTTGCAACTTAAAAGGCCACAGCACCAGAGCCGAAGAATTTTCTTCCCACTTCGTCAAGTCTCTTGCTCTCTTTTTCTGGCGGGTCTGAAGTCTCTGGGTCTGAAGCATGTCTCTTGTTCACAGCTGATACTATGACAGAATCCGGTTTAGGATCTTGTCACAAATAAAGTGGATCCTGTTTGGAGAGTTTATAGGTTTTAAGAGGCCTGGGCGTTGCAGCTTTTATTGTTGCAGGAGTGAGAAATTTCTCATTTGCCAGGTCAGAAAACACGGGTATCAAAGGCAACTTGGGTCTTGGAGAAGCCGTTGGACGAAGAATCTCCATTATCTCTGAAAGAACTGTCTGAGGAGTCTGATACTAAATGTTCAATCTATTCGCTCCTCTGATTAAGCCACCCTGGAAGGTAGCAATATAAGCAACAGACTTCCTCAACATCGATCTTTGCACCGTTGAGTATCTCACCAGTGATCTTGACGTTGAAAGCATCGAAGGTTGGTCTCCTTGATGTCGACCAGTGGTGTCTCCTTGGTGTCCAATAATCCACCATTGTGTGTCTTGCCATCGACGTTTGCAGAGGTTTTTTTATGGAACAACTTTATTGTACTTTTATAAGAAGCTGTTCAAGACAGCCCAATACAATTAAGCATTGAGTGGTTACATCACTGACTCTGTAATCAAAACGGGTTTGCAGGTGATTCAACAAAACAGTAGGATACATGCATCATTCCTATCGGCCAGTGAGTGGCAGTAATATGCATACAATAATAAAAAAAAAACTAATAACTAATACCTGAAATTTCGTGTATAAGGGGACCATAGTAGTTCTATGGTGGACCATTGTTCAATGCAGGAACATTGTATCCACTGGCTGGGTTATAAGACCCTGAGGAGTGCCCATCTAGTCACTTCTGGTTTTCAAATGGGGACGAGGGAGTCAGGGAGTCATGTGGGGTCTTCTTGTGACTGTCGGGATGAAGTGATGTGCGATATAAAGGTGTCATACAGTGGAACACCTGGATTTAGTCACCCAGTATAGGTCTCACAGTTTATGTCTAAGATAATGTGGGATCTGAAGAACAAATTAATGGGGGTCTGTCATCTTCATCAGCATGTTGCGTCAGACCTAGAACCAATGCATCACACATGGGTGTGATCAGCTGTCGTCGGAGACCACGTCTCTCTTCTTGATGGAGTGCCCTGCTCTCTGCCGCTGCCCAGAAGAGCACATCCACATTCCTGGTAGCTGTTTGGGGAGGGGGTGTGCGGATTTCCAGTGCATTGTTATACTGCAGGGTCTGGGCAATATACCTAGCAGGTAGGCCTTCATAGTGGTAAGTTCAGGTTTCCAGGTGGCAATTGCTAGTGTAGTGTGTACTATATATTCCAAAACTTTGAGTTTGGGATAATCCCAAATGGCATGCTTAAAATCTGCGGGGGAGTGACAACATCTGGGACAGTAGGAGCACTCCCCTGTGTTTAAGCATCTAATCTTCTGTGCTGTGAGGTAGGCCTTATGCAGAATATTGAGTAAATCGGAAGTAGACATGTCTAGAGACTTTCTGGGGGTACTCTATTACCGTCTCCCATTCCTTGTCATTGTAGGCTCACCCAGAAATAGGGTCCCAGGAGTCATGTAGAGGCTGTAAGGAGATATCTGTGTGTTCCTATATAGCCCTGAAGATTCAGGTCACCATTCTGTGGCTATGTCCTACGGTGTGGAATGTTTGTAATAGTGCATTGTGGATGTTGCTTGCGGGGTCACATTACAGAGTCTTCGGAAGGATCTTCTTATCGTGCCATACTGTAAGAATTGGCCTAATGGTAGGTTGTGTATTTCATGCAGTGCTTGAAAATCTAAGCGCATCCCTTCTAAGTACAGGTTTCGCAGGGTGTGAAGCCCTGCTCTTTCCCACTGCACCAGCTCTCGAGTCGTCAGAGTCCCGGTTTCAGTGGGGAGGCACAAAGGGGCACAGCTGGTGCGTATGGAGTGCTGTGTCGGTATAGCCAAAGCCTCTCCTCCAGAGGTCAAGGACATTGCGTACTAGGAGAAGCACCTTCGTTTTCAGCTTCAAGCTGGGGAACAATAGCCGACATAGGGTGCCATCACGGATCTGAGTGGTTGCCAACATGGTCTTTTCCAAATGGCATCCAGCTGTCCAATTGGCAATCCATTGAAGCTAGGCTACCAAGCAGTATCCATAAAAGTCAGGGCTCCCCAGACTCTCTTGTTCAGGGGAAATTTCAACTCCCCAGGCTTATCCGACGCATACCCATGCTGTACATGAGGGCAAATTGGAGGGTGACCAGCTGGCAAAAAAGAACCTCTTAGAATGACAAGAGGAAGGTTAGCAAAATAGTAAAGGAAGTGCAACAGCATAATAATTTTTTTTTTTTTAATAACAAATTTTATTTGGTTATTTTGCAGTATATCGGGCGTTCGCCCTATCATAGCGTGCGTGAACAGAGGGATACGTTTCGCATCGATAACCATTTTCATGATGATAAACATTACCCGCCAAACATGCAGGCAAAACAAAACTTCAAACAGTATGCAGACAGTGGTCCATCTCCGTGATATCGTACATAATGCAGCAGAGTCTAGATATACTTTACAACAAAACAATAAGACAATCCTATGATATAGCAGGGGGTGATATTTGGCAGGGAGCAGAGGATCCCATCTACAGGTCCTCCTCCGGTAGAGGGGGTAGGTCTATACCGCGATATGTCGCCCATCGTGACCAAATCTTGCGATGTTTCCTGGGGCAACCCCGGGCCTCAAAGACTGCAATCTCGGCACCCATACATGTGTCCATGGCGCTTTTCCATTTGCCTATAGTCGGGGAGATGACGCCTTCCACCCCTGCGCGATGTCCCGCTTGGCAATAGTGAGGGCGAGGAACAGCAGATGTTGTTTATAGCGGTTCCCCCGATGTCGTCAGAGGAGTGCAATAGGAATAGCCGTGGATCAAGTGGGAGCACCCCCCCCAGCACCTCACTGAGACATGACCGAACCCTATTCCAAAAGGGCTGTAGGGCCGTGCAGGCCCATACCGTGTGTAGGAAGGACCCATCCTCTCTGTCGCACCGCAAACACACCGGGGACTGGATGACCCCCATTCGCCACAGTCGTACCCTAGTGTAATACACTCTATGTAAGTATTTAAACTGGATGAGCCTGTAGCGTGCAGAAACCGCCGCGCCCCTCGGGCTGGTTATTGCTTCAGTCCAGTCATCGTCCGTTAAGTCAGGAATGTCTGCCTGCCAGGCTAGTCGGGTTTTGTCGAGAGTGGTGGGAGTGTGGGTCGTCAGTGTTTGGTATATTTGTCTGATTTTGTGTAGTCCAAGGTCCCCCATAAGCAGACGGCCTTCCAATGGCTGGAATTCGGGGAGTACCTCTATATTACGGATCTGGGGGGAGAGCGCATGTCGGAGCTGTAGAAATTAAAAAAATTGTGACTTATGAAGGTCAAAGTCTGTCTGCAATTGTTGAAATGATTTTAAGACAGTGCCCCTCATTACGTCTCCTAGGGTCGAAATTCCCACCAGGTCCCACCCCCGAAACCCACTCAATGCGGTAGCAGTTCTGAGGTATGTACCGTGCCACAGGGGGGTTTGATGGGTAAGTTTCCCTTTCCATCCCATTTGTCTGGTCTTAGCCCTCCATAACTGTATGGCTACCTTACCAGCCGGCGGTAAATGGTCGAGCCGTGTGGAGCTATAAAGCAAGTGGAGCAGAGGGGTTTGTTCCATTGCAGCGTGCTCAATAGCATATGCTGGATCGGTAGGAGAATTATACCACCATTCGTTAATTACAAGAATGTGAGACGCGACATAGTATGAGTAGATATCCGCTGCCGCTATCCCCCCACAATATGTAGATTGAGTACATGTACGGAGTGCTACGCGAACGGCCCCCCCACCCCAGAGGAAATTGTTTTGTATTGCATTCATCTGTGCAAACCAAGCGCGTGGGATAGGATAAGGATAATTTTGGAGGCGGTATAGGATTCGAGGCAAAGAAACCATCTTAAAGATGGCTGAGCGCCCATAGAGGGATAGAGGGAGAGCGGACCATATCGTTGTTTCATTCTTGAGACTGATCAACAATGGGGTGATATTATGTGCCCATGAAATCTTGGGATTGGGGCAGATGTAAATCCCCAAATACTTGAACCCATCTGTGGCTCGGGAGAGCTGCGCGGCCCATGTATCACGGCCTTGGAGTCCGCACACTGGAAAGAGGATGGATTTAGCAGGATTGGCGTGGAGGCCCGTGGTGCCCCAAAAACCCTAAGAATTTGCAGTATACGGGGTCCTGAGTACCATGGGTCCGTCATGAAGAAGAGAACGTCGTCAGCATACAATGCTATACGATCTGACCGTGTCCGGGACCAGTCGAACCCCTGAGCACCGGGTCACTTCTGACCCAGGCCGCCAGCGGCTCGACTGCTAAGGCAAACAGCAATGGGGACAGTGGGCAGCCCTGACGGGTACCCCTCTGAATCGGAAAGGGGCGAGAACGGTGTCCCGCAATCCGAACAGATGCTGTCAAATCTGTATATAACAGGCGTATATATGTCAGGAAGCGGGGTCCAAAGTTTATCGCCTCCAGCAGTTGAAAAAGATAGACCCAGCTCAGCGAATCAAATGCTTTGTCTATATCAGCTAATAATAGAGCAGCAGGTCGGCCAAGGGTAGGGGCGGCAGCGATGGCGTTATGGACTCGTCTGATATTGTGTCTAGTGGCTCTCTGTGGCATAAAGCCCGATTGATCAGGGTGGACCAAGTCCGTGATACACCCCCTGAGGCGGTCGGCCAGGACCTTCCCCAGTAATTTGGGTTCAAAATTGATAAGGGAGATGGGGCGGTAAGAAGATGGATCTTCCGGAGGTCGGCCAGGCTTGAGGAACAGCACAATCTCCGCGTGTCGCCAGTCCCGCGGTAGAATTGCCGCGTCTGTAGCGTCTGGGATGGTCGCCAATAAATGAGGCCCTAGAAGCGACATATGGGATCGGAGGAATTCCATGGGGAACCCATTGGGACCTGGGGCACGACCCGGCCGCAACGCACTGAGGGCGCCGGTCAGTTCCTCAAGTGTAATTGGGGTCTCTAGCCGCTCCCGGACGGAGTCGGGGAGCCGGCGAGGCGGAATGTCCACTAGGAACTCCGCAATGAGTTCGGCAGAGATCTGCTCCTGCTGGGCGTATACGGATGTGAAATGCCTCGCAAATTCCCCCGCCACCTCCCCGGGTGCCGTGTATAGGGACCCGTCCAATCCCCGAATGGTAGGTGTAATAGCCGGGGCGCCATCTGCTTGACACAGTGTATGGAGCATTTTACTTGATTTATCGCCCCACAGATATATCCGATGCTGTGACGCCTCCCAAATCTCCTTGGCTTCATTTAATAAGTATTGACGCAGTTCTTGTTGTGCAAGGATCAGATTTCGGCGGATGATGGGACTGGGATTGGAACTAAGCTGGGAGGATAGGGTCGCCTGGCGTGCCTCTAGGGTATCAAGCTGCTCGCGGTGGGTACGTTTCTCTTGTGTGCGATAGCTAATTTCGTGACCTCGGACGGTCGGTTTTAGGGCTTCCCAGAGAGTAGTACTCGAAGGGGCCGAGGGACCGTTGTCTGCCAAATAGGTAGTGATCGCAGTATTAAGCATACCTTGATAGGCTGGATTTCGGAGGTGCCAAGGGAACATTCTCCAGCGAAATGGAGGTCTACGTGAGCATGTATGAAATCGCATTGCTACCGGGGAATGATCTGATAGACCGCGGGGCTGATGCCGTATCTGTGAAAATCTATGGAGAAACACCCGGGGGACAAAAAAGTAGTCTAATCTAGATTGTGACCCATGGACTGTCGAAAGGTATGTATAGTCCCGCTCTGTAGGGTGGAATTCTCGCCATATGTCGGCCCAGTCCAGTGTTGATGCCAGTGTGTATAGTTTAGTCGGGCCCGGTGGTTGAGGGGAATTTAAGTTGCGCTGTCGGTCTAACGGCCCCATGGTGTCGTTCCAGTCACCCCCCATCAGGGTCAAACCCGTTGGAATGGCTCCCCATACCCCCAAAAGATTCTCAACAAAAGTAGCTCCTAGTGGCGGAGGGGCATAGATACTACCAATGGTGGTCTGTTCCCCATAGATCGTACCCGTGACAAAGAGGAATCGGCCCCGGGATCTGCTCTATGTGATATATACTGAAATTGAACCCTGCGGTGGATAAGGACAGCCACTCCCCTGGACCCTCTCGTGAACCCTGCGTGGTAAATGTGATAAAAGCCGAAGCGGGCGAGGCACGGGACTTTAGTCCCCAATAAATGGGTCTCTTGTAAGAGCAGGATATCTGCCCCATACCTCTTCGCCTGTCGTAGGACTGCGCTTCGTTTCACTTTATTCAGTAATCCCCGGACATTCCATGAGACTACCATTAGGTCTCCGAGGGGATCTACTTCATCGGGCACCATCTAGTCCCTGGGAGGGGTTGGATAAAGCAAGGAGATCTGCATAGAAGAAAATGTGGAAAATAGCCCATCGTCTGCATGTACCAAAAACATAAGAAAGAAAAAAACACCATAAAACTGCAATCCCAAAGGGAAAACCCCCCCACCCCCCACCCGATACTACCAGGAACAAGGAGCATCTGTCGCGGTACGGATAGTAGCGGACCCCCAACGGGGGCCCCCGAGTATCGCACCAATGGTTCCCACCCCACCCTATAACTCTAAGAAACCTGGGGGTGCAATAGGTCTTTGGCTTAGCGGCCCATAGTCAAGCTCCCCGCCCGCCCAGAGAACAACATTACTAATGTGGATCCAAACATTGTCAGTGTCTTACAGATTGCCATGTGGGCTATGGGATGATCTGGATCCGTCAAGGTGGCCGCCCAGGGCTCGCCGACGCCCTGTCCGATCCCGGCCCCTGCCGCTTCTGAGACTTGGTGCGTCGTGGCCGCTGACTCCGTGAGCCACGGGAGGAGTCTGAGTCTATTGCCGATGGAGAACGCGCTCGAAGTTGTGGGCGCTCATCCGTCCAAGTGAAGACCGCTTCAGGGGTGTCGAAGAAGTACGACTTTGAATTGTATATGACGCGCATCCGGGCTGGATACAGCAGCATGTATTGTATGTTCAGTTCTCTAAGTCTGCGCTTCGCAGCCATGAAGGATTGGCGTTGCTGTTGAACCAGGCGTGTATAGTCCGGGAATATCATGATAGAGCGGGAGTCGTGTACAAAACTGTCTTTCTGTGACCTGGCGAATCGCAGTATGGCGTCACGGTCGGCATAGTTCATGATCCTGGCGATGACGGGCCTTGGGGCCGCACCCGGGGGGGGCCTCTGCGCCAGGGCCCTGTGCGCCCGTTCCACCACAAAGGCCGAGGATAGCAGATCGTTAGGCATCACATCTATGAGCCACTTAGTGATAAAATTCGTCGTTGAGACCCCTTCGCAGCCCTCAGGCAGGCCCACGAAGCGTAGGTTGTTCCGTCGAGCTCGGCCTTCCGCATCTTCCGCTCTAGAGGCCAGGTCCTGCGTGATGACCGTGAGTTTGTTCACTTTCTTTTGGAGGGAGGTCACGGAATCTTCCACCGTCGAGACCCTCGTTTCGGCCTCGGTGATCCGGTCCACTGCTCGTCTGAGATCTTGGCGCAAAAAGGAGACTTCGGACCCCACCGCGCCGATCTTCGCATCTAGCGTATCACGGGCACTGTTAATCGCCACCAGAAGGGCCGCATTGTCCGGGGTCGAGCCACCGCTATCCCCACTCGCAGTGCCTCCCGCAGCCGTAGTGAACTGGTCAATGGTGCCTTGCTTGGGGCCAGCCCCGCCCGGACCGCCTTTGCCCATCAGGAGGGAAGACCACGGGCCGTGCAGCCGGCGAAGGGACGAGGAGCTCACACCAACCGGGCCGACAACCGCCTCGCTAGGCGGGACCAGGATGACAGGGGCCGTAGAGGCACTGTGGCCGGCAAGGCACTAGGCACAAACTGAAGGTCAGGCAGAGCGTTCAGCGTCCGTTGATATGTGAGCCCCACGTGGGGGGAGCAGCAAGGCCACGAACCCCAGCCAGATGCGGGTCCTCCGCTGCACAGATCTCAGCCCACTCGTGGCAGCACCCAGCGACCCCCGGGCAGCCAGGACCCGGCCGTGCAGTCAGTCATGCGGTCTCCGGGGTCCCGAGGATGACCGTCTGGGACTCGCCTCCGCGATATATGCTCCCTGGCAATGAAAGGCTGTTCCCAGGGTGCTCATAGGCACTAGTGCTCCCAAGGACTGGTTCTCGGCCTGGCAAAACTCTCACAGGGACAGCAGGGGGGAGGGGGTAGCCGCCGGATCGCTCACCGTCCGTGGTCCGTTGTCGCTACCCGGCCTCGGGTCTCCAGGGCCTCACACGGCCAGCTCCTCCGGGGTCCGATCTCGCCGGCAGCGGACGGGGCCCCACTCCCGCCGCGGATCACTGGGCAAGGGCCCGAGCAGCGCCACAGGACAGGCACCGCCGCACCTCCAGCCCTGCGCCAGGAAGATGGCGGCCGCTGGGTAGAGGGGGCGGGGTAGCGGTCTCCTCCCGCCGACTCAGGTCACACCGGCAATGCAGCTCACAGGGGGGGCACAGGGCACCTTCACCCCGGACGCCGCTCACCGCAGAGCAAGCGGGGGCCGCGCTGCAGCTCCGGTTCTCAGTCTCCAAGATGGCCGCAGTGGACGGAGCGGCAAACGGCGCTGGGACCGGCGCTGGAATCCCCGCTGCCCCCGGGCCAATCGTCCCGATGTAGGGATCTCCGGTCCCCTAAGTGAGAGGGGCAATCAGCACTGCGATCAGAGGCTTCTCCGGGCAGGATAATGCAGGATGTTTAGCAGGATTACGGCGTGGGTGGACGGAGCTCAGCTAAGCCGCATCCGCCATGATGGCCAGTTAAGCCACGCCCCTCAGCATAATAATTTTTGACCGCTATTCCGGCTGTGACTGACAATGGTAATGAGGTCCAAAGGTAACCTGGGATCTCACCAACCTTGTGGCTCTCCCCAGGCGCAGCTTACCTTCCAATAAATCTGCATGTGTATGGTAGATGTTAATTCCCAAACAGCGGGGGGCCACTGTAGGGGGGGATCGAATGTTGTGGCATGGCACACACAAGGGGGAAAACATGAGATTTATTGTAGTTGACCTTCAAACCCGAGACAGTGTAAAAGTCTGTCAGGCTAGTATAAATGGGGCTGAGATCTGCTGTCACTTCTCAAACATAAATCAACATATTTGTATTTGTAAAGCGCAACATTCATCCATAAGGATATCACGGCGCTGTGCTAAGAGCTCATGGTAGATGAATGAGAGGTTAATGGGGGTGGACAGTGTTAGGTTTTAGGGAACAGGTGGGTCTTGAGTTTTTTCCTAAAGACTAAATAGTCCTCGGTGAGGCGGAGGTCTTGTGGTAATTCATTCCAGTGCTTTGCTGCCAGATATGAGAAGGAGCGACCTCCTGCCCTTACTTTCCTGATGCGTTTTGTCTTGGCTTGAGCTAGAGAACGTGATCTTAGGCACCTAGTGGGTACGTAAAATTCTACTTTATTCTGTAGGTGCAGAGCCTTGTGTGTATAGCTGAGCAGCTTAAATTTCGCTCTTTGGCGCATTGGCAGCCAGTGAAGTAGTTTCAGGCACTCAGACGCTGAGCTGAGTCTGTCCTTGTTACATACCAGTTTGGCGGCGGCATTTTGCACCACCTGTAGGCGCGTGAAGAGGTAGTCTGCCATGCCCACGAACAATGCATTGCCATAATCTAATCTACTAGTGAGTAATGCTTGCGTGACAGTTCTCCTACAATCTTGCGGGATCCAAGGAAATAGCCTTTTTAAGAGCTTCAGCATCGCGAAGCTTCTTCCACACAGAACCCGCACATGGTCCTGCATGGATAGGGTATTGTCCATAAGAACATATCTGCACAGAGTGAGACTGCATGTGTAGTGCCAGCGATCGGTATTCCCCAAGTCTGACTGTGATGGCACAGCTTCATTGCCAGGGGTTCTATAGCGAGGGCAAATAACAGGGGGGATAGAGGGCAACCCTGTCAGGTACCCCGGCTATGTTATGAGAAGCGGAGATGTGGTGATCTATTAACACCCTGGCTGTTGGTGCTTTGTATAAGAGTTTGATCCACCGCAACATTTGGGGGGTGATCCCGTATTTACTGAGGTCTTTAAAGATATAGGGACATTTGAGGCTGCTTGAAGGCCTGCTCTAGGTCCAGGGATTGACAACCTGACCTAAGCCACTTCTCAGGGGCAGTATCCAGTATATGATGGAATCTTCGAATGTTTAGAGAGATGTTCCTCCACGGGAAAAACCCATTCTGGTCACTGTGAATCAGTGTGGGTAGGGCATGGGAGAAGCCTATGCTCCAAGATTTTACTGAGGATCTTGCTCTCTGTATTCAAGATTGAAATGGGGCGGTAACAAGATAGCGTTGTGTGGGGCCGTTCAGGTTTCAGGATGGATGTTACAATGGCTTCGTTGGTAGTGGGAGGGAGGTGGTCAGTCATTCTTGCCACGTCATATAGTCACATCAGTTTAGATGCTAGCACAAATTCGAAGGTTGCATAGAATTTTGCTGGCAGGCCATCCTATCCTGGCGTTTTGCCCTTAGGTAAATTTTGGATCACTTCACAGACTTCTTGCTCTATTATCGGAGTGCGAAGATCCTTCAGCTATATCCCGAGGTATTCTAAGGAAGGGTAGCTCCGCCTAGAACGAGTTCTGTGTGCTCTCATTCAAGGGATCATTATCCTTGTAGATGCTGCATGGATTCCGTCCTGTGAGGTAAGTTCCCTATTTGGGGAGTTTAGGATAGTCCAAATTGGAGAATGTGCTCGCGGTGGTTTAGCCAGCCAGGCTAGTAGCCTCCCTGCTCTTTCACCTTCTGCATGTGCTTCATGGTCTAGGCATCTAAGTCTTTCTATGAGATCGGCATGCATACTTCCTGTGTCCTTTAGTTGTTCTGGGACAGCATGGCCCAGTGTGTCTGCCTACTCACAGGTTAACAACGAGGCCTCCACTTTCTTCAGTTCCGCATTGAGTGTGTTATGGGCTCCCATTGTAGCATGCCCCTTGCAAGACAACTTTGAAAGTCTCCCTTTCTACTAAGGGAGAGGAAGCCGTATTATCATTATCACAGAAATAGTCAAGTCAAGATAAACTTTATTCGGCCAGAGGCCATAAAAGCACACAAACCAGATTACATATTTATAAAAATAAGGTAAATAAAAACACGTAAATAAAACACATATCACTAAGCCAGATAAAATCAAGGGTATTCAGTACAATTCATAACATTTCATGAGATTAAAAAGCGTTTTCGGTAACAGATTCATAAGAAACGGCATCTTTTAAGGTTCATAACTCCTCCTAATATAAAATGATGATTTTATAAAATTGAGTACTGCGCAGCAAACTTCGAAAGACCCTAGTGCCTGCATAAACAGTAGCCCTTCCTTTTGCTGGCTCACATTGGCCTTCCGTAAAAGGGGTGCCAAGAAACAAAGTCTTGGCTCCTGGTACTAGTGGGAAAACAAAAATAAGTGGCTGAGACTTTGAGTTGAGCTACTGGCGCACCTGCAGGAGGGTAGGTCTTGAGGCCAGGAGCCGTTGCAGGAGAGACAAATTTAAAGTGCAAAGTGCTTAGTCTAAAAAGAGTAAGCCAGTAACGATAGGTAGGGGATATAATCCATCCCAGGTAAGGCTCTCAGCCAGAGGTTATTTTTACTTGAGCATAATTTACAATACTTCACATCTTTTGGGCTGCATCTAAGCGGTTATTTATGTAGTGCTCAAAGTATGCTTTTTTAATACGTGGCTTAAAATTTGGGCTAATTAAAAAAGGGGAATTGTAAAAATCGGACAGAGCGAAGCACTCAAAAGAAACCTTCATGTACTTAAGCCATGGTATTTGATCTGCCCCATCTAATAGCAGGCAGTCGGAGATACAAGATCTTGTTAATCCAGCCTCTTGTGAGGACCACATTTTCATCCAGAGTAATAGGGGTGCTACCCCTATCACATCTTTCAGAAACAGCATGCCAAGCTCTTCGTGACAAATTAGAGAGGGAGTGCTTACCGGGACTGATAAAAGTCTACGCGTGAATTGATTCTCTATGCGTTGTAAAGTTTCCATGCTATTATGCCCCCAGGAGCCAGCACCATAAAAGCACGCTGACATACACTTACTCTTGTGAATATTCAGCATTGCTTCAAATGGTTTATATTGAAGCTTGCTGACAAATCTAAAAATGGCTTCAATATTTCTCCTACAAATCTGGCCTCTCAGTGTTATGAGCGATGGTCAGCTTAAAGACTGATTAAACAAAATCCCCAGGTAATTACAAAATTTCACCTTTGATAGGGCGGACTCGCCACTCTATAAAGACTTTGATTTGGTGCCGGGGCTACCACAGGTCATGATGTAGGACTTTGAAAAATTAATTTTAATGTCTTGAAAAATTGCTAACAACGTTGATAGGTCTATAGGGGGCCCATGACAATCTATGACCCCTTTACATAATGTGTGGTGCTGCGCAGGACTATCAACCAGAAATAGTCTATTATGGCGTTCCGCAGAGTGTCTCGAATGGTGGGGTTCTTCAAGCCAAGTGGACTGGAGGTTCCAAGCGGGGATTGGGGTGGGGACTCTTAGTCAGTTAATACCCATCTGTAAGGGGTTATGGTCAGAGAGAGTTTTCCCCACGCACATGGCGTCATATATAGAGGACTGCTAGGAAATGGAGATCAAGATTTTGTCTAGTCTAACACGTAGCCCTTGTTGGGGGGAGGAATAAAAGGAGTATTCCCTCACCCTGACATGCCTACTTCACCAGTAGTCGGCGAGGACCCAGTCTCTCATCCATGACTGCAGCGCTTTAAAATTATGGGTCGTGGGGGTGGTCAGCAGAAAGGCATGGGAGCGGTCTAGGCCATGGCCTTATTAAAGTCTCCACCTAGCACCCAGGGTAGGCCCACCCAATCTGCCAACCATTGTGACTGGTCTGTTCGGAAAGCTGGTTAGTCCACATTAGGGGCGTAAACTCTCCCCAGGACAAGAGAGTACCTATCAAGTCTGCCTCTGAGTAGGACCTAATGACCCTTAGGGTCTTTTTGGGTTTCATCTACCCAATGCAGCATGTTCCGTTTCAGGAATATGGCTGCACCTTGTGTGTACGCTGAATAAGTGGTTATATTTATGTGGTCACGCCATTTGCATTTAAGTTTACTCCCTTCTCCCTCCGTGAGATGGGTACCCTGTAGGAATACTATCTGGGCTCTATGGGGGCGAAGGTGTGCCAGGACACGGTAATGTTTCTGCAGTGTGCCCATACCCCGTACATTCCACATTGTTAGTAGGTGTTTACCGTCAGTTGCCAAAACGTGCTCTAGTGTAGGCATAAAGGGGGGTATAATGCTGGCTGGGGCCTCCCATCGGGCACTGCTCTCCCCTTCTGCGGATAAGGCCCCACCTAGTGTCAGGTGCAAATGGACATATGCAGGTATAAACAATTCAGTTTGAAATAACTTCCGGTCAGTCGCTGAACTGTTGTCCGACCAAAACTTTGAAAATCTAATTACAATAACTGTTGTAAACCAGTAATGTGTAAAATTGTGTGTCGTGGCAATTGCTTGTCATGGGGAAGTGGGACTTTCAATGGGGACAGTCAGGGCTGTCCCTCAGCCCAGTATCGTTAGGTGATATATATGTTCCAACAAGAAATATCTCAGGTAGCCTGCAAGTGTGTCCGGTGTAAGGGAGTAAATGTAATGAGTTGCATGTAACTTTCCTTCCCTTATTTGTGCCCCAAAAGGACATATCTAAGTAGGTGAGCAACCTAGTAGTCAAAATTTAGAGCATGCAGAGAGGAGCAAGGGACTGTTACTTAAGTTCATCTGCTGTTTGTGGGCTCACCCCTGGAAGAACATTGGAGTTTTCTTTGAGTTCAGATCCTGTCGATTCCCCTCTGGATTCATCTGACATAAGGGTGGATAGTCTGCTCAGAATCGTGGCGCCTGTTGCAATCGCTGATCTCTGATCTTCTTGTATATGCTGACGAGTGGTAGCCTTCTAGGTGGTTCTTTTCCCAGAACTTCTTGGGCGGCAGGTGGGTGTTCAGTTGCTGTCTAAGAGAGCGTTCAGGATCCATTCGCAGTTCATTGGAGATGGCCTGATATAGTTCCACCCAGGGCCATGCATTCTCTGATGCAGTAAAGAAGTGGGCTTTTGATTTGCCATGTTCTTCAACTTCACCGGAAAAAAAGAGTGCATATTTCAGGCCCATGTTTCAAAGATGTTGTTTAATGGTCATGAAGGAGGCTCTCTGGCACTGATCTGCCAAAGTAAAGTCCGGGAATATCATCATTCTAGAGTTGTCAACTACTAGAAGGCCCTTCCTGCTGGGTTTTTGGAAGATGAGGTCCTGGGCGAGGTAGTTCTTGATTCTCGCCACTATGGGCCTGGGGGCACCCAGAGGGAGTTCCCGCCTAGCAGGAACCCGATGTGCTCCTTTCACAGTGTCTAAAGGGGGTGTGCAGTTCCTGTCTGGACGTGTGGAAAAGACAGGTCTTTCTTCGTGATGCCCTCACACACCCCGGGAGGTGTCATGCTTCATCATCGGGCGTTTGCCCCTCGTCAGGCCGGCGCTGCAATGCCTGACGGGCTCCCGAAACCGGGGCTCTTTGCCGGGGATCTTTTGAAGAAGAAGCCGTAGTGTGCGTGCGGGTGTGGGGGTTAGGTAGTGCACAAGGTGGTAGGATAATTAAAATAGGTATGGAGCAATCCTATTGAATCAAATTTTAATAAACTAGGTAGCTCTAGCCTAAATAAAAACTGTGTGTGTGGAAATAATGTTCCTCAAGGGCAGTCTAGGTGCGAGTGGTCAACATGTTTCGTGCCTGGTTTGCCCCTAACGGGTCGATTGGCACTTCGTCAGGACCGATAGAGAGAAAAAGGGTGATAAAGTGCACTACCGTCTGGTATTCAGTACAGTAACATACATTACCAGGACCGGTAGGAATGCCCTAGTAGACGTGTACTGGGGAATACTGTAGACCCCTAGTCACAACGTCTAAGGCTGACGGGGATGGCCAGAGCACGTCATTTCTCCGGTAATAGGCGTAGACAGGCAACTAGCCCTCGTCCTACCCTTGCTCCGGGCCTCCTTTCACAGTGAACATTGGAGCGAGACCCAGTTGCCTCACTCGTTCCTGAAGGCACATTTCAGTGCATAGCGTAGCATTAGGCCCCCCGTCTTTGCTGTAGGCCGACTATTCACAGGTTGTTGCGATGGGCCGTTCCTCCTGCATCTTCGGCTTGGTCTTCAAGAAGCTTGAGTTGTTCCGTTAAGCTTTGAAGTTCCGCTGACCAGTCATTGGTTTTCAGGGCCAGTTCCTGGATTGTTTCCTCTGTCTGTTTCAACTTGCCGCTTAGTTTCTTCTGGTCCTTACGTAGGGTGTTGAGATCTATAGCTAATGTGTATACTTTGGTTTCCAGAGCAGAATAAAATTCTACTATGGCCGTGAGGATTTGCCTTATGTCACTTGACAACTGGTGGGAGCTGGAGGCCAGCAAGAATGCAGTGGATTCATCCAAATCTGTTGTTTCAGTCTGATACAGTCTGTCCTGTGACATGGTTTTTGCTGCTTTATTCTTCTCTATTTTGCGTTCGGGAGTCACAGCTCTTCCAAATTGGGTACTGTCAGCAACTGTGCTACAGGTGTTGGGTACCAGCTCACCAGACCCCCAGAGAGGAATTTGATTAACCCTCCAGAGCGGCACGTGCAGCCATTTCAGGTGGTTTGGTGTAGTTGGGTGGTCTGGCCCCTGTGAGCTTTGGTGGTCCAGGGATTAGTGACTTGTTTAGACACCAAAGGGATCGGCATGTCAGTGTTTCAAGATTTCAATCATGGTGTACCCAATCTAGCACGCAGGCATACTTGATATAGTCTTAAGAGGGGCTGCTATCTCTGGACCTCGCAGCTCTGCTCCACTCAGTGGTGTACCCGTGACTAATACGGCCTCCCGTAAGCGCGGTCCCTATTTCCGGCAGGAGTCCATTGGGCCAAATTGTAGCCCGGGCCACCCCTTGGGGAAATCCTGATCAAGGCCTCGTCATGAACAAGTGTAGGGAATGCAGGGGGGCGATATAGTTCACTGTACATGCAGCATAAAGCCCCTCTTTTGCTCTAGTCACAGTCTGTGGGCCTGAGTGGTTCAAGGAACTTGTCCAGAGTATCTTCCGTATGGGATGTCAGGAGTACCTCAGTCCATGCACAAGGCATGGCAGAGTCCGTCCGGCCACCCATCCCGATTCCCTTGCACACTGGTCTATGCAGCGCGGCTGGCCCGGCATTTGTCGGCCTCTAGATAGGTAGGGAGCGGGAATGCTTTGACTTACCACTTGTTGCTCCAGGCTGACTCCGTTGTCTGGGAGACTGTGGGTGGGAATTATTGGTCGTTCCAAGGCACTTGTTGCGTGCCTCGATGGCTGCTCATCAGGAAAGATGTATTCGGTTTGAGGGGCAGGCCGTCATTGCATTGATGAGCATGGGCAGACCCCCTGACGGGCTGGCCATCTTCCATAAAGCCAGCTCCAGGTACTCTTCCCCGTTGTAGGTCGCAGCCGTGGGCCACCATGTGACGGCCAGTCGTCTTCCACGATTCGTCCTTGTTCTTGTTCCTGGACTTCCAAGAACCGGCGTTACAGTTCCTTAGTGATCAATGGCTGTTATCCGACCCCTTGCCTGGCCATTAGGGGGTATCGGTATACTATGGCGAATGGTGGCAGATTTTCTGGCCGAGTTAGGAGCCCATTCAAAGGGCTTCTGCCATATTGAGCAGCTGGCTACTAACACCCCCGCCAGACATTTGCAGAGTTAGCACTGTTTTCAATGTTAGTGGGAGGGACGTTGATCTTGTCGGTTCCAGGGCAGGTATCAGTACCCGTGGTGTTGCAGTCGATGTCAGTGGCGCTGTCATAGTGCTCCCAGACAGCGAGCAATGTGATGCCGACGCCTGTCTCGATGTCGACTGGTGCTCCAGAGAATGATAGGATTGACCACAATGGTGGTGGTGACAATGTTTTTTCCACCTTCTCTTTTTAGATCTCCCTCTATGGGGGTCCTTGTCACAAGAGGTTTTAGTTTCTGAGGAGGGAGCCATCCCTCGGTCCTCTTTTTCTCTGCTTTTTCTTTTCTTGCTCCTGACGCAAGTTCTCAGGTTTTCCCATAAAACGAAAGCCCTCCTTGTCCTTAAAGACTCATTTTGTCACTTTTGACAAAATTCAAACTCTTTTACTGAGTCCAGAGGAAGGAGACACCCGTACTCACACACACACAGACTGATGGTCTGAAGATGCCTTTGTTTCGCTAACATAAGGGACAAATAGTGATGGTATTTTTGTGATAAAATTCCTCTTTGTTGGAAAAAATGACTGAAAAATGTGAATTCTCTAATAAGATGTCGAGTGAAGTGAAAAAATCCTCAATTTTATTTACAAATCTGAAGAACAATTGGGTATAATAACACAGAGTGTTCTAATATTCAATCTGGAAAAAATACTGAGGCCGTGAGGCAAACTTTCAGTACAGTGCATGCTAAAAAGTTGAAGTTTGTAACTTGTTAAAGCAACAGTGTATTTTTTTTACACAGCATCTGAACTCTTGATCCGACAGGCACCTTTTAAATTCATTTTCCACCTCT
Source organism: Calotriton arnoldi (assembly GCA_963921515.1). Taxonomy (NCBI): domain Eukaryota; kingdom Metazoa; phylum Chordata; class Amphibia; order Caudata; family Salamandridae; genus Calotriton; species Calotriton arnoldi. The sequence goes on along the minus strand of CAWUFW010006331.1, from coordinate 178,188 downwards.
TTATGCGGGTAATAGGCTATGTCAGATAAAATACAACATTGCTTTCAGTCAGGACCTGCAATGTAATCTTACTTCATTAAAGCAGGAAAATACAGTAAAAGCTATCCTGTCTTGCTGACCATGGAGGTAACCAGTTTATGGACATTAAGGTGTTTACCTCCACCAACAGACTGACTATAAATAAGCTTTCATGTTTTCAGTTTCTGTATTCTATGGAAAAGGATTCCAGCTGCTCTGATGTCACCTCCCCGATGCACCAACTCTGGGTTGAGCCTGTTAGCGCTCAACCCAGCAAGGGAGGCAACAGTATTTTATCTTCCGATGCCGTTGAGCCTGCATATATTCTATGTCCAGAAGGAGCGCATGGCTGAAACAGGGATCGCAGATATAAACAATGTTACTGCTAGGAGTTCAATACAGAACTGTTATATAGTGGCGGCCGACACACATATATACCGGCGGGGCGGGTGGAGGGGGCCAGCGGGAAGCGCGCGGGGGTGTGTGTGGTGGGGGGGTTAATAATAAAAAAAAAATCAAAACTTACCTGGTGCTGCCGGCCGCCTTGTGCTCCTCTGCTGCCAGTTCCTGGTCCTAGCAGTCCCTGGGACAGCATCACGAATTCCCCATCCAGTCCCCACGCTGCTCTCAAGCATGAGAGCAGCATGAGGATTGGCCTGAGCGTTCTGGATTAATACTCGCTCAGGCACAGGGAGTCTGTGCTGTTTCTCCAACCCGGCTGTGCGATACAGCTGGGTTGGAGAAACCCAAGTGTGCATGTAAGTTTGGCCAGCCTAAGATGGCCGAACAAACTGACATGCGCACTTAAAAGTGCACATCTACCACTCCTCATCACCCCTCCCATGGCCAGCCCTGCCCCTCCCTGCACACGCTGGCTCAGCCAGCAAAAAATAAAACAATAGTAAAATATTGTTTTACATTTTTCAGCTGCTGGTTCTGAGCCAGTGGGGCAACGCTCCTCCGCCATTGCAGAGGAGCCGCCGCTGGCTTTGGGTAATATGAGTACCTTTAATCGAAATAGGGCTGTGGCTTAAGTTAACTATAGAAATTAATGACCTGTCACGCACGGGTTCTCTTTATTAAAGTTGCTTTGTCCTCTTGCAGAGAGCAGATTTTTGTTATGGCGTTAAGTTGTTACTTGAATACAGTGTGTGACAGCCCGATTTCCCACAGATTAGAAATTTGAATTAAATTAACTGCTTCTTGTACTGCCCGGCCATATGAAGACCTGAGGTTCAGATTATTTATTTCCTGCCAGGCACGTCCTGCTAACAAGTTTTTATCTGCATGTCTACATTTATTGCACATTTTTAGATAGGAGCATCTGATAGCCGAGAAATGCTTGATCAGTCCAAATTCCACACATAGCTGGGCTGGTCAAGTGAAGTGTAATTTGGTAGCCAATACACAGTCCTGTATACTTTAGCCAGCAATTAGCCTAGCTGCCAGGAGGCTTTATCCAAAATGATTTTGCAACCATACGTGACTGACAGAAGGAGTGTGGCTGACATTGCCTTCTGCAGTGGCCCTATAATTGTGTCATTAAATGACCTTGATAGAGTCATGAATCCTGCCGTCAGGGTAACAGCCTTGTGTTTCATTGCTTCCAGGTGGGGCTTAAAAAAGCCCCTTCAGTCAATATTACCCCTAGATATTTATATTGCATTTCACATGAGACCTGTGTGCCGTTGATGAACCAGGAGCCATTTGTTCTTTTTTTTTTTTTTTTTGAAATTCACAATGTTAGTTTTCTTAAGATTGATTTCCATTTTTTTCCGTGACGTAAAGGCAGAAAGCTCGTCTCAGAGGCGTTGCAACCACACTGGGGTCTGGCTCATTAAAGCTGGTCTTCAGCATATAAGATACGGGAGAGTGCGTGACCCCCGAATTTCGGTAGATATCGTTTATTGAATCAAGATCTATGGAGAGGCATGAAATATAGATGTCAAAGAGCAGAGGCGCAAGAAAACATCCGTGCTTCAGCTCGACTGTGGTGTAGATCTTGCGAGAAAGTTTCGTACCATCTCCGATCTTCACACGCAGCCGGGTGGTACTATGTAAAAGTTGAATGTCCTTAAGTAGTGTTGGCGGAATCCCAGTTGTTGTTAATTTTTTCCAGAAAAGGCCACGTGACACTCTATCAAATGCAGCCTTAAAGTCGATGAAGCAGGCCTATAAGTGGATTTGCTGCTGATCGCTTTCTCCATGCAGATCGCCAGGGCAGCTAAGTTGGTTGAGGTGTCCAGCCCTGCGCAGAAGACAGTTTGATTTCAGGGGCTGAGCTTCTGGTTGTCTGCCCAAGCAGACAGATCTTGTGGTACCAGGCTGGCAAAGTACTTCTACCCGACAACAAGCAGTGCAATCAATCAATAGTTTGAGGCATCGCTCCTTTCTCCTTCTTTAAAGATTGGATGGATTATGCTTCCACGCCAGGAATCAGAAATGGTCTGTTGCAGACTTACCGCACTCTAAAGCGTTAGGAGTATTTTTATGCCCTGAACTCAGTGTGGAACCGGAAGAGGGGTGGTGGGAACCCATTGGGACCTGGAACGCAGTTGGCTCTACTTTTCTTTATTACAATTTCTAGGGGACATACGTTTTCCTCTTGCAGGCCCTGGTGGATGACCTGTTCCAAGAACTCAGTGGAGTTAAGTGGCTCCAGCAGCTGTTCTTCTTGGTTAACCTCTGTACAGTCATTGTTGCACCCATCTTTTCGGACTGGCAGCTCTGGGGTGATTTGGCAATGCAACCTTAGATGCTATACCCAGGCCTCCTTGGGAATATTTGCATTAAAGGCAGCAGTATGGTCCTTATCAACATCATTAGTTTGTTCTCAGAAAGCTCTACTGTTGCCCGTTTTACAGATGTGGAGCAGTTTTACCCAGAACTTGTCAGTGTGTGCGCTTTTGGCTTCTTATAGGGCGTTCAAAGCTTCCACACCTTGGCTAGCTGTGATTTATCATAGTTATTTTTTAGGTGAGCATCCTCTCTATTTAACTCTTTCTTCAGTGTGCGGTGTTGTTTTGACACCCAGGGGGTTCTTTCCCCTTAGCTGCAATGTAATAAGCAGCAATCTTATTTCTACCATACTGATCCAAAAGCGCTTTACAGTATTGCTCCTAGTTCGAGATTGCATTAAGCCGAGTAAGAGGGTATTCCTCCAACTAAGTAGTGCATTTTTGTCCACGACGTCTTCCTGATACCTAGTTTGCCACCACAGTTGTTTCAGATTTTCTGATTTTAAATCGGAGATAAATATATTGGCCGAGTCATGGATGTTGTACTCACAGGTCATAGTTATTGATTGTGGGTTGTGGTCACTCTCCTCCCGGCCTTCGGTCCTGTAGTCTCTAATAAATCTGAATAAAGCTAGTGAAGCTGCGGTGTAGTCTAGTTTAGTGGCAGACTTTTGCGAGATGTGTGTCCGGGCAGGGGGGCAATCACCAGGAAATTTTCTGTTTGAGTCACACAATCCTAATTCAATTAGAAAGGAGGCTAGGGGGGAGTCTTGGAGGTTGTTTCACCTTAAAGCCGGGACTGCCTGCACAGGGATGTACCATACTTTGTTTTGTGCAGTAATGTTTTTTTCTATGGTGCACATATGGAAAAAATGTAAAGTCCCCACTGATTATCATCTGGTGAGTGTTGTGGTTCTTCATCAAGTTGTTAGTGAAAGATAGCATATACAACATTACTTGCTGTGCTTTGCCGCACAAAATCATCAAAAGGAACTGTGTAAACCAGAGGTTTATAAATCTGTCCAGAAAGTTTTCAGTAAGAAAGGAGCTAACAATCGCCCACCTCATAGAATCTTTGACTGCTCAATTGATCTTATTCCCAGTGCTAAGACCCCGCAAGGCAAGATATATTCCCTTACTCTAAAAGAAGACCATGTGTTGAAGAACAATTTATGGTTGAATTCGTTTTATTACGCTTTAACAGAATACATACTCCAACCTACATCCACAGACTGACAGGGAATGCAATCCTAATGTTTCAACTCAACTTTCCATGGAACAGTCTTTTCCAATCCAGATCTATGAAAGGTGTGTGTTTTGCCATACCAAAGGTGTAAGAAATGTGATTATTAGCTGCAAATGATGCAAGTCCTTCACAAGTAATAAGTCTGCAATTATCTTATTACTGGGAACCAAGTATCCCCAATGTAGCACTTTACTCTCTTATGGTAGTGAAGCAGAGATGTTCATGGCCTACTCAGAGGAGGTGGGGGGTGGTGTGGGCTAGCAATCCCAACTCTCAAGCACAAACAAGAAGTTATTGTCCGGTCAGTGTTTTTTCTTTTAGAATTTTTTTTACTTTTATTAAGCACACACCACACATTAAATTACAAATATTTTCATTTAGGTAGAGGGAAGTAAGTACCTTTGGTGAAACCTTCATATCACAGTTCACCCCTAGTGGGTCCTGAAACACATAATCACCCCCCACCCATACTAGATACAGCATCACAAAATAAGGGTGTGTCATTAAACATAAGACAGGCTACTGGCTTTGTCAGGGTGACACCACATTAATAAAACAGCCACATGTTATTGATTCACCATTGTATCACCATTAAAACCAATAGGAACAAGTGCCACATTCAAATGTATTAATTATACATGAAAATATGGAAGTGTTCATCAGCAATATTGTCAATAAAGCATTCTTAAATTATAAACACTTGTGTCAAGACCATTTTTCACTTTATACAGGCCACGTACTGCAGCCAAAGGAACAACCACAAGGAATACCCACCTTCCAGAGGCCAGGAGCAAAAAGTACCAGCTCTGGGAGTGCATAAATCAGAGGTAAACTTCTCCTGGGGCCATGTTCTCGATGCTCCAAGAGACAGAGGGTAAGTATTTATCGGCCTCTTCTGGGGGGCTGCTGCCCTCCATTCAGCCCCCAAACACATCTGTAGCCCTGTTGGTGGTGCCCTTGCCTCTCCTGGGGGCACCACAGTCACTAAAGTATGCAAATCAAATCTTCCTGCAGGAGATTATGGGGTGTCAATTCCTGATTCCTTGAATAAAAGATAAGCTGGGGCTATATAAAAAGGCGACTTCAAATGGTCTCTGATAAGATCTCATCTGAGAGCCTCAACTCCACCCTTTGATGACACAGCTACCTGATCCCTTCCCACCAAAATCTTTGAAGGTAAGCCCATCTTATGTTGGCTGCAAAGGTATAGGCTTCTTTCTTTGTTCCAGGGGGCCTGGGCTGTCCCAGTTCAGGTGACGTGTGACAATCTAGTTAACAGATGGAGATTTTGTCCACACCTCTTTCCTTTCACAAGAAATGAGTCAAGCACTTTTAAATAATTAATCCTTCTGCTGAGGAGCTGAGTAATTAACTTGGCCCAGGAGGGGGAACAAAGGCCTGGATTCTAACTATGAGCTGAGCCAGAGGAATATAACAAATCCTGAAGTCTCATAAGATGTGGATGTAGATTGGGGACTGCATATTCAAAATCTGCGTGTATGTTTACCCCAGTTTGGTACTTTGCTATTACCTAAAGGCATAAGTGGAGTGAAACTGTGTTTATGGGCACACTTCGCCTATATGTATAATACAGTGAAAACACCACAGACTTTCCAGTAAGCACTACAGACCTACACTATGAATGTCCACTCATATAGTAAGGCCCACTCTAGGTCAGTGCCAATCTTTGCAGAGTCTCTTCTGCTACAGGTTATCTGTGCGCAGATACAGGGCTGAACACCATGGTAGCCTCACAAGAGCAGCCTGCACACATGCATGCACTGGTATGCTTATGTGTAACCAGCCCAGTGCTTATTACCCTAGCTGCGCAGCAGTGCCCTTATCTTAAAAGGCAGACACTGGTGGTTCGCACTTTTAGTCCAATTACTGTGAATTTACTGTGAGTAAGACTCAGGTAGTGAGACTCACTCACAGTAAAAGGCCACAAAATGGACAGTCAACTGTAAAAAATCCTGGTGGAATAAATGCGTGGAACCCATTTGCTACGAAAGGGATATACTGTCACAGCTTTATATGTTTTGTACGAGTTACACCACTCACCTGATTCTGCCTTGTACTCAGCTTAGAGGTTCTCCTGCTTTTGTTCCGCTATTTTGCGAAGTAAGTCTAAAAGACCATAAGTAATTAGGGCTTGAGATTAACCAATATTCCTTGAATAGGAAGCCTAAGAATGGAAAACATTTATTCTCAAATCATTCATATTAATGGTCAAATGTCATAGTGATTTTCTCCATTCCCAGGGCATCCAATAGACTATGGAACCAAGCCCCTTGTGATCAACCCAGTCGGATCCCCAGAGAGATGTGATGGCTAGTTCGACAGGGCACAGGGTTAGAGGGATTTGTTTGCTCCTTGGTGATTGTAGAGGGTAGGTTGCTTATTAGAAATGACTGAGATAGTTCAGGCCAGAATTCTGGGCATCTGTGTGTTGAATATTGTGTCAACGTCAATCAGCACTGACTCCCAAAGGTGTGTTAGTTTAGGGCAGTATCATAATAGATGTAGCAGGGTGCCAGGGCGGCCACATTTCCTCCAGCACTTCTCTGATTTCATCGGGTTTCCAGTCTTTAGTCTTACCGGTGTCAGGTACCAATATGTTTGATTTTGACTAGTGTTTCTTTGCCTTCTGTACACTTTGTGGTCAAATGGGCTCTGTAATATGCTTTACCGCGTTCTTTGCGGGTGAGTGTTCTCCTTAATTCTCCCTCTCATGGTACCTGCTCAATGTGTTTTACTCAAGACTGGGTTATGGGACAAGAGTTAAAAAAACTTCTAAGAGGAAGCGTTTGTCTTCTTCTTTTGTTATCAGCCATTTTCCCTGTTTTCTTAGTTTATGAAACTCTCTCCCTCAAGCACAGGGGTGAAGTCTGGGTTGGCCAAAATTGGCATAGTGAAGGAAAGGATGCGCGTCCCACCTTCTCTGCTTTTCTGTCCCATAATGTCATAGTCACTTTAGTTACTGGCAAAGAATATCCTCATGCTCCATTCTTTCTGGGAGGTCAGGGCACCCTCCAAATGCGTGAGCCTGCTACTGCTTGTTCAATGAAACACAATCTCTTTTTTGGATTTTTCTCTGTACCACTCTATCAGATATCTAAGCTCTGCCGTTTGATAACAGTTGACTACGTTGGGAATTCCAATCCCCGTTATCTGGTCTGTCATACATCATTTTCTTAGCCAATCTTGGTTTCTTCCCGGCCCATAAGAAGTTCTCTAAAAAGTGCTGTAGATCTTTCAACATAGTTAGGGAGGCTGTAGCATGAGGGACTGAAAGATAAAGAGAATCCTTTGTTGAGTTGTAATTGCGGCAGTGGTGATTCTGCCTAAACATGACAAGCGATTTGGAGAACAAAAACATTTTGTTCAGCACTCTGTTTCCTCTCCTGGTTTACCTGTATTCTTAATTCCAAAAGCAGATGGCGAGTACAGGCCTGTGAGTACTATAGAGCGCTAAATGCTATCACCATTCACAAATAGCATCAATTACAGCTAATATCTGTAGTGTTAGATCAAGTTATAACAGAAAACGTATTCTCAAAATTGGATTTTTAAGAGTTCTACAACTTGTTGTGCATAAAAAAGGCAATGAATGGAAAAAGGCCTTTACTACCAAGCATAGGCATTATGAATATTTAGTTATGGCTTTCCACTGTGAAATGTTCCAGCTGCTTTCCAGCACCAAGAACTGTTAGATACCTTTTTAGTAATTGACTTAGATGAAATACAGGTGTTCTTAGAGTCTAGAACATCGCCAATATATGAAGGTGATTTTAAGTAGGCTTAGACATCATTCATTATATGCCAAGGCAGAGAAATGCATTTTTAAACAAATCAACTAACTTTCTTGGGGTTCACCTTGTCAGATCAAGGGATACAGATGGGCCCCAGTAAGATCAAAGCAATCTTAGAGTGGTCACAATCTACTTCATTAAATCAGATCCAGAAATTCTTGGGGTCCACCAAACATTTTATCAAATATTTTTCCAAGATAGTCAAAGCTATCACATAACTCACCAATATAAATATATATATATATATATATATATATATATATATATATATATATATATATATATATATTATCTACTGGCGGTCGCCAGTAGATAGTTATAGTTAAAACCTATTATCCATAGGAAATCCGTGACATTCTATTTGAAATAACGTTGGCGCCGGTTGACGAATCTTCGCAAAGTTTCCAACTTGTTGGGGCGCTCCGGTCCGCTCCTATCCTGAAAGTCTCGGGGTGATACGTCAAGCGGGGGCCGAGAAAAAGGGGGTCCCAAAACGCGTTTTCCCCATTCATTTTTCCATAGGAACCTTTAGTCGCAGCTACAGCCCGAACTGCTGAACGGAATTACACCAAATTTGGCAAAGAGGTAGCCCTTGGTTCAGTGTCGTGCCTTTTGCTTAAATGGTGTAAATCCGTTCAGTAGTTCCTGAGAAAATCAAAAGTAAAGTCACATATATATCTGGGCGGAGCCTAACCACACATGTCATCGTGAGATCTGATTGGCTGTCAGCACTTCATCCTGGAATTGCTGGCAGCCATCTTGGGACCAATATAAATGATAGTACCTCATTGAAATGCATTGTAGTGAATAGAAGATTTTGAGGGTCACCAAAAGGAGAACTATAAAGGGTGATAACAGGCTTTAGTTACATTAGAATTTATTTGTTGATGGTACCATACTAATTTTAGGAATTGTGGTGTATTCTAAGGTGATTTTACCATGTGAAAAACCTTCTGCTGGGATATCATGAATCATGTTTGAGAGAACACTATTTTCTCATGCTTGTCCCATGGAGGTTTGGAAGGTGCTCCAGAAGCTAAAATGAGAGCATATTTTCTGTAAATTCACATTATCTTTCTCACTCATGTGAGAATGAAGTCTGACATTCTCAGTAAAACATGTACATCCAACAAGGGCAGAGACTGTCAGTTGATTCCTTTGTGTTCTACTGCAGCTTCCCAGAGTGTTCTAAAGAACAACTAGAGTGCTAACAGCCTTACTTATGACAAAAGTATGGCACAACTGAAGCCATCTTGATTGGAATAAACTGGTAACACTTAAACAATTTAATTTAAAAGGAACAAAATGATGGGGTTCATTTTGTCATAGAAATTATGGTTAGTGCTGTAGAAAGAAAAATTAGGACATGTTTCAAGTGTGATCTCAAATATCTTCCTGTTATATTTCAACAGGAGCAGCCTGCCAGTTGATGCCTTTGTGTTCTACTGCAGCTTCCCAGAGTGTTCTAAAGAACAACTAGAGCACTAACAGCCTTACTTATGACAAAAGTATGGCACACCGGAAGCCATCTTGATTGGAATAAACTGGTAACACTTAAAACATTTAATTTAAAAGGAACAAAATGATGGGGTTCATTTTGTCATAGAAATTATGGTTAGTGCTGTAGAAAGAAAAATTAGGACATATTTCAAGTGTGATCTCAAATATCTTCCTGTTATATTTCAACAGGAGCAGCCTGCCAGTTGATGCCTTTGTGTTCTACTGCAGCTTCCCAGAGTGTTCTAAAGAACAACTAGAGCGCTAACAGCCTTACTTATGACAAAAGTATGGCACACCTGAAGCCATCTTGATTGGAATAAACCAGTAACACTTAAAACATTTAATTTAAAAAGGAACAAAATGAGGGTTCTTTTTGAAATAGAAATTATGGTTAGTGCTGCAGAAAGAAAAATTAGGGCATGTTTTAAGTGAGATCTCAAATCCTCTTCTATTTCATTAGAAAATTCTGACATGCAGACTGAAACAATGACTTTCAATACCAGCAGTAGACTTCCAGTTAACTCCTTGGTGAGCAGTAGCTTTACTACAGTGATCTAATGAACAACTAAAGTGCTAACATTCTGAATTTATGGCAGATGTGACACATCTGAATGCCTTCTTGATGGAATCAAAGTAAAAAACTGAAAGCATTTCCTACTGAGGAGACTGCAGTAAATGAAGAAATTAGGAAACTTCATAACAAAGAAGTCTTCCAAGATGGCCACCAGTAGAAAAAGAGCCCAAATGTAGCACAAATATTACCCAGATGTAGCCCACATATAGCCCAATGACAAAAGTGTGCAAAACACTTTTTATTTTTAGTTTTTTTGCAGTTTTATGTAGTGCAGACTGGTCAGGTATTGGAGCATTGCATCTTAAAACATGACCCCCCCTACACTACAAAAACACCACTGCACTACCTTAAACACTAAAACACTACCCCCAGCACGACCCCCTACACTACACAAGCATCACTGCACTATCCTAAACCCTAAAACACTACCCCCAGCACGACCCCTACACTACCCAAACACCACTGCACTAACCTAAATCCTAAAACACTACCACCAGCACGACCCCTACACTACCCAAACACCACTGCACTACCCTAAAACATGACCCCCTACACTACACAAACACCACTGCAATACCCTAAACCCTAAAACACTACCCCCAGCACGACCTCCTACACTACACAAGCACCACTGCACTACCCTAAACCCTAAAACACTACCCCCAGCACGACCCCCTACACTACCTAAACACCACTGCACTACCCTAAACCCTAAAACACTACCCCCAGCACGACCCTCTACACTACCCAAACACCACTGCACTACCCTAAATCCTAAAACACTACACCCAGCACGACCCCTACACTACCCAAACACCACTGCACTACCCTAAAACATGACCCCCTACACTACACAAACACCACTGCACTACCCTAAACCCTAAAACACTACCCCCAGCACGACCCCTACACTACACAAGCACCACTGCACTACCCTAAACCCTAAAACACTACCCCCAGCACGACCCCTACACTGCCCGAACACCACTGCACTGCCCTAAACCCTGAAACACCACCCCTAGCACGACCCCTACACTGCCCGAACACCACTGCACTGCCCTAAACCCTGAAACACCACCCCTTCACGACCCCTACACTGCCCGAACACCACTGCACTGCCCTAAACCCTGAAACACCACCCCTTCACGACCCCTACACTGCCCGAACACCACTGCACTGCCCTAAACCCTGAAACACCACCCCCAGCATGACCCCCTACACTGCCCGAACACCACTGCACTGCCCTAAACCCTGAAACACTACCCCCAGCAAGACCCCCTACACTGCCCGAACACCACTGCACTGCCCTAAACCCTGAAACATCACCCCCAGCAAGACCCCCTACACTGCCCGAACACCACTGACCTAAACCCTGAAACACCACCCCCAGCACGACCCCCTACACTGCCCGAACACCACTGCACTGCCCTAAACCCTGAAACACTACCCCCAGCATGACCCCCTACACTGCCCGAACACCACTGCTCTGCCCAAAACCCTGAAACACCAGCCCCAGCACGACCCCCTACACTGCCCGAACACCACTGCACTGCCCTAAACCTTGAAACACCAGCCCCTGCACGACCCCCTACACTGCCCGAACACCACTGCACTACCCTAAACCCTGAAACACCAGCCCCAGCACGACCCCCTACACTGCCCGAACACCACTGCACTGCCCTAAACCGTGAAACACCAGCCCCAGCACAACACCCTACACTGCCCGAACACCACTGCACTGCCCTAAACCCTGAAACACCACCTGTGCATGACCCCTACACTGCCCGAACACCACTGCACTGCCCTAAACCCTGAAACACCACCCCCAGCGCGACCCCCTACACTGCCCGAACACCACTGCACTAAACCCTGAAACACCACCCCTGCACAACCCCTACACTGCTCGAACACTACTGCACTGCCCTAAACCCAGAAACACCATCCCCAGCACGACCCCTATACTGCACGAACACCACTGCACTGCCCTAAACCCTGAAACACTACCCCCAGCAAGACCCCCTACACTGCCCGAACACCACTGCACTGCCCTAAACCCTGAAACATCACACCCAGCAAGGCCCCCTACACTGCCCGAACACCACTGCCCTAAACCCTGAAACACCACCCCCAGCAAGACCCCCTACACTGCCCGAACACCACTGCACTGCCCTAAACCCTGAAACACCAGCCCCAGCACGACCCCCTACACTGCCCGAACACCACTGCACTGCCCTAAACCCTGAAACACCACCCCCTGCACGACCCCCTACACTGCCCGAACACCACTGTACTGCCCTAAACCCTGAAACCCCACCCCCAGCATGACCCCCTACACTGCCAGAACACCACTGCACTGCCCTAAACCCTGAAACACCACCCCCTGCATGACCCCTACACTGCCCGAACACTACTGCACTGCCCTAAACCCTGAAACACCACCCCCAGCACGACCCCTACACTGCACGAACACCACTGCACCGCCCTAAACCCTGACACACTACCCCCAGCAAGACCCCCTACACTGCCCGAACACCACTGCACTGCCCTAAACCCTGAAACATCACCCCCAGCAAGACCCCCTACACTGCCCGAACACCACTGCCCTAAACCCTGAAACACCAGCCCCAGCAAGACCCCCTACACTGCACGAACACCACTGCACTGCCCTAAACCCTGAAACATCACCCCCAGCAAGACCCCCTACACTGCCCGAACACCACTGCCCTAAACCCTGACACACTACCCCCAGCAAGACCCCCTACACTGCCCGAACACCACTGCACTGCCCTAAACCCTGAAACATCACCCCCAGCAAGACCCCTACACTGCCCGAACACCACTGCCCTAAACCCTGAAACACCAGCCCCAGCAAGACCCCCTACACTGCACGAACACCACTGCACTGCCCTAAACCCTGAAACACCACCCCCTGCACGACCCCCTACACTGCCCGAACACCACTGTACTGCCCTAAACCCTGAAACCCCACCCCCAGCATGACCCCCTACACTGCCAGAACACCACTGCACTGCCCTAAACCCTGAAACACCACCCCCTGCATGACCCCCTACACTGCCCGAACACTACTGCACTGCCCTAAACCCTGAAACACCACCCCCAGCACGACCCCCTACACTGCACGAACACCACTGCACCGCCCTAAACCCTGACACACTACCCCCAGCAAGACCCCCTACACTGCCCGAACACCACTGCACTGCCCTAAACCCTGAAACATCACCCCCAGCAAGACCCCCTACACTGCCCGAACACCACTGCCCTAAACCCTGAAACACCAGCCCCAGCAAGACCCCCTACATTGCACGAACACCACTGCACTGCCCTAAACCCTGAAACACCAGCCCCAGCACGACCCCCTACACTGCCCGAACACCACTGCATTGCCCTAAACCCTGAAACACCAGCCCCAGCATGACCCCTACACTGCCCAAACACCACTGCACTGCCCTAAACCCTGAAACACCAGCCCCAGCACGACCCCCTACACTGCCTGAACACCACTGCACTGCCCTAAACCCTGAAACACCAGCCCCAGCACGACCCCCTACACTGCCCGAACACCACTGCCCTAAACCCTGAAACACCAGCCCCAGCAAGACCCCCTACATTGCACGAACACCACTGCACTGCCCTAAACCCTGAAACACCAGCCCCAGCACGACCCCCTACACTGCCCGAACACCACTGCATTGCCCTAAACCCTGAAACACCAGCCCCAGCATGACCCCCTACACTGCCCAAACACCACTGCACTGCCCTAAACCCTGAAACACCAGCCCCAGCACGACCCCCTACACTGCCCGAACACCACTGTACTGCCCTAAACCCTGAAACCCCACCCCCAGCATGACCCCCTACACTGCCAGAACACCACTGCACTGCCCTAAACCCTGAAACACCACCCCTGCATGACCCCCTACACTGCCCGAACACTACTGCACTGCCCTAAACCCTGAAACACCACCCCCAGCACGACCCCCTACACTGCACGAACACCACTGCACCGCCCTAAACCCTGACACACTACCCCCAGCAAGACCCCCTACACTGCCCGAACACCACTGCACTGCCCTAAACCCTGAAACATCACCCCCAGCAAGACCCCCTACACTGCCCGAACACCACTGCCCTAAACCCTGAAACACCAGCCCCAGCAAGACCCCCTACACTGCCACGAACACCACTGCACTGCCCTAAACCCTGAAACATCACCCCCAGCAAGACCCCTACACTGCCCGAACACCACTGCCCTAAACCCTGACACACTACCCCCAGCAAGACCCCCTACACTGCCCGAACACCACTGCACTGCCCTAAACCCTGAAACATCACCCCCAGCAAGACCCCTACACTGCCCGAACACCACTGCCCTAAACCCTGAAACACCAGCCCCAGCAAGACCCCCTACACTGCACGAACACCACTGCACTGCCCTAAACCCTGAAACACCACCCCCTGCACGACCCCCTACACTGCCCGAACACCACTGTACTGCCCTAAACCCTGAAACCCCACCCCCAGCATGACCCCTACACTGCCAGAACACCACTGCACTGCCCTAAACCCTGAAACACCACCCCTGCATGACCCCCTACACTGCCCGAACACTACTGCACTGCCCTAAACCCTGAAACACCACCCCAGCACGACCCCTACACTGCCACGAACACCACTGCACCGCCCTAAACCCTGACACACTACCCCCAGCAAGACCCCTACACTGCCCGAACACCACTGCACTGCCCTAAACCCTGAAACATCACCCCCAGCAAGACCCCCTACACTGCCCGAACACCACTGCCCTAAACCCTGAAACACCAGCCCCAGCAAGACCCCCTACATTGCACGAACACCACTGCACTGCCCTAAACCCTGAAACACCAGCCCCAGCACGACCCCCTACACTGCCCGAACACCACTGCATTGCCCTAAACCCTGAAACACCAGCCCCAGCATGACCCCCTACACTGCCCAAACACCACTGCACTGCCCTAAACCCTGAAACACCAGCCCCAGCACGACCCCCTACACTGCCTGAACACCACTGCACTGCCCTAAACCCTGAAACACCAGCCCCAGCACGACCCCCTACACTGCCCGAACACCACTGCACTGCCCTAAACCCTGAAACACCAGCCCCAGCACCACCCCTACAATGCCCGAACACCACTGTACTGCCCTAAACCCTGAAACACCACCCCCTGCTCCGCCCCTACACTGCCCGAACACCACTGCACTGCCCTAAACCCTGAAACACCACCCCTGCACGACCCCCTACACTGCCCGAACACCACTGCACTGCCCCAAACCCTGAAACACCACCCCCAGCATGACCCCCTACACTGCCCGAACACCACTGCCCTAAACCCTGAAACACCACCCCTGCACGACCCCCTACACTGCCCGAACACCACTGCACTGCCCTAAACCCTGAAACACCACCCCTGCACGACCCCCTACACTGCCCGAACACCACTGCACTGCCCTAAACCCTGAAACACCACCCCCAGCAAGACCCCCTACACTGCCCGAACACCACTGCACTGCCCTAAACCCTAGAACACTACCCCCAGCAGGACCCCCTACACTACCCGAACACCACTGCACTACCCTAAACCCTAAAATACTCCCCCAGCACGACCCCCTACACTACCCGAACACGACTGCACTGCCCTAAACCCTAAAACACTCCCCCAGCACGACCCCCTACACTACCCGAACACCACTGCACTGCCCTAAACCCTAAAACACTCCCCCAGCACGACCCCCTACACTACCTAAACACCAATGCACTGCCCTAAACCCTAAAACACTACCCCCGCATGACCCCCTACACTACCCAAATACCAATGCACTACCCTAATCCCTAAAACACTACCCCCCGCACAACCCCCTACACTACCCAAAGACCACTGCACTACCCTAAACTCTAAAACAATACCCCGCACGACTCCCTACACTACCCAAAGACCACTGCACTACCCTAAACCCTAAAACACGACCTCCTACACTACACAACCACTGCACTACCCTAAACCCTAAAAAACTACCTCCAGCACGAACCCCTACACTACCCAAACACCACTGCACTACCCTAAACCATAAAACACTACCCCCAGCAGTACCCCTATGCTACCCAAACACCACTGCACTACCCTAAACCCTAAAACACTACCCCCAGCAGTACCCCTACACTACCCAAACACCATTGCACTACCCTAAACCCTAAAACACTACCCCCAGCAGTATCCCCTACACTACCCAAACACCACTGCACTACCCTAAACCCTAAAACCCTAAAACACTAACCCCAGCACGACCCCTACACTACCCAAACACCACTGTACTACCCTAAACCCTAAAACACTCCCCCAGCACGACTCCCTACACTACCCAAACACCACTGCACTACCCTAAACCCTAAATCTACCCCCAGCATGACCCCTACACTACACAAACACCACTGCACTACCCTAAACCCTAAAACACTACCCCCAGCACGACCCTCTTCACTACCTAAACACAACTGCACAATTTGTTACAGGCGTTGCAACGCAGGCCTGTGGTGCTTACTGGAAGTACCTGGTGGGCTGGTTGGGCCCCAGGGACTCTCAGGATTCAAGGTGACCTAATCCCCCAACTTAAAAACGCGCCACGGGGCGCGTTTGCACAGTGGTGAAGGGAGGGGGCGGGCCTCAGGTGACATGTGCGCAAACACGCCCTGTGTTGCGTTTTAAGTTGGGGAGTTAATTCCCTTTGAATCCTGGGGGCCAACTAGCCCACCAGGTACCTTCAGTAAGCACAACAGAGGTGCGTTGCAGAGAGGTGAAAAAAGGTGCGTGGCCTCGGAACGCCTCTCTGCAACTCAGCTCTGTGGTCCTAACTGTAGGTACCTGGGGGCTAGTTGGACCCCAGGGACCCTCAGGATTCAAGGGGACTTAATCCCGCTAACTTAAAACGCGCCACGGGGCGCGTTTGCACACATGTCACCTCAGGCCCCCTCCCTTCACCACTGTGCAAACATGCACTGGCTCTGGTTAGTCAGAGTCAGTTACCACCAGTACCCGTCTGAAAAAGTTGTGGGCACAGGATGATTTTGCAACAAGGCCTCTTTCTGCTCCTCTGTTGGTTCTTTCTGCACATCTTTTGCTTCTTTCTGTGCGTTTTTCTTCTTTCTTCACATGTCCTACCTCTGTTGGCATAGTTAGAAACTAGCATTTAAAAAACCTTTGAAATTCACTTAAAAACCATAGGTTTCAGGCACGTTATAGTTAGAAATTAGCATTTAAAAAACCTTTGAAATTCACTGAAAAAACCATAGGTTTCAGGCACGTTATAGTTAGAAATTAGCATTTAAAAAACCTTTGAAATTCACTGAAAAAACCAAAGGTTTCAGACACGTTATAGTTAGAAATTAGCATTTAAAAACCTTTGAAATTCACTGAAAAAACCATAGGTTTTAGGGACAGTTATAGTTAGTTGGACATTGCACTCGTACAAAACCTGTGAAATTCCCCTGTTATAGTTAGTTCAGCTAACTATAACTCGCGCCCCGCAATGCACTGCTGATGACGTCACATATTACATCACTCATGACATGGTCAGTGACATCACTGATGACATCACTGATGACATCTCAAATGACATCACTGATGACATCATCCATGTGATAATTTCATGCATCTTCTCACACCCTAATATAACTTTTGATACACCCACTCTAAATTACAGACTGCCATTCTCAAAACCATAGACACTCCAACACCAAAAACTACATACCCACTCACTGATTCTTAGGTCTACACACACATCCACTCACTCACCTGTACAGTCACTCATACTTACAGTCACTCAGTACAGGACTATCATATGCACTCATACACCTATATAAACACTCACACACCGCCACTCATCCATAGAGGTACTCACACACCTAGTCAGTCATGCAAAAAATTAATCCCACACCCATTTACTCACCTATACAGTAATACACACACCAGCTCACTTACTCATACAAATACTAGCACATTCTTACGCTCTTATACAATAACTGATACAAGCACACACGCATCCATACAGCCACTCTCACAATAACACACTCTCACTTATAGCCATTTAAATACTCTAACACACATATATACTGCCTTTTACATATGTAGTTACTCGCACATGTACCACTGAGATATACATTCACTCACTAACACACCCATACACACACTCACCCACCCAAGCAGTCCATCACAGATGCACTCTTGAAATCATGCACCAGTGAATCACCCACTCACACATCTATGTATAGAGTCACACACACCCCACCCACACAAACACTCAGGCAGCCATACAGATACTCAGAGAACCAATCAATAACCCATATAGACACTCATGTAGCTATTCGCAAATCCATGCATCCACTTACACACCAACAAACAGACGGATACAGACATTCACACAGTTTAGTCACTAACCCATGCATTCAGTAAGATACGTTTAATCACTCACTTGTAGAGTCAGTCACTCACGTACTAAATCATCCATTCAGACACTTATACACCCACTCATTCTTTAATACGCCTTTCCCTATATATATTAAACATATTTAAACTTTACAGAAACACACAGTCACTGGATGATGTCATCAGTGATGTCATCAGTGATGTCATTTGAGATGTCATCAGTGATGTCATCAGTGATGTCACTGACCATGTCATGAGTGATGTAATATGTGACGTCATCAGCAGTGCATTGCGGGGCGCGAGTTATAGTTAGCTGAACTAACTATAACAGGGGAATTTCACGGGTTTTGTACGAGTGCAATGTCCAACTAACTATAACTGTCCCTAAAACCTATGGTTTTTCAGTGAATTTCAAAGGTTTTTTAAATGCTAATTTCTAACTATAACGTGTCTGAAACCTATGGTTTTTTCAGTGAATATATATATATATATATATATATATATATATATAAAATTATATATAGATATAAAATTCCCTGAAAAAACCAAAGGTTACAGAGACGTTAAAGTTGGGCTCAGATTTCACTAGTACAAAACCAGTGAAATTCAGCAGTTATAGTTAGCTGAGCTAACTATAACTCACGCCCCAGCAATGCACTGCTTATGACTTCACATATTACATCTCTCATGACATGGTCAGTGACATCACTGAGGACATCACTCATGACATCACTCATGACATCATCCAGTAACTGTGAGTGTTTTTAAAAAGTTTGAGTGTTAAATATATATACCAAGGTGTATTGGTGAATCAGTGGGTGTATGAGTGCCTGTATGGATGATTCAGTAGGTGTGTGACTGACAGTATAAATGAGTGATTAGGTGTCTCAGTGAATGTATGGATGAGTTACTGATTGTGTGAATGTCTGTATCAGTCTGTTAGTTGGTGTCTAAGCGGCTGTATGGGTGTTTGAGTGGGTACGTGAGTGGCTGTATGGGTGAGTGATTGGTTGTCTGAGTACCTTCATGGGTGTCTGAGTGTCTGTGTTGATGGGTGAGGAGGTGTGTGACTGCTTGTATGGATGAGTGAGTGGGTGAGTCAGTGGCTGAATGGGTTAGTGAGTGTATGCGTGAGGGGCTGTATGGGTGACTGAGTGTGTGTATGGCTGTGTGGGAGAGTCAGTAGATGTGTCAGTTGTATATGGGTGAGTAACTGAGTATGTGAAAGGCAGTATAGGTCAGATATGGGGTATATGAGTGACTGTATGGGTAAGTGAGTGAATATGAGAGTGGCTGTATGGGTGAGTGTGCTTGTGTCACTGACTGTATAGGTGAGTGAGTATGTGTTAGTATCTGTATGAGTAAGTGAGTGTGTGTGTTTGTGTTACTGTTTGTGTGAGTAGGTGGCTGTATGGGTGAGTGAGTAGGTGTGTGAGTAACTCTTTGGGTGACTGACTCAGTGTGTGAGTGGCTGTATGGATGTATGATTGGATATGTCAGTGGCTGTATTAGTGAGTGAGTGAGTGGGTGTATGAGTGGATGTGTGTGTGTAGATCTATGAATCAGTAAGTGGGTGTGTAAGTACTGGTATGGGTCTGTGAAACGGCTTGTTAATGGTTGTGTGGGAGTGGGTGTATGAAAGGTTCTATGGGGTGTAAGTAGGTGTGTTAGTGATTCTGTGGATAATGTCATCAGTGATGTCATTTGAGATGCCATCAGTGATGTCAATGACCATATCATGAGTGATGTAATATGTGAGGTCATAAACAGTGCATTGCGCAGGAGCGAGTTATAGTTAGCTCAGCTAACTATAACTGCTGAATTTTACTGGTTTTGTACGAGTGAAACCTGAGCCTAACTATAACGTCTCTGTCTCTTGGCTGGCAAGGGTAATATTAGGGTTTAGGGTGGGTATGGGTTTTTCGGTGGCAAGGGTAATTTTAGGGTTTAGGGTGGGTACGGGTTTTTAGGTGGTATGGGTAATTTCTAGTGTTTAGGGATTTTGGGTTAATAGGGTGATATATAGAGAGAGAGAAAAAAGGGGGGGGGTCCCAAAACGTGTTTTCCCTATGCATTTTCCCATAGGGATTTTGAACACAACTACAGCCCGAACTGCTTACACAAAATTTGCCAGAAAGCTAGATGTTGGTCCAAAAGTGTTCTTTCCGCAATTTGGTGTAAATCTGTTCAGCAGTTTTAGAGATATTTAAATTAAAAAAAATATAGATATCTGGGGACGCAGATCCTTGCAGTGGACTTGCGGATCCTACTGAAAATTTGATTGGCTGCCAACACTTCAACCAGGAAGTGTTGGCAGCCATCTTGGGACTCAGCTTGAAACCAACTCCCACAAAAAATTAAAAAATAAAGAAAAGGGGAGGATAGGAATACCCTGACCCCCCAGATATAGTGGGGGACACACAGGGACCCCGCCAGGCGTTAAAAGCATTTTTTGAATTCAATTTTGCCGCAAATTGGCGGGTGGACCCGCTGATCTGCGGCAAAATTTAAAAAACCTTCCTTACTAATCAGCCCCCGGGTGGGCGAGGTCGCGGGGGTATTTTAATAAAGGAAGGGGAGCGCACAGCACTCCCCCTTCTGGGGCTCATTGATGCCCCAGTACCACCATCTCCCCTTGGCTTTAAGATTAAAGAATGCGGGAGCCGCACGGACCCCCCTGCAGCACCAGGGACCACCACCTCCCCGGGGCAAATTCTAACAAAGGATGAGAGTTGTGCGGCTCCCCTCCTTGAGCCAATAATGGCCCTAGGGACAGCCACCCCCCAGGGCCGGCTCCTGCTATAGAAAGCTCAAACCTCTTCTAGGTGCGTTCAACCAGCAAATGGAATTTAGCTACATTGCCCAGCGGTGAATCAGGTGATAGAGCACAGATAATTGATGCAAATCATTAGTCCCATTTGTCTTACCGCAGAGTGTCCTCTTGCACCTTGCCCTTTTCTTAGTCATCTTCCACTTCTCCTTCATCTCTGGTGGTATCCGATTCTGTGGTAGTTGTGAAGGTGAAGGCCATTGGATATGCATAGGTGATGAAGGTGTGAGCAGTGAAATCTAAATAGACTTGGCTCCTCTGATTGACGAGGCTGAGTGCCACTCGTCTTCAGTCCCAGAAACCTGGAAAATAAGACCTTCTTCATAGCCTGTAGATCCCTAATAAATTTCACCAGGAGTTGCAGCATGGCAGCTTGGAATATAGAGGCTGGTCGCTGTAGGGGTCATACTGTGGATCTCTATAATGTCATGGTTGGTCAGCCAGGTTGCATTAACCTGGGTCATCCTGACAACGACCATTTTGGTGATCATTTTGCTAGTCAGGGTCCTGATGATCCTCATTCTCTTCCTGGTATTTTATGTGCAACTGGCCAAGACTGGGAGATGGCCAAAATGGGCCGTCGTTCTCCTCTTCTTCATTGATATTGAGAAATGTAGTGCCCACAATGGTAGCTTCAATGACAACAGGGACGGGGTTGTTGGACACAATGGCTATGCTGATGTGGCTGCACTGACAATAGTTGCACTGATGGCAATTATGTCAACAGCAACTACGATAACAGTGGTTGTGCTGATAGTGGCTGTGTCACTGAGGAAACAAGATACAGCATTGGCACAGAGGTTGCCAAAGAGGAGGCTGCCAGTAAGGAAGGAAGGAGTGAACAGTGCCACGGAAAATGTGGCCATCGATGAGTAAGGCATCGGCTAAATCTTTTCAAATTAATATTTTTGTAGGAACTCAATATGTTCCTTTTTCCCTTCAGCAGAATATTAAGTTTGTCTGTCTGGCTTTTTCAGGCCCTTTTTAGGACTTTTCATTGCCACTGTCAACACATTACTTCAGCGGCCTCTTTTGAAGGCCCTCCAGACAGGAATTTCCAAATGTCCCCTTTTATGTCCCCTTTTGGAAGGTGCAGCCACAGCACTCCTCACAGATTCTTTGGAGGGAGACTGGTTGAAGAATAACTGGTGGTCTTCGTTGTCAATGATTGTTTTTCCAGAGACAGTAAGACACATTTGCAGTCCTTGGCCTTAAGCTTGGGGTATAAGCACTTTTATTTGAGTATTTGATTCTCTGCAAAGAGCCATCTTGGAACAGTTAGACTTTCTGGAGGAAAGAACTGTTCTGTTCCTGCTCCAAGTACCCAATAACAAAAAACAGCTGAGAAGCAGCTGCTAGAAGGAATGGAGATATACCAAAGAAGGAGAAAAACAATTTTCAAAAATTGCTTATCAAAGCAGAGCTTAGAAAGTGAATTGACATGTGGTAGAAATCTTAAGTCTAGCGGCCTCTGAATACTATGTGGCTGCGCGACTTTAATGGCCCATGTGTTGGCTGGCAGGTGGCAATCTTGCCGAACTGGACCCATAGGTGTGAGGCCTACGACAACCCAAACTACTAGAATGGTTGTTCGGTTCCAACAAAATTGAAGGCGCAGGGGAACATCCTGATGTCCGCGGCCCGCAGCTGCTGGTCGAAATATGTACTACGAAGACACACACCTCCGCCCTATGCCCCAGACCTCCCTCTCGTGATACTCCCCGGTCCGTATACCCGTCTTAAGCGATCCGAAACGGCAGACTAGACTGCATCCGGCCTTACCATCTGGGGCGAGTTATTCGTAGACTCGAGTCTATGCGACTTCGATGCGCTGATGGTCGATTACGGAATATCCCCCGGCTTCTTCCTAATGTACGTGACACTTACGCATCAGCTGTTTCAGACTTGGGGGAATACGTGAAATGAACCCGTGGCATCTAACACGCTGCAGGTATTATTGACTCACAGAAGGGGCAGGAAAGCAATATCCACACTATACAACTCCCTAAAACCAGGTGCAGTGCTTCTACTGGCACCACTTAGAGAGTATTGGGATGCTGCGTTAGCAATTACACTCACCGACAGCAATGGTTCCAATGCATAGGGGTCCCTAAAATAATATCCACGAATGCGGAGACGCGCCTAAACTCGGTTGACATCCAACATATTTAACATCTAGTAAGACAGTTGTTTGGAATGTTGTACTGATATATAAATGAAGGATTTAGTAACCGCTCAGATCCCAAAGCGACATTAATAACAGAATACTGGGATACTAATACGCAGGATAAAGTCTGTATCTGTTTTCTTTTCTTTGTTTTCTTTGAAACTGAATGTGAGATAATATGCTCAATTTCCACTTTCAAGGACTGTTGTAGATAACAGTAAAAATCAATAAACAGCATTTAAAAAAAAAGTCTAGTGGCCTCTGGATGGGGTGGAATTCAATTTGCTACAACCTCATTCGGTGGATTCTGGTCATTTTCAGCAAGGTAGTTGGGTTGCTAAACACATATTTGATCAGGCCGACTTAAGGATTGCATTGATATAAACAAAAATGTCACCGAAGCACACACAATCCAGTTGCTTCTACTCCAATCCTTGATAAGAAAGTCCACTTTAGTCACAAATGATGATAGAGTCTTCCTTTTAATTGATGGACAGATTTTGTATAAGTGGTATTCCAACAGAAAGCAGCCAACACCTCTTTCATCCACCCGGACTTTTTCAAGGCTGCAAAACCATAGGTCCTCATTAACACTTATATCAAACCAACCTATATTGCACATCCAAACATGTGTCCGAGTGCCACCATTTAGTGAGGGCCACACAGAAGAAAAAAGAAAAAAGTGATGTAGAGAAGCATTCACCAACCGTGTGAGTATTGCAAAAGAATTGTGCAATGTATGAATTGATTTATATAGAATCCCTATTTAACCTCACATAGTGCAACGTAAAAACAGCATTCAGGGCTTCCCTCATAATCAGAAATCACCTCGTGCCTCCAGTGATAATCGATAAAAGGAAAACTACAAATACCAAAAAATTGTATCTGATTCGTGCTGTATAACATGAAGGTAGTAACTATAATACCTTCTGTATCCTCTGCATATGTAAAAGAAGGTATCCAAGGAGCCTGTTAGCGAAGGGATTACATAAATAATTCAAAAATCAGAGACATGATCATATGAGCGGTATCAAATACTAGGTTATCGCCACATTGTAAAGAGTACGCAGAAAACCAAAGGCCGACTCACCCCGGTCCGTGATTGACACAATCTGGGTGTTCAAAGGGGCAGCCGTCCCTCCTGAGTTCGGAAGTTTTGTCCGACCGGCTAGATTATGCCGTTGTTCATGATTGCAGGACCATGATAATCCTGCTGCTACATCAGAAAATATGCGAATCGTCAGGAGCGAGCAGAAATGTAAAGGAATATTGTGAGCTGCTGACATTACTCAGTTCTCGAATGAGAAAACGACTTTCTTACCTGACAGTGATCAATGGTTCCTGTGTGCTATGTGAAGGAAGCAACCATGGCACTGGGAAGTGCATATGATTCCAAAATAAACAATCGAGAGCGGACCAAAGTTCATTGCGAGAATCGCCGCCATGTTTGTTAAGATGGGGAAGGCTCGGTCCCGCATTCAGGGCGGTCTATTAGGTTAACGTTATAAAAGCAAAAGAACAAAGTAACCAAGAAGTGCATTTTCTTGACGTGACTATTCGAACGGAGGGAAACATGCTTGTACCGACAGCATGTAATTCAACCGACAGCTTGTAATTCAATATTATATGCCACTAGTGCTCATACTCCATCACAGACACGTGCAATTCCCTATGGGGAAATGCTCAGAACCAAACAGAATTGTAGAGATGTCGAAAAACGGAACCAGGAATTGGACTATGTAGAAAATAGATTTATTCAGCGGGGATACATGAAAAATTTACAAACCACAGCAGAACAGAAAATGATGTAAGGCACGAGAATGTGCTAGCCACCACTTATAAAAAGAGGAAAACTAGGAGGAGAAACATAGCCTTCATCACCCCATACTCAGGGGCAGATTTACAAGCCCCTTGCGCCACTTTTGCGTCACTTTTCCCATGTTAAAAATGACGCAAAAGTGGGGCAAGGGCCTTGTAAATAAGCCCCTCAGTACTCAGCTCAGAGGTGTAGAGAGAAAGCACTGGCACCTTCTGATTCAAGACTACATTTTGAGGGAAGTGATTGGGGACACACCTACACTCCCACATGGTAGAGGCAAAAGTCTGCCCGAGCTATATACCTCCCAGTACCAGGAGTACTTGGTTGCCTTCTCCACTGAGAGGTTTTCACAAAGGTGGCTCATGTAACACCTGCTGCTTTGCTCTGGACAAAACTACTACCTTCATGTACAGTACCCAGAAGATGTATAGCATACTCAAGTTTGTCAACTGTAACACAAAATATGTAGTATATTGTGTGAAATGAATATGTAATCAGTTCTATATCGGCAGCGCTGCGATTTGATTGATTTGATTTATATATTTATAAAGCACGCAAATGCCCGGGGGCGTCTTGGCGCTAGAGTCAGAAGGGCAGAGGATTACTGATATGGTGGTACGCTAACTTAACAAGTGAAGAGCCAAGTTTTTAAGGCTTTTCTAAAAGACAGTAGCGAAGTGCTGCTTTTTATCGTGATAGGGAGAATGTTCCAGGTTTTGGCTGTCCGAAACAGAAAGCTTCTCCCCCCCCCCACACCTAACCTGCTTAAACTTAGGAACTTGTAAAAGTTTTGTGTGAGCTGATCTCAGGCTTCTTGCCGGCACATACCATTTCAGGTGTGTTCTCAAAAACTGCGGTCCTGTACCATGAAGAGCCTTAAAGGCTAAACATAATGATTTGAACATGATCCTTTTTTCCATTGGTAACCAATGGAGGGCTCTCAATCTGTCGGCGACTGGCTCCGATCTCGGAATATCCAGCACTAACCTTGCTGCTGCATTCTGCAGACGCTGGAGTTTTGTTAAATGCTGGGCTTGGATCCCCGCATACAGAGCATTGCCATAATCCAAACTGGACAGGGCCAATGCCGTAACTAGTGTTTTACGTGAGTCAAGGGGAATGAATGGGCGTATTCTTCTGATCATTTTTAAGATGTACCAGATGGTTGAAGAGAGGTTGTTTATCTGGGCGTTAAATGCCAGTTTGTCGTCAAATATGAATCCCAGATTTTTAACTTTGCACACTGGGTTTGGGCAATCGCCCAGACTGGCAGGCCACCATCTAGGAGACCAAAAGGCTGCATCTGATCCTAATAGATCTAGACCTGCGAGACCACTGAAGGAACGAATACAAGAGCATGGGAGGGCCATAAGAAATAGCACTGCACATTATCCAGTAACCTCACATTTTAATACTGCACATAAGATGAATTAAATGATTAACATCTGTTTCCATGGTATTGATGTAGTGGGTCCTCCATCCAGGAGTGGAGATAGAACACTCCTCTTAAGACAACTAGAAAGCAAATGGATCATGAAATTGAGGGCCGTAGAACTGGGGCTAAACGTGGATAAAGAATTACATGTGTTTCTGTAATCTTGAAGCATGTATACCACCAAATGTATGTTCCATCTATCATTGTGTTTTGGTATTCATTTGTATTGGGATGTAGTAGTGTTATAAGTATCTATTGACTCGATACTGTCCAACTATTTACTCCCCATGTATATACACTGTTAAATGTTCGGAACAATTACTGACTGTCAAGATCCTTAGTGACCGCTCTAAGGCTTTTCCACTTCAAGTGTACAGATATAGTCACACAGGGAACCTCTGATTCCCTTACAATATACATTTCCAGTATGAATGTGGCTTTAACTTATAACATCACTCCTAATAACACCTCCACGCTTTGATATCAGCTAATAACACTTTTGAATATCCAAGGTGTTGGTGCGCCATTTTTAACATACTATATTAATAGCAGTTCACTTTTATTTTAATGAATGCGCGTTACCGGTCTCCTTAAAGTTACAATATTCCTTTTTGGTGTTTTCTGATTATGCCCTGTAACAAGAGCTTATGGGTTTTCCCAAACCCATATTGTGATCAACAATAGATGGACGCGGGGGCCACGCATTGGATTAATAGCGACTTCGCTTTTCACGCACTGTATTTGTTTTTAGTGGACTTATCAAGACTCGACCTTATGTCTGGATCTGCCCTTCAACTAGTGCTTATGGGCCACCACATTGTTGACTTTTAACCAAGATGGTGCAAACATGCACCATGTGACTGACATGTTTTTACTACAATCAGGAGCCTGCACTCCCAAGCCTGAGTTCTTGTTTCACTCACTCTTGCATTGCACATCTCTCATAAGGGACGAGTGCGACTACATACACTAACAGATCAATACTTGACATATTCCCCCTTGTTTTGCGGCCAAGATCCTTTATGATTACTTTCCATTGGGATCATTCACATACCAGGTCATAACGTTTCACTCTGTTCAAATATGGCAGTCTGATACTCTTGTAGAAACAAGTCTTATTTGACTTCCGACTTGCTTACCCGTATGGACATCATAGTGACTTTGCTGTACCCCACAACAGTGCATGGGAGCCACAGACGATCAGATGGCCAAAGAACAGCTTTCTGAGCTGTGAACTTGCCACTTTAACCGTGCACGTCCCTTACACTATTTTCTTTTATTAACGTTAACCTAGTAGAACGCCCTCAATGCGGGACTGAGCATTCCCATACTTAACAAACATGGTGGCAGTTCTCGCAATGAACTTTGTCCCCTCTTGATTGTTTATTTTGGAATCATACGCACTTACCAGTGCCATGGTTACTTCCTTAACATAGCACACGGGGACCGTTGATCACTGTCAGGTAAGAATGCCATTTTCTTGTTCAAGAACTAAGGGGCTCATTACGATGGCGGAACGATCGCCACGGCCGGGCCGGTGGTGGCGATCGTTCCGCCATCACAATGAGATTTACCCACCGCCATCCCACCGCCATATTAGGATGGCGGTGGGTATCGCGGCGGACGCAAATTCCGTACGCCGCTTTTCCGCCAGTGGCAATCGCACCGATTGCCAGCCGGGCGGAGCAGGGCCGCTAATATGGTGGCGGTGCCTAGCAGGCACCGTCCGCCATATTAGGATGTGGGAAAAGGAAGGCCTTTCCATGGCGGCGAGGCCGCCATGGAAAGGCTGGCGGTGATTGGGTTTGGGGGCCCGTTGCGGGCCCCCCTTGTGTCGGGGGGAGGTGGGGTGCACTTGGGGGGTACCTATGGTACCCCCCTAGATTTCACTGCACGAAGTGGCAGGCACCGTGTGGTGCCTGCCATGTGGTGCAGTGAAATGCTGGACATGCGATTTTAACATCGCGGCGGGTGCTGCTGTCAGCAGCACCCGCCACAATGTTACATTTCAGAATGCGACCGCCATGGTGGCGGTTGAATCCTAATTCGTGGTGCGGGACCGCCGCATGTCTGGCGGGCGGTCCACACACCGCAAGGATGACGGGCGGAATTAGGTCCGCCCGCCATCCTAATGAGCCCCTATGTAATGTCAGGGGTTCACAATATTCCTTTACATTTCTGCTCGCTCCCGACACTTGGCATTTTTTCTGATGTAGCAGCAGGCTTATCATGGTCCTGCAATCGTGAACGACGACATACTCTAGCCGGTCGGACAAACCGTCCAAACTCCGGAGGGACAGCTGCCCCCTTGAACACCCAGATTGGGTCAATAACGGACTGGGGATGAGTCGACCTTTAGTTTTCTGTGTACTCTTTACAATGTAGCAATAACCGCTCATATGATCATGTCCCTGATTTTGAATGATTTATGTACTCCCATCGCTAACAGGCTCATTGGACACCTTATTTTACATACGTAGAGGATACAGAGCTTGTTAAAGTTACTACCTTCGTGTCCTACAGGACGAATCAGATACAATTTTTAGGTATTTCTAGTTTTCCTTTTATCGATTATCACTGGACGCACGAGGTGATGTCTGATTATGCGGGAAGCCTTGAGTGACGTTTTTACGTTGCACAACGTTAGGTTATATAGGGATACTATATAAATCAATTCATACATTGCATAATTCTTTTGCAATACACACATGGTTGGTGAATGCTTCTCTAAATCACTTTTTTCTTCTGTGTGGCCCTCACTAAATGGTGGCATGTGGACACGTTTGGATGTGCAATATAGGTTGGTTTGATATAAGTTCTAAGGGAGACCTATGGTTTTGCAGCCTTGAAAAAATCCAGGTGGACGAAACATGTGTCGGCTGCTTTCTGTTGGAATACAACTTACACAGAACTGTTCATGAATTAAAAGGAAGACTATCATAATTTGTGACTAAAGTGGACTTTCTTATCAAGGATTAGAGTAAAAGAAACTGTATTGTGTGTGCTTCAGTGACATTTTTGTTTTTGAGTAGTCCTGACTGCTTTTGCAGTAGGGCAAAGTGCACCTAAGGTTGCTGAGTGTTGTCACCACGAGAGCACCACCACAAAAAACTATAATTTGCCTTGTTCATAAAATTAGCTTTGGATACCACTGCCTAACATAACTGATGAATGTGCATACACCAAGCATAGCTACCTTTATCCTGGATTGTATTGATATGTAAAGGTTATGGTAGGACTACCAGATCAGCAAAGTGGAATTATTTAAGTATGGGAATCTATGAAAGAACAATGATGGACAATCTTACACAAATGAGACAAAAACAGGAGAATTTAAAAACTAATACCTTTTACAATTTGTAACTTCTCCTTCTTTATGATGGTATTGTCTAACTTTACTACTTTGTTGTTAAGCTTAGTTTTATTACATTTATACGGTGCTTTGTGCTGCCCAGGTGACTGATTCAGAATGCCATAAAAGGTGTGCATTAGACACTTTCAAATTGTCATTGTTTGTCTAGATACTCTTCAAAATATTTTTAGAATGTAAATGCAAGATGACAGAACTGCAATGGCTGCATGGAACTTTCACAAAGGGCCTTTGTCATTCAGGCACATTTTGATTCTGACTGACATACCATTGATTTTGGCCCAGTATTTCGAGGGTCAGACAGAGAGGCAAACGCTGTGCCTTTATTTACCCTGCAGCTAAAACCACTCAGAACTGAACTGCACCACTAGGTGGGTGGAGTTTGGGAGTAGGTGCTGAGGCTTTGGGCAAAAGGTGCCAAAAACGTGCAAGGTGCTTAACTTCAAAGAAAAGGAATTGCAGGAATCCATAGTAGTTGCTGAAGAAAAAGACTTACAGGAAATAGAATCAAATACAAAAGGCTGATGCAGATCAGAATGCAACTGTTACACTATTAGACTGTATTTCAGCAGTTTTCAGCATATTAACTGCTGGGTTCGTCTCTGTTGTGACTTCCCTTTCTGGTTCCGGTGCAAAGAGAGGGTCCCCGGTTCCGGGTTTTGAAGGTTCTTGTCTTGTCTGTCCAAGGCAGGGACAACCCTTTCCAGTAGCCACGGTACTGCTGACAATGAAACACCAAGGCAGACAGTGCATTCCAGAAGGAGTCCCCAAAAGGAAAACCCCAAAGGGAAAAAAACCTCCGATTGAGGCAGAGACTCTAGGAGAGGAATTAAGTCAACAAAAACCCAAGGGGCAAGGTTCAGGGCTGAACACAGAGGACCAGAAGGAAGATCAGAACAGAAAGTTAGAAACAGGATCACAGGAAGGAAATCCAACAGGAACAAGGATCCGACGAGATTCTGAGAAGGAGCGAAGAAACACCAACAGGAGCGAGGACACACCAACAGGAGCAAGGACACACCAGCAGGAGCGAGGAGTGTTGCAACGCAAGGAGATGGAAGATTCAGCCCCTTATATACCCATAGGCAGGAAGTGATGCGAAAGGAAATGAGCAGTCACCATCTTGGTTTGGGAAACTGTAATGAAAAAGATATGAAATGCCGCCATGTTAGAGCAGTGAAACAAAACCCTTCCTGCTGCATTCTGAGAACAAGACAGCAGTATTCTGGGAACAAGACAAGCATGAAGATGGCCCCCAGGAAGAAGAATGTCTGCCAGAAAAAAGCAGGGAGACTGATATCCTGGCCCCCCCAGGCACCAAGTAAGAGCTCTGCGCTTCCTGCAATCAGTGCGAGACGCTGCAAGGGTAACCTTCGGCATTGAAGGTTACGAAGACATTGTAAATTCCTGTGATCCGCCCGGATTTCAAATGGTTCTCTAGTACCCATTAGGAACTGTCTCCATTCACTGCAAGCTAATTTCATAGCTACAGTTCCTGCTCAAGAACTGTATAGTTCTTTTCAGAATCAGACAAGACATGTGACAAATAAAAAAACTGAGTGTCCAT
Organism: Calotriton arnoldi; assembly: GCA_963921515.1. Taxonomy (NCBI): domain Eukaryota; kingdom Metazoa; phylum Chordata; class Amphibia; order Caudata; family Salamandridae; genus Calotriton; species Calotriton arnoldi. The sequence goes on along the minus strand of CAWUFW010006331.1, from coordinate 146,638 downwards.
GCCCATAGTCTTCTTGCTATTGAAGTAGAACAGCTCCCACAGCCCTATCTGAAGCGTCAGTTTCAACTATAAATTTCTTGGTAGTATCGGGATGTCGCAGAATGGGAGCTTGAGTGAAGGCTGTCTTCAAGGTCTGAAATGCCTTATTGGCAGCTTCAGTCCACTTGAATCCTTATTGAAGACTTTCTTTCTATAGTGTTTGAGAGATAAAACTTGTCTGGCTGGCAAAATTGTCAATGAACTGGCGAGAAAAGTTCGCCAACCTCAAAAAACATTGGGTTTCTTTAACAGATGAAGGCAATGGCCAATTCAATATAGCTGTTACTTTCCGTGGGTCCATAGTATTCTCCCTTAGGCTGGTCAAATTTGCATTTTTTAGGTTTACAAAACAGACTGTTTTGGCATAGTCTTTCAAGAACTTGAGTAACATGTGTATCATGGAGGTTGGATTCCGGAGAATAAACAAGAATGTCATCTAAATATTTTACCACGGTCCGGTTTAAGAGGTCTGCGAGCACGTTGTCCATGAATCCCTGAAAAATAGAAGGAGCATAACTTAATCCGAAGGGCATAATCTGATACTCAAAGTGACCCAAGGGTGTTCTGAATCTGGCTTTCACTCATTTCCTTCTTTGAAACGAAGGAGATGGTAAGCTCTCGAAGGTCAAGTTTGGTAAACATGTGTGCCCCTCTGACTGAGTCTAGCTTGTCCCTGATGATGTTTCTTTTTCTGGTTCAGTAAGTGAATACACTCTGCCAATAGGAGCTGCGGCTCCAGGTTCGAGGGGAATTGCACAATCAAATTCTCTGTGAGGAGGTAGGGTCAATCCTTTTGGTTTCTGAAACACGTCTACATACATTTGGTAATGATCTGGTACCCCCGTATGACATTAATGGCGCTGCATGCATTTTCCATGGCTATGGGCATCTCCTTGGGTGACCAATATTCTTCAGTCAAATGACAAAATTGCTGAAAAAATGAGAGGACAAAGATATAGTTCTCGTGTCCCAGTTGATATAAGGGTTGTGTCGGACCAGCCAAGGTATTCCTAATATCATGATATGGTTAGGAGAAGCTATGGCATCAAAAGACAATTACTCTTGATGCCTTCCAAAGGTTAACCATAGGGAACTGGTCATATACTTACTGGTCAGGAGACTAGTGGGGTTCTGTCAACAGTATGCACCTGTTCTGGGGTTTTCTTAGGAACTTGGAGTATTTGTTTTTCCGTAGCCCATCTTTCATTCAAATAAATTCCACTTCTTCCGCAATCTAACGAGGCTAATACTTTCTCTTCAATGCCGTTAGGTAACCCTAGAAGCATGGGCAGGAGAAAAAGAGAAGTTGACCCTTCCCTTGAAGAACAAATGAAGGGATTCCAGATCATACTACCCTCTCTCTTCTTACAGAGGACAGGATCCAGCATTTCCCAGAGGCTTCTGAAGGCATATAGGACAGCTACGGATCACATGGCTAGGGGAACCGCAGTATAAACATAGCCTTTGTTTCCTTCTATGTTCCTGTTGGGCCTCAGACAATGCTCCCAGGGCCAGACCATTCTGCATAGGTTACTTTCCTGAAGAATGAGATGTTTCAGGAAGGAAAGCATCCGCACTGCTGATATTGAGATGTGGCATTCCTGAATGTTGCTGAGCACTAGTCTTGCGTCTCTCAAACCAGCGTTCATTGAGGCTGTGTTCTACGGACAAATCTAGATCCATCAGGCCTAGCATGGTATCAGCACGAGGCGAATGCACCAATTCGTCCTTAATTTCTTCACGGAGACATCGGCGAAAGAGAGTAACCAAGGTAAGCTCCACCCAAGTGGTTTCTGAAGCTAGCTGATGGAAGCGGGTTATGTTTTGGAGGACATCTTGGTTGCCTTGCTGGATATCGCACAGTCCTTCCTCCGCTGAAGTTTCCAAGCCTGGTCTTTCAAACATTTGTCTGAAGGCGGTGAGAAAAGCCATGTAGTTAGAAAGTCGTGGGTCTTCTGTGGCTACCAGAGGTGTCGCTCACGCTAATGATGGCCCGGACAAGGCGCTGATCAAAGAGGTTCACTGACATAATATCACCATCCAAAATATCCCCATACCAAAATACTGTGTCCGAAATATTGATGTCAAAAATATCGTCATCCTATACATATAATGGTAAGTACAAAAATATCGAAAAAAATATATTGGTCATTAATATTGTTGTATTAAATACTGTTTTTTAAATATATTTAAAATTAAATATTAAATATATTAAACATTAACATTCATTAATATATATTTTAACAAATACAATAAATAAAGTTAATTTAAAAAATGTAAACACACATATATGTAATAATTAATATATATATATATTTACATATTTCTACTTAAAAACCATTAAGCAAATAATTTTAATTTATATTATAATTTAAAAGATTTTAAACAATATAAAAATATAACAAAAATATATATAAATGCACACACCAATTAAATAAAATCTTTAAAAAACAAATCGTTCTAATTAAATTAAAAAAGTAAACAACTTAAAATTCTTAAATTTTAGTACAAATTATTTTACATAATAAAAAAAATAATTAAAAATATTAAAATTTTAAATAAACATACATAAGAATAAATAAAATGTAATACATATACTATTCTCACTACAATGTATACAAAACTATGCAAACTATAATAAATATATAAAAAACGTACTACTCTCACTTCACACAACGCAAAAATAATAAAAATGGGTAAAATTTACAAATCTCCCTCCAGTAAATTCAACAGTAATGAAAGTGTTTGATTGCGGATACATAATATTTACTATAACCATTCCAGGAAGTACAAAAGTAGGTAACGTGTTGTATTGTGGAGGGGTAACATTTATTATTCCCACTCCAATAAGTGCAACAGTAGTGAAAGTGTTGGATTGCGGAGGGGTAAAATTTACTATTCCCACTCCAGTCAGTACAACAGTAGGGTAAGTGTTGGATAGCAGAGGGGTAAAATTTACTATTCCAACTCCAGTCAGTAGAATAGTAGGGAAAGTGTTGGATAGCGGAACGGTAAATTTTTCTATTCCCACTCCCGTCAGTCCAACAGTAGGGAAAGTGTTAAATTGAGGAGGGGTAAAATTTACTATTCCCACTCCAATCAGTACAACTGTAGGGAAAGTGTTGGATTGCATAGGGGTAAAATTTACTATTCCCACTCCAATAAATGCAACAGTAGGGAAAGTGTTGGATTGCGAAGTGGTAAAACGTACTATTCCAACTCCAGTCAGTTCAACAGTAGAAAAAGTGTTGGATTGCAGAGGGGTAAAATTTACTATTCCCACTCCAGTCAATACAACAGTAGGGAAAGTGTTGGATGGCGGAGGGGTAACATTTTCTATTCCCACTCCAATAAGTGCAACAGTAGGGAAAATGTTGGATAGTGGAGGGGTAAAATTTACTATTCCCACACCAATAAGTGCAACAGTGGAGAAAGTGTTGGATAGCGGAGGGATAAAATTTACTATTCCCACTCCAGTCAGTACAACAGTTGGGAAAGTGTTGGATAGCGGAGGGGTAACATTTTCTATTCCCACTCCAGTCACTACAACAGTAGGGAAAGTGTTGGATAGCGGAGGGGTAACATTTACTATTCCCACTACAGTCAGTGCAACATTAAAAACAAACAAAATACTGTAATCAAAATACAATTATTTCAAAAACATAGTAGATATATAAAAATACAAATATGTTGAATAAAAAATACAAATATATTTAATATTAAAAATTGAAAACAATACAAAAAAATACAATGTTAAATACATATCACAAATACCAACAAATATTATTAGAAATAAAATACAAAAATAATTTCCTTACATACATTTTTATTTTGAAGTTATTCATTAACAAAAAAATATTTATTACATACATTTAATTTAGTTACTTCCCACCCTATAACCCCACAAAACTCACATGCACCTAAAACGTAACTTAAAACAAATTATATACACTATTAATATAAATATTTATCAACAAACCAATTATCATTAAATACATAATAATTATTAATGAATTATAATTAATGTACTTCCCACAATATACCCCCACAAAACACACAACACGCACATACAATTTTACCGAAAATTATTTACACAATTACATTATTAATTATCAAATTAATAATTAATATTAATTACAAAATAATTATTAATCACATCACATGTATTTACTTCCCACCCCATACCACTACAAAACCCACAACCCACATCTAAAATCTAAAAAAAAGTATTGCACAATTACATAATTAATAATCAATTAAACAAATAATTATTATTTTAACGACTAAATATTAATTCATTAAAATTAATTAACTTCCCACCCTTTACCCCTATAAACCCCACAACCCATACCTAAAATTAAACTTGAAAACAAAACTAATTACACAATTAAAATAATTGTCAATTAAATAATTAATAGTATTTAACAACTATTTATTAATTAATGAAAATGTATTTACTCCCCACCTTTTACCTCTATAAACCCCACAAAGAACACCTAAAAAAATGTATTACACAATTAACATAATTATCAATTAATTAATTAATATTAACAACTAATTATTAATTAATTACAAATAAATTACTTCCCACCCATTACCCTTTTATTCTCACAACCTGCACCTAAAATAAATACACAATTAACAAAATGCATTATCAATTAATTAACATTTAATTATTAATTAATTAAAAATAAATTACTTCCCACCCTTGACCCCTATCAACCCCACAACCCGCACATAAAATTTACATTACTAAATGTATAGCACAAATAACATAATTAAATATCAATTAAATAATTAATATTAAATTAAAAATAATCATTAATGTATTATAATTACATTACTTCCCACCCTATACCCCTATAAACCCACAATTCGCTATGGAACTAAAAAACACAAAATTCATTTAATAAAATTTCATGTCTACTAAAAATTTAACAAATATATTAAAAATCATAAAAAATAAACAAAAAACTTACATCTTATATATTTAAAATATGTACTAAAATACATAATAATTTAAAAACTATATGTTAAACAACTATATTTTTGCAAACGATATTAATGACTTCGATAATTTAAAAATCGATATTATCTTAAAATCAATATTCTTGCTGACGATATTTCCATGTCACGATATTTTAGACTCGATATTTAAGGTATGGTGATATTTTATACCCGGTATTTTGTCTGACTACCGATCAAATATCCAACTTTAGCTCTGTCTAGCGAGAACTGAGCCGGGCGAAAAGCAAAGAATACTGTCAATGAATCCAACAATTCTTTCAGCTTGCTTGGGTCACCCGAAAATCGAGGGTTAGCTGCTGATAGTGTTGGCACATCAGACTTCCTGGCTGCAAGTGCTTGGCATAAGGCCAAATTTTAATTCCGCAATTGTTGCAGGTCTTGGGCCTGTTGCTAAATTGTCTGAACTAGGACTTGTGCTGACACCTGGGGAACATCCATGATTTCGAGAACAAAACGGGGTTTTGTGCGTCACAGTTAGTCGGATTCATCTCTGTAGGGACTTCTCTTTCTGGTTCCGGTGCGAAGAGATGGTCCCCGGTTCCAGGTTTTGAAGGTTCTTGTCTGCCCAAGGTAGGGGCGACCCTTTCTGGTAGCCACAGTGCTGCTGACAATGAAACGCCAAGGCAGACAGTGCCTTCCAGAAGGAGTCTCCAATAGGAAAAACCCTGAAGGGAAAAATCCTCCGGTTGAAGCAGAGACTCCGGGAGCAGAATGAAGTCAACAAAAACCCAAGAAACAAGGTACAGGGCTGAACGTAGAGGACCAGAATGAAGGAAGATCAGAACAGAAACTTGGAACCAGAATCACAGGAAGGAATTCCAACAGGAACAAGGATCAGACAGAGATTCTGAGAAGGAGCGAAGAAACACCAACAGGAGCGCGGACATACCAGTAGGAGCGAGTAGTGTTGCAACGCAAGGAGATGAAAGATTCAGCGCCATATATACCCATAAACAAGAAGTGATGCGAAAGGAAATGCGGTGCACCTGAGAAGCCGCGACGTGACCAAGAAGCAGATTGGAGCATCACAGGTCGTATTATGGCCTGCGGCATGACAGTTAACATTGTAAATATTATCATTTTCGCTTTGTTTTGTATTTTCTATGTTATGCATAATATCCATGCCTCCTTTACAAAGATTCAACCTCCTACATCATGCCACGCGGGTGAAAACAAAATTTCCTGCAATAGACGGACTCAGTTCAGTCATATACTTTCAGTTCTGACAGGACAAGCACATTCCAGTGAGTGGGGTATTGGGCGATACAAAGAAATCGTCATTAATTTATAGGTTGCATTACCTTTGAACTTATATACTGCCTGCTGGGGAGATTGGCTGGGAGCAGTGACTAAGCGAATAATAAAATCAGTGATTGTGTAAATGAAGCAAATAAATAATGCACTGTAGTTTGCATACACAATTAATTTCTTTACAACAGTCTGCTGAGAGTTTTGAGTATGAGTTATGTGTGACTCCATGACCGCTCATAAGAAAGGTCTCTGAAGCGTGGCATCTTTTGGGAATTTGAAAAACTCGCTGTTGCGATGATAAACCGTTTGGCTACAATATTAGAGATTCTTGACAGTAGGCAACGTGTCCTGTGTTATAAAGTTGGTTTTGTACTAGTCAGTCACATTTCCAAACCTGTGTTTTTAGTGAAAGCATGCTTATGTGTGAATTACTGTGTGAGTGCAATACGTTACTGTATGATAGGGGTGTGGCTAACAATAGTGCAGTAGGTACAGTGGCACCAGACCCCATGCGTGTGCGGGGGCCAATTTGACCCAATTAGTGGCTGCAAAACACGGTATGGGGCCCAATTTCCCCGCTTGCAGTAGGGCCCTTAGTGTCCTTGCTATACCACTGCTGCATGACAAATGACTTTATTGCAGTGGTTATACAGTGTATGTGTATGCATGTACTGCAGATGTGTTCCTTCCACAGCAACAGTGCTTGTTACTGGATAAATTAAAAAAATTTAATGAGTTCTTGCAATGCTGCGATACTTCAAGATAGAGATGGGCGAGCGACTGAATGCCGCCGCCTTAAACTCATACCGCCCCACCCCCCCTTGCTACGCCACTGACTGAATGTTCGAGCCAGATGCTTGGCTCCGGCTCAACTTGAGGGTCTCTTGGAACTTGAATCCAAAAATGAACCCAGCCTTCATGTGGCTTTTACCTGCCACTCATGCTTTGACCTCATCTGCCAAGATTTAAAGACAAAGCATTAACCTTTGTTGTAAAACAGGAGAGAATGCGATACCAATCTAGGAGCTAAACTGCACAATGTGACACCAGAAAACCTGGAATCAATCCCGACATCGCTGCTTGACCAAATTTGGTGTTCCTAAGCAAATGTATTATTTCACTGTGCCCCCTTTTTCTTCAGTATCACATATGAGCACCTTGAAATACGCTACTGTACCCTGTACAAAAGCCTCTCTCTTGCATTTGATTAAATGGTCTAAAAAAGTGATCCGTGTTAACAAGAATCTAGGTCACAAATAGAGTACACATAACAACTGATTTTCATTAATGGCATTGTCGTCAGGGGTTTTGGGAGGCAAGAATGTTTATAAGTTCCTTTTCTTAAAACTATCACATTTAATAAATGCCTCTCAGTGCAGTGATATAATCTAAAGGACAGACGTGAAACACATCAGCATATTAAAAAAACTTTTTGAACTTTGACGAGACTTTGTCATGTTTTATCATATGTTTGTTGCACGATTTACATGCCAAGGACTTCCATTATTCGGCTCATGCACGGACTCTAACAGCCAAGCCACACTGACAAGAACTTGAAGCAGAGGTAGCACGCTCACCTCTACTTTAATTTCTTGTGTGTCCTGACTTCTTCCCCCCATAAAAGCTGACGAAGTGGGGCTGTACGACAAAAGAACCCTAAGTATTGTCAGTGTTTTACATTTCTATCTTGGCGTGTTTTTCGTACATAGGATCTCTCCCTCTGTCTCCTTCTTTTCATTTTCTCTTCATGCCTGTGAACTCCCAAGATTTGGCCTAGATTGTCAAGGGTTTCGGTCCGGTTTTAAGAGACGAGCTCTTTTCTGAGGTGAAAGGCATCCTTCAGATACACCACAAAACGAATGCATTTCTGTCTTGCATTCATCTTTGAAACTCTGTGTCCCTCCAAGACTGTGTGTAGTAGGAAACTACAAATATGAATTAATACAGGGTAATATCTGACGCCACCTACTTGTCTGCCCGAACCACATCCTTTTATTTCTTTGGAAACTGCCCACTACTTGACAAATATGAGTATTATTAACTTATTTATTTTACATTTTTCTCTATGACGCTGGAAGCCATCAGTGCAGTTTATGTAGACATGAATTATGATACAGTTGATGATACAACAGTTATAGTTATGGGTGTAGAAACACAAATAAGTGGTAAGAAATGTATAAGTAACATGTGAAGCCATTTTAAAGTTCTTTGTTATGGCTAGGGCCACTGGAATTATGCGATCCTGCTGCCTTTTGCCGCATAGTTATAGATGTTGTGCATTTGAAATACATTCTTCCATCTGCTGCATAATTTGCAAAAACATTTTTAAAAGTGTATACCTCAAAGAAATAAAAAGTTCTTTAAAAAGTGAAAAAACATAGTGGCGTTCTGTACCAGACCCTTTGCAAATGTTAACTGGCCCCCTTTTCAGCGACTGATTTATGTGGCCAGGCCTAGAACTGGTACTAATGAGGTGAACATTTTGCGGAGACAGTATTAATGGGTGTTAGAATAACAAAAGAGTGAAATGATACTGCCGCAGACGTGCTATATCATGCTGCGTAGTTTGCATTTTTCTCCTGCAAATGTAGTCAACCATTTTCCGTCATTTGGTTCTCCTTTGCGGCATAAGTGCTTTCAGTGGGATGAAAAAAGCGGACAGCTCTAAAAGAGGTGGCTTAAAAGTGTATTAAGAAACGTGCTTCAGAGATATGGCCTATGCAACTAAGAGTGCAACCTAATATATGTGAAATATAATTCTGTGCTTGAAAAATCATAACTAAAGCCTTACTTGACAAAGAATAACCACAATTGGTAGTCAACAAGGTATTTAACTGTTATCTATTGTGCTACTTTGTTCCTATGAAAATAAGTAGAGGATTGCCTACAAGGGATTTTGTTCCTAAACTTAGTTAAAAAATTCTTAGATGTTCAACCCTAATTAATGGTGAACTCAGACTTAATCTAAAATTGAAATCTAAAGAAAATAAATCTACCGGGCAGACATATATCTTAAAACCCTAGATTAAGTAACACGGGGCTAGCTTTTCTTCAAAAAAACATATATACAAAAATGAGACCAAGGGAAATGTACATGGAATCAACCAAGCATAGTTTTGGAGGTATCACAAATTAACCTACACAAAAACTATGTATACATCTATTCAATCGATTAACAAAGGAAAGCAATCTGACAAAACTATAAACAATTCCTTAAAATCAACAAATGTATGAAGAAATAGACGTTGTAGTCGACGTTTCGGTCTGTGTTGGCAGTAAGACCGTCAGACCATCTTCAGGACGTAGGGTTGATTATAAAACCAAACTGTATCCTTATACAATTTCTTTGTAAGGAAATGGACCCAGAAGCATCAGGATATTGGGACGCGTACGTTGTCCAATTAAAACAATTTCTTCTATGTCTCGCTTCTAAGCAACTAATGCGTTGTCATCAGATAGATAAACGGCAACGGTAATTTCAACTGATCGAGTACGCTTCTGTAAAGTATACTCTCCCTGCGCAAAGTCTGCAGTCTTGCGCAGGGAGAGTATACTTTACAGAAGCGTACTCGATCGGTTGAAATTACCGTTGCCGTTTATCTATCTGATGACAACGCATTAGTTGCTTAGAAGTGAGACATAGAAGAAATTGTTTTAATTGGACGACGTACGCGTCCCAATATCCTGATGCTTATGGGTTCATTTCCTTACAAAGAAATTGTATAAGGATACAGTTTGGTTTTATAATCAACCCTACGTCCTGAAGATGGTCTGACGGTCTTACTGCCAACACAGACCGAAACGTCGACTACAACGTCTATTTCTTCATACATTTGTTGATTTTAAGGAATTGTTTATAGTTTTGTCAGATTGCTTTCCTTGTTAATCGATTGAATAGATGTATACATAGTTTTTGTGTAGGTTAATTTGTGATACCTCAAAACTATGCTTGGTGATTCCATGTACATTTCCCTTGGTCTCATTTTTGTATATATTAAATATATGTTTTTTTGAAGAAAAGCTAGCCCTGTGTTACTTAATCTAGGGTTTTAAGATATATGTCTGCCCGTAGATTTATTTTCTTTAGATTTCAATTTTAGATTAAGTCTGAGTTCACCATTAATTAGGTTGAACATCTAAGAATTTTTTAACTAAGTTTAGGAACAAAATCCCTTGTAGGCAATACTCTACTTATTTTCATTTTTATTGCCCAAGCCTCCAAGGGTATATTGGGTTTCCCACTTGTTTGATACACTTTGTTCCTATGGCACTAAAGAGAATTCCTGTGATGTTGCCTAACATGTCACAACAGGCATATGTGTCTTTTTTCATCAGCCAGCGAAGAACAGAAATGAAGGGCCCCACAAGGCCCATTCAGAGTCTGTTTTTAGGTCTCGCCTGAGCCAGCGCAAGCTGGTCTGGCGAGACATTTAGTGAGTGGGGGCTTTAGAAATGCGACCACAAGCTTTTGCTTGTGGCCGAAGGCTTGCTGTTACGCGCGCATGCACGCACGCATCAGCCATCTGCCTTTCCTATCTCTTCCTCATTTCCTCGTCATGGCTCATTAACTCTCTCGTCATGGCATATGCAGCTCTGCCTGGCATCTGTCACGACTCTGATGTTTCGATCGCAGCAGCAGCTCACATTACCAACTGACGGCCCTGGACTACAGTCACATGAAAAACAACAGCGTTCTGCTGTTCTGCTTCCCTGTAAACCTCAGTCAGGTTTTTGAAGTGATGTAGTCTCCCAATTCTCCTCTCTGCCCCATCTCCAGATTGATGTCCCCTCTGGAACCGGACAGAAAAGTCAACTCTTTTATTTTTTAGTGTGACTGTGTTCAAAATATTCTGACTTCATGTTTAGCACTGTTGAAAAAAACATTGAAACCTATATCACCGAAATGCTTGCTTATTTAGTGCATACTTATGTATATATTTATATTTAACATGATTGACTAGTATTCGCTTCCATTGTGTGCGGTGCAGGCGTTTCTCCATACCATTTGTGAGAAAGCACTTCTGTGAAGTACCTGGGCCGTGTGCTCAGCTGAATGCACTTAAGCAGAATTGGGAACTGTGCATTGTAATAAAATGGCTTTAGGACTCTCAGCAGAAATGAAGTAGCCATAATTTCCGAAGCATGATATATATCTTCACTCTCTCTCTCACTCGGCAATACCACAGCATCACTCAGCATCACCACAGCATCACTCAGCACCACCACAGCATCACTCAGCGCCACCACAGCATCACTCAGCACCACCACAGCATCACTCAGCACCACCACAGCATCACTCAGCGCAAAGACAATATCACTCAGCACTACCACAGCATCACTCAGCACCACAGCAGTATCACTCGGCATCACCACAGCATCACTCGGCACCACCACAGCATCACTCAGCATCACCACAGCATCACTCAGCATCACCACAGCATCACTCAGCACCACCACAGCATCACTCAGCGCCACCACAGCATCACTCAGCACAACCACAGCATCACTCAGCACCACCACAGCATCACTCAGCGCAAAGACAATATCACTCAGCACCACCCCAGCATCACTCAGCACCACAGCAGTATCACTCGGCACCACCACAGCATCACTCGGCACCACCACAGCATCACTCAGCATCACCACAGCATCACTCAGCGCCACCACAGCATCACTCAGCGCCACCACAGCATCACTCAGCGCAAAGACAATATCACTCGGCACCACCACAGCATCACTCGGCACCACCACAGCATCACTCAGCATCACCACAGCATCACTCAGCACCACCACAGCATCACTCAGCTCCACCACAGCATCACTCAGCGCCACCACAGCATCACTCAGCACCACCACAGCATCACTCAGCGCCACCACAGCATCACTCAGCGCCACCACAGCATCACTCAGCACTACCACAGCATCACTCAGCAGCACCACAGCATCACTCAGCGCAAAGACAATATCACTCAGCACCACCACAGCATCACTCAGCACCACAGCAGTATCACTCAGCATCGCCTTTGCACTAGTACACCACCACATCATCACTCAGCAAGACCTGAGTATCATTCAGCATCACCTCAGCATCGTCTCCGCACCAGTCACCACCACCACCACCACTACCACCTCAGCATCACTCTGCACCACCACAGCATCACTCAGCACCACCACAGCATCACTCAGCACCACCACAGCATCACTCAGCGCCACCACAGCATCACTCAGCGCCACCACAGCATCACTCAGCACCACCACAGCATCACTCAGCACCACCACAGCATCACTCAGGGCCACCACAGCATCACTCAGGGCCGCCACAATATCACTCAGCACCACCACAGCATCACTCAGCGCCACCACAGCATCACTCAGCGCCACCACAGCATCACTCAGCGCCACCACAGCATCACTCAGCACCACCACAGCATCACTCAGCGCAAAGACAATATCACTCAGCACCACCACAGCATCACTCAGCACCACAGCAGTATCACTCAGCATCGCCTTTGCACTAGTACACCACCACATCATCACTCAGCAAGACCTGAGTATCATTCAGCATCACCTCAGCATCGTCTCCGCACCAGTCACCACCACCACCACCACTACCACCTCAGCATCACTCAGCACCACCTCAGCCTGCTCTCGGAATCTGGCATCTGTTAATTCTCCCCTAGCGTCTGGCCGCTGCTAGTGTTATAATACAGGTACTAGTTCCCAACCTTCACCCTCCGATTGTTTATGCCCCCTCAAAAAAAAAGCTTTAACAAACAACCATTGGAATAGGCAGAAACAAGTTGCCAGCATTGCAAGAACAAAAAGAAAACTGAGGAATTTTTTTATTGTAAATACTTTTTTAATATGGTCGTTCAGTTTTACATAATGCCTTCTTGGTCATATATAAAGTAACAAAAATGCTTCTGACACTTTTTTATTATAACTTTTCAGCATGCTGCACAGCAGCCACACTTCTCTACAGCACAGCTTGAAGACATTGGCAAAGTCAATAGCTCTGGCTAAACACATAACGCCCTAAAGGCGAGACCTATTGGCTATGCAAATGCTTGTTTCACCTTGCCAGGGGGTGTAGTCCTGGATCACTTGGACTGCTAGTCCTGCTTTCCTATGTATTTATTTTTTATTTTTGCAATTTTATATAGCACAGACATAGCCCGAAGGCATCAGAGCGCTTTACAACACACAGGATACAGGGTTACAGTAATAGTAGTTAAACTCGGAAGTTTACATCGGTGGATGTGCACAGGAGTTACCACATTTACAAAGGTATATTTTTTTATTTCCTACTAATGCGGGCGCTGCATGCATAACTTTTTTTATACACGGACGCCGTGCTTCATGTTATAGCACGGCGCCCGCTTTCATGTTTATTTTTTTTTTTTACCACCATGGCGCCCGCTTTATTGCCCGCCATGCCCATAACTTTCATATAGACGGGCGCCGCACTTTATGTTTCATTGCGCCGTCCGCTTTTATGTTTAACATCCCGATAGCTGTAACTCTCGCAAATCTGTAAACAGTCCAAGAGTGGTGGGTGTTTCCCAGCTGTGTCCCTCCTGTGCTTTTCTCCCCCTTCTGCTCCATGTGGCTGTCTCTTGTCCGTCTGCTTTTACATTTCTATGTACAAGTTCAGCCTGGACGGGTGTCTGAAGCTTCAGGTTGTGCACCGCTACAGTGTTTCAATACTGCGCACCATGTTGTAGTGCACAGTGGTGTAAGCTTGTGCAGTGACTCGGTTTTTAGCACATCACTCCTCCTGTACGTACATGTGATGGAAAGCATTGCCCGGCCATCTTGCAGTGTAAGAGCCGCTTTCAGGAGAAGGGCCACGTGCTTATGCTTGTCGCTGTTCCCATCCGCATACATACGTCAAGCAATCTGCATCTGTGAATGTAAAGTTTGGAATCTCGCAGAAGCAGCGGCAAAAGCAGGATCTGATGGGTGTGAGGGAAGGGGAGGTATCACCTCCTGGGTGAGCAGCTTATGAACTATAAAGCGAGGGCAGTGACAGGAAGTGGGCCGTCTTTTCATCTCTCTGTGGTTAGTCTATTAAAGGGCCACTGCTGCTTTCACATACAGTCACTTGTGTTTTTCATCACGGAGACCGTTCTTTTTAAACCTGATGGAAAACAGGATGCATTTACCGCCGACCGGGAGGCGCAGCCGACCCTAGAGGGAGGGCGGCTAACACCCCCCCCCCCCCCCCCCCCCCCACCTTTGCGGGCGGTAGAGAAAGGGCATGGCAGCAGCAGGGCGCGTGAGCGCGCCAAGGAAAAGGCCAGAAAGTGACCAGGGAGTAGAATGTACACTGTATAACCTGTTATGAAAATGCCTTGCTTTGTAGTACAAAATAATCCAGAAATGAGAATGTTGATGAACGCCATCAGGACAAGTTTGTACCAAGTTATGATGTTAATAAACTGCGGCCGTTCTAGCACCACAAAAGGTTTTGGGTATACCTAATTGATGGGTAAGAAGGAACGGCGGGAGGGCCCATGAATGCTCCCACAGCTGGAGGGGGGGTTACCTCTTAGAGCCTTTTTAAAGAACACTATCATGGCGCAGTAGCACTCCACTTCCACTCTCAAAACACTGCTGTCCCTCCAGTCACTAACAGTGCCTTTACCCGGTGCCTCTGAACAGCGCCCAGAAGCCTTTCCTTGGGTTTGCGCTATACAGATACCATATGTATAGAGCCACGTTATAATCAGTGCCGTGGTAATCCTCCAGCTAATTCTGTTCACCCCCTCCCCAAGCAACGTGAATTGCAGATAATGGGGTTACTGGCACACCGGGGCAGAGTTAGTGGGGGTCACAGGTTAACACCTGATCTTGCACTTAAAAAGAAAGAGTTACCAGGGGAATTGGTAATTCTGAATCCCTGTAGCTTCACGCAGAGACTTCAGCTGCTTTCCAGAACTATCAGCTGCTTTTCGGAACTAACATCTCTGGGTGAAACAAACCCGATCCGGAGTTGTTCAGCACGTCTCCTAATTGTCTTTCGGTCGGTAGCTTCTGTTACTGCCTCATCTGAATGAAAAGGGACCTGGTTATGTGTTTTAATAGCACATTAGATATTTAGTATTTTGATTTGATTATTTTCCGTTTTGTGATGTCCTGGCAGAGTGGTCCAATCTCTGTTTTAAATGTATTTATTTGGTGAGAAAGGAGCCCCGCTCCAGTGGCATAGCAAGGTCAGGTGGTACCCCGTGTGGAAAATTTCTTGTCACCCCCGGCTTGACAAAATGGCAAAAATGTGTTTAAAACACATATTTTTGCCATTTTGTCACCCCCCTCAGTGATGACACCCGGGGCGGCCCCCTTCCTACGCCACTGCCCCGCTCTCGATTTGGAGATTTAACCCCTGAACATAATGTAAGCGTGCAGCTTATTTTTATAGCGCCTAATACCAATAAGTTTTTAAGCTTTCTGCACCTTCACAGATCGTGAAAAGAATGTCATGTGGCTGACGTGCACCTCCAACTGTGAATGCACTTTACACATGCCATACATATAAGGTTTATCTGTTGATGCACTTGCAATTGAAGCACATCTTAATTCAGCTGCACAAGTTTAACTCAGTCAGGCGTTCCAATATTTATTGGGGACTTTTTGGGTGGAGTTAAGTTTTGAAAAGCACTCCTTCTACAATACTTATGTACCAGTGGCGGCTGGTCCATAGGGGCGCCAGGGCAGAAGAAACAGCTCACTGCAGTTCCAGCAACAGGAATGTAAGCAGACGAATTGACAGCTTTCACAATTCGTCTGTTTACATTTCCGGGCCGGCCTGTGCTTCACTGGTGAAAGTGCGCATGTCAACGCACAGCGCACGCAGGCGAGAGCAGGAGTCCAGAAGATGGTCCGTCTGACTGCGCATGTGAGTGAAGAGCGTTGCTCCTCACTCACATTCACGAACCATTAGGTATGCTGCGCATGCCTAGTGTGGTGCAGGCGTCTAAAGATAGGCTCCTGCTCGGGCGGTGACGTGTTTTTCGTAAAGTCGCCCCATGCCCTATCAAATGCCAGCCGCCCGGCCCCCCGTCGCATCCAGTCTCCTGATTTGTCACTGCAGTTAGTTTCCTGTTGAGCGGCAAAAGAAAAGAGCGGGGAGAAGTTAGTTCCAGTCCACCACGTTCAGTCAGGTAAGAACCGAGAAAATCACATTTATTGCCGTATTGCTCTGAGCTAGTGACTCTATGGGCTACTCCGGGGACATCATTAAAGAGGGGCACAATGCCCAAGGCGGTGATGCGTGATGTGGGTCTTGCTGAGGCGGCGAGCAGCGCACATGGCACATGCCTGCTAAGGACAGGAGGGGGTGACTTGTGGTGCGCAGCGCGATGCAGAGGTGGGCACAGTGCGTGGCACGCAGCTGCCACGGTAGTGGGTGAGCCCGGCTCACGCTCGCGCCTTCCTTGGGCTGCAGACCCGGCACCAGTAGGCTGCGTGTGAAAGAGGCAGCTCTCGTGACAGCTGCAGGCGAGTGTCACGAGGTGACTGTGGGAGACAGGCTGCGGTGTGCTGCGAGTGACAGAGCCTCTAGGGGGGCTTGAAGGCTCGAGAGAGCAAGTGTCGAGTGAACCGGTGAGGGAGCGCTTGTGGGATGAGTGCAGTAGAATGAGTTTTGGGGGAGAGTAGGCAAGTCCATGTGGTCACTCTGGGGTTACAGTGGAAGAGACAGCTAAGGATGATGTGTGGTGACTGAGTACAGGGAGCCCGCTTCTCTCCCCGCCACCTCCCCGATACGTGCCTCGCCCCCTGGCATGACTCACTCGGCGCTACAGCCACCAGGCAGGTGGGCCCTCAGGAGCGCGGGACTGCAGTCAGCCTTCATCCTGCCAGCTTGGCAGCACGTGGGGGCACAGCGTCTCTAGGAATGCTCTGGCCGCAGCCAATGCTTGATTTGTGTTGGTGGCTTGTAATGTATAACACAAACAACAGCATTCACAGGAACTTACTTTTCATCATCTGACTGTGACCACGAAAAAGAAAGCGAAAGTATGAAAAAGGAGGAAGAATGAGAAACATAAGGATAGGAAAACTGAGACCGTGGAATAATGCAGAAATAAAAAGACCGTGAAAGAGTGCGATAAACAGACCGGAAGTGAAGGGTGGAGGAAGAAAGAGGTGTGAGGTGGCATCAAGAGAAGGTAGACCTGGTGTTTGACATCTCCGACTTTGGGCAGCTCTGCAGTGGCTCTGAGAACAGCTTTCCGCCTTTGCCTTTACTTATTTACTTTACAAAGTAAGCGCAGCTTTTCTCCAAGTTTGCTCTGAATAAGCACTTAGTTCCTCAAGGTCCTTGCTGACTTCCCGGAGCTGCAGGATAAGTTAACTCCGAGGACCTTCCCGCTGAACTTTCATTCCTGTCGAAACACTACATTATGTAACAAGCCCTCTTCAATCTCACCTTTCCACAACACTGGTGCTCGAGAGTCAGGTGAGAGAAGCTGTCATTCTGCAAGTTTTGACGACCCTGAAAAAGTTTTCAGACAACAAATAGCGCTTTATATTGAACATTTGCCAATGCTCATAAACTACAGGCGTCAGAATGAACCAGTAAGAGAGCTCCGTCTGGAAGGACGAAATACTGAGGTGGCCTTCAGTCACCACCTATAAAGCAAGTCTGGGATTTTAAAACATAATTCTCTGACTAGCACTTGGAAATTTGCAATATCCTATTGTATAAATTTTGGAAAAAGTCACACCCACAGCAACTAAGACCCCGCATTACCAAGGATGATTTGTTATTTAATTTAAACCTTACTTCATCAGTGAAAAAATGCATATGAAAATGTTTCATCCCAAACAAATCTGTGGTTGTCAGTGTGTCAACAGATTTCCATAAAATTAGGTCAGAAGATAAAAAAAAAAGAAAACCGTTGGTTTCTTTTCAAAAGACTGTGTGGCTCCGTCCGTACCAGGAACGATACTTGCATTAGATTTCCAACGCAATGAGAAGCCACGGGGCAATTACATTTCATTTTATACGTTTTACCTACGTTTATTGTGAAGTATTATGTATCACACTTAAAACTGACTCAGCTAAGAATGGGTTCAGTCTTGTAAAATGTTCTCATTTTTTGTAAACAAAACATAAAATGAATGTGTCAAACGGAAAGCATTGTATTGGATTGATAGGGTGTGAACTGTATATACTTTTAAATATGTTTGTGGTTTTATTTTGAACAATTAACAAATTATGCGGTCTGTTTGGATTTTAGATAATTTCTTTTCCTGTCATACTTGCATTACAATCAATATAAACTGAACGCGTCACTAATCTCATGTTATCTGTGTCCATTGTCGATATCTTTGTATAAGACAGCATTACGCAGGCTGTCGGCACAATGTATTGTAATAATGCTGTTTGGGTGTACATATTGTAAAGTAAGCCCTCATTTCACGCGCGGTGCTGTCTGATTCCATTTTCATATCTTGTTCTGATGTTATCATGTGATTTCTTAGTTCCGCGGATACGGTGGTATGATGAGTTAGAACCCCCCGCTCTCCCGTTCATAGGTCAAGCTTGCTCCCTACGCTCGCTCTTCACATTGCGCTGCCCGTGACTTTTACGCCACACCTTTTTAAAATGTCACCAGCCACCACTGTTATGTACATTAGTTGGTCCCTTGCGCTTTTCTTTCAATAAGCAGGTGTCTTATTAGCATCCACTTCAGTGCAAGTGCGTTCAGAGTTAAGGAGGGACGGACGCCCGCATCCACTTTTGTTTTCCCACTCCTGTTTCAGTGGACATTGGTGGATAGTGCTTGTTTACTTAAGTGTTTTTGTTGGCAGTGGAGTGATCACATACGGGTTAAAAACATAGCCATTTAAAACACCAATTGCCCTAAATAAAAAAAAAATGCGAGACCTATTGCATTTCTAATGCTTGTTTCTTAGGGCTGCTAAGATGTGCAAAACGCCCCTGATTATGGAACTCTCTTTTGTTTCGGACACGGTTGTCCTCTCCTTTACGCGTTCCCCTGTCGCGTCACCCCTCCTTCTCCCCGCACTATCTTTTTCCTCCGCCTCCCACGGTTATTTTGGGAAAGCTGCTTTTCATCTCATTTCCGCCAGTCCGCCTGCCCACTCTCACTGACGCACATCCTCACACCCACGCGCTCAGAGTGGCTCACTCCGCCAGAGCGCCGCCAGCCCAACCTGGCAACGGGAGTCCCCAGAATAGACAACAAGAGGGTTCCGGGTCAAGTGCATGCTGGGGAGGAGGGGGCGGAAGAGCAGGTGGAGGCTGGATATACAGAGATGAGACGGTCACGCGCAGAAAACTACGTCAAGAGCACACGCTGAAAACGCAGCAGTGCACCGTGATAACATGTTTCACTTATGTTGTTATTTCTGTCCTTTTCCATTGGCGTGCCAATGTGCCACGGCTGTGGTTGGGTACTACTAATTTCTCACTGGCTAGCAAGTGCCCTTATTTGTGTGTTGAATTTCTAAATGGGAGCGCGGACAAGCATTTAAGGCTTATGTAGGGGTTAAAGACGGATTAGGACTTCGACACTACGTGTCGTGCAGTTAAGGAAAAATGTTCAAGGAGAGCTACATCTTAAACATTACATAAAATCGGAAATTCACAAACACTTTCGGAGCAGAGATACGACCCCCGAAACAGTTTTCTAGCGCCTACATGGAAAGCCGCTGAAAACAACATGTGCATCTATGGGGGAATCCTCGACAACCCTTCGGGTCTCTGCCTTTTGCTACAGGCTGTGAGTCTCAGTGAGAATAGATACCACACAGAACGGCGCACAGTGTCCAGTCATGCCAGTTAGGTGTCAAGCTTCTCAGCAGGTCTCGGCGCAGGTGGGGAGAACTCTGATGTAGCGCCTAGAGATAAGGATAAGAACTGGTCATAAATTTCACTAATCCCATACCCACTCTGTGCTAATACACAACACACACATGAACGGTAAAAGAAACAGTATTCAAACTTCAAGTTCCAAGCTGCTGCTCCTAAAGTCAAGCAGCCCATTAATGAATGGTACTGGCATGCCGTCAGTCCACTGGTGATGTAGCCATTATGTGGCTCCACTGGCCAGGCCAACAGGAACGCGAATGCCTTGCAGGGCAATAGCAGGCTCTTTCACTTGAGTCGCCCTCCAGTCAGATCGCCTTGCTCTTGCTCTCAGGGCAGATTAAATCCTAGGCTTTTTCTTAACCTTGATGGAGAACAACAACACACGATGCCTTGGTTCAGGACAGAAGCTGCAGAACTCTCTCCTAGTCCAACAATTAACAAAAGGAACTGACTCTGGTCAAGAAGCCAGGGCAAATGAAAAGCATGGCTTTCTGTAGGCCTCGAAGGTATGTGACGAACCAGGAGAAATTTTTAAGTGATCTCCCTCCCATTTCCAGAAAACTGCCAGTGCATCATAAAGTGAAAGGGCACCGATAAGGGTATTGCGTGCTACTTCAGGGCAGATTCAGGGTCAGAGCGATAGTGCCAGTTAAACTGGATCTGTTTAATTGTCAGGCAGGTCTGTGGGCTGAATGTAAACTGCAGGCGGATACTAAACAAAGGCAAAAATGCTACAGGGTCTCCGAGGTATTGTAGGAAAGTGCCCCTTTTTGCATGGTTATCCCCCACATATTGCCTGAAATTTGATGCACTTTGAGTGTGCACTGAGTTCCTGCCAATCAGGTTCCCAGTGCCTGTGTTCGTTCCCAAAACTGTACCTTTGTTTTCACAATTGGCACACCCTGGTTCATATGTAAGTACCTTGTAAAAGGTATCAGTGGTACCAAGGGCCTTGTGACCAGAGAGGGTCTCTAAGGGCTGCAGCAGGGCTTTAAGTGGGCCAGGTCTCCCCGGTGCTGAGCACCAGCAGTTTTTTAAAGGGGGCCTCGAAACGGGTCTCTATCGGGCTCTGTTTTGTGCCCTGGCACAGGCGGTCCGTTTTTTTCCGGACTGCAGTGACAGCAGGCACATCGATGTGCGCGTGCTCACACTGCTTACTTCTCACTAGTGGAGAAGTTACGGCATGACGTCATGCCAGGTGAGCGTTGTAGGGGAAGGGAAATCCTTTAAAGAGAGTCATTTTCTCTCTGCATTTCCCTTCTCTTTTTGAAACTCAGGAGCAGCAACATTGTTGTGGTGTCACCAGGGCTTTAAGGGGAAGCTTCTTCAATATTATATACAAGTCATAGTTGCTGCTTATTTAGGTTATGCAACTAACAACCATTGACAAAGCCAATAGCCCTGACTTGTTGTAGGTATGATGTTACTTGTTGTATCATATATCTGGATGCAATGACAGAAACAGCAAAATACAAGTCAGGCGGCACACTGTCCTAAGCACAGATTTTTAGCTTACGTGTTTTTAAGCCACGCCCTTAATTACATTGGCCACGCCCCTTTGAGAGACCCCTCAGTTTTTTCATCCCACTTAATGCCCTGGGCTGCAGCATTTATTGTGCCACCCTCAGAGACCCCTCGCCAAACACATACACACTGCCATTGGAGACTGTGTGTTTTGGTGCTGACAAAACTTCAGAGTCGACATGGGGCACACCCCTGTGTGCCATGCCCACCAACCACTGCCTGTGGCATAGGTAAGTCACCCCTCTAGCAGGCCTCACAGCTGCATGAGCAATGTGCCCTTACAGTGTCTGTGCCATTCACATACATTGTAAGTGCAGTGAAGCCATATTGAGTACTTGGGCTGGGAGTTTGTCATTACGAACTCCACAGCTCCATGATGGCTTTACTGATTGCTAAGGAGTTTGGTATCAAACATCTCAGCATAATAAATCCACACAGATTCCAGTGTTGGATTTATTACAAAATGCACTCAGAGCGCATCTTAGAGATGCCCCCTGAAAAACTACCAACTCCCTCGTGTCCAGCTGACTGGTCTGCACCAGCCTGCCACACACAGATATGTTTCTGACCCCCTGAGGTGGGAGCCCTTGTGCTCTCATGGGTCAGGAACAAAGGCTGCTTGGGGTGGAGGTGCTTCACACGTACCCCCAAGTAGGAACAGCATTCAGGGCGGTGAGCCTCAAATGCTTCCTGCCCTTTGATATGCTAGCCAGGGCCTCTCCAGATAGTGGAGATGCCCGCCCTCAAGACCAGGCCCCACTTTTAGTGGCAAGGTCGGCGGGAAAATTAGTAGTCAGGAGAGGTGTGTCCCCTCTCTGCAAGGGCCCCTCTAAGGTGCCCTGGATGGAGGTGACCCCCTCCTTAAGAAATCCTCCATCCTGAATGGAAGGATTCAACCCAATCAGGTTAGGGGGTTAGCCCCTCCCCAAAGGGAGGGGACATTCTAAGGGTGTAGTCACCCTAACGGCAAGTGGCCTATTGGCTACAATCTGCCAGTATCTGTAACGCCCCTAAATTCAGTATTTAGGGGCACCCCTGAACCTTGATCCTCAGATTCCTGTGACCCAAGAAGAAAAGAACGAAGAAGACGTCGTGCGGCTGAGCCTGGAAGACAACTACTACCAGCCTGTTTCGTGCTCCAAGACCCAACGAAGAAGACGACGCCTGTCCTGTGGCCAGCGACTTCCAAGAACTCCAGGAAGACTGCCACTTTTCAGCCAAGACCAGATCTCCAGAGGACAGCGGCCCTGTCCAAAAGAAACTACACCAAGCATTCCGGATCCTAGTGGATCCGTGACCCCTGCCCACTCTGCACCCAACACCCACGGCCTGAGTTCGAGTGGCTCACCTGTCCTATGAAGTCTCCCCAGCGATCCTGACCTCGTCTCCATCGGTGGCTGACCTCTCCTGGATCCCACGAAGACGCCTGCGGCCTCTACATGAAGGGTCCCCCTGACCGTGACCGGCTCCCACCAAGAAGACCCGACACCAAAAGGTACCCCTGCATCCTCAGGCCTCCGGCCTTGGGGAGCCCCACCGACGGTGCCTCGACCACCCCCAGCCCTCCAACTAACCTGCCCAGCTTGTGGTCACCTTCAGCTAGCCTCCTGATCTGAGCCTGCAGCCTCTTTGTGTGACTGAGATTCGCCATTAAAACGCATTGGGCACTCGATGCTGATTTTGCACTTGGCTGCCTCTGTGCCGCTGGTGGTGTAGCTTTGGTGCTGCCTTGTGGCCCTCCCCTGTGCTGATCTTAATCCCCAGGGCCTGTGCCCTGAGACCGCTGGTACTTACCTGCAAACCGTGCCTCTTCAAGATGCCCCAGTCTCCATTGATTTACATTGGGCCCAGTGACCTCAGCACCCGGCCGCCCCAGTGCTGCTGGATGTGCAGTACCTACCTTAAACTGAACCTTGCCCAGTGTTGGTCAAAACTCCCGAAGACTGGGATTGTAAATCGAGTACTTACCTGCTAATGCGTAACACTGTTTTCCTCCCATAGGATGCATTGTGTTTTACCTATTGCATACAACTGTCTATCTTTCACATTGTTAAGTGCTACTGTTTCTGATTGACAAATACAAAAGCATTTCTAAAACTGTAAAGCATTTCGTTTGCTTTTTTAAAGTATTACTGCTTTGAAAACTGTTACTTACCTGCAACTGAGTATTTCTTGGCTCTTGAAATAAAATAACCAAATAATAACTTTGTATATAAAACAATTGGTCTGGATTCAGTCTTTGAGTATATGCAATCATTTCTTGCCTGAGTGTGTACAGTAAATGCTTAATACTACCCTCTGATAAGCCTAACTGCTCGACCACACTACCACAAATAGAGCTTTTAGTATTATCTACTGTAATCTCTGTAAGCCTCTGGGGATTCACTGGACTGTGCACACTATACCTTACTTTGGTATAGTATATACAGAGCCAGCTTCCTACAGGTATAGCATCAGAAAATCCTTCAAGAACACAGAAGTCAGAATGGCCTTAACACAATGTAGAGGCCCACAATTTTGTACTGCATGCAAAGTATCTTTGAGGAGGGCACTGGTCATATCAATAGGCTCCAAGCACACTACATGTAACCACTACACTGGCACTGGTGAACAGGGAGTTTTCTGTACATGCAGCACTGCAGCCTAACAGTGCTTGACTCCGCACCTCTCAGCCCTGTCATGGTTATCCACACATTGTTATTTATAAGCTTATGTCTGAAGATTTGCAGATAGAAGAGGCTCATAAATAACTGATCACTTATTTGTGACCCTGCCCAGCAGATTATCGGCCCAATGGCATCCCCAGACCCCGGTGTAGCTGCTACTCTTGAGGATTTACAACACCGCTGCTTGCGTGGTACTGGTTACATGTAGTGTGCTTGGAACCTACTGATATGACCAGTACCCTTCTCAAACATACTTTGAATGCAGTACAATATCACAGTTGTCCACTATGTCCTAGAGAGGGAGACAGGTAGGGAAGAATTTGAAGTCACTTAATAGAGGTATTTAGAGTTTGGAATAGCTGCAACACCACAACATTATAGTGGTGCTCTCCCCGCCAAACTTGCGGTTCCCCCGCTCTATTTAGAACCACAGGAAGTGCTCAGCTCATACCAGTAGAGAGTGAGCTGGGGTAAACTTCTGACCTGATAGCCCATCTGCCACATGGACTTCAGGTCATTGAGGTGGTCGCCCCATTCTAGTTAGCGCAGGGGACCATCACTTTCTCCCTGAAGCATGGTGGGCCAGGGCAGTGAAATCAAACAACCAGCACATCACACAAGGAGAAACCTCCCTATTCATCAGTGACATTCATGTTTTGGTTTAAAAAAAAAAAAAAACACTAACTCCTATTTTGGGGGTTTGGCAAATGTGTGACATCCACTAAAAACCAGCAGAAGTCCAGTCCACCCTGTTAAAGTGCATAGAGGCCCTATAAGTTATTTATTTAGGTGTTTTTTTTCCATAGTGCCATATAACCAAAGGGTATTACAGCACTCAACATAGAACTTCAACTATTCATGCTAAATATGTTTACACAGATAAATAAAACAATGTAGAGAATTTAACAAGGGGCCTGGTTAGGAGGGAGGAGACAAGGAACGATGAGGAGTGGAGAGGACAATGCAAAATGAGGAGAGCAAAGAAAGCGTTGTGATTTGTAAAAGCAATCAGTCTCAGGAGATCAAGAGTCAGGGTTGGGATTGGTAGGAATGGGTTCAGAGAAGTGGAAAGTCCAAATAGTAGTGGTTCCTAAGGAGCATTTGAGGTGTGTTAATGTGTCCCACCATAAGGTATACTGGTAAGAGGAAAGTCTTGAGTCTTTTCCAGGAGGAGAGGATGTATGGGGCTATTCTTAGTTGTATCAGGAGTGTGGGGATGTTTAAATTTGGTGTGCGGTCCTCTGCCAGGGCAGGGGACGCTTTGGTTTCTGCTGTTTGGAAGACTACTGTCAGGACCCGAGGTGATAACACAATTTCTGGATTAGAGAACAAGACAAGAGACTCACATTTTCGATGAAGAACACTTAGAATCCTATCATAGACTAAGGGATTAGAAAAAATGGCACATGTGGCATTGGAAGTTACTGATAAAAACAAAAACTATGTAGATTGCATCTAGAAAAATACTTGTCTGGGTCACACAGAACAAATCACACTGCACCAGCCACATTAGAGCCACAATAACTAAATCTGCACAAATGTTATATTTTCAAGTCAAGCCATCTTAGTGTCTAAAACTCCTTTGTTCAGGTCCTGGCTGGCACCAGCTATTGGCATTCCCTCGCGTTTGTTGTTCTTTCACTTATTTTGGTCCTTCGGGTGCATTTTCTCTTCCTTAGGCGAATGTCTGTTTGGGTTTTTCCTCTCGCAGCAGTTCTTAGTAAAGATGGCTATCCCTTGACTAACTACCAGAGCTTCTTCGGCTCTTGAGCAGGTACCTGGGGATGCCTGAGGAATTTATAGAGCCTTGTTCATTGAAACGCCTGCAAGTTGAATATATTGTGGGTCTTACATTATCTGCTCACCATAAAGGTGGTGTTTCTTAACTGATGTAATGTATATCCTTTCTCTAGGGTGGGATCCAGAGGGCATAGCTTTTCTACCCTTCAATTGCCTGAAGGAAGTCGTAAGATACCTGATGGAATTCAGTAATGGACCCACCAGACACTGGGTTTCTTTCTCGTCCCCCTTTCCCCTTCAGATGTTGGTAAACACACTAATAGAAAGGCTGAAGGACCTTATGGGGGAGAGAGGCGGGCTGGCATTGGAATCCCTCTGTAATCATAAACTTTACGGCTGTCCACAAGCATCTAACTACCCCCCCCCCCCCCCAGACTTAAGATGAACCACCATCGCTTCCAGACATTCCTCGGAACTCTGTGACTATAGCTGCAACCAGGAAGCAGGTGCCAAGTTCTGATCCTCCATGATCTGGACTGGCAGCATGGGTGTGGGTTTACAAAGTCCTAGGTTCAGTGTGAGGGTGACATGCCAGCAAGAAAGTTGTGGCCTGCTGGTCTGAATGGCGCACTCAGCAGGAGCAGATCACATCAGGTGATTTCACTTCTTTTGCCTCCTACAAACCTATCCTCCTAGCCCTTAAAAGGAGCTGGAAGGCAGCAGTACAACTTTCAACACGTAGAAGATCCTGTAACAGTTACAGATATTGACGAGAGAGTTTTTCACTGTCATCAAATAGATTTTGAAAACACAGATGTGTTTCTTGTTTTCCTTAAGGACACACACCAGAGAACAGCTTTTCTTATTTTCCTCCAACAGACCATTTCTAGCCTGCAGAACTGTATGAGGTCTGGTTACCTGCCTTGTTTGTGTCATCCTTCTGTGACAAGCTCAGAAAGGTAATGGCAGATAACCCTGACGCAAACCCACCATTTCATAGAACTTGGTGTCCAACTGTCAAGATCTATATGGTGTCGACCACTTAGCCTTGAGATAGTGAGAGATAAAACACAGTGACAGGTTCTTCCTAGATGAACGCAGTGCAGGGACCATCAGACAGGGATCTGGGAAGGAATGACTATCCACCTAAGTTAGTGAAAGAAGCCGTCAGTCGAAATCACAGCAGACACCGCACAAGGCTGTCATGGTTGAAAAGAAACTATGGCTTACTGGATTCTGCTTCACCTCCCCAGGACCCAGCAGAGGAGCATGTAATTCACTCACTGTTCTTCAGGAACTGATTTGTCAAGGGGGCAGCCCATATTTTAAATTGCCTAATTTGTCATAATTTTGCGACATGGGAGGTGTTGTAGCAGAGGACTTAACTTGTAGAGGTTTAAGTGTTTTAGGTCAGTGTCTGTAATAATTTTGTCCACATGGGATCTCTTTTTTTAACCTATACTGTTCCCCAGAGCAAAAGAAAATGTTATTTTTTCAAGCCTTGTGCTAACTCCACATCCATACATCATTATTTTTACTGGGGGGGGAGGGCGGGACAAATCTATATTCCCGCCCGTTCTGCGGCTGCTCGCGGTGCACGCAGTGTGCCCTCCTAAGAGGGCGGCCCATTAGTGCCGCATTCTGGCACACGCACCATTAGGCTATCCTTTATGTCCATGTCCGACGCCTGGCGGGCTGGGGCCAGGTACTTATAACTGCCCCACGCATTTGCCGCTCTCTTTGTTCCCCTGTCGGACATGCTGCCTGTCGTGTTGCGTCCTGTCGCTCTTGGTGTCAGGACGATTTCGTCGATCATAGCGGTGATGTGGTCAACCCCTCTCCCTGTGGGGGCCGTTGCCCTTGCCTCCGGTGGCGCTTGTTCGTCAGTTGTGCCGGCCGCTGTTCAGTGTCTTCATCGGGGCTTGGAGGGGGGGCATCACATGCGTGCAATAAGTGCATAGCTTAGAGAGGTCCCCACTCTTTGTCCTCAAGTTCCGCTGGGCACTCGTTTTGAAAGAAATTTTAGTTAGAAGGTTGCCTGCCTCTGTTAGCCACCCCCTTTTTGTTTGGCAAATTTGTAAAACGGTACAATTGGTGAAACTGCCAAGGCTGCCCAGGGGGGCCACGTAGGGGACCCTGCAACAGGGCGGCCGCCTTAGTGCCACAGGAAGGCACAGAAGTCTGCTGACTAGGCTCCCTGGGCTAGGGACCAGGGGGTCTGCTGGCCGCGTCACTTCCGGCCGTGGGAGGGGGACAGGGGTACAAAAGCCTTCCCCCGCCCACTGTACGGTCTCTTGACCGCTACCCGTCTCGCTGTTTGGTCGCGCCGTCTGCCGTGTGTCTTCGAGTCCCAGAGGTTCCGCGAGCGTCGTTTGGTTGGGGTGAGTTGGGGCTTCTAGGCCTGTTGCCCCTGTGGTGTGCACGGCAGGGTGGACTGGGCATGTGCTAGGATGCGCACGCTGCACATGCAGTTGTTTTCCGGGGCATTGTCCGCGGTGTCCGTCCGTTGGTCCCGGGACGGAGTTGGTCGCAGGCGTGGAATTGTGTGCGTGTGGGTTCCCGCCCTATCCCCCTTGACCGCTGCCCGTCTCGCTGTTTGGGTCATGTCGCGCGTTCCCAGGACCGAGTGGTGTCCGTCGCGGTGAGTTTTGAGGTTGGGAGGCCCCCTTGGGCCTTTCGTTGCGACTAGCCCTTGTACTTCACTGGGGCGTGGCCTTCTGTCCCCCCGGTGGTGTGGTAGGCAGGGGACTGGACGTTTGTTTCTGTGCTTAGATACGGTCTGCAGCACATGCTGTTTTATCTGGGCACTGCTGTACGATGTCGGTCCTTGGGTCCCGGGACGGAGTGGGTATGCGGATCGGCACCGGGTGTCCTGCTGTTGTTTGGGGCGCCCAGCTTTCTCAATTGGGACCGGTCCAGATATGGTCCGTATGGTTGGGTGCCAGCCCGATGTCTAGGGGGGGACAGGAAGGCTCCGCATCGCAGGTGGGGTGGATGCGGTGGCCCCATCTTTTTGTGGAATTAACGTAATACACGCACATTTAAGGTCATGCACTTTCCTCTGGTCTGGCGTCGGTGTCCGGCGAGTGTTCCAGGTCCTTTCCCATTCTGTGTGTGGCTCCGTCCGCGGTTGGAGCAGGGTCGCACTGGGCAGAGGATTGGGGCCCGGGACGTCCCCCGACACCCCCCACCCACCCCCCCTGGCCAGGAGGTGTGTGAGAGTTGCGGGGAAAGCAGCCTGGGCCCACGGCCGGGCCGGGCTCGGCATCCTGGCATGGCTCGGGGAGGGGGCGGTCGCGGAGCGAAAGCGATATTGGCCGGCGTGATAGTGCTCCGAAGAACAGGCGGCAGTAACAAATGAGGCGCGCCGGTATTCCAGTGATTGAACTCTCTCCGATCTCAACGTAATGTTTAACATATTAATGGTTTTATACTTTTCATTTTGAAAGGTACTATCATATCCAGGGATGTAGTGATCCATTGATTACAGACGCTGTCGCAGTATGTGTCATTACTTAGCAGTGAATGAAGTTGGGACAGAGATGATATTAAAGAATCTGAAGTGATCGAGCGCAAAGACGGACCGTTTGGTGTGTTTTAAGTTGCGAGGGGTTGTGTAAGTTTGATGGAGCTTGAGGGTGAATATGACCCCTAGATGGTCAGACCAGATCAACGGGAGTGATGGTAGGATTTGAAGGGTCATTATTAAAAAAAAAAAAATCATCCAGCAGATAGCCTGCCGAGTGAGTAGCTCCCGTAACATTTTGGGAAAGGCTTAAACTATCCATTACATCTTTGTCATGGGCGTCTTCCAAATAAAGATTAAAATCGTACAAGATTGTAAAGTCAGAGGACTGAACTGCTATGTCCAGAAGCTGATTTAATGCAAGCATGGAAGCTGCCCTTGGGCCTGGAGGGCGATAAATAAGTAGGCCATTAAAAGAATAATGATGTGTTATTTGAATATTTCAGTGATTTTCTGGGCTGTGGGGGGAACTGGCAGGGTGCCTGGTGCTAAGCGCGGTCTGAGTATAAACAGACAGACTTTTGGGTATGTATAGCTAAGGAGTCAGGACTGGAATGCGGATTAGCAAAAACCGAAACGTCATTGACGAGGGTCAATCGGAGTAGCCTAACCAGGGACACATGCTGCGATCGCCTTTGGTTACTTTAAGCATGAGTACGAGTGCTCAGGTACAGCTTTCTTGCTGCCGGCCACAAGTGGAGTGTTGGAGAATTGCACAGTTTCACTTTATTCCTGGACGTAGAGGCCGAGTTAGCTGCCCCAGATTTATGGTGTATTGGGAGACTGTATTTGGTTGAGTGCCATTTTCGGGGATCCTGGCCCCCCACTCTAACGGGGATGGGCTGCTTGGTAGAAGTAGGCCACTTGGGGCAGCAAGTGTGCACAGCAAGCGCAGTTCACGGGCAGCGGAGAGCAGTGCACCCTGTGCAGGGGCTACAGACTTGCTCAATCAGCCTTCCTCCTTCTGAGGCCAGCAGTTGAGTACCAGGGAGCTTGGTTATAAGAACCTCCGGTTATTAAGCGCACTTTCCGTTTGACCTGGGCCGCGGCATTAGAAAAACATGGATTACGTGTGCAATATACGTCCTTGTTCTCGGGAGAGACGCCAATCAGGAACATGGCTTGGCATGAGCTGGGTGAGTCTCTGCTGTAGAGGAGGGCCCTGGTAACATGGACGGGGAGTTTGTACGAGCAGGCCTGTTCTGTTTTCCGCGGGGCCCACAACCTATTGCATTTATGCGGATGGGCCTCCGGGTTTTGCTTCGTATTTACCCTGGTTGGTCATGTGTAGCAGTGCCTGAGGAGTTGTTTTACCGCCAAAGTTCCTTTGTGCATAGCCATTCTGTGGCACACAGGCAGCTCTGCACCCAGGCATGCATAGTGGACACGTAGTGTCAGCAATGCTGGCGCCGAGCAGATGGACCGAAACCAGGTAGGAAGCCTGCAGTTGCAAAGCTGCTAGATTCCCTCCCCCCCCCTTGGGACCAGGGGCAGGACGCTATGTCAACTAATAACAAAATCCCATAGGTGGCTATTGGTCCAAGCGGTTAGTTTCTTGACCTAGTAACGCTTCTCCTGGGCCTGGCAAGTTATACACAGGAAGAATAGTTAGCCCCTGCCCATAGGAGCCGCTCGGCGGGACACTGGAAATAATTATACCGGAGGGAGGTGGGGACAGCGGCGCACTAGTGCTCCGTCCCGTGGGGTTCACCTCCGATGGTGCCCGTAGTCAGACCTTGGTCTGTATTTGTAGCAAGTTGGTACAACACCGTGTTCATAGCCCCCTTCACCTGAGTTGATCAGTTACAGGTCTGGGACACAATTCAGAGTACAGCCAAGTTGGGGTTAATGGTGGCATTGGCCCTCAGTAACTTTCTCCCAGGGCTTCGCGTCTTACCCCTACTTGTGACGGCGCGGGACTGTCCGTTGCTTGTTATTTCTCTGACTCGAAGCGTCCGAAGGCAGAGTTGCATGGGGCTGGCCCAGAGGCTTCTGTGCTCCACGTTGCGAAGATATTACCAGATATTGGCCAACAGGAGGGTGTAGAAGCTGCACCCTAGCCCCTGTGTCAAGCCAATTGTATGCAACGCGATGGTGATCTGTGATGCCTAGGTCTCGGACATGAGGTGCTTTTGATATGCGCCCGGCTAGAAGTGTTAGTAGGGTACACTGCTGATTGAGTTGATGCATAATGTGTCATGTTAAGTACAGTTCCACCTGTAGCTACTGGGTTGCGCAAACTGATCTGGAGGACAGTGACCCAATTGAGCTAGTGATCTTTGTAATCCCTGTGAAGTCATGACGAGATTTGGTAGCACAGTGCAATACAGGCAGTGGGAACTAAGTTTTTTCTTTTATGGAGTATACGAAGGATATTTTAATAACCTTGTATGGAGTCTCTGCTGTGGTGTGCCTAGTTGGCTACTGTGGGTGTGCGATTGGCACATAAAATTTTACACTGCCTCTGGGATAAGCCCTAAGGCTCTGACTAGCCACTTGGGGGGCGAGCAGGCGTTAGCCTAAGTGTGTACTCCCTTCTCCTGACTAATGGTAGGCTCAGCCACGCTTAGGTGCACACCGTTCCCAACCTTAAACTCCATTTATAACATTGGTAGAGAAGGGAGAGGGGTTGATTGCAGTCCTTTTGCAACCGCCCCACAGGGCGAATGTTTTAGGCCACATGGCTTGTGAAGGGCTCTTGCGGGGGAGCCTGGTTGAAGAGCTAACGTCGGGCAAGTATGTCTTGTGCTTTAATCACACTGGTATGCCCCAGTCACGAGCTGATTTTATCAGGGTGAGCTTGCGGGGGGTCAAGGAGCGCCGATGCATCAGAAGCACTGAGCAGCTTTCAGCCAGGTGTGGTATGGTTGATATCTGATGCAAGGGGCATCTGTTAGACTAGAGCTGTACTCAGATGTACAGCCTTCGGTGCTTGGAGGTCTGTTGGCTCCGCCTTTTCAATGGAAGCCATTGTCTAGCGGGGTGCTCTGAGCGGAGTATTGACAGGCTTAATTATCATTATCAGCTACCAGTTCAAACGTGCATCTTTCACTAATTTACAATGCAGATCACAGGAACTATTTCCAGGCTCCTGTAGTAGGTGCGCATTAGGGGAGTAACCTGGCAAGGGAACTGTGCCACGTGTGGTTGGTAGGTTGTGTCGCTCGGTTTGGGCATGAGCACGGCTGTCCTGTCGCCGGTGGTCAGCGAAGTTGGGGCCTGTGCTCCCAGCAGTCTGGTTCGGGGAAGGCGGGGTGACCATAATGGCAATTTCAGAGTTGTTTGTGGTAGGTCACCTTGTTTGGGGTTAGAGGTCTGTTGGTCCAAGGACTGGCCAGTGCGTCTTCCCGCGCTCAGGTCAGTGAGCAATAGCTGTGTATGGTGTCAGTGGTATGTTCTGGGCAGGGAGACTCAGGCCAGTCCCCACCCTTTGGTCGACCAGGACATCCCGCGCAAACTCCTTCAGCGGGAATCAGCGCGGCAGGCATGCGCTAAGAGATGGGTCTTCGGATACATCTATACCTGGTTTAGTATCCTGGCTACGGAGTGGCTGCGTGACACTCTGGTGTTGGAGGTGGTCAGCCGGTTGGCAGGCCTTCTAGATGTGGGTTTCTAGCTCGGGCATGTCCTAGTAAGGGTGCAGGTACCAGAAGTCGGCCCTGGGATACAATTTCACAGGCCTGGGGAGTGGCAGAACTGAAAGGGGCTTGCGTTCTGACCTCTCGGTCGGAAGGTCAGATCCTGGTAGGTCCACTTAGCAATTCATCCTTCTGAGGTCGTTAAAACGAGTGCCATTGAGTTGAGTAACAATAAACAGGTTTTGCAGCACCAAAGATAACATGGGGTGAACGTACTCCCAATTACAGTCAGAAACGTAAATTTTAAAGGAATTTTGTGAAGGTACCAGGCTCACACAACAGTGTAGAAAGCGAGAGACTTTGCGGTAAAACTCTCCCGCCCTATAGCCTTGGCAGCCAGGCAGGTTGTGGAAGTTGTCATCCAACAAGTGTGCTACGGTTCAAAAAATTGGTGAAACCCTGGGTAAGGCACACATGGGCTACAAAGTATTAAAGAACATTTGGCATTCCCAGTATTCCAAGAAAGGGGCAGGTAATTATACATATGGTTCCCCTCCTGTCCCACTGTCTTGTCGGCTCCCTGGTATACTATCAGAAGTTTGGGAGGGCAAGATGTCACCTGGGGTGGTGACTGGCTTATTCTGAGGGACAGGCTCCACAAGCGCTATACACGGATAACTGGGTGAGAGGAAGCAAGGCGGGCTTCGATACTCTAACTTCCACCTGCATTGGCACATCTTGTCCTGAGTTGCTTGTCAAAGGTATTGCACTTCAGCCAGGCAATGTTGACACCCATCCACACCAAACCGATTGTTTAAGGTCATCCTGGGCGCATAAACACAGCCCAGTATTAGGCCCCTGTGGTTGTCAGCACCATGAATTACTAACTTCAACTGAACAGGAGGCATGATCGTGTGTTACACTAGCAGAAGTGTGGGAGTGTAGACAGCACCTGGGGGGTGGTTGGCTGATTTTGATGGAGCTGATGTTGGGGAGCTAGCGGCGATCCAAGCAGGACACCTCGGGGTGGCTTTGAATATCAAGGACGTTACCATTAGCACATCATGTCTCAGGATAGTGGTGAGACAGTCTAAAACTGATCAGGCAGGAGAAGGGAGAGTAGTCCTGTTACAGGGGCTGGGGGACGCTAGGTATTGCCCTTTGCTCTTGGGCAAGGCTTATTTGGCCCTCCGCCCGGGGATTGCGGGGTACTTCCTGGTGCATAAGGACGGGTCTCCGGTTACAAAGTATCAAGTAGACCACATCATGCAGGCATGCTTGCAATTGTCAGGACAGACAGGGGGAGTCGAGAGATTCAGCAGCCACTCCTTCAGGATTGGGGCGGCAATCACAGCCTTTCTATCAGGGATGCCGCCAGAGCGAATTAAGCAGGTAGGGCGCTGGGAGTCGCAATGCTACAAACGATATATAAGGCCTTGTGCGGGAGGATATGGCGAGAGGACTCTTAAGTCCTATGTTGCAACCGACAGTCAGGTGTTTAAAGGTGTACGGTTTTGGCCCGGATTGCCAACTGATGTTGCAGTGATGTGGTTTTGTTGTGCAATTGTAGACTATTAGAATATAAACGTTACTATAAATATGGTTTTCAAACACAACATCTCCTTATCTACCAGGAACCAAGGTCTGGGTAATTGGCCATTCAAGCATCGTTAGAGTGGCACGGTGGGCTGAGATAGGAAAGTGGCGTCATGGCTCCTCCGCCACAGAGATAACGTGGCTGGGTTACCCGGGTATGCGCTGGAACGAGCTGATGAGGAAGCTGCGGCAGAGACTTGGGGGAGGGATCGGTCCACCTCATATTCTGGTCATACATTTGGGAGGGAATGACCTGACGACTCTGGGGAGGAGAGTACTGCTCCAAGACATGAGGGACATCATGTGTCAGTTGAGTATTCAGCTTGGGGCATGTGAACTGTGGTGGTCTGAAACTTTATCTCGCCCAGTTTGGCAAGGAGCCCGATCTGGAGACGCCATTGAGATATCACGTAGGAGAGTGAACAGCGCCATGCGTAAATGCACGGAACAAAGGGGATTTGGCTTCATCTGGCAGGGTTTACTTCAGGCCAAGTCTACTGGATGCTGGGAAGTGGATGAGGTTCACTTCTCAAGGGTAGGCATGGACTTAATTTTGCTGGACCTTGGGGAGGCCTTGGAGCAACAGGATGTAGGTAGGAATATCTGCCTTGGTGGGGGGCCCTGGTGGTGACGGTGGCCACCCCCAGAGCTGTGGAGGAGTTACAGGGCGATCCAGAGTCTGCAAGGTACAGAAGGGTACTATATTGCAGCAGCACAACAAGGGTGCTAAGCCAAGGATACCCAGGGATGTCTTAGCGTGTCCCCTGGAAGAACTACGGTGCCCCGTTAGTCCTACGGGCGGTTGTGGGTCTGAGCAAC
The DNA here is from genome assembly GCA_963921515.1 of Calotriton arnoldi. Classification (NCBI taxonomy): domain Eukaryota; kingdom Metazoa; phylum Chordata; class Amphibia; order Caudata; family Salamandridae; genus Calotriton; species Calotriton arnoldi. The sequence goes on along the minus strand of CAWUFW010006331.1, from coordinate 111,028 downwards.
CGGGGGCTGCCTGGAACGCTCCGCCCACCTGTTGGGGGCGTGAGTAAGGGAGTGGACTGGCGGTCCACTGATGGGAGAGGTGGCCTCTCCCAATATTTGGTAACCACCGATTGGCGACGGCCACGGTGCAATTTGGCTCATCAGACGGGCAGGCGGCATAGGGGCTGGCCTGCCCTGGGATCGCCCGTAAGATAACCCACCATGTTGGCATATTGGTTATGCAAATAAACCTGCAGCAAATTTCTCCACTAAAAAGGTGTTGTGTGGTTTATTTATGTATGTTGCTGTATGAGAACTGATTGTTGCCGATATTGGCACTATGCCAAGGCTGCCCAGGGGGCCACGTAGGGGACCCTCCAACAGGGCGGCCGCCTTAGTGCCACAGGAAGGCACAGAAGTCTGCTGACTAGGCTCCCTGGGCTAGGGACCAGGGGGTCTGCTGGCTGCGTCACTTCCGGCCATGGGAGGGGGACAGGGGTACTAAAGCCTTCCCCCGCCCACTGTACGGTCTCTTGACCGCTACCCGTCTCGCTGTTTCCCACCCTACCGCTTACCCTGCGGACGGCCAAAGGGTAGTACGGGGAGGGTGAAGAATCTAACTTATTGTTTTGTGTTGCAGGAGGAGTTACAGGGCGATCCAGAGTCTGCAAGGTACAGAAGGGTACTATATTGCAGCAGCACAACAAGGGTGCTAAGCCAAGGATACCCAGGGATGTCTTAGCGGGTCCCCTGGAAGAACTACGGTGCCCCGTTAGTCCTACAGGCGGTTGTGGGTCTGAGCAACCGGGGGCTGCCTGGAACGCTCCGCCCACCTGTTGGGGGGCGTGAGTAAGGGAGTGGACTGGCGGTCCACTGATGGGAGAGGTGGCCTCTCCCAATAATTGGTAACCACCGATTGGCGACGGCCACGGTGCAATTTGGCTCATCAGACTGGCAGGCGGCATAGGGGCTGGCCTGCCCTGGGATCGCCCGTAAGATAACCCACCATGTTGGCATATTGGTTATGCAAATAAACCTGCAGCAAATTTCTCCACTAAAAAGGTGTTGTGTGGTTTATTTATGTATGTTGCTGAATGAGAACTGAGTGTTGCCGATATTGGCACTATGATATGACAACACAAACTGAGGATAACAGTAGGACAGTCCTTGGATGGGGAACAATTGAGCTGAACTGAGTGGGCTTTCCAGTTGGGGAAAGGGAATGCTTTCTTAATCAAATAAGTTATAAAATAGGTGTTTCAACATGATGCTTTCTGTGATAACTGTTATACGCTACTAGCGTAAATACACTCGGAGACAGGCAGTGATTGCATGCTTTGACTCCAAGGACCCGCTGCTAAAGGGAAGCTAGTGAAATTTTTGTCACTAGTAGAAACCAAGCAAGGAAGAGCAGCGCCCCTTTCAAATGCAATAACAGCATAACTGTTAGTTTCAACTCACACAACCGAAAACTTTTAGTGCAGACATTCGAACCTCTTCAGAACACGCCGAACAAGGTGCTTTTACACTAGAGACTTATGTTTTTAGAAACGTTAAAAAAAAAAAATGCCTCCTTCTGCTTCCTCTCCTAATTCTTTATTTACTCTCTTTGCCTTAAGAAGCACGAATATGCAATGTGTACTTTTTGTAATGGTTTTAATTAATCAAATACTATAAATTATTACTTACTTATTACTAGCGTAAATACGGCAGGACTATGCAATAATATCGCCAATGTATTTATGTATCATAATTTGGAAAACAGATTTCGGGAGCCAAGCTTATAAGTAAATAGTAAACAGACTAATTCATTTTGTGCAAAATTTTAATTGCAAAAAAATGGCATTTGCCAATGTGGTTATTCGTGCTATTCGACCTCTAATGTGATGGTAACCACAGATGTCTTGTTACTTACCGGTAATCTTCATTACCCCGATTAGGGTCCTCCCCGTCCCAGTCCTTACTAAGTGAGGCAGTCCTGCCTCCACCCAGCCAATCACAACGCCAGTATTTGAATATTACATAAGCCCCGCCCACCTACCGCCATGCCTGTTATCAACAAGACTCCGACACAAACACAGCGGGAGGGAGGGAGGGAAGAGGACTGGGACGGGGAGGACCCTAATCGGGGTAATGAAGATTACCGGTGGCAACAAGACATTACCCTCATGGGTCCTCCCCGTCCCAGTCCTTACTACGTGAGGAACTCACAAGCAGAGAACCAACAAAAAACGCAGGACACCAGGGATCCATGCAAAGTACAAAACTTTAATCAAGAAATGATCAACGAACAGCAGCGTTCAAGACGCCAACAGAAAAACTGTCAGCAGAGGCATGTAAAACATCAAGCCGATAATGCCGCACAAAAGTGTGATGGGACTGCCAGGTGGCTGCCCTACAAATCTCCTGGATAGAGACCCCCGCCGCCTCAGCCCAGGAAGCAGACACAGAACGCGTCGAACGGCCCTGCACCTGAGACGGAGGAGGCAGATCCAAAGACTTATAAGATTGGCAGACCGCCAAACGCACCCACCGACTGATCGTGGAAGTGGAAACCTTCTTCCCCTTAGCCACACCCCCACAGGAGACAAACAGGGCAGGAGAAACCAGAAACCCCAGGGAACGTTGGAGGTAAATCTGGAGAGCCCTGCGAACATCCAAGGAAGGGGGAACAAGGAATCCCCCACAGTAGGCAAATCAGGAAGAATCACCTCCTGTTGCAAATGAAATTTGGAAGAAACCTTAGGCAGGAAAGCCGGATCAAGCCGCAAACGACCCGATCCTGCAGGAACTGCAAATAAGGAAACGAAATGAGCAAGGCACCCAACTCACCCAACCTGCGAGCGGAGGTTATGGCCAGCAAAAAGCCACCTTAGCGGACAGCCACAACAAATCCGCCTCCAGCAAAGGCTCAAAAGGGGCAACTGCAGACCCCGCAAAACAGTAGGCAAATCCCAAGAAGGAACGAGAACAGGAGAGACCGGCCGACGAAGCCGAAAACTCCGAAGAAGCCGACTGACCAATGGGGCAAGAACCTCCAATGAGGCCCCAGGACCCCTACAAGCACGGACCGCCGCCCACTGAGCAGACAAAGTGGAAGGGGAAAGGCCCAACAAAAAACCATCCCTGAGAAAATCCAACACAGAAGCAGGATCCCCCAGCACAGGATCCACCCCATGGGAAGAACACCAAGAGATAAAAGAACCCCAATGCCGACCATAGCACTTAAGGGTCGAAGGGCGCCGCGACAACTGAATGTCACGAGCCACCACAGAGGAACAGCCCAAAGACTCCAATGTCAACCGCTCAAGAGCCAAGCCGTCAGCTGCAAACGACGAAGACAAGGCAGAGACAGGAGCGGAAAACTGAAGAGGAGCCGGGCACAAAGGAAGCCGGACAAACCGACCTCTCCGCCAGCCGCCACAGGAGAGGAAACCAAATGCGGCGAGGCCAGAAAGGAGCAATCAACAGGACCGAAACCCTCTCCCCCCGAATCTTCTGCAGCACCCTCGGGAGGAGGGGAATAGGAGGGAATGCATACAGAAGGCCCGAAGGCCAGGGAATTGATAGAGCATCCACCGCCCAAGCCTGAGGACACAGCACCTCCGAACAAAACCGGAGTAGAAGAGCGTTGTGAGGAGAGGCAAAGAGATCGATCCAGGGAGTCCCGAACCGAAGACAAAGGGACTGAAACAGAGGAAGAGAGAGATGGTACAGAACAGAGGATGGAAGGTTGCGGCTCAAAGCGTCCGCATGAAAATTCAACTGTCCCAAAATGTACACCGCCCTCAAGGCCAACAGATGAGATTCCGCCCAAGCACAAATCAAGGAGGCCAACAGGTTCAGAGACGCGCACCTCGTCCCCCCCTGACGGTTCAAGTAACAACGAGGCACCTGATTGTCGGTACGAACCAACAGATTCGACCCGTGGAGATGAACCTGAAAGAACTGCACCGCCTCCCAGACGGCCGCCAACTCCCGCCAGTTCGAGGAACGGGCGCTGTCCCCCCGAGACCACCGACCCTTCGCTTCCAAGGACCCCAAAGTGGCCCCCCAACCCCAAAGACTGGCATCCGTAGTCAACAGAAGGGGAGGGGGAAGACAAAACCGCACCCCCTTCTCCAGATTGGGAGTGCAAAGCCACCAGTCCAAGTCCAGAACCAGAGCAGGAGAGAGAGGAACCAGAGACTCGTAATCCGCCCGGGAGGGGTCCCACCGAGCCAACAGATGAGTCACCAAGGGCTTGAGATGGAGGCGAGCCCAAGGAACCACAGCAGTGGTTGCAGCCATCAAACCCTGGACCCGCAACCAAACACGAGCCGGGGCAGAGGGACTGCTCAATAGATCCCGCAACAGAGTCTGTAAGGAAAGGATCCGAACAGGAGGGAGAAACACCGCCCCCAGAGACGTGTCGAACAGACCCCCGATGAACTGCAGCCTCTGAACAGGATCCAGATGAGACTTAGCCAGATTCACCTTGAACCCCAGCTCCTGGAACAGGGTCAGCGTAGCCTCCACCGCCAGAAGAGCCTTAGGAAAGGAGGAAGCAGAGACCAAACAATCATCAATATAGGGAAACACGGAGAAACCCCGACATTGCAAAACCCCCACAGCAGGAGCCAATACCTTGGTAAAAGTCCTGGGAGCAGTGGAGAGGCCGAACGGCAGAACCTGAAACTGGAAATGCCTCCCCTGAACAGCAAACCTCAGGAACCGCTGACTGGCAGGATGGACCGGAACGTGAAAATAAGCGTCCTCTAAGTCCAGGGAAGCCAAAAAATCACCCTCCTGGATGAGGGGAATGACGGACTGTAACGTGACCATCCGAAAATGATCCAACCGCACCAATTTGTTCAGGGAACGGAGATTCAATATGGGGCGGAAGGAACCATCGGGCTTTGGAACCAGAAACAGATGGGAATAGAACCCCAGGCCCACTTCCTCCACTGGAACCGGCACCACAGCCCCTTTACGTAACAATATGGCGACGCCGGACAACATGGCAGATCGCCGCACGGGGTCTCTTGACAATGGGGTAACCAGAAAACAATCCAGAGGGGGAGGGCCCCGGAAGGGAATCTGGTAACCCCACCTGATGACAGACAAGACCCACTGGTCGGAAATCAGAGCTGACCAACAGTCCAGAAACAAATGGAGACGAGCCCCCACAGCAGCATAGTCACTTCTGTCCTGCACCAGAGGGAGGCTGTTGTTGCTGCTGCTGCTGTTGCTGAGGCCGGGATTTATAATGGAACGCGGCCCCCCGACCACGGGCCCGACCACGAAAGGGCTGAGATGACAAAACCCCTTGAAACCCCTGCTTCTGGAAGAAAGACCTTTTCTTAGGAGCAGGCTGAAAAGGCTTTAACAACTTCTTTTCCTCCGCAGAGCGCTGCACCATCGTATTCAAAGCATCCCCAAAAGACGGGGACCCTCAAAAGGCAGTTTATGGACCAAGGCCTTCTGTGCAGCCTCAAGACGCCAAGGTTTTGTCCACAGAGACCTCCTTCCAGCCACCGCCGCCCCAGCAGCCGAGGAGAAAGCCCACAAGGAATCAAAAGTGACATCCGAGAGGAATTGTGCCAAGACCTCCATTTGAGCCAACACAGGAGTAGGGTCCCCCTGATCCTGAAGACAGTCAAACAGTTTCTCGAAATCCTTAAGCAGGACCTGCGAAGCATAGGCCGCATAAGTGCTAGCACGTACCCCAAAGTGAGAAGCGGCGTAAGAACGCTTGAGAGCAGGCTCCACCTTACGCTCCACCGGATCTGACAGGGAAGCCTCCTCCGAGGACAAAGAGGAAGAAGAGGCGGAAGCCATAGAGGACAAAAGAGAATTAACCTTTGGAATCGCAGGAAACTGGGAATCAAAGTCCGCCAAGCGATACCGCTTCCCCAGGAATCGCGGAATACCCTGCTTATCCACCTCAAGCCACTCCTTTGTGAGGATATCCTTCAGGACATCATGGAAGGGGAGGTCATCCACCACAGAGGAACTATACTGAGCGTAAAATCCTTCCTCAGCCAGGGATTTAGGGTCAAACCCAAGCACCTCTCGAATATGGACCAGCATTTCAGAAAAAACCTTGCCCCGGACGTACTTTCCCTTAGGGGAATTGTCCATGTCATCCTCATCATCCTTAGCCCGCTTAGCTGCAGGCTCCAGCAGTGCAGACTGGACCGCAGAATCAATCAAGTCCTGCAAATCCGCCCTAGAAATCTGCAAGACGTCATCCTCCTGCAGATCCTGAACATTATGCTGCTTTGAAATCGCCTTAGCAGACACAGGTGAAGAAGCCCCTTCACTCATGGCGAGAAATCCAGTGTCAAACTAACAGGAACTCACCACACAATCAAAGGAAGTGCCCAGCAACCTCCAATAAATACTGCCCCCAATCACCCAATCACGCAGAGGTGAGACAGGCGAATGAAATAAAAAGGGCAGCCCTGTAGTCTCCACCCACAGCCATAGATCAAAGGATAATGGCCGCGGGGGCCGGACGCTGCACGAGAGCCCCAGCGCCGGAACGACCCGGGGCCAGGAAACCACAAAACTCCCCGCCCCAGCCCAGCACATGAACGGGAAGCGTCCCTGACCCCAAAACAGGATCGCGGTCGACCGGAATACCGGAGCGGCCGCGCCGATAAAACAACAAGTAAAACAATGCAGTACATAAAACTGCAACTTCAAACACTCACGGCACCGTCCTGAAGAAAATCCAGACCAGGAAACAGGAACCGGGAGCACCAGGGTTCCGACCGCCGTCGGAGCAGAAAAAAAACAGGCATGGCGGTAGGTGAGCGGGGCTTATGTAATATTCAAATACTGGTGTTGTGATTGGCTGGGTGGAGGCAGGACTGCCTCACGTAGTAAGGACTGGGACGGGGAGGACCCATGAGGGGGTAATGGTGGGTTTGGCCGGTTGTGTTCAACTCCTGTGTGCATTGGTTGTGTCTTCATGGCCGCGGTGGGGGCACGTGAGGGTCCAAGGCCCTCGAGCGCATTTCCTACAGCTGGCTGATTAAGCTTGGTCCGCTGAGGGACACCCGGTCAACAATGTGCGTCATTATTAACCAGCGCACATCACCTTGTAGCCCCTATGGGGATTCAGGCCCCCGCCAGCATGAAATGAGGTTCTTATCCTAAATGTCCTTGGGGCACGCATGTGAGCCTGGCGGGAAAGAATGGTCGGCTTCGTGATAATCGGAAGACCGCCAAGGTTGTCGGCTCTACCCACACGGGCCATTTTACGGGTAGCGGGCCCAAGACAGGGAGATTTGAATCACGGAGTGAGGGCGGCCGACTGGTGAACTTTGCCCACACCGGCAGCCCGAGCAGCGACTCAGGGAGCATAGGCATGCCGAGGGTGGGGCAGATAACGGGGAGGATTTGATTTGAATCTCATTAATGCTGAGTCTTGTTCATGTGCTATATTGTTGCTAAATCAATCGGATTAATAAAATGTGCGTGAATATGTTACAGTGTGGTTTTAAAGCGTAAGTGCGCAGCAATAAGCGAACGTGAAAGAATGAGGTGCAAAGAAGAACGTGTGCGGGCTCCTGCTCGGTGCCAGGAATTAATAAGGCTACCGGGTGGCACTGCCCCACTGTTTTGCTTTTGCTTTCACCAATCATGTTTCTACTAGTTAATGCATTTTCTCTCCCAGAACTCTATATGTGCGCGCTACTTGTAAGAGGCACTGTGGCTTAATGTTGAAAGACTCTTACTTTGAGGTTAAAGGTTCAATTTCCGGTGTTTCAATGGTTCTGTGTGCACAGTTAAAATGAATTAAGGCAGTCAGCCATGGATTACGGCTGCGGGTGCAGAGGCATGACTGTGACCTTGCAGTTCAACAGGCCAATCAGTGCATGGGATGAAGGGCACACAAGCTGGTGTTGCATATTGTTTTTCGTCTTAGTCAATTTGAAGGTGGGTGAGATATGGAAGCTGACAGGGATTTAGAAGACAAAGTTGTGTTCAACCCTCAAAGCAACATCCATTAGCAGTTTCATTTTTAATTGCACCTATTTCGTGTGGCAATGGGTCCATGAGGTGGATAGTCCACTGGGTAGCACTGCTCCACTCTTTATGTTCAAACATAAGGTGCACAAGGGCAGACAACAGTTCACTGGACCTAAAAATGTGCACGTTTAAGCGACTGGCGCCGTGCGATTAATTCAAGGTTTTATATGATGGGATGAGGTGCTGAATAGGGTTTTCAGGCACAGGTAGAGCGAGCAGGCAGGGGGACGCAAAGGAAATTTTAGTTTGGTGGCATGTGCATTTGACAAACATTTAATTGTTCCATTTACATTTTAAGGCACTGCACCAAACAAGATAGAGAGCCTTCAAGGGCACCACACCAACTCGGCACCCACAGTTGAGGAATAGGATTCTAAGGATAAGGCATAAGGACAGGAGTCAAGTGGAGGGAGGTTGGCATTAACACGCCAGACAAGATCATAGTGTGTCGGGGAGAACTTTACTTGACAGGTAGAGCCGAGGTCAGTGAGCGTGCCGGATAAGTAGATTGATTGCGGTTGTTAACCTGGCATCTTTCTTCCCTTATTCCCAAGGTTGCGCAGTTCCAGCGACATATTCTACGGCGAATCTAGAGCACTGCTACAGCAAACCTTTTGCGCAGTATCGCGTTGCGTGTTCATTGCGGTCATGCATTGGTGAAGTGAGTATGAGATAGGACCAGGCAAAGCACCCCACGCCGAGCTCCGGCAGCAGTACGCGTTATGGAACCTTGATTCCGAGAACTGGGGGGCATGTCCTCAAAGTAGGGGGGCAAAGCAGCACCAAGCAATGGGGAACTTTCATTCTGGGAGCATGTTCCTGAGAGTATGGGGCAAAGCAGTGTAATAAGAGGCAGACGAGGGGCACTGGGCCAGCAAGTGTTGATTTCACACCCATTTCTTTATCCCCTGCAGGACCACCCCCTTCTAGTTCGAGGCTAGATTACAGCATCAAGGTCATGGATAGCTAGGACTCACCCCCCCTTTTCTCCCGGATGACAACAGTGGAGGAGTCCCAGCCCGGCACGTCACAAGAGGCAGACTGAGTGGTGTTTACGGACATGGCCAGGGTAAAAGGTCTAGAATGGGCAAAGGGCATCATGAAGGTTCAGGAGCCCGAGGACTAAGGTGTCGAGCAAGATCGACCCAGCAGGCAACATCACGCACCAGTGGAACAAAGGTCCACGAGGCCAAAGAGGGCCCGCTGGCCTCCCACTAACAGAACCCAAAACAAGGCCCCAGAGAGATAGGCAACGCCCTCTGCACAGCGGCACAGGACAGTAATAGTGGCAACACCACCAAACTCTAGCAATACAGCATCAGCAACCCAGGGGTGCTTGGAAAGAATGGGTAAGCTGATGGACACAATGGTGAATTTTATGGTTGACGTCAAATCCTTAGTCGCCCGCCCAGGCTCACAGCAACTTCAGGGGATCACAACCACCTTGGGGGAGGGCGCGCTCACAATAGAAAGGGTGTGGGGAAATGAAGGGAGCAACAAACTACTAGCCAGCGAAGTCACACCTCCCTTGCCGGTTGTCCTACAACAGCCACTGACCATGTCGTGTCATGCGGACCAGTCTGTGCCGACTGCCTTCGCTAGCAGTAGCTCCACCTCTCTGACCACCCTGCTTGCCGCATCAGAGGGCACAACCCCTCCCCCCATGGTGTTGTGGGAATGTCCAAGATACAGGGTTTGGTGGTCGGTCGCACCGACAATCTGGATAACACGAGCAAAGCGACACCACCCCCCAACCTGAACCAGACTACCATGGAGGCTCCTCCACGTGGGACCACACCACACCTGGTGACAACCGTCCCTTTCTTTTGGTCACAATTGCCCCTCTCTTATCCAGCCGCTGCTCACTGGCATGGCAAGTACCGTTGGCAGCGAAGGAAGGGATATGGCGGTGAGAATTTGTTGACATCCTCACACTTTTGATGCATGGTAAAGATGGGGCAGATACTCGGCGCATGGGTGGTAAGGAAGAAGACAAGAAAGGGAGATATCAGGCTTGGCCTGATAAAACAGTCGAAAACTGGCTGGAGGAATTCTCCATCCTATCAGCGGTTATAATGGAGAAATATCCAGAACAGGGTCAGGCCCTATTTCAGTATTCGCACAAGGCCATCAAAACAGGGGGCATAGGATGGTATATTTATGACAGAGAGTTCAGGAAAATGATGGCAATGTGCCCTGAGCTGAGCTGGGATCAGAAAGAGGTATAGCTCTAGATGGAGCATATGGGCAAAGTTACCCTCCCCGAAAGATCCCTAAAATAGAAATGCAAGGGGCAAACAAGCTTTAGGGCACAGTCAGACAGGAAAACGCTTCTTCAAACTGCCTTTTCGGGGTTCGTGGGGTGCAGTGGGCCGAAGGTGGGAGATCAGAAGGCCTCCTCAAGGTCAAGCAGACTGTTCAACTCTGGGTCATGCTCTTGGGGAAAATCATGTAAATTCACAGCTGCTCCAGGTGTGGCGCCCAACTCTGCGGCCTCTTGCAACGCAACTCAAAAATCCACTTCTCCTCCCAACAAGAAACAAGATAGCTGAACACCCAGTGGCATGGCCGCCTCCTCAACCACCCCCCCCTCCAGCAGCGTCAGTCACCAGCACATTCACCACTACTCCTGGGAAGCACAAAAAGGTCCCATCCCCGATCTTCCACCGCTCCCTCCTTACACTGTTCAGGAGCTACCCCAGCACCAGGGACAGTCAACTGTGGATCCGTTTCTGGGAGGCTTGGTCACGAGGACGGAGATGACATCTTTCCACAACTTTGGCACCTATGACAGTGGACCAACGCCTAATGAAACTGGGTGAGCTATTGCTCGCCCCTGGGACTAGAAGGTGGTACAAGAATTGCCTTTACACTTTCTGCAGGGTGTCTGGGGCCTGAAGGGGGGTGCGGGCAGCAACCCTTGAGAATAAGGTGCATCACTTTGTTTTACGGGCTAGGGACCAGAACAAGAGCCAATCGTGGGTCACGGGGCATTTAGCAGCGGCAAGCCACCATGCAAAGCCGGAAGGCCTCCAGGACCCCACCATGGCATTCCCCATAAAGGCAGTACTTAAAGGCTGGGCCAGAGGTGATAAGAGGTCCCCAGATAACATGTCACCCTTTGAGTTCCACATTCTACATGAGATGATAGATTCTGTTGACAGGGCCACATGTTCCGACCATGAGGCCACCCTATTCTCAGCAGCATTCAGTTTGGCATTCTTTGGGGCCTTCCGAGCTGGTGAGCTGGTAGCCAACTCAAGGAAAGATTAAACAAACAACGCACTAGGCATACAGGACCTTAGTGTGCAAGAGGGCACCTTAAACATAATGTTGCAAAGGTCCAAAACCAATCAGAAGGGCCTGGGGAAATCCATACTACTGCACTCCCTGGTCAGCAAAACCTACTGTCCTGTTGCACTGGTCACAGCTTACCTCGCGGTGCGTCACAGGGTTGGGGGATACCTGCTACTGCATGCGGACCACTCCCCCCTCACCAGATACCAGCTTGGGAAGGTGATGAAGTCATGTTTAGAGCTGTCAGGGAACACAGGCAGGAGTTACTCTTTGCATTCCTTTCGGCTAGGGGCAGCCACCACAGCCTACAAGGTGGGGTTACCCTCAGATGGCATCAGGAAGCTGGGCAGGTAGGACTCAGACTGTCACAGGCACTATATCCGACCATGATGGTCAAGTTGGCACAAAGGGTATGCCAGGGCAACGAAACAGCAATGATGTAAATATTGAACAAATGTGTCAAAAATGTATATGTTGGTTTCTTTTCTTCGTGTGTTTTTCATTCAGAATTTAGGTTTGGTAACTATTTGCAACCGGCAAGGCGAAATTTCCAGGGGTCGATGTTTATTGTGTGGTGCAACAAATTAAAACTGTGTATACAAAATGCGCATTTCTTAGTTTTGCCAGGTGTGGGTCATCGTCTACTCATTCATCGCTAGGGTGGCGAGATGGGCAAAGACTAGGATCTGGAGGCACGGTTTCACCCCCATCGGATATCATTCCTGGGTTTTCCTGGCAAGCATTACAAGCATTAGCGCAGTTTGATCGCGAAGCTGCAGCAGAGACTAGCGGGGTGGGTTCCCACCTCACATTTTGGTAATTCACCTTGGGGGCAATGACCTCACCTCCCTGGGGTGCTGCACGTTAATTAAGGCAATGAAGTCCATCATGGGAGAAATCAGCAAATTCATGGAGCACTGTGAGTTATGGTGTCACGAGATAATTTTGCACCGCGTATTGCAAGGTGCCTGGTCTGGGAGGCCATTGAACATTCCGGCAGAAGGGAAAACAGTGCCATGAGCAAGTTCACCGAGCAGAGAGGCTTTGGCTTAAGCCATAGCCTAATCAGTGCAAGCACCACAAGGTACTTTGACAAGGATGGGGTTCACCTGTCACAAGTTGGTATGGACTTGTTCCTCTTGGACCTGCAAGAGGCACTGGTAACTGCGAGTTGCAAGTAATTAAGCCACCATGTTTGCATATTTCATTTTGAAATAAACCTGCAGCAAACTGTTTTGAACACCTTCAGGAAGGCTCTCAAGACCTGGCTTTTTGATTGAACGGAACTGCTGATCCCCCCCCACCCCACAGCGCCTTGAGACCCTCACGGGTGAGTAGTGCGCTTTACAAGTCCCTGATTGATTGGTTTCCACCAGACCGTGTGTTGTTTGATTTATTTATTCTTTGTGTGCTAAGTAGCCATTTACCATTGTTTGCAGAGGAGGGTTGCCAATATCGGCACTATGTAGCTGCCTTCGGCGCACACAGTGCACCCTCCTACGAGGGTGGCCCCTTAGTGCCGCATTCTGGCACACGCAGTATTAGGCTAGATTGTCTCACTTCCGGCGCTCACCCGCGTCATGTCCGGCACCTGGCAGGCTAGGGCCTGGTACTTATACCTGCCCTACACAGTTGACGCCCTCTTCGTTCCCCGTCGGACGTGCTGTCACCCATCCTATCCCGTACTCAGCGTGTCGCCGGCGCAATGGGTTTCCTGTTAGGAGCATAATAATTGTTTATTTGTGTTGCAGGCGGAGTTACAGGGCGATCTGGAAGCAGTTTGGTACACAAGGGTACCATCTCAGGGGCACAGCAAGGGTGCTCTAGGCCAAACCCCAGGAGTCTTTATGGCAGGACCCTGGGATGGAAGCGACGGCACCCTGTTAGATCCTCTGGCGGTTGCAGGCCTGAGCAACCGGGAGCTTGCCTGGTGACTCTCCGCCCCTAAAACGCTGTGAGTAATAATCCTGGACTTGTGGTCCACGGTATTTAAGGGAGAAAACCTCCCCAAATAAAATTGTAGCACCGAATGGGTTTGCCCACTGTGGCATTCGGTTCGTCAGGCGGAGAAGCAGCTTAGGTTACTGATCGCTGCCTGCCCTTGGATTGCCCATAAATTAACCCACCATGTTGGCATATTTCATTATGAAATACACCTGCAGCAAACTACTTTCCAACAAACCTTGTGTTGAGTGATTTATTTATTCCTAGTGTGCTAAGTAGCCATTTACTATTGTTTGCAGAGGAGGGTTTGCGATATCGGCACTATACATTGTCATTATAATCATCCCAGCAGTTTGGTGTGCTTATCTGCTGTTGGGGTTGTTTTTTTTCTGGTAGTGGTTTGGGAATCTGCCAATGAAGCAGTAATGATCAGCTCCTCCTGGTCAATCAGCAACCACCTCCTCCTAGCGAATCAGAATACAGAGGTTCAAGAACTTGCTTAAAAGGTTTGAGAACTGCACAATGGCCAACAGGATGGTTTACGTTACATCCAAACAGATTTGATTTTACATTCAATATTCAGTAATCAAACCAGTTGGGAATCAGACTCATATCACATTATTCTACTCCTGGGCCCTCATTACAAGTTTGTAAGAATATGTTGGGGTATTTACCCCTGGGTAAGCCAATACCTCCTTATTTGTGTTTTCAATAGGAGAATGAGTGTTTTAACACAGGAATTCTGCATGTTGTACCCTTTGTTATAGGCTTGTTCCCACCCAATACATTTTGCCAGGTTTGACTTGCCGGAATTCATCAGGGGAGAACTGCCAGGGTGTGATAATCACACAATTCTGATCCCTGTGCAAAAAAAGTGTTTGTACAGGGACTGTAATTTAGCACTTAAATCCTAATTAGGGTCAAATATCTACTTTCCTGATTTCCCCAAAGGACAAAATATTTCAGACTGGACTAAGTACCACTTTGCACACAGGCATTTTGTAAATCTGTCCAGTGTTTTTTGCTGTGCACATGCACTAAAATTCCTTTAGAATTTTGTAAAGGGAACATATTTTGGAAGCACATCAACCCAGAACCTTTACTAACTGGGCAAGAAAATTCAAAGGTGACCAGGTACATCAACACAATAGTCCAAACTTCAAGGAAACAGCCTTCGAAGTTCAAACATTGAATCTGCCAGATTTGGTACAGACTGATTAACGGGGTCAAACGAGGTCAGGGTGGTATGGGAGTTATTTCTAACCTAAGTCCAGTAATTATTAGGTCTGATGTCAACCAAGACCTTATTATTTTACTAAAATTATATGTATAATGTACTTATAGCAGCTTTCAGCCAGCTTTCTTTATCCATTGGTCTGTTATTGTGTCTAGGTCCACTCTCTCCCCGCAGCTCCGCTGTGCCGTCTCTTGCCTCCAGACCCCGACCTCCTCCTTGGGAGGTTCGAGGCTGCTGCCCGCTCCTGCGCCTGCTGCCCGCTCCAGCTGGGACCAGACTGCCTGCAGCCGCCGTGACCTTTCTCAGCCGTTTTCTTTTCTTGATTTTTCCCTGTTGTGCCACTGTTGTTGTGTCCATCTGTGTCTTGCTCTAATTCCACCACTGTTTTTATTTTCTCGTGCCTGCCTGTTCCTTTCGCCTTTCGCCGCTGCTGCCCCTGTGGCCCCTCCCCCCAGAATTCCCCCCCGGAATTCCCCACCGGAATTTCCCCGCTCCCGCCTCCCAGCCTCTCCTCCCTCCCACCTCCCCTACTTAATGGCGGCCGCTGCGCGGCGCGCCAAAGGCAAGCCCGTCTGCGCCCGTCCGCGACCCGACCGCGGCCAGCGCCAGGAACCCTGGACCTCCCACTACCCATCGCTACGACACCACCCCCCTCCTCGCACTCAACCCTGGAAGACTTAGAGAATGCCAACAGGCCTCGCCGAACACGACCCACGGCCAGTTCTCCTGCCCCCACTGCCGCCAGACCCTCACCGGCACCCCGGCCTCCAACACCGCCGACGCCAGCACCGGCGACACCCTAAAATGCATCCTCCTCAACGTACGCTCCGTTCACAAACACGCCATGGAAATCTGGAACCTACTCGACTTTCTCTCGCCCGACATCGCCTTCTTCACAGAGACCTGGACCAACGCATCCTCCGCCCCGACATCAGCACCGCCATCCCAGACGGATACAAGATCCAGATGAAAGACCGTCCCAACCACCCAGCCGGGAGCCTCGCCATCGCCCACAAGAGCACCCTCCGCCTCACCACCTCCAGCGAAACCTTCCCCTCCGCCGAACACCTGCACTTCCAAATCCAGACCACCCCCAAAGCCACACTCCGAGGAACCCTCATCTACAGACCACCCGGCCCCCGAACACCCTTCGCCACCACCATCACCGACTTCATCGCACCCCACGCCATCGCCTCAGCAAACTACATACTCATTGGAGACCTGAACTTCCACCTCGACAACCCCAGCGAACCCAACTCCACTATCCTTCATGACATCCTCGCCAGCATCGGACTTAAACAACTCGTCAACACACCGACCCACAGAGCAGGACACACCCTCGACCCCATCTTCGCGGCAGGAAACAGCATCCAATTCAGCCACACAACGCAGCCGCCATGGACCGACCACCACTGCGTACACTTCGCCATCAACAAACCCAAGGCACCCAAACCAGCCCCACGCCCACCTCGAAGGAACTGGAGCAAGGTTACCGATGAGCAACTTAACTCCACCCTCACCCGAGACAACCACACCTGGGCACCCGACGCAAACGACGCAGCCAGAGAATTCCACACATGGATCTTCAACTGCGCAGACGAGCTTGCCCCGCTTCGCAACCCCGACAGACAACGCCCCAGGAAAGCCGCCTGGTTCACCACCGCTCTCCAAGAAGCCAGACACACCTGCAGACGCCTGGAGAAGAACTGGAGAAACATCAAGACAACCGAAAACCACACCACCTACAAGGACGCCATGACGGACTACCACAACCAGATCAGAGCCACCAAGAGGAACTTCATCCACAACAAAATCCTGGCCAACTCCACCAACTCCAAAGAACTTTTCAGTGTCATTCAGGAATTTACCAACCCACGCAGCGAAGCCACAGACATCACCCCATCCCAAGACCTCTGCGACAAGCTTGGAACCTATTTCCACCTCAAGATCAAAAACCTCTACGACAACTTCATCGACCATCCACCAGGCGCCACAGACGGACCCCGTCCCCCAGAAACACCAGCCAGCCCACCATCTCCAACTGGACACCGATCACGGCCGAAGACACCGCCTCGACCATGAAAAGCATCCACTCGGGGGTCCCCACCGACCCCTGCCCCCCTCACATCTACCACAGAGCCGTGGCCGCCAGTGCACCCGAACTACTACGCACCATCAACACCACCTTCAAAACAGGCACCTTCCCAGACGACTGGAAGCGCGCAGAAGTCAGACCCCTGCTCAAGAAGCCCACAGCTGACCCCACCGACCTCAAGAACTATCGGCCCATCTCGCTCCTCCCCTTCGCAGCCAAAGTTGCAGAGAAAACAGTCAACAAGAAACTGACACGATTCATTGAAGAGAACGCCGTCCTCGACCCGTCCCAATCTGGATTCCGAAGCAACCACAGCACAGAGACCGCCCTACTCGCCGCCACAGACGACATCCGCACCCTCCTGGACCAAGGCCACTCCGCAGCCCTCATCCTACTCGACCTATCAGCGGCCTTTGACACTGTCTCCCACCGCACACTAGTCGCCAGACTACACGACGCAGGCATACAAGGAACAGCCCTGGACTGGATCCGATCATTCCTCACCGGAAGAAGCCAAAGGATCAGACTCCCACCCTTCCTCTCCGACCCCACGAAAATCACCTGCGGAGTCAACTTTGTTGAAAAACTCCAGCTAATTTTGAAGTAAGTTTGAACTGTGTACTGCATTTACCAGGATGCAAAGGGGCGAACTGTGCTGGGACTGTGAGGCAGTGTGCTCCCAACCCCCATTCTGTTTAAAAGGCTCCCTTGAGCCAGCAAGCTGACGAGCTTTGGAGATGCACCTGTGTGCCTGTGAGTGGTACTGTGACCTGAGAGAAACTTGGCAGCATTTCCAGCAACCCCAGATGATTTTTCTTTGCTCTCTAATACTGCTGCTCTCTACTGATGACGGGCTCAACCCAGAAACACGTGTCTAGAGATATGCAGCAATGTCTGCACCAACTTTGGTGAAAAACTCCAGCTAATTTTGAAGTAAGTTTGAACTGTGTACTGCATTTACCAGGATGCAAAGGGGCGAACTGTGCTGGGACTGTGAGGCAGTGTGCTCCCAACCCCCATTCTGTTTAAAAGGCTCCCTTGAGCCAGCAAGCTGACGAGCTTTGGAGATGCACCTGTGTGCCTGTAGAGTGGTACTGTGACCTGAGAGAAACTTGGCAGCATTTCCAGCAACCCGAGATGATTTTTCTTTGCTCTCTAATACTGCTGCTCTCTACTGATGACGGGCTCAACCCAGAAACACGTGTCTAGAGATATACAGCAATGTCTGCACCAACTTTGGTGAAAAACTCCAGCTAATTTTGAAGTAAGTTTGAACTGTGTACTGCATTTACCAGGATGCAAAGGGGCGAACTGTGCTGGGACTGTGAGGCAGTGTGCTCCCAACCCCCATTCTGTTTAAAAGGCTCCTTGAGCCAGCAAGCTGACGAGCTTTGGAGATGCACCTGTGTGCCTGTGAGTGGTACTGTGACCTGAGAGAAACTTGGCAGCATTTCCAGCAACCCCAGATGATTTTTCTTTGCTCTCTAATACTGCTGCTCTCTACTGATGACGGGCTCAACCCAGAAACACGTGTCTAGAGATATACAGCAATGTCTGCACCAACTTTGGTGAAAAACTCCAGCTAATTTTGAAGTAAGTTTGAACTGTGTACTGCATTTACCAGGATGCAAAGGGGCGAACTGTGCTGGGACTGTGAGGCAGTGTGCTCCCAACCCCCATTCTGTTTAAAAGGCTCCCTTGAGCCAGCAAGCTGACGAGCTTTGGAGATGCACCTGTGTGCCTGTGAGTGGTACTGTGACCTGAGAGAAACTTGGCAGCATTTCCAGCAACCCCAGATGATTTTTCTTTGCTCTCTAATACTGCTGCTCTCTACTGATGACGGGCTCAACCCAGAAACACGTGTCTAGAGATATACAGCAATGTCTGCACCAACTTTGGTGAAAAACTCCAGCTAATTTTGAAGTAAGTTTGAACTGTGTACTGCATTTACCAGGATGCAAAGGGGCGAACTGTGCTGGGACTCTGAGGCAGTGTGCTCCCAACCCCCATTCACCTGCGGAGTCCCACAGGGTTCATCACTGAGCCCCACCCTCTTCAACATCTACATGGCCCCCCTTGCAGCCATCGTCCTACAACACGGCCTCAACATCGTATCCTACGCCGACGACACCCAGCTCATCCTCTCCCTCACCAAAGACCCCACCACTGCCAAACTCAACTTCCAGAAAGGAATGCAAGACGTCGCAGTCTGGATGAACAACAGCTGCCTGAAGCTCAACGCCGAGAAGACAGAAGTCCTCGTCCTCGGTACCACCCCTTCTGCATAGGACAGCACCTGGGGCCGACCGAACTCGGAAGCCCACCTACCCCCTCAGACCACGCCAAGAACCTCGGCATCGTACTCGACTCATCACTCACCATGAACCGACAGGTCAACGCCATCACCTCCAGCTGCTTCAACACCCTCCGCATCCTCCGCAAGACCTTCAAGTGGATCCCCCCTGAGTCAAGGTAGACAGTCACCCACACACACACTCATCACCAGCAGACTGGACTATGGAAACGCACTCTACGCCGGCATCAACAAGTCCCTACTCCGCAAACTCCAGACAATACAGAACACCGCCGCCAGACTCGTCCTCGGCATCCCCCGACACGAACACATCAGCCAACACCTACGAAGTCTCCACTGGCTACCCGTGGAAAAAAGAGTCACTTTCAAAATCCTCACTCACGCCTACAAATGCCTACACAACAACGGACCCAAATACCTCAACGACAGAATCAACTTCCACGTACCCAAAAGAAACCTCCGATCTTCCAACCTCGCACTGGCCGAAACCCCGCGCATCCACAGAGCCAGAGCAGGGGGAAGATCCTTCTCTCACATTGCAGCCAAGACCTGGAACGAGCTACCAGCAGTCATCAGACGCGCCCCCTCCCTGAACACCTTCAGGAAGACCCTCAAGACCTGGCTCTTCGGCTAAACAGATCTACGGACCCCCCCCTCAGCGCCTTGAGACCCTCATGGGTGAGTAGCGCGCTTACAATTCCCTGATTGATTGATTGATTAAGATTTTTCTTCCTTCCATTACAGCATAGAGCATGGGGCAATGAATAAGCCTACTTCGCCACTGGCTAACTTCCCTGTGAATGATGACATTCTGCTCTTTCAGAAGAAGTATACCCATATGGAACGTCGTTCCTTTTAGTCCCAGGGACTACCATGGCAATGTGTGCTTTCTGAGACCCAAAATATTTTTGCTTTCAACAATTTTTTTTTAACATTGGTCCTTGCCCCACAGCTTCCCAAGCAATAACATTTGACAAATACCTTGATAAAATAAGCACTGACAAAGCAAAGAGCTGGCTGCCAACAACAAACCTATTGTCTTTGCCACTGCTTGTTCAAAAGGACACGCAAACAACCATAGACAAAAATTCAAAAAATGATAAATGAAAGTACATCCTTTCTTGATTTTGTGAATACAACTGATTTTAACTTAACAAGTGTCCTGTGCACATGAACCAGTTCTGTATAGATCCATAAATATAATTAAAACTCTCGCAAACAAAAGAAGTTGAGGCTATTGACAGTGTGCTGATTTGGCACATGTGTGTATTCCAACATATTGCAAATGTTTTGTAAAATCACTGATCTCAAAACATTACTGATCGCAAACATTATAATAAGACATATTCTAAAGTTAACAAACATGAAAATATACCTTCGAAAAACTTGGTGTGCCCAACTGTCATTTATGTAGTATATTAAAATCAAACATACTTAATTGTTTGCGAACATCAAACAAAACATCAACAAATGTCAAAATAGGAAAACGTCCTTAATGCACAGTGAGAAAGCTCCCCGTGCATCTGAGACATTTGTTCTGTTGCAGCAACAAATCCCCGCTCTGCGGCTCTGATGCTGGACCAGATCAGTCAAAGCATTTTCGTAGATTAATACTGGGGTTTTAGTAAGAAAAACAATCTCTCCTGATCTCCATACATCTATCCATATAATATTATCGCATCGCTGGCAGATCAGAGGGCGAGCTTTCCGAGTTAGGAAGTTCAAAATGGCCGCCACAGTGACGAGGCGTATCCTTGCTTCGTGTCTATTTTACTTCCGGATCATTTTTGATTTAATAAAGTGGCTCTTCCAGCGTATAGCGTTGGTTACGGAAGGAGCTCCCGAAGCGTGGCGTTAAGAAACGTGAGGTGAGTGGATTGCGAGCTACACAAGCGACCGGGGGCACTTTACTAAGAACCCTGGGTAATTTCGGGAGGCTCTGCCTGGGCTCGGTTTGTGCATTTTCGGAGAAGCCTAGGTTTACCCCCGATTTCAAAAGGGTTGGGTAATGGTCCCCGGAGTGTTTTTATACCCCTACTATAAGGTAAAGGAGTTGCCCTGGGATAGAGATGCCACTGAAAGGGTGAGGCATCGGTAACTCTGTGATATATTTGAATAACATTTGAGTATAGCTATAGTTACACGTTGGGCATTAGATGTTATATCACTTACGAATACAGCTCGGGTGAATTATACTTCAATTAGGGAGGCTTTTTTTATTCAGCCCCCACCATACAACATTAAACAAAGCTCATGCCTCACAACATTAGACAAAGTTTAAGCCCCACTGTGTAGACAGTAGTAGAGGGTAGCGTAGTATATATCCGACACTTGTATGGCTTCGGAAAGGTCGGGGTTAGATTTGATAGTAACTAACCACTCTGAGGTTTGGTAATTTTATGTGCTGCTATCCTAGGGCTTCTAATACTTAGGTACATTTTGTCATTTGCTTCTATTTAGAAACAACGAACACGGGCCATATACCTGTATCCGGTGGGGTTATCCAGATAAAGAGGTGGTTAGCTTGCGGCCACCACCTAAAGTTCCCCCCACTTTGGAAAAAGGATTCAGTGTACTACTATACTCCCAGTTGTACAATACACCGGCATTGATAGTACCTTTTCTGGATGGATTGATTGGGATTTTAATATTTTTAACACATCGTTCACGAAATAAGTATCTGCCTCCCAGGTAAGAGCATGTTACCTAGAAGGAATAGATGAAAAGAAATTAAGTTTATTTTTAAATTACGCAGTGTTTATATAGACACCATATTCTTTCTTTTAGAATCGAGGACAGGACCTTCTTGACTAGATATAAGAAAGGAATAATACGGGCTGTCTTAACCAAAACTTACTATTTTACGTAATTAAGTAGCACATCACTTATTTCTGGTGAGTGGATATTGAGTCGAGTCAACTTTTAGAACATTGCTTGGAGTGAATGAAATTAGAGTAATCGTGTATGAAAGTACTGTATGAATGATTTAATCATGGATTTATTAACTATGATCCACCATACCTGATGATTGTATTATACAGATACCGTTGGTGTCTGAATATTGCTTGCCCCTGTTTGGAATTGATGTTCATGGTTTTTTTAAAAAAAATTCTCTTTGATATAAAACATGAAACATGTATAAGATAGTATTGTTTTTGTGTAAAAATCTCCTTATTGAATTAGGGAAGTATGCTAAATAAGTATTGTTGTATATTTTTCTTCCCATTTTCTTCCTTTAGATCTGATTCGTACGTAATTTTATATGAAAGGGAGGTTGTCAATCCCCGATACATTTTGTTGTCCTGAGGAAGGTGGGGGTTATAATTTCACGACCACCGAAACGCGTCGACGCTGTATATGACTGAATCCAACTACGAGAGAAACTATCGCAAAAAATTAATAAGGAGCGATAAGAATAATTGGAACTCTACGTATGAAGTTGGATCAGGTTGCGTAACAGTACTGTGAACTGTGCAAATAGGGCCTCCCTGTTAGTAGTTGTGAACTTTTTTAAATGTATGTTTTTTGTGCACAATGTGATTTTATTGAAAGTTGATATATTGTTTTTATGATTTTTTCGTTATAAGGAAAGAATAACTAATTAGGGCTTATTGTTTACTTGATTTACTGCATTATGTATGAATAGTTTTTTTTAAATATACTGTCTTCATATGCCTTCTAAGGATTATATGACATTGGTGGCTTTTTCATTGTGATCTGTAATGTTTAAATCATGACCGTGGATTTTTTATATATTTAAATAAAGCCTTTTCATACTACACTCTTGGGCCTGGTGGAATCTTAGTAATACAATCAGTGTGTGTATCTTCCCCATTTGAGGGACCTAATAGTTTGACCTCATAGTTTGAGTGAATCTGCATTTGTGTGAATCTGAGCTGTCTTCTTGTGTCCTTGGGACGTTATTTCTCTTCACTATTAATTAGTCCCCTGGTCCCTGGGGTTGGAGGGGCCTCCTCTCTTGTTTTACCTACTATTTAAGTAAGCCAGAACGGACGGATTTACTGTCACATTTGTCCTTGTTGCTACTTTTTGTGTGGCACAGTGTAAATATATATATATATATATATATATATATATATATAGTAGTAGTAGTATATAACTTTATTCGGTTATTGCAACCATCAAAGTATCAACCAACATCCTATACATCAAATGACCAATGACACAACAAATATATGTACAATAACAACAATAATAGCAGCAGTATGTCCATATTTAAAGTGCATAGTGCCTCAAATTACGTTTCAATTGTAAAAAATATAATAGCAGCAATAGGTCCATAGTTAAAGTGCATAGTGCTTCATAGATTGGTACAATAACAGCAGCAATAATATCAACCAGCATCCTATACATCAAATGACCAATGACGCAACAAATATATGTACAATAACAGCAATAATAACATCAGTATGTCCATATTTAAAATGCATAGTGCCTCAAATTACATATCAATTGTAAAAAATATAATAGCAACAATAGGTCCATAAATAAAGTGCATAGTGCTTCATAGTTGGGTAGAATAACAGCAGCAATAATATCATAATTGTTAAAAGACAATAATTTCATTAGCACTATACATATGATCCAACAACAGACAATACCTAAAAATTACACCTAACAGAACAATACAGAATAAAACAATTCATCAATCAATAAAAGCAATAAAATACATCCTTAATCCTTACACTGATCTAATCTTTAAAATTGCATTGCGCTTATACCAGATAGCCTCTAAAAATTTGCTAACAGCTACAACTATTCTAGGGGAGAGATTAGTTTTTAGAATCCGTAATGCAATTTGGTAATGTACAAGTCCCAATTCCCGGCAAAGCGGAATAATCCACCTCCTACGAGGGGACATATACTCTGGACAAAAAAATAGCAAATGCGATTCATTTTCATCACATTTTTTACACATTGGGCAAGTCAATTCTGACTGTGCAGGATTCCATTTATGTGTGAATGATCTTATAGGCAAGGTCCCCAAGCGAAACCGTATAAAAAGGCTTTTAGGGAAAGCAAAAGGTATAAAATCCATATAATCTTCCAATAATGGAGTAGATTTAAAATCAAAAAAACTATTGGTCAGAGATCCTACATAATTTTTCCTTAGTACACATTCATTGATAAAATTCCAATAAGTAGTTTTAAGAAGATGCTGATCGACTTTCTTAAGTTTAGTAGGGTCATCCCAAAATCTACCGAGACCTAATCTACTCACCCACGAAAACACGTGTTTAAACCATGGGAGCGATCGAGCACCTGGTATATTTAAAACATCAGTCAGGGATTCTCTATAATCAACTAGCTCCGGTGTACACCAAAGACGAACCCAGTAGATCAAGACTTTCAAAGCCACTAAATCTGATATTCTTTTCAATCCTAGATCTAAATACAATGGAATAAGAGGTGTGCTCTGGGGTAGACATAGCATTTTCCTAACAAAACTGTTTTCTACCAGTGCAAGAGGCTTAGCATCAACATAGCCCCATACTTCAGCTCCATAAAGAGCAGCCCCTTGCGCCTTTGCGCGGTAAATCTCCATAACCGGGGCTACCACATGAGATACCGTTCTCTTTTGTGTTCTCAAAATGGCATTTGACCTATGCTCAATAAGAAATTTACTTTTCATGATCTGATCTAACCACTTAAAATTATCCATAAATCGTACTCCCAAATAATCAAAGTTTTCAACCCTCTCAAGGACGTCTTTTCCAACCCAAATAGTCAGATTACCTTTCTTGACCCCCTTACCTAAAATCATAAATTTTGTTTTATTAACATTAAGCTCAAGTCCCCTCTCATTGCAGAACCCTAAAAATGTATTAACCAGGATCTGGAGACCCATAGGGGACTTTGAAATAAGTAGGGAGTCATCCGCAAAAAGCAATATTGGTGTCTTCCTACCGTTTAACATAGGGGAATCATTTACACCGTTTTCTAAGACATTAACCACATCATTTAGATAAAGGGAAAATAAAGTGGGGGCAAGGACACAGCCTTGCCTAACCCCCCGCTCAATAGGAATACAATCGGTTAGTTCTCCATTTGGTCCCCAGCGTACTTGAGCATAGTTGTTTTCATGTAATTTACTCAATAAATATACAAGATTACTGGGAGCACCCATATTAATAAGAACCTGCCACAGATTCGATCGAGGAATAAGATCAAAAGCAGCTCTAAGATCAATAAAAGCCACATACAGCACACCCTTACGTAAAAGCACAGTCTTCCAGTACAATAATGTAAATTTGAGATGTCATCAGTGATGTCACTGACCATGTCATGAGTGATGTAATATGTGACGTCATCAGCAGTGCATTGCGGGGGCGCGAGTTATAGTTAGCTGAACTAACTATAACGGGGGAATTTCACGGGTTTTGTACGAGTGCAATGTCCAACTAACTATAACTGTCCCTAAAACCTATGGTTTTTTCAGTGAATTTCAAAGGTTTTTTAAATGCTAATTTCTAACTATAACGTGCCTGAAACCTATGGTTTTTTCAGTGAATTTCAAAGGTTTTTTAAATGCTAATTTCTAACTATAACGTGTCTGAAACCTATGGTTTTTTCAGTGAATTTCAAAGGTTTTTTAAATGCTAATTTCTAACTATAACGTGCCTGAAACCTATGGTTTTTACAGTGCATAGAATCACCAATGTTATCCTATGGCAGGAAATTCACTTAGCAAGTAAGTAGTGTTATCGTTACTTTTTCTTACTCAGTGGTGGATCCTGGATCCAGCACTGGTGCTTCTCCTGTAAACAGTTGAAAGAATGCGTTTAAGTTATACATGCGATTTTTAAGGAATATTTGTAGTTTGTGAAAATCGACACTTTGAAACTTTTCTGCTGAAAACCAGACAATGGATTCCTATGGAAGGAAATACAAGTTACTGGTAAGTACGGTTAGAATTACTTTTCAGGGTCAGTGCTGGGCTAAAAGATGCAGCACTGGGTTCTCTCCTGATAACAGGTGAGTAAATCGGAATTCGTAGTTCGGCTGATTTTAGAGGAATATTATAAAGTTCCAAAACTCCACACTTAGAAGAATTTCCAAGTGAAACCAGTCAATGTTAGCCTATGGAAGGAAATTCAAGTTACTGGTAAGTACGGTTAAAATTACTTTTCAGGACCAGTACTGGGCTGAAAGATACAGCACTGAGGTCTCTCCTGATAACAGGTGAGTAAATCGGAATTCGTATTTCGGCTGATTTTAGAGGAATATTTGTATGTTTCAAAAATCAACACTTAGAAACTTTTTCAGCAAAAAGCAGGCAATGATATCCTATGGAAGGAAATTCAAGTTACTGGTAAGTACGGTTAAAATTACTTTTCAGGATTAGTACTGGGCTGAAAGATGCAGCACTGAGGTCTCTCCTGATAACAGGTGAGTAAATCCGAATTCGTAGTTCGGCAGATTTTAGAGGAATATTTGCACAATGGTGAAGGTAGGGGGCGGGGCCTGAGGTGACATCTGTGTAAACGCGCCCCGTGGCGCCTTGAATCATGAGGGTCCCTAGGGGCCAACTAGCCCACCAGGAACCTCCAGTATGCGCCAGGGGGCTGCGTTGCAGAGACGTGTAGAGAGGCCACACCCCTTTTTACACCTCTCTGCAACGCAGCTCTGTGGCGCTTTCTGGATGTACCTGTTGGGCTAGTTGGCCCCCAGGGACCCTCAGCATTGAAGGGGATTTAATTCCCCATCTTAAAACGCGCCACGGGGCCTGTTTGCACACATGTCACCTGAAGCCCCGCCCCCTCCCTTCACCAATCAATCAATCAATCACAGAATTTGTAGAGCGCACTACTTACCCGCGAGGGTCTCAAGGCGCTGGGGAGAGGGAAGGGGGGGGGGATGCTGCTACTGGTCGAACAGCCAGGTCTTGAGTAGCCTCCTGAAGGTCAGCAGGTCTTGGGTCTTTCGTAGGCTTAGTGGAAGGGTGTTCCAGGTCTTGGCGGCGAGGTGTGAGAAGGATCTGCCGCCGGTGGTTGTTCTTCGAATGCGGGGGACGGTGGCGAGGGAGAGGTCGGCGGAGCGGAGCTGGCGGTTGGGGACGTAGAAGAAGAGTCGTCTGTTGAGGTAGGATGGGCCAGTTTTGTGGAGTGCCTTGTGTGCGTGGGTGAGGAGTTTGAAGGTGATCCTCCTGTCGACGGGGAGCCAGTGCAGGTTCCTCAAGTGGGGGGTGATGTGGCTGTGGCATGGTACGTCGAGGATCAGTCGTGCGGAGGCGTTTTGTATGCGTTGCAGTCGCTTGATGAGCTTGGCCGGGGCTCCCGCGTAGAGGGCGTTCCCATAGTCCAGTCTGCTACTGACGAGGGCCTGGGTGACTGTTCTTCTTGTGTCTGTCGGGATCCACCTGTAGATCTTGCGAAGCATGCGGAGGGTGTTGAAGCAGGAGGAGGAGACTGCGTTGACTTGCTTGGCCATGGAGAGCGTTGAGTCGAGGATGACTCCCAGGTTGCGTGCGTGGTCGGTGGGTGTCGGGGCTGCTCCCAGCGTCGTTGGCCACCAGGAGTCGTCCCATGCTGAGGGGTTGGAGCCGAGGATGAGGACCTCCGTTTTGTCCGTGTTCAGCTTTAGTCGGCTGATCTTCATCCAATCGGCGACGGCCTTCATTCCTTCATGGAGTTTGGCTTTGGCGGCGAGGGGGTCCTTGGTGAGGGAGAGGATCAGTTGAGTGTCGTCGGCGTAGGAGATAATGTTGAGGTCGTGTTGTCTGAGCGATGCGTGCGAGCGGGGCCATGTAGATGTTGAACAGTGTTGGGCTGAGGGACGATCCCTGGGGTACGCCGCAGATGATCTCGGAGGCTTCGGATCGGAAGGGTGGGAGGCGGACTCTCTGGGTTCTGCCGTCGAGGAAGGAGGTGGTCCATTCCAGGGCCTTGTCTCGGATCCCTGCGTCGTGGAGGCGTGCGCGTAGAGTGCGGTGGCAGACAGTGTCGAAGGCGGCGGAGAGGTCCAGCAGGATGAGGGCTGGGGTCTCACCATTGTCCAGCAGGATCCTGATGTCGTCGGTGGCGGCGATGAGGGCAGTCTCAGTGCTGTGGTTGCTGCGGAACCCTGATTGGGATTGGTCCAGGATGCTGTTTTCTTCGAGGTATCAGGTTAGCTGTTTGTTGACGATCTTCTCGATGACCTTGGCTGGGAACGGAAGCAGAGAGATGGGCCGGAAGTTCTTGAGGTCTCTCGGGTCCGCCTTGGGTTTTTTCAGTAGGGCGTTGATCTCTGCGTGTTTCCAGCTCTCTCGGAAGGTCGCGGTCTCGAAGGAGAGGTTGATGATGTTGCACAGGTGGGGTGCGATGGAGCTGCTGGCTTTGTTGAAGATGTGGTGCGGGAAAGGGTCTGACGGGGAGCCGGAGTGTATTGTGCTCATGGTCTTGATGGTGTCCTCGATGTTCACGCTGGCCCAGGCTGGCAGGGGGTCTTGGTCGATGGTGTGTGGCGGGTCGATCTTAGTTGGGGTTGTCTGGGTGTCGAAGCTGTCGTGGATGTCGGCGATCTTGCGGTGAAAGAAGGTGGCGAGGGAATCGCACAGGGGTTGCGACGGCGGGATGTCGTTGGTGTTGGAGCTGGGATTGGAGAGTTCCTTCACGATGTTGAAAAGCTCCTTGCTGTTGTGTGCGTTGTTGTCGAGGCGGTCTTTGAAGGAGATTCTCTTGGCGGACCTGATGAGGTGGTGGTGGTTACGGATGGCGTCTTTGTGGGCTGTGTGGCTGTCCGGTGTCTTATCGCTGTGCCATTTCTTCTCTAGTTTCCGGCAGGTGCGCTCGGAAGCTAGGAGTTCCTAGGTGAACCAGCTGGCTCTTTTGGTGGTGTCGCTGTAGGTGAGCTTTTTCAGCGGGGCGAGGGTGTTGGCACAGTCGTCCATCCATCGTCTGAGGTTGCAGGCAGCGTCGTCGGTGTTGGATGGGTCGGAGGGAGGGCTGAGAGCGAGGGTTGCCCGGAGTTGGTCTTCGGTGACTTTGCTCCAGCAGCGGCGTGGGATCTGTTGGGTGCGGTGGGGTGTGGTGGGTTTCTGGAAGGTGAAATGGATGCAGCGGTGGTCGGTCCAGAGGAGTTCCGTGGTGTGGCTGAAGGAGACGTGGGAGCTTGAGGAGAAGATGGGGTCAAGCGTGTGGCCGGCGCAGTGGGCCGGTGTTGTGACGAGCTGGCTCAGGCCGAGGTTGGCGAGGCTGTCGATCAGGGTGGTGGAGTTGCTGTCGTTGTTGTTCTCCAGGTGAAAGTTCAGGTCTCCGAGGAGGATGTAGTCGGTAGAGGTCAGGGCGTGCGTGCTGATGAAGTCGGCGATGGAGTCGCTGAACTGGGGTCGGGGCCCAGGGGGTCTGTAGACAAGGGTGCCTCTAAGGGTGGTGTTGGGGTCCGTGTGGATCTGGAAGTGCATGTGTTCGGCGGTGCTGAGAGTGTCGTCGGTGCTGGTCGAGACCCTGATGGTGTTCTTGTGGACGATGGCGATTCCTCCTCCTACTGCGTTGATGCGGTCTCTGCGGGTGATCTTATAGCCGTCTGGGATGGCTATGGCGATGTCGGGGGCGGAGGAGTCGTTCATCCAGGTCTCTGTCAGGAAGGCGACGTCTGGTGATGATGTGTCGAGCAGGTCCCAGAGCTCGACGGCGTGTTTGCGTGCGGAGCGGGTGTTCAGCAGGATGCACCGGAGGTGGTTGAGGTCCTTCTTGGCGGGCGCCTCGGTGGCTCTGAGGCTGGTGTAGCTGCAGTTCCGGCAGGTGAAGGGACCATGGGTGCGTTTCGGGGCGGCCTTGAAGCAGTTGTGCGTCCGTCCGGGGTTGAGAGCGTGGAGTGTGGTGGCATCGTATCGGCGTCGGTCCTCGAGGCTGGAGCGGGGGGCGCGCGGTCCAGGGGTTCTGGCGCTGGGCGCGGTCCAGTCGCGGACGGGCGCAGACGGGCTTGCCTTAGGCGCGCCTTTGGCGCGCCAGCGGCGCGGCCGCGCAGCGGCCGCCATATATGGGGAGGTGGGAGGGAGGAGCAGCTGGGAGGCAGGGGCAGCAAATGGGCAGTCAGGGGGGGCGGGGCCGCAGGGGACGCAGCAGCGGGAATGGCGAGAGGCAGCGGGGGCACAGAAGGGAAAATGGAGAGAAAAACAAACAGAAATACGGGCACAGTACAATGGGGCAGCGAGGGGCACAGAAGGGAAAATGGAGAGAAAAACAAACAGAAATACGGGCACAGTACAATGGGGCAGCGAGGGGCACAGAAGGGAAAATGGAGAGAAAAACAAACAGAAATACGGGCACAGTACAATGGGGCAGCGAGGGGCACAGAAGGGAAAATGGAGAGAAAAACAAACAGAAATACGGGCACAGTACAATGGGGCAGCGAGGGGCACAGAAGGGAAAATGGAGAGAAAAACAAACAGAAATACGGGCACAGTACAATGGGGCAGCGAGGGGCACAGAAGGGAAAATGGAGAGAAAAACAAACAGAAATACGGGCACAGTACAATGGGGCAGCGAGGGGCACAGAAGGGAAAATGGAGAGAAAAACAAACAGAAATACGGGCACAGTACAATGGGGCAGCGAGGGGCACAGAAGGGAAAAAGGAGGGAAAACAAACAGAGAAATACGGGCACAGTACAATGGGGCAGCGAGGGGCACAGAAGGGAAAATGGGGAGACAAAAGCAAAGAAATACGGGCACCGAGGCCACAAGCGGAGGGGCGAGCTACCAGCAGCAGCAGCGGGCGGACAACACAGGCGGAGCTGTGTGGTGGGGGAGCGACCTACCTGGCAAGGTCAAGGGTCGCTCTCCTCACGCGCAGCGGCCGCCATATATGGGGAGGTGGGAGGGAGGAGCAGCTGGGAGGCGGGAGGCAGGGGCAGCGAATGGGCAGTCAGGGGGGCGGGGCCGCAGGGGACGCAGCGGCGGGAATGGCGAGAGGCAGCGGGGGCACAGAAGGGAAAATGGAGAGAAAAACAAACAGAAATACGGGCACAGTACAATGGGGCAGCGAGGGGCACAGAAGGGAAAATGGAGAGAAAAACAAACAGAAATACGGGCACAGTACAATGGGGCAGCGAGGGGCACAGAAGGGAAAATGGAGAGAAAAACAAACAGAAATACGGGCACAGTACAATGGGGCAGCGAGGGGCACAGAAGGGAAAATGGAGAGAAAAACAAACAGAAATATGGGCACAGTACAATGGGGCAGCGAGGGGCACAGAAGGGAAAATGGAGAGAAAAACAAACAGAAATACGGGCACAGTACAATGGGGCAGCGAGGGGCACAGAAGGGAAAAAGGAGGGAAAACAAACAGAGAAATACGGGCACAGTACAATGGGGCAGCGAGGGGCACAGAAGGGAAAATGGGGAGACAAAAGCAAAGAAATACGGGCACCGAGGCCACAAGCGGAGGGGCGAGCTTACCAGCAGCAGCGGGCGGACAACACAGGCGGAGCTGTGTGGTGGGGGAGCGACCTACCTGGCAAGGTCAAGGGTCGCTCTCCTCACCGCGCAGCGGCCGCCATATATGGGGAGGTGGGAGGGAGGAGCAGCTGGGAGGCGGGAGGCAGGGGCAGCGAATGGGCAGTCAGGGGGCGGGGCCGCAGCGGCGGGAATGGCGAGAGGCAGCGGGGGCACAGAAGGGAAAATGGAGAGAAAAACAAACAGAAATACGGGCACAGTACAATGGGGCAGCGAGGGGCACAGAAGGGAAAATGGAGAGAAAAACAAACAGAAATGCGGGCACAGTACAATGGGGCAGCGAGGGGCACAGAAGGGAAAATGGAGAGAAAAACAAACAGAAATACGGGCACAGTACAATGGGGCAGCGAGGGGCACAGGAGGGAAAATGGAGAGAAAAACAAACAGAAATACGGGCACAGTACAATGGGGCAGCGAGGGGCACAGAAGGGAAAATGGAGAGAAAAACAAACAGAAATACGGGCACAGTACAATGGGGCAGCGAGGGGCACAGAAGGGAAAATGGAGAGAAAAACAAACAGAAATACGGGCACAGTACAATGGGGCAGCGAGGGGCACAGAAGGGAAAATGGAGAGAAAAACAAACAGAAATACGGGCACAGTACAATGGGGCAGCGAGGGGCACAGAAGGGAAAATGGAGAGAAAAACAAACAGAAATACGGGCACAGTACAATGGGGCAGCAAGGGGCACAGAAGGGAAAATGGAGAGAAAAACAAACAGAAATACGGGCACAGTACAATGGGGCAGCGAGGGGCACAGAAGGGAAAATGGAGAGAAAAACAAACAGAAATACGGGCACAGTACAATGGGGCAGCGAGGGGCACAGAAGGGAAAATGGAGAGAAAAACAAACAGAAATACGGGCACAGTACAATGGGGCAGCGAGGGGCACAGAAGGGAAAATGGAGAGAAAAACAAACAGAAATACGGGCACAGTACAATGGGGCAGCGAGGGGCACAGAAGGGAAAAGGAGGGAAAACAAACAGAGAAATACGGGCACAGTACAATGGGGCAGCGAGGGGCACAGAAGGGAAAATGGGGAGACAAAAGCAAAGAAATACGGGCACCGAGGCCACAAGCGGAGGGGCGAGCTTACCAGCAGCAGCAGCGGGCGGACAACACAGGCGGAGCTGTGTGGTGGGGGAGCGACCTACCTGGCAAGGTCAAGGGTCGCTCTCCTCACCGCGCAGCGGCCGCCATATATGGGGAGGTGGGAGGGAGGAGCAGCTGGGAGGCGGGAGGCAGGGGCAGCGAATGGGCAGTCAAAGGGGCGGGGCCGCAGGGGACGCAGCGGCGGGAATGGCGAGAGGCAGCGGGGGCACAGAAGGGAAAATGGAGAGAAAAACAAACAGAAATACGGGCACAGTACAATGGGGCAGCGAGGGGCACAGAAGGGAAAATGGAGAGAAAAACAAACAGAAATACGGGCGCGTTTTAAGTTGGGGGATTAAGTCCCCTTGAATCCTGAGGGTTCCTGGGGGCCAACTAGCCCACCATGTACCTCCAAAAAGCGCCACAGAGCTATGTTGCAGAGAGGTGTATAAAGGGGCGTGGCCTCTGTACACCTCTCTGCAACGCAGCCCCCTGGCGCATACTGGAGGTTCCTGGTGGGCTAGTTGGCCCCCAGGGACCCCCAGTATTCAAGGGGAATTACTTCCCCATCTGCAAACGCGCCAGGGGGCGCATTTGCAGAGTGGTGAAGTAAGGGGGCGGGGCCTGCGGGCCGATCGTTTTTTTGTTTTTTTTCCCTGAAGGGGGGCTGTGTGGCCCCCCTTCCTTTTTCTTATTTTTGGGCCCTGGGGACCCCATCCCCCAGGGCCTTACCCCCTTTTTAAAAAAAAATTATTTCTGGGGAGGGGGGCCGCGTGGCCCCCCTCCCGGGCCACTACTTGCCCCGGGGACCCCATCCCCCGGGGCCTGGCCTCTGGTTGGGGACTGTGGGGGGGTCCCCAAACCCCCCACAGTCCCGCCGGCTCCCCGTGTCCTACGGGAGCCGGCATTGCTTTTACACATGGGGAGCAGCTAACATGCTGCTCCCCGTGTGGAAAAGCAATTGTCTTTGGATATTGGAAGCGAGAGCAGGTTTCCCTGCTCTCTCTTCCAATATCCAAAGCAGTTTGCAATCCCCAGGGCCACCACAGGCTCCAGGAGGGGGGCCGCGCGGCCCCCCTCCCCACATCAGCAAAGCCCCGGGGAGGTGGTGGTCCCCGGGGCTTCGGGGATCCAAAACGGACCCCCATTTTAATTTGTTAGTGCCCCGGGAGGTGGCGGTCTCGGGCGTGTGGGGGGCTCGAGCCCCCCCACACAGGAAAAACTAAAAAAAAGAAGCCCCGGGAGGTGGTGGTCCTCGGGGCTGCGGGAGGGCTCAGAGCCCTCCCGCACCATTTTAAAAGAAAGCCCCGGGGGTGGCGGTCCCCGGGCTTGGGGGCCCTTTGAGGCCCCCATACATAAATTTAACCCCCACCATGCCCCCGGGACTTGGGCCACCCGGGGCAAAATACAATCGAGCGCGGAGACCGCTCTTCGATTTTTTTCGGCAGGATTCGCGCTCCCTGAGCGCATCCTGCCGATTTAAAAAAAAAATTTAAAAATGCTTTTTTCTGCCCAGGGGTCCTTGTGGGACCCCTGAGCAGACCTAGGGGTCAGGGTGTTTCTACCCTGCCCCCTTTGTGCGTTTTGCGCACTTTTTTACTGCTTTCTTGTTCCTCGGTTCTACCGAGGAATAAGATGGCTGCCAACACTTCCTGGTTTGGAGTGTTGACAGCCAATTAGCAGACAGCTCGTGATCGGGAGGGTGCGCGAATCCGACGCGGCCATAGATATATATGTACTTTTACTTTTCATTTTCTCAGCAACTACTGAACGGATTTACACCATTTAACAAAAAGGGTTCTTTCTGAACCAAGAACTACCTCTTTGCCAAATTTGGTGTAATTCCGTTCAGCAGTTCGGGCTGTAGCCGTGTCTAAAGTTTCCTATGGGAAATTGATTTTTTGACTCTTATTTTTTTAATTTCTCCGCAACTACTGAACGGATTTACACCATTTAACAAAAAGGGTTCTTTCTGAACCAAGAACTACCTCTTTGCCAAATTTGGTGTAATTCCATTCAGCAGTTCGGGCTGTAGACGTGTCTAAAGTTTCCTATGGGAAAATGAATGGGGAAAACACGTTTTGGGACCCCCTTTTTCTCGGCCCCCGCTTGACGAATCACCCTGAGACTTTCAGGGTAGGAGCGGACCGGAGCGGGCCATAAAGTTTGAAAATTTCGCGAAGATTCGTCAACCGGCAAGAGAGTTATTTCAAATAGAATGTCGCGGATTTCCTATGGAAAATAGGTCCTAACTATAACTATCTACTGGCGACCGCCAGTAGATAATATACTGTCAGACTCTTCTTTTCATGACTCTGTCCCTCGTGACTCCACCACCCTTTGCACTACCATCCCTAGACCCCCAAATTATGGGTTCCTAGAGTAAATGTTTTCCATTTCCAGCACTGCTTGTGCAAACATCCGAGTCAGAATATCTGTGCCTCATAAGACTTGCTGCATGCACCTTTGATGACATATGCCCATAGGATAGTCAAGGGGTTATGGTACTAGCTTAATGTCAACTCTGGCCACAGTAACTTAACCTTAAACCCTTGCCCCCGCTGTGCATTCTCACCAAAGTCAAACATGTTTTCACAAGTACAATGCCACATTACACAACATCAGGAATTACACCTGAAATGATTACACATGGATGGAATCCAAACATTGCAGCATAAATGTGTCTAAACACCTTATAAGATGTTTAAAATGTGATAACACCTCACGACCATAACTTTAAACCAACTAATCATGTCTTCAATGTCGAAGATTTTCACAAAACACCAATGCCTTCCCACACAAATACATTATTTTGCAAATACCATTTAAATTCAAAATCAATCTATCTACTTTGTGCACAATCATAGAGACAGACGCTCATCGGTGCGCTGACTTCCACTTTTCACAAGTGATGGCGAGGTGGGAGATAATGTTATGGGCGAGCATGTCCTGCTGAAGAACACGACGGTGTTTTCTGGGTGGTAAACCCAGATGAAAAGAGGATGGATTGTCCCACGTGTGATGACGTAAGAGATAGAATGGCGTAGGAAGAGGCTGCCATTAAAATATCAACCTGTTCCCATAGTAGCCATCCCCACCCACAGCGGGCTTGCAGAGAAGACTTTCCCGCGCACAAGAAGCAAAACAAACACAAACGAAAATTAGCTACGAGTGGGCAGCGTGTAGGAGGACCTTGACGATTCATTAATTAAAAAAAAAATATTTAGCATAACGCTTGTTCATTAAATTAGAAGGATCTGGCAAGACTTTTTCCACAAGCAGCCCACGCACAGTACATGGCAGGCTTTACTCTCGCAAGCCGCTACGGTCGTCGCTATTAGTCATGAAACCCCTGCTCCCTCTAACCATGATCTCCTTCAAATATGTCCACCAGAACTGACTGAGCGCTTCTCGTGGCCAAGAAAGAAAAAGGCAGGCCACATACCTTCTCCTGGTCCCTCTTTTCCATCTCACTTGACCCACATCAGCATTTTAGGGCGACCTTAAGTTGATGAAAACTGCTTTACAAATAATGAAGACAACATTACAACTTAATTTTTAATTTATGGATGGGGTGTCCCTCCATTGCCTCTATCGCTAATATTTTTTAAATATTTTTTAAATATTTTGTTGTTACATCTTTAAATAATGTTGCACTTTCAAAGAGAAGCTTCTTCCAGACAACTACCACTCGGTGAGAGCTGCAAGCCTGCCTCCCACCGGAGCTACCACCAAGTGTAGCAACGGACACAGTTTATATAAGGATTAGGTTGGAAGGTCCCAAGGTTCCTTCCATCCCCGAGGGAAAACTATCACAAATGACTTCACCCACATTTGCGTTGGGCAGGAAAGGTTGTCTCTCACCTCCTGGAAACCCTCCTTCAGACAAACTGACAAACAGAAGTCTGACTCCGAAACTAAAGCGCCAAGAACTGGCAAACAATGCATTGTACTAAAACTGTATCAGATAACAACCTTAAGGCACCTACTTGTTTCATACACACTACAAACTTGATTGCCTCTAGGGGTGTCTCTTTGGAAGAGACGCTGTAGGCAAAGGATGAGAATTGGAGGTCCTGTGTTTAATTTGAGCCTGTGGTTTCCAGTGCTCGGCACCGGCACTTGATTGTCAGCACCGGCTTATGAGTCTCCCACATGGTGGCACTGTTTGCCTATTTTAGGGATGAACATAACAACAGCTGTTTATTAATTGAATATATATTAACATTGACTAATACCTGCCATCCACGCCATTCTTATAGCTTTGAGGACTTGGAATGGTATGAACTGTCACTCTTGCAAAACGGTAATGGTTAGTAGTTGTGTTGGTACTATCACTGGCAGCGCTGGTGGGGGCAATGGATGGTGTAAGCTGCAGTGGCTTCCTGACAAGAGCCCTGGCACTTATTTGTTCACAAATTAGGCACTGATTAGTCCATCGGGGCCAACGGGTGGAATCAGAATTGAAGTATATGTTAGTAAGGTCAAATTAACATAAAATGAGAAAAACAGAAGCATTATTTGTTAAAGAGGGGACCTCACTTGAAACAAGCATTACCAGAGCCTATTATTTAGTTTTCTGTATAGGCACATTGGGATCGTGGGGAAGGAGGAGCAAAAGGCTTGTACAAGGGAGGCAGGCGTAAGTGGGCTCAGGTAATGAGGCGCAGGCAGTGAAGCCTAAGGTCATGTAGGCAAAAAGGGACACAGTTAACAAAGGTGCATGAGGAGGCAAGGGGGAGTTGAGGGAGCAAAGAGGCACAATGTGACAAGAAGGCAGGGAGGTATAGGTGGCAGGAAGTTGCAGGGGTGCAAACGGGTCAAGTGTTCTGATCCACAAAACATGTCAAAATTGGCGTAAAACCGGATAGGCACATTTAACTTTCCTATAAGGTCATAGTATATGGTGCAGAAATACCAATGGCACAGAAAGTTAAACACCACTAGTGGGCTGCAGTACCTATTGTGCCATTCACTACAGTGGCAGTAAAAACATGGCTTTAGGCCTATCCTGTGTAGCCTGACGGTAGCACCTTGAACCCTGCTGCATAGACCTGTCTAAATCACCCTTTGACAGTAGGGAAACCTGACTTTAATTATCAAGTAAGTCACCCCTAAGCGCACCTTGCTGCCCACAAGTTGGTGTGCATAATATTTAGGAGTTGGACATGTATGACAATAACAATTACATGCTCCCCCAGAGTCTAGGCCCAAAACGACATTGTCACTGGTCAAGCTGTAACTGGTACATAGGAAAAGTCAAAGTACAGATTATATACTTAACGTTTGACCTGTACCAGCTAAATTCAATCTAATGGTGAAGTTGTATATATATTAAATGTATTGGAAATTTAACTTTTAGAAAGTTACCTTTAACCTGTCTGAAGCTGCTGAGGGCTACTTTTCATTAGCTCTCCAGCGACTGTGCAGCCTGAACGTAGTATGAATTAAGATTAAAAGATGAGTGAAAACTGTTCCCAGAGCAGAGACAAGCACTGGCAAAGCCAATAGGTCTCACCTATGCAAGAGCTATTGGCTTTGACAATATGTTTTAGCAATTTTGTACACAAGAGTGGCTGCTGTTTGGCATAGGTAAAAGTTAGTAGGGTAAAGGAGAGTGCGGTGGAGTGTTGTAAGTGGAGTAGAGTAGAGTGGAGTGTTGTGGAGTGGCATAGAGTAGCGTGGAGTGGCGTAGAGTTGGGTTGAGTAGAGAGGTAAGAAGTGGAATGTCATGGAGTAGTGTACAGGGTTGTGGAGTGTTGTGTGAGTGAGTAGAGTGTCGTAGAGTGGAAGGGCATAGCATAGAGTGTCATAGAGTGAAGTGGTGTAGAGCAGGGTGGACTGGCGTAGAGGGTGTTGCGTAGAGTGGATTAGACTGTTGTAGAGTAGACTGACGTAGAGCAGCGTAGATTGTCAGAGTGGAATGACATACAGTGGAGTGGAGTACTGTGTCAGAATAGAGTGAAGTAAAGTGGCATGGAGTGGCATAGAGGGAGTTACGTAGAGTGGAGTAGTGTTGTAGAATAGCATAGAGTGGAGTAGAGAGCTTTATAGTGGAGTGGCATAAAGTGGAGTAGAGTGTCAGTGGAGCAGTGTTTAATGGAGTAGTGTATCATAGAGTGGGGTATCGTGAAGTGAAGTGTCATAGAGTGGAGTGTAGTAGAGTGAATTAGAGTGAAGTGCATTGGTGTAGAATGCAGTCAACAGACGACTCCTCTTCTACGTCCCCAACCGCCAACTCCGCTCCGCCGACCTCTCCCTCGCCACCGTCCCTCGCATTCGAAGAACCACCACCGGCGGCAGATCCTTCTCCCACCTCGCCGCCAAGACCTGGAACACCCTTCCACTAAGCCTACGACACACCCAAGACCTGCTGACCTTCAGGAGGCTACTCAAGACCTGGTTGTTCGACCAGTAGCAGCACCCCCGCCCCTTTTTTTTTTTTTCCCCCCAGCGCCTTGAGACCCTCGCGGGTAAGTAGTGCGCTTTACAAATTCTGTGATTGATTGATTGAGTGGTGTAGAGTGGTGCAGAGTAAAGAGACAGTGCAATGGTGTAGAGTGGCGTAGAGTGCAGTGTCGTAGAGTAGAGTATAGTGGCGTACAGTGCAGTGGTGCAGAGTAGATTGGTATAGAGTGCAGTGGCGTAGAGTATATTGGTTTTGAGTAAAGTGGCATAGAGAGCATTGGTGTAGAGTGCAGTGGTATAAAATTGATGGGCATAGTGTGGAGCGGTGTAGAGTGGAATAGAGCGGCATAGACTGCAGTGGCATAGAGTAGATTGTTTCAGAGTAGAGTGAAGTGGCGTAGAGTGCAGTGGTATAGAGTAGAGTGTCAGAGAGTGCAGTGGTGCAGAGTAGAATAGAGTGGCGTAGAGTACAGAGGCATTGAGTGGAGCAATGCAGAGTAGAGTGGTGGAGAGAGCAGTGTTGCAGAGTAGAGTGACGCAGGGTGAAGTGGCATAGAGTGGAGTGGTGCAGGGTAGAGTGCAGTGGAATAAGAGTGGAGTGATACAGAGTAGAGTGATGTAGAGTGCATTGGCACAGAGTAGAGTGGTGCAGTGGTGTAGAGCGTAGTAGAGTGGTGTAGAGTGCAGTAGAACGGCATAGAGAGCAGTGGAGTAGAGTGCAGTGGGGTAGAGTGCAGTCATGCAGAGTAGAGTGTGTAGAGTGCAGAGTAGAGTGGTGCAGAGAGAAGTGAAGTAGAGTACAGTGGTGTAGAATAGAGTGGTGTAGAGTGCAGTGACCTAGAGCGCAATGGTGTAAAGTGACCTAACATGCAGTGACGAAGAGTGCAGTGGCATAGAGTAGAATGTTGTAGATTATAGTGGTGTAAAGTGCAGTGGTGCAAAGTAGTTGGCATAGGTACAGTAGCGTAGGGTGCATTGGTTTTGATTAAAGTGGTGTAGACTGAATTGATGCAGAGTGCAGGGGTTTAGAGTAGAGAGGTGTAGCGTAGAGTGCAGTGGCATAGAGTGGCGCAGCGTAGAGTGGAGTGGCGTGGAGTGGCATAGAGTGAAGTGGCGTAGAGTGGAGTGGCGTAGATTGGAGTGGCATAGAGTAGATTGTTTCAGAGTAGAGTGAAGTGGCGTGAAGTAGTGCAGGGTAGAGTGGAGTGGTATAGAGTAGTGGCATAGAGTGCATTGACGCAGAGAGCAGTGTTGCAGAGTGGAGTGCTGTAGAGTGCAGTGGCGAAGAGTACAGTGGTGCACTGTAGAGTTGGGTAGAGTGCACTGGCATAAAGTTGAGTGGTGCAGAGTAGAGAGGCATAGAGTGTAGTGTCAGAGTGCAGTGGTGCACAGTAGTTTAGAGTGCCGTAAAGTGCAGAAGAGTGACGTGGAGTGGTGCAGAATAGAGTGCAGTGGCATAGAGTAGAGTGGCATAGAGTAGAGTGTCGCTGAGTAGAGTTGCATAGAGTTCAGTTGCAGTGAGTGCTGCAGAGTAGAGCATTGCAGAGGGCAGTGGTGTAGAGTAGAGTGGCGTAGAGTGCATTTGTGATGATTACAATGGCCTACAGTGGTGCAGAGTAAAGTGAAGTAGAGTGCAATGGTGTAGAGTGGAGTAGCATAGAGTGCAGTGGCATAGAGTACAGTATAGTGTTGTACAGTGCAGTGGTACAGAGTAGATTAGCATAGAGTGTATTGGTTTTGAGTAAAGTGGTGTAGAGTGCATTGACGTAGAGTGCAGTGGTATAGAGTGCAGTGGCGTTGTGTGGAGTGACGTAGAGTGCAATAGAGTGGCATAGACTGTAGTGGCAGAGTATATTGTTTCAGAGAAGTGGCGTAGAGTGCGGTGGTACAGAGTACTGTGTCGTAGAGTGCAGTGGTGCAGAGTAGCTTAGAGTGGATTGGCATAGAGTTCAGTGGGTAGAGTGGCATAAAGTAGAATGGCAGAGAGTGCAGTGTTGCAGAGTATACTGTTGTATAGTGCAGTGGTGTATAGTAGAATGGCGTGGAGTGCATTGGCGTAGAGAGCAGTGGTGTTGAGTAGAGTGATGTAGGGTGCAGTGGCGCAGAGTAGAGTGGTGTAGAGAGCAGTGGCGTAGAGTACAGTGGTACAGAGTAGAATAGAGTGGTGTAGAGGGCAGTGATGCTGAGTAGAATAGAGTGGCGTAGAGTGCAGTGGCATAGAGTATAATGGCGTAGAGTGATTTGGTGCAGAGTAGATTGGTGTAGAGTGCATTGGCTTTGAGTAACGTGGCGTAGCATGCATTGACGTAGAGTGCAGTGGCATAGAGTGCAGTGTTGGATAGTAGGGTGGCATAGAGTAGAGTGGCACGGAGTGGTGTATAGTGCAGTGGTGAAGAGTCAGAGAAGAGTGCAATGATGCAGTGTAGAGTGGAGTGGCATAGTATGGAGTGGTACAGAGTTGAGTGCAGTGGGGTAACGTGGAGTATACATGGTATGGTAGCGTACTGCCATTACAGACAACACATCTTCAATTGAAATGACCATTATATTTGCACTCACATACAGTTTTACTGATAAAAGTATACAGCACACAAATGATAATGTGTGGGAATGCCATCACCCAAAGTATTGATTTGATCAGCAGCACAGTTCATTTACAGACATTTAAATTTTGTTGTGTTCTAGAGAAAAAAATAACATCTGTCCAGCCTTCCTCAAGCAGACCTACACTAGCCAGCATGATTA
Source organism: Calotriton arnoldi (assembly GCA_963921515.1). Classification (NCBI taxonomy): domain Eukaryota; kingdom Metazoa; phylum Chordata; class Amphibia; order Caudata; family Salamandridae; genus Calotriton; species Calotriton arnoldi. The sequence goes on along the minus strand of CAWUFW010006331.1, from coordinate 69,433 downwards.
TCACATAAACCCTCTCACTTTGAAGTCAGAGAAAGAAAAATAAACTCCAAGCTCCCTGGAAGACACAGCCTTACATTTGACCTCTGTCTTTGAATGCACAGCAAATGTGACAAGATAAGAACAAGATTTAAAGGCCTGTTTACAGAAAGCGAGTTTGTGGAAGAATACAGTAAACAAAGTTTGGGTAACGGGAGGGAAGAACTTGAACTGGACAGCCTAAAGTAAATAAAGCCAGCAAATAGAGAACCAGAAAATGTGACTTACAAACGACAAAGCCAATGGTAAGCAACGGGCAGAATGCATTCCTAGGTCAACTTTCTGAATGTCCCCAAGATGTCTTTAGCAAACGAGACAGCTGTGCTGTCTGGTGGTTGCAACCTAACAATGGCTTGGGAGTGGGGAGAGGTGTTTTCATTCCCTGGCAGGAAGACCAGTTAGGGTGGGTCCAGGAACTTGTTTTTCATCAAAGGGGTCTGCCCTGTCACAAGTAAATGTTAGTTGCCACCTGGAAGGGGATGAGCTTTTGTCCTCCTAGTCAAGCTGGCACCATATTCATTGGGAAGAGAGCTACACCCATAACCAGTTTTGAGTGACCCAAAATGAGGGGACTGCTCATTACCCTGGCCACAGTTCTGGCTAAGCATACAGGCTCCGCGTAAGGGAAGAACGGTTCTCCATCTTGGATTTTGACAGTGTGGGATTGTTTGCAGTAGGACAAACAGTAAGTGATAAAAATGTGTGTAGGGTTGCCCAAGTGAACTAGTGGTTAGGAAGTGCCCTGGAATCACCCCATCCAAAAGCTGGTGTCAGACATAAATGTGGCACACCACAGGATCTCCTCAGAACACTTTGTGCACCTGCGGAAGAGGACTGGATCTGCTGTCTGGAATCTGAGGGGCACCCTGAAGGACTGGACCTGCTTCTTCTTGACCTAGGACAAAGACATGGATGCCAAGGTTAGTTGGCTCACCTCCTCGATGACTACAGGGTCACAAAAAGCTGCAAGAGGCCTTTTTTCCTAGAGTGCCCTGCTGCCCAATAGCAACTGGACCTGAACTAGACCCTACTGTTGGCCTCTGCCTGACACCCTGAGAGTCTCTACATAATTGCCCTAAAGTCTTGGGGGGCTTAGAAATGCTCTCCAGTGGTATTTTGAGCACCAGAAGAAAGTCTGGAAACTTTTTTTTTTTGTTTAATTTCTTTTTATTGAACATATAACAGAGCGTACCTTAGTAAGCATTTCTAAGCAGCCATCTGTACACAAGGTTTCGAAACAACAGTGCAGTACAGTTATCTTTCCCCTAACCTCCCAGCCCCTTGTAGGTCTAACTATCCAGTTCCTCATGGGCGGCTAGTCATGGGACAGCTCCACCCAGAGTGGTGGACGTGGGGATGCATATATTTCCTCTGTAAGTGTTTCATTTCCCCCAGATATGTTCCTATTTCTTAGGGCATCCTCTGCCTTCATAGACAACTTTCTCTGCCACCATGCACCAGTCCGTGTCTTTCTTCCATTCGATTGATGTTGGAGCTGTCGATGCCCCTCATCTCCGGGCTATGTTACACTTAGCAACTGTCTTCCCCACTGTTACCCAGATTTGCTCTTTGCGGCCAAGATCCGTTGCGTCCCATACATTGACAGGGACCACTTAGGCGAGGGTAGCAAATTCACCCTGCACACCCTTCGCAGGCACTGTACTATAGCTTCCCTATAGGTTTTAATCTCCGGGCACTCCCATAAAATATGATAAAACGAACCCTCCTGCCCACACCCTCTGTGACACTTGGAGTCTAATCCTTTTCCCATCTTTACTAAGGTGTTACTGGAAAGGTAGGATCTATGGAGTATTCTAAGTTATGATTTTTTCAAGGGGGACCGCCAAACAATCCAACAGATGCCTGCATGTAGGTAGCAACATCCTAGAGCACGTCGCTGCGTTCGACTATTTGGGTATTCGCCTGACATCCAACCTAAACTGGGCTCCCCATATAGAGAAAACAAAATTGTCGCTAATCCAGCAGACTGCCCATATTAGAAAAATTCACAAAGCTACGGTGTCCAGGAAAGTGGCTCCAGTACTAGAAATTTACAACATCAAGGTTCTAGGGGGGGCCCTCTACGGGGCGGAACTTTGGGGAAGTGGGAATATGAACAGCCTTACCATCACTGAAAATCGTTTTCTCAGATCTCTATTAAATCTACCTCTAAGCACCCCTCTCACCCCATTGTATCTGGACTTCGCCCAAAGACAATTGGCCCTCAGGATAGACTATAAAATACTAATATTTTGGCACAGTTAATTGTCTGTTGAAGAGCTAGCCTCCTATCGAGCGTCAGTGACTGGCCTCTTGAAATTGCCCCATCTAACATCCATTCCATGATTTAGCCGCTTGAGAGATCTACTTAGGAGGCTTGGGCTAGAGGAGTATTGGTCTAACCCCGAAAGCCTGTCTCCAATATCAAAGGCCAGGATTAAAGTGATTTTTTGGGAAACAATAGCAGAGAAGGGGATGGCAAAATTGGTGGGTACATTGACCAAGGACTTTATTAGTTTTAAATTTGTTCCAAGTTATGAGGACACTATGAAATTGCCACCCCCTCCCCCTGGAACACAAGTTATTTATACAATTCCGCTATAAGACCCTACCCACCAAATTGTTCTGTAACAAGTGGCGTTGTATTGTCCCCACTGATGAGCTATGTCCATCTTGCAAAACCTGCCCAGAATCCATTGTGCACCTGCAATTTTTTTGTCCCCATTATAAATCTTTGAGGGGCAAGTGGATTATCCCTTTGTGTAGATTGGTTGGTCCTGGCCACTACCTTGAGGTGATGAGAATTTTGCTTACTGACGCACGCAGGGTAATAGTATTTGGCTTGGCCAAATATTGGCATGCACTATGGATTCAGCGCTTTAAATGTATTGTATGTCTATCTCTGCTTTTATCCTTTATATTGTATTTTATGGTAGCCATGCGCTCTTTTAATAATGTTTTCTATATTTTTACTTTTATATTGCTCCAATTTAGTTTTGTGCTGTGCACTTTTTAAGATCCTTGTGTGATCGAAATAAAGTCATACATGACATGTATTCTAAGTTGAACTAACCTAAGTTTTGACGACATAGCTGACTCCTTTGGGGATGCCAGGGCTTCCAACCAATCTTCTTCCTCCAAGTCTCCCAAGTCAGTATGCCGGCGCTCTCGGAGTCGTTGGAGGGGGTCAGGGGAGTTATTTATCAGTTTCTGGTAGGTCAGGGAGAAAGTCTGGAAACTTTTGAAAACTTTTTTCCTCCAGAGCTCCAGCGGGACTCACAGGAAAATGTATCTGACCGGCAATTCCACAGCATCTGGCTGAATATCAGCTTCATCCCACTCGAGGCTCTCTGCACCTCCGAAAAAATGACTAAGTCCCATTCTGCATTGGGACTTAGAAGAAATTTCAGAACTTTTCTTCAGAAAGTGACACTCTCTCTTTCTGAGGTGATACATAGAAGCTTTTTCAAATTTTTTGACTTCCAGACTGTCACCGAGAACAAACAACTCTTCCGACGGACAAAGCCTCCTACGCGACAAGGAGGGGCACGTCCACCAATAGTGACTCTAGTTCTGAGAGTTGGGGCGTTTACAATCCCAGAAGGGGCGGTCGCCAAGGTTATTCAGGGCTCCAGATGCCACAGTACCAGGGACCGGCCTTTTGACAGTACCCAATGTTCCCCCAAGGCCGCCCCCAGTTCTACCCACCTGGCAACAGACAACCTTTTTTAGACAGAGGCTGGGGCAGAGGGCGCGGGCGAAGAAGAGGCAACCAACAACAGAAAAAAGTACAATGGGAAGAACCACAACAGAATGTAGTGGAGACTCGGAGCCACACCAAGAGGAGAATTTGATTGTAAATCTTTCACCCAGGGTATTGGCAGACATTGAAAAAAGAGTCCTACAGAAAGGACTAGGGTATGTGCCGACCCCCAGAACAGATAAGTTTCGCGAGCAATGTGAAATTCAGAACTTTTTTCGCAAGGTACGTTTGAAAGCTTTTTTCCACGAGAAACCAATGCCCCAGATGAGTGACTCAGGTTTACGTAACCCTTCAACTTTCACTCCCAACAGCAGCATGGTTCCCAATGAGGTGCTGACTTTTGAACAGGCTGTACTAAAGGACCTGACAAAAAGCACCACCCCTAGACATTTCTGCAACATTTCTGCAGCGGAATTGACGGCTGTCAGTTTCTTATCTAATGACACTACCATCACTATCAAACAAGCCGACAAAGGCAGAGCAACCGTGATCATGTCTACCCAAGATTATGACACTGAATGCCATAGGCAACTGAGTAACCGCCAATACTATACACCTCTCACTAGTAGTCCCATGACACAACTTACCAAGACCATTACAGATATGGTCTTTGCAGCAGAAAGTCAGGGCTGGTTGAGTAAAAAAGAAGCAGACTTCCTTATCAAAAAAAGATCCTAAAGTGCCTTATTTTTATATCCTACCGAAAATCCATAAAGGCACCTCACCTGTCCCTGGCAGACCCATAGTATCGGGGATCGACTCAATACTCAAACCATTGTCTAAATTCTGTGACCATTTTTTACAGCCACTGGTCAAGAAAACCCCTTCCTTTCTGAAGGACACTACTGACGTTTTACGTCTCATTACAGAGAATCAACACACTAATGGCATTGACCTGTTAGTCACCCTTGATGTAGAGGCCCTCTATACCAATATCCCCCTAAGAGCCACCTTGGGTGTGATAGAGGAGACCTTTAGCAGAACCGACTGGGACTTTCCCACTCCAAGCAGTTTTGTCCTTGAATGTGCAACACTCGCTCTCACGGAAAACTTTTTTTGAGTTCAAGGGCCAACTTTACCACCAAACCCAAGGTACTTCCATGGGGAGTACCTTCGCCCCGAGTGTAGCCTGTTTGTACATGGCAGCTTTTGAAGAGAATATGATCTTCAATGACTCGAATCCCTACCGCACCAACCTACTCCTTTGGAAGAGATTCATCGATGACCTTGTTATCTTTTGGACAGGGGACTTGAGAACCTGTGAAGAATTTTGTAACTGGATAAATACCTTGAACCCCTACTTGAGGTTCACCAGTTCTATATCCCAAACCATGATCTCTTTTCTTGATCTCTCAATCAAACTCCAAGATGGCAACCTCAGCACAACGGTCTATAGGAAATCTACAGACTGCAACAGTCTGCTGTTGTTTAGTAGCCATCACCCACGAGCATTAAAGGAGAACCTGCCATTTGGCCAATTTTTGAGATTACAAAGAAATTGTAGCAACATAGAGGACTACAAGACTGAGGCAGATCTGCTGGCTAACAATTTAAGCAGACGTGAATACCCACAACGCAACATCGCCCTCTCAAAAAAAAGAGCTAGGAATAACAACCGAGAAGCTCTACTCGAACCTAGAGAAAAAGAACAAACAGACACCCTCACATGTGTAACGACCTACACGCCTGATTCCAACAGAATCAGGAACGTGATCAGAAAACATTGGGGGATACTACAAACAGGGTCCTTAGATCTGGACATCCCCAGATTTGCATTTAAACGTACAAACAATCTCAAAGATATGTTAATCCATACCAGACCTAAGCCACAAAATGAGATTTCACAGCTGCAACTGTGGGACTTGCCGCCAGTGCAGGGCCACTTCCCTTGTGGGACTTGCACAGTATGTGCATTTTCCGAAGTGACTAAAGCTATCACTTTCTCTGACACCTTCACATGGGAACTACGTACTCACACCAATTGTAATACATCTAATTGTATCTATATGATCACCTGCCCATGTGATCTCAGATATATTGGTATGACCACTAGACCCGTAAAAACACGTATCACAGAACATTGTAGTAATTTCAGGTGTCATAAACTCAACACCAGGATGTGTACGCATTTTGACCAACTACAACATTCACCTGACACTTTACGTTGGTTAATACTAGAGGCACACCCCAGGATTAGTAAGGGGGCCCTGTTTATGAAAGAACAGAGATGGGTGCACCGTTTATCAACCCATACACAAGGGTTGAATGAAGAAATTCCTTGGAGTACACTTAACACTTGATACTCCTATAGTCCTATTATGTAGAACCTCCTTTTGCATCACACTCTACATATCAACACCCTCTTTTGCCTGAGCAGTGTCCAGATGACCTTTTAATTCTGGAGAGTACCATCACCCCTCAAAAACACCCTGTAGCTGCACCGGCTCTATGCCGTGTGATACCTTGTGACCTGCATATTGTTCTGGATTTCCGTTTGTTTGTAATTGATCTAACTTTAACAAGCATTTTTTAAGCACCCAACAGGGACCCATGACTTGTGCCATCTTTAAGCTTCACTATAAACCCTCGGGGCGCTCAATATAGACACATACAGCAGGAGATAATGCTTCCAGGTTGCAAATAAGCCACTATTACTTGTGGCACTTGAAACCTACCCGTTTTTCATAATTTTTATAATGTATGGACACAGATGTATATTTTACTAAATAGCTGTACACCAGGCCTACGGCGAACTACCAACCATTTTGGTAGGGGTATAGCGAATTCAATTTTCAATATATGTGAATGCTGCCTCAAGATGAGATTTGGCAAAGCTGCATATTACACCTTCACTGCTCCTTTTTTATACAACCACGTACCTAATATGACTTACATGATGTGCCTCAATCTCCCTTTGTTTTTTATTTACATCTCGCATAGTACACAGGGTATTTTCTTGTGTCATACCTGCCGGTCACTGATGAAGTAGAATAAGAGACCCGATTGGGGTGAGTTCATCATTTCTTTCTGCTACCATGGTGGTGTTCCACCAGACTTGTGTGTGTGATTTTCACAAAAAAAGATCTGTGAGAGTCACCCACACGGCACTCACGTTGTGTGTGTTTTTTAGCCTTCTCCACTGTGTGCTGTGAGCTTGTCACATAGGGGACACAAGTGTTTTGTTTATATTGTCATTCTCAGATCTAAACATCTGTTTTTATTTTTCACCAGGTTGGTCATGTTTTACCAGGTACTACACTTAGAATAAATGTTAGGTTGGTTTATCAAGGCATTTTTTACCAGACAACCACTAGAGTGTAGATAGTTTGATTTTATAAGGTCCTGACGAATCACCGCTAGATTGACTGACTACAAGGCGAGAAACATGTTGACCATACAATAGAGCGCCGTACCTGAGACATAACCTCAGTCATGCGCCTTTGTTTCTTTTAATCAGGTTGGGAGTCCCATTGATTAAAGAAATTTTTCCCTCGGGTACTTCCAAACCTGTTTTAATCTTCCTTCAGGGTACACACCTCCACTTACTCATCAACACTGGTTAGGCCCCTCACCCCCACGGCACCATACGGCAATTTGGAATAGAAGATCTCCGTCAAAGAGCCCCTCATAGGGAGCCCGTCAGGTATTGCAGCGCCGACCTGACGAGGAGCAGCCCTATGATGAAGCATGACACCTAGCCGGGTGTGTGAGGGCCCCACATTCCAATAGGAGGAATCCCCGTCCTCCTACATTCCATGACCACACAAAACCGGTTTCCTCAGTTTTTGTCTCTCCTTCCGTAGTTAGGAACAGCATACTTTCAGCATTTATACAGGTCAGGGAGAAAGTCTGGAAACTTTTGAAATCTTTTCCTCCAGAGCTCCAGCGGGACCCACAGGAAAATGTATCTGACTGGCAATTCCACAGCATCTGGCTGAATATCAGCTTCATCCCACTCGAGGCTCTCTGCACCTCTGAAAAAAATGACTAAGGGCCATATGTATCAAACTCCCCTTTTGCGAATCGCAAATTTAGATTCGCAAAACGGTATGTAACTAAAAAATCGCAAAATATTTGCGAATCGTTAAAAATCGCTATTTGAATAGCGATTAGCCAAATAGCGATTCCTTATTAGCGAATCCACTAATTAGCGAAATCGCAAAATAGCGAATCCGCAAATTAGCAAATTCACAAATAGCAAATCGGGGACTCAGGTGCAGCTTGATGACATCACAACCAGGAAGTGTGACTACCCATGCTGCACCTGAGTCTCAGAAGCAGAGTGAGAGACTAGGAGTTGAGGTGAGGCATCACTGCAGTGCTACACTGATTTGAGAGATTGGAGACATGGTCAGCAAGGACCAGCAGCAGGGGGAGACCAGTAGAAAAAGAAAACAAAAGTTTACAGAAAGTGAGCAGGAGGTCCTGATACAGGAGATGGTTGTGAGCCATGAGCTCCTCTTTGGCAAGAAGTCCCTGCGTGTGCCAGAGACACGCAAGAGAAGGATATGGGCAGACATCCAGCGCAAAGTCAACGCAATTGGCATCACACATCGAAGCGTCAAAGACCTACAGAAGCGCTGGTATGATATGCGCGCGCGCTCAAAGAAGAAGGTTGCTGCCAAGTTGGAGGAGGCTAACAAGACCGGTGGTGGGACCTCCACTGCCACCGCTTCAACACCACTCGAGGAAACGGTTGAGGGGACCCTGCTTCCGGAGAGTGTAATGGGCGTGGCAGACCTGGACAGCTCCAACCACCCACAACCAAGACAAGGTAAGAAGCATGCCATCACACCCCTGATACCTCCCTACTTCCCCACACACCCAGGAGAGACCCAGGGGCACAACAAAACTATAAGTCCAGTGCAGGTACACAAGCACACACAGCAATGCATTATGGGAGATGTAGTTACATGCACCTAACAGTGGAGCATTGACACCCAGCCAGGCTCAAACAGTATGTGTGCATCATGAAAGGCAAAATACAGACAGACAGGACTCATGTAACTCCAAACAGTGAAATGTAATGCATGACAAATGCAAGGCAGGACAGTAAATCAATGTGTGCATTTATGTCCACAGCACCAGCAGAAACACAGGGAACAATCAGTGGAGGGGAGGATGAATCCCCCAGCCCAGAGGCAACAGGGCAAGAGGAGGAGGAGGAAGAGGAAGACGAGGGCAGCCCAGTTATCCTTCCAATACGCCGCAGGCGGATTGCAGTGCCACCATTGCCCCCGCTGGAGGAGGAAGGCCAGGACACCGATGTCGATGTCCAACCAGTCCAGGGACAGTCAGAGCCACAACCCCGTGCTCGAGCACGTGCTGATCCAATACCACCAATCCCATCCAGGCGCAGGGCACCACGTGCATCCACCAGTGCAGCAGTCACAGGAGACGACACAGTCTTCCAAGGGCTGGAGGGCCACATGTTAGAAGTCCAGCGCCTGCAGGCAAGAAACATACGGTCAATCCAGAGGCAAATCAGGGTTGGCTTCATGGGCCTGACGGGTGCCCTGGAGGCACTCTGTGCTGAACTAAGGGCGGACCGTGCTGCTAGGCGCAGGGAGAGGCAGCGCCTACACACCCGCCTGGACCTCTACACCAGGGCGGTCAACCGCCTTTCCTCAGCGACCTCTGTGCTGTCAAGGCGCAGCATCAGTATGCAGCACGAGGTGGCACACTGCAGCCAGGACGTGGCCAGGGGTCTGGTACAGGTGACATGTGCTGTGGATCAGCTGCGGGCAGCTGCCACTGCTGGCCCAGGAGTCCTCACTCCAACAGACGAGGACGCCCAATCTAGCAGGAGCAGCATTACACCACCGCCCCCACCGGACAGGCGCCGTAGTGTGCGTCACGGCAGGGCTGCTGAGGCAGGTGAAGAGGGCACTGTGCACCCACAGCGAGGGGCTACAGGCCGTCAGCGCCGCAGTTGAGGTGGTCAGACTTAGGCATGGATATGGGTGCATCAACCCAGTGCACACAGACACTTGGTCAAGATAGTTAATTTGCACTGTGAATCACACATGTGCGGGACATTGAACAATACATTGTGTGCCACACAGGCTGTGTGCCGATATATATCCTGTACTACAGGAAATTAAACACAGTCTCGTAATAGATATATAGCATTGTGTCATCTTTTTTTACCTAGAAATAGTTGTGTGTGATCTCATCTCGCCTCTGGCGCCCAGCAGCTGCACCAATTACACCGGCTGGCATGCGGCTGGAGCTGGCCCCTCCACATCTGATGATTCCGATTCGGTGAGCTCCACTGGTGTGCCTTTCCTGGTGGCGATGTTGTGCAGCATGGCACACACTACCACTATCTTGCAACAGGTCTGGGGGCTGTACTGAAGTGCCCCTCCACTCTTGTGTAGGCAGCGGAAACGGCTCTTGAGTATTCCGAAGGTCCGCTCAATGGTACATCTGGTTGCTATGTGGGCACTGTTGTACCTCCGCTCCCCAGCGTTGGCAGGATTCAGGTAAGGAGTAAGGATGTAGTCCCGGACCGCATACGCACTGTCACCTGTGGGGCGAGAGGAATATGGTTGAACACAGTCCTGCCACTGCTGTGCATTACTAGTGTGTCCTTCTTTCACATGCAATTACCTAGTAGGTATCCCTCACCAAACTCCCCACTTGTGAGTCGACGGTGTATCCCACTGTGGCGGAAGATGAATGAGTCGTGGGTGCTGCCTGGGTATTTAGCGACGATGTCGGTGATGATGTGCTTGGCATCACACACCACCTGTATGTTCAGGGAATGGTAGGACTTGCGATTCCTGAACACATACTCGTTCTGGGAGGGGGGGATATGGCGACATGTGTCCCATCTATGCATCCAATGACGTGGGGAAATTGTGCAATTTGATAGAACTCCTGCTTGGTCTGGTCTAGTGCCTGTGGTGTGCTGGGGAAGTGGATGTGGTTGTGCAGCCTCTGTACCATGGCATCAAGGAACGCGTGGAAAAAGCGCGACAATGCACTCTGTGAGACCCCTCCTGCTGTGGCTATCACCCCCTGAAAGCTCCCTGACGCCAAGAGGTGCAGTGAGCACAGGACCTGTATATGGGTGGGGATGGTGTGTGTCCTGCGTGTGGGGTGTTCAAGTATAGGTTTGAGCTCTGCTATTAATTCCAGGATGCTCTCTTCATCCAGCCTGTAGTTTGTATGGATCTCCTCCTCAGTCCGCTGGAACAGGGTTTCTGCGCGCTCTAAAGATCCTTTCCTGGCGTCGCCTTCTCTGTGCAGCAGCTCTGAGTCGCAGCCTCCTGGCTATCACGAACAGCCCAGACATTGTGGCAAACATCAGTTGCATTGTGGGCCTCTTTATATAGGTTGCACCTGGTTAACACCTGCTCAGACTTGGTGGTTATTGCGATTCTCTATTTTGCGAATTTCGTGAAATCGCAATTTGCGAATTTTTCATGCATTCCGTTTAGCGAATTCGCAAATTGCGAGCTCTACAATTGCGAGTTTCGCTATTGGTGTCTCACAATTTGCGAATTCGCAAAAAGTTTGCTATTTAGTACGATTCGCTAATTTGCTAATCGCTATTTTAGCGATTCGCAGATTAGCGAACGGAATGTGTCTCTTACATAGCGAAGCTGTGTTTTGCAATCGCAAACACCGTTTTTTTGCGAATCGCAGTGTTTGCGATCGCAAAACAGCTTCATACATATGGCCCTAAGTCCCATTCTGCATTGGGACTTAGAAGAAATTTCAGAACTTTTCTTCAGAAAGTGACACTCTCTCTTTCTGAGGTGATACATAGAAGCTTTTTCAAATTTTTTGACTTCCAGACTGTCACCGGGACCAATCAACTTGTTGAATCCGATCAGGGATTCATCGCGGTTGGCCTTAAATCGCACTTAGGTCCCGATCTAGCGCTTTCATAAACTATTGTTGATGCTTAGGGCCTGATTTACAAAGGGACTTACGACTCAAAGTTACAAGTACGCAATGTCCGCACTGCATTGAACAGTGTAGAGATTCCGCCCGAGAGTGGAAACTCTACACTTGTAACTTTACCCGTCGTAAGTCCCTTGGTGAATCAGGCCCTTACAGGCACATGCATCAACAATTTTTGCGAGCGCAAACGGTGCGATTCGCAAAAATCGGCAGTTTGCGCCCGCAAAAAGGGCATTTGCGATGCATCAAGGTTCAAGGCACACGCAATTTGAGAATTCGCAATTAATTGCGTTTTCTCAGTTATATTGCATTTAAGGAATCGCAATTTGCGATTCCTTAAATGCAATGCAAGAACCACTTTAGAATAGCGATTTCGCTATTAGGGGCGCAAATTACCATCAAGTTGGACTTGATGGTAATTTGCAAAAACTTTGAAAAATGCTCTAAAGTGCATTTTTCAAAGTTGTAGGTTACACACACACATGCCCTTGGGGCATCTGTGTGCGCAACATGTGTGCACAGAGCAATTTCAGGGTGCAACAGGGTGTCCTTTTGACACCCTTGCACCCTTGAAATGCATGCGTAATTTGCGAGTACCTATTGGTACTCGCAAATTGCGCATGTAATCTCCCATTCATTCCTATGGGCCTGTAGGCCCATAGGAATGAATGGGAAGGCATTCCTTAATTGCGACTCTCAATTTGCGAGTCGCAATTAAGGAATGTTTGGAAATCGCTAATTTTATGGCGATTCCTTCATGCATAGGCTTTTGCAATTCCTTAATTGCGATTCCTTAATAATCGCAATTAAGGAATCGCAAAAGCCTACATTGATGCATGTGCCCGTTAGTGTTTTTGACATTATTTTCACATAAATCTTTTCAAATTCATATTTCCGATTCTTATTGGATGTTTGTCATTTTTGTATTATTTTACTCATGCAATTGTTCTCTTTATTTTAAAATTGTTTATAGATTTACATTTTTGCATGACTTTTTCTATTGTGTATGCACTGCTTAAATACTTTACACATTGCCTTAGATTTAGCTTGGCTGCTTTGTGTCACATTACCAGGGATTGAGCACAGGTTTATTTTATTTGTGTGTCATCTAGCAGGTGGTGGACTTATCCATTGAGGTGGACACTTGGCCACCCAAAATAATAATCCACTTTCCTACACTTGTCAATTTCTGAAAGGCCTAAATCTGCACCAAACCAGCGTCAGATATCTGCGGATGCACTTTTGTGACTTTTTTTAAGAATCAGGCCTCTAATTTATTTTTCTGCTGCATGTGATGATTTTGCACTGAATCACCATTATATATCTTTTTCTTACATTGGCATTCATCAAAAATATTTTACTAAATGATACCACAAAGAAATTGTACTAAAAGTTACACAATAGTTTATGAAAACGTTTTGTTTCCACACATTTTCTGTGTACATTTTATTTTGAAATCAAACAATAACCAATCTTGCTTATGCATGTATTTGCATATAACTATGGAGCATTAAAACAGCCTTAAATTGTTGTATTTTAAAAAAACAGATACAAATTTGAATACTGTAACCCCTGTCAGTAATGCAAGCTGAGCTCACAGCTTGCTGCATTTACTTAGAGAGCCAGGACTAACAGTAAAGACGTTAGGATTGAAGAAGCCTATATAAACGTTTGAACAATTTATACGCAAGGATTCAAATCTTGCATCTTAAGTGATCCATACCTGATTCTGTAAACTGGCAGCTAAAGGGTTTGTGCTTCAGGGGATTGGGCCTGATTGTACAGTGCACAATATAAACCTGAAATCCTGTTGTCCTTGACTCCAAACAATATGTCCTGGGCGTTGGGCTAGAGGAACCCCACACCCCTGAGGTTGTAATAAACATTTCTGATGAGGCCAACATAACCTTTTATGTAAAGTAAGCATTTGGAACTAGCTAATCGCAGCACTTTTCAGTTTCAGCATTGTCCCGAGAATTTCATAACGGAGGCTATACAAAAAATGATTGATCATTGCTAACATTCTCCCCTCTTATCCCTGTCTTCACATGACATCAATACACATATTGAGAGCAACCTCTAATGATTTAGAAGCCTCCCCTTTATACCCAGGGGTTGTACAGCAACAAGCTGTGGAAATAGAGCACAATTGCAGACCATAATATGTGTTTTGTTTTAGAAAGAAGCCCAGGACAGCACTGCTGTGCTTGTTCATGGTACCTGCATGTGACTACTGGCTTCCAGAGTCCCTGTCCTGCATGCATTGGGACACCAGTACACATTGGCTCTTCGTCTATGGTGTGACTTGCCCTATATGAACATTCCAAACACAAGCATAATGAGGATTTACAGACAATAAGTCACCCAGGATGTTACTTTTCCTTTTTTCCCCCTATTTTGGTCACCAAACCAAGCTCAGCCTAGTTGATCTGCCTCCTCTAGGCTTGGTAGCTGTCATTTCAGTTAACAATAATGTCACCCTTGGGACAGAATGTTACCTATATGGTGTATAGTCGTGGTCCACTGCCCTGAATGCAGACTGTGTGTATCTTGAATCTTGGTTTTAATTTTTGGCACTAGCCATACACTAATCTAGTGTGTGCAGAGAGGTCTAGGCCTGTCTCTTGACCCAAGTGTGGTCCTGAACCTGTCTTGCAACCTGAAAGGACTCTCCAATCGTGCCCTCATTGTATGGACAGTGGGCTACTGTCCTTGTCATGAGATTAGTACATATAGTGTCGGTAGCAGACAATCTGGTTTTGGGAATCCCTGATCACTGTTCATTGTGGCTAATGACAGACAGGTGCAGAAAGCTCACAACTGTGTGTGCCTCTGTTGTGAGTGCTCCAGGCTGGAGACTACCTTGATGTGAGCAGCATCTCTAGACACAAATGCTTTCTCTGGAGAGCAGACTGGAGAGGACACCTGAGAATGAGCCTACACCAGTTCTGAAAGTGCAGACAGTGGATTTACACCACCTGTCTGCTTTGACTGTATAAAAGCGGGGCCCACTTGTTGCAGTTCCAAGTTTTCTTTGACCAAAGAAGAGAGTGCTCACATTGTACCCAGAGGATGAATATGCAACCAGAGCTGGCAGCTGAAGGGAACATCTGTTGAGTCTACTCTATGCTGCAAGAGCTGATTACCTGTCTTGAAGCACTTAGAAGCCAGCCTGTTTGACAGGCCACTTCCCTGGGTTAAGGGGACATCCCTTGAATCTACCCTGTACTGTTAATTATCTGTCCTGAAGCGCATACAAGCGCCTGCTGGGAGAGGAAAGGAGCCTGCCAGCCCTGCATAGGAGGGATTGTCCCAGAGAAGTAAGGTGCAGAATGACCCCAATGCTGTGGGTCTGCAAGTGTAGAGGACTATGGAGTGTGATCTGTGCGCCCTGGTGTCGGTGAGCTCTAGACTCTCCTCTGTGATTACTGGCCAGAATTGTGAAAATATGGCATGGCCTTTGCCAACGCTTCTGAAGTACCCAACCGTGGCATGACCTGAGCCACAGAGCCTGAACCAACTGCAGTGTGATCGGAGCTGCTGCACCCAAAGTTACAGACCCAAGACCATGGCGTGACCTGAGCCGTGGTCTCCCTCCCACCTGAAGAGGCCCATCTGACACCTCACAGGCTGTGAGGAACCAGACCTACACGTGACCTCACTGATTCAGACCTGCACGGCTGTGGTCGAGCTGCATGAGACCTTTGTCTTCCTGAGCCACCATCAATAGCCCAGAGTAGCCGTAGACACAACAGCAAAGGAGGCTCAAAAAGCGACTGCCAGCTCATGCCCAGCCCCAGAAGCAGGGAAGCGGCCAAGTCGGAAGGGAGCAGGGCAGCCGCTGATTCAACCGCCAATCCACAGTCACATACACATTGCATGACAACTGTTAACAAAGACTAACAGACTGTGCGCTAGCCTAAGAGTGTTGGGGCAAAATTGCACTTGAGCTGATTCTCACTGCACATTGCCTAAAGTGGGGAACGAGAGCTCTAGCAGGGGGAGGCACCAAAATACTAGAGCCAGGCCATTAAGTTGCTTCATGTATATATCTCTATATAATATATAGTTCTAGTGTGTATTAAAGTGCTTTCTTCTTGAAAGTCAAGCACTCGAGGGTACCGGCGGACGGGAGTTCCAAAGGCCCTGCAAAGAGAAGAGAAGAAGACGCTGTATAAAAAAAGGGAAAAGAGAACATGCTCTTATGGAATCTGTAAAATAAAAGACATTAAGTTAAGCCTAAATAAATTCATCCTTGTGTTATCACTCTAGACCAGTTGACAGTGGTGGAGAATGTGGGCACGCCCCCTCCATTGATACATAATGGATGCTCTAATTCAACATACAGTGCAAGGACAACGCAAATTAGAATGGGCCCTGGAGCGCCAGATGTCTTCAGCTAAGGCTGATCGGGAACTATTGCGAGATGCCCTGAAAACTCAAACAGAACAGCTCAACAAGTTGGCCCAGGAACAATTTTCAGGTGACCTCTGGATTAATTAGCCACAGAGGACCAGTAGTGAGCGCCCCTATATTAACCTTACAAAAACTCCTACCAGGGGATGACCTCAATGCCTTTTTAACAACTTTTGAACGGACTGCAAGGGCAAGTGCCTGGCCCATAGAAAGATGGCCTTTCTCTCTGGCACCTTTATTGATGGGCGATGCACAAGCAGCATATCAGACAGCTAATCCTCAAGGGGAGGCCACATATGAAGAAGTGAAGAGAATAATATTGGACAGAGCTGGTCTAGATATGGAAGCCTACCGCTTGAAATTTAGACAAGAAAGGGGAAAGCCAGGTGATGCCCCAAAGGTGCTTTATTTCAAATTGAAAACAGCAGCTGAGAAATGGTTAAAACCTCATGATCATACGAAGGAAGAGATCATGGATAAAAAAATTTTTGAGCCGTTTTTAGAGGCCCTACCTCCTCAAACACAAAGATGGCTACGACAACATTCAGGGCTTAGTAGTGAACACGCTGTTGAGATGGCCACCATTTTTTCGCAGGTTCAGTTTCGCCCTTCTTCCCTAGAAACCGACAGGCATGTAAAAAATTCCTCTAAAACAAGGGCATATCGACACCCTTTTGAAGACTATGGTAAGGGGCCTATTCAATCCATCCCAATTCTCTCAAATGAGGTCCCTATTATGGGCAAAGGTCGGAGAGGCGCTTTAGGGGGTTAGTATGGATTCCTTTTTTGGCAAACCTCACACTCTTGGCAATACTTTTTTATCTGTGCGAAAATACCAGGCCAGTAAAAATTTTGAAGAATTTCTTTGATTGTTTTTTCAGGGTGCTGAGTGCCCTGCTAGGAGATGTGAATGGGCGTAAACATTATTTAATCCTGGAAATCCTTAGGTACCAGCAACTGCGGCGGGTGAGCAAGTCCTGGTATTTGGTATAAAATCTCTGATTCTATACACAAAGGCAAGCACTCTACACTTGATTAAGTGGGGTGCTGGGCATCTCAAAAAATGTGAAGGACTGTCCTCACACACCACCAGGTGTCATGCTTCATCATTGGCAGTCCTCGCTCTCTAGAAACTGTGTTTGGTAGAGAGCGGGCCTACAGGGAGGCACTTCTAAAAGCTAAGTGGGGGCCTGTGATAAAGTGAAAGGTTAAAAACCAATGTAAATACCAAAATGCATTTATTTGTTAGGTATTTACTTGATATTAAAAATCAAGAGTGGGGATTTGGGGAGCTAGTACCCCATCACCACCAGTGTCGTCAACATGTTTCTGCCATATTGGTCCAAAGGGTCCATGGCATTCATCAGGACGAAATAGCTAGGGCTCCTATCTAACCTCTTCTGGTTAAGATACTACCACCTTGTAGGGTGACCTGTGTCAACCTCTACCTAAAGTCGGGGTTTCTTGAAACCTGTAAAATAAAGGTTAACATTGTGTCAAAGGGGCTGATGCTCAGGCGTTTTTAAAGAATCAGAAATAACAACAAATACATCATGCATATTAACAAAATTACGCATGTGGATGTGGAACACGTGTCACTGCAAACGTGGCGCACAAAAATAGTAGAAATCCCAAAGTGTTGTGAGACCAGTTCACATTCTTACCCCAAGTAAGGGTCTTAGTTGCCCCATGGGAAGAGGGACTGAGGGACCCCTGTAGTAACACTCTAAGGTTAAAATAAAATAATGGAAGGTAAATGATCACGAATGCAATCTGTACACTTTCTCTGACCAGGGGCTCAGAAGTGCGAAGCCTCTAGTTTCTCAAACATACACCCATGCACACTCTTACTGCCTCAAGGTGCATCCCTCGCCGTTCTCCTAAAAGCGTCCTCTTCTCCTCCCCGCTGGTGGTGGAATGAGCGAGGGCCTGCTGTTTTTATAGGTACTAAGTAATTACTTAAATTGGTTAATTAGCAGCTCCTGGTGAATAATTGGATGGCCCAAGATCCGGTGTCCGGGCGCGCTGCCTGGATGTTGCGTTTAATTAATGCCGGCGTTCTAATTGCTTAACCAGCTGGAGACCCGGCAGTAGCGGATGACGTTACCGCCAGGTGAAAATACCTTCGACACCAAGTATCTGGTGTCCCAAACCGGGTTGCCTGGGGGGCGCGTCATAGCGGTAAGCTGACGGGCGGACGCGGGTCCGGTCCGTCTGTATCAGGCGTGTGCTGAGAAAAACTGGGGGCGTGGCCTCTGCCGCGCGGGCATGCAGTCACGCGGCCGCGTCAGCTGGCGGCCCGTATTAAATAGATGAGGCAGCTGTACACTATTGCTGCCTTGTGTACTATTTCAAAGTTAAAAAGGAGAAGCAAAGTGCAGAGGGGACAGAATGTCTTATCGAAAAATGTTCATACATTTTCTCCAAACCTAAATAATATCAATCTCAGTATCTGTTTCACACCATCAATGATGTGGGGAGCGGCACTATTAATCGTAACATGATAAAACAAAGTGCAGGGGGGACCGAATGACTTTTTCAAAAATTGTTATAATATTTCTCCAAACCAAAATAATATCATTCTCTGTAACCGTTTCACAGCATCAATGATGAGGAACAGGGTGAGGAGTAGAGGCCTGTTTAGAGGAGAGAAGAGGATGTGTAGGGGCATATTTCAGAGGGTAGATCTATTAGCAATGATGTATGTTAAAGGAAATGTATTTCACGAGTATTCATAACAAAAAGTCTGCGCTATTGTGACTGTATTATCCGATCTGAAGCCTAAATCCATGTTCGCTTTCAAAAGAAACACGAATATCCGCGATTAACTGGTCCACGCAAAAACACCACCACCACAAATCCAAACCCAGGCAACCCTATGGGAACACCAGCGGCCGGTGGGCCACTATCCCTGTGGGATTTGCGTGGCTTGCCAATACACACGACCCACAAAAGAGGTGGACATAAAAACAAGAAAACCATGGATTTTGAAGGACTTCGGGAACTGTAATAGTGAAAACGTCGTTTACCTCATTACGTCCCCGTGTGACCTTTTCTACGTAGGCATGACCACCAGGAAAATAAAAATGAGAATCAATGAGCACCGAAGTACGATTAGGTGCAAAAGAAACAACACCAAACTGACACGTCACTACTTAGAAAAAGGTCATCAGGATGGGGACCTGAAATGGGTGGTCCTTGAAAAAATGAGTACAATTAGCCCAAACATACAAAGTAGCCTCCACACCCACGAACAATGCTGGGTGTATCGATTAAGAACATGGGAATCTGGTCTCAACGACGACATCCCATGGCTTCAGATCAGATGATACAGTCACAATAGTGCAGACTTTTTGTTATGAATACTCGTGAAATACATCTCCATTAACATAGATCATTGCTAATAGTATCTACCCTCTGAAATATGCCCATAGGCATCCTCTTCTCTCCTCTAACCAGGCCTCTACTCCTCACCCTGTTGCACATCATTGATGCTGTGAAACGGTTACCGAGAATGATACTATTTTGGTTTGGAGAAAGATTATAACAATTTTTGATAAAGACATTCGGTTTCCCCAGCACTTTTTTTTATCATGTTACGATTAATAGTGCCGCTCCCCGCATCATTGATGCTGTGAAACAGATACTGAGATTGATATTATTTTGGTTTGGAGAAAAATTATGAGAAATAAACAATTTTTGATAAAACATTCTGTCCCCCCTGCACTTTGTTTTATCATGTTACGATTAATAATGCCGCTCCCCGCATCATTGATGCTGTGAAACAGATACTGAGATTGATATTATTTAGGTTCGGAGAAAAATTATGAACAATTTTCGATAGGACATTCTGTGCCCTCTGCACTTTGCTTCTCCTTTTTAACTTTGAAATAGTACACAAGGCAGCAATAGTTTACAGCTGCCTCATTTATTTAATACGGGCCGCCAGCTGATGCGGCCACGTGACTGCACGCACGCGCGGCAGAGGCCACACCCCCACTTTTCCTCAGCACACGCCTGATACAGACAGAACGGACCCGCGTCCGCCCGTCAGCTTACCGCTATGACGCGGCCCCCAGGCAACCCGGTTTGGGACACCGGATACTTGGTATTGAAGGTATTTTCACCTCACGGTCACATCACCTGCTACCGCCGGGTCCGCAGCTGGTTAAGCAATTAGAACGCCGGCATTAATTAAACGCAATGTCCAGGCAGCACACCCAGACACCGGATCTTGGGCCATCCAATTACTCACCAGGTGCTGCTAATTAACCAATTTAAGTAGCTACTTAGTACCTATAAAAACAGCAGGCCATCGCTCATTCCACCACCAGAGGGGAAGAGAAGAGGACGCTTTTAGGAGAACGGTGAGGGATGCACCTTGAGGCAGTAAGAGTGTGCATGGGTGTATGTTTGAGAAACTAGAGGCTTCGCACTTCTGAGCCCCTGGTCAGATAAAGTGTACAGATTGCATTCGTGATCATTTAACTTCCATTATTTTATTTTAACCTTAGAGTGTGACTACAGGGGTCCCTCAGTCCCTCTTCCCATGGGGCAACTAAGACCCTTACTTGGGGTAAGAATGTGAACTGGTCTCACAACACACTGGGATTCCTACTATTTTTGTGCGCCACGTTTGCAGTGACACGTGTTCCACATCCACATGCGTAATTTTAATATGCATGATGTATTTGTTGTTAAACCTGATTCTTTAAAAACGCCTGAGCATCAGCCCCTTTGACACAATGTTAACCTTTATTTTACAGGTTTCAAGAAACCCCGAATTTAGGTAGAGGTTGACACAGGTCACCCTACAAGGTGGCAGTATTTTAACCAGAAGACGTTAGATAGGAGCTCTAGCTATTTCGTCCTGATGAATGCCATGGACCCTTTGGGCCAATATGGCAGAAACATGTTGACGACACTGGTGGTGATGGGGTACTAGCTCCCCAAATCCCCACTCTTGATTTTTAATATCAAGTAAATACCTAACAAATAAATGTATTTTGGTATTTACATTGGTTATTAACCTTTCGCTTTATCACGGGCCCCCACTTAGCTTTTAGAAGTGCCTCCCTGTCTCCAGGTGTAGGCCCGCTCTCTACCAAACGTAGTTTCTAGAGAGCAAGGACTGCCAATGATGAAGTATGACACCTGGTGGTGTGTGAGGGCAGTCCTTCACATTTTTTGAGATGCCCAGCACCCCACTTAATCAAGTGTAGAGTGCTTGCCTTTGTGTATAGAATCAGAGCTTTTATACCGAATACCAGGACCTGCTGACCTGCCGCAGTTGTTGGTACCTAAGGATTTCCAGGATTAAATCATGTTTTACGCCCATTCACATCTCCTAGCAGGGCACTCAGCACCCCGAAAAAACAATCAAAGAAATTCTTCAAAATTTTTACTGGCCTGGTATTTTCGCACAGATAAAAAAAGTATTGCCAAGAGTGTGAGGTTTGCCAAAAAAGGAATCCATACTAACCCCCTAAAGCGCCTCTCCGACCTTTGCCCATAATTGGGACCTCATTTGAGAGAATTGAGATGGATTTAATAGGCCGCTTACCATAGTCTTCAAAAGGGTGTCGATATGCCCTTGTTTAAGTAGATTATGCTACCCGCTACCCAGAAACTTTTTCTATCCGTAGCCCAAATACCAAGACTATCGCTCAGAATCTAATTGAGTTTTTCTCTTAGGTTGGGTTCCCAAGAGAAATTCTCACAGATCAGGGTACTCCGTTTGTGTCACGTCTTATGGCCCAGATATGTAACCAACTTAACATCAAACATATCAAAACTTCGGTGTATCACCCTCAAACCGATGGTTTGGTTGAGAGATGCACCGGATCCCTCAAACTCATTTTAAAGAAGATGCTTATCACAGAAGGAAAAAATTGGGACCAGTTACTCCCACTAGCCCTCTTTGTACTAAGGAGTCGGGTGCAAAACAGCTTGGGGTGTTCCTCTTTTGAGTTACTGCATGGACAAAAACCTCGAACACTCCTAGAGATAACCCGAGAGGCCTGGGAGAAAGATATGAAACCCGAGGCTGATATTCTCCTAGAGTATACCCAACAATTAAAAGCTCGTATAGGGAAGCTCCGAGAACTGGCGTATAGGAATCTAGAAAAAAGACAAAGAAGACAAAAACAAACCTATGATAGGGGGAAGAAGCTAAGGATATATACCAGCCAGGTGACTGGGTTCTAGTCTTACTACCCGATTCCACTCATAAGATGAAATCCGAATGGAAAGGCCACTTTAAAATAATGGATAAAATTGGAAATCTCTCATATAAACTAAGGATGGGGCCCCATCGAGAACAAACGTTTCATATTAATCTTCTAAAGAAGTGGCTAGGGCCCCTACCAAAAACGTATATGTAACGCATACCGAAAGTGGTACCAATACCACCTTAGATCAGTTACATATAAATGACGAATTGTCTTGAGGTGTATCACCCTCAAACCCATGGTTTGGTTGAGAGATGCACCGGAACCCTCAAACTCATTTTAAAGAAGATGCTTATCGCAGAAGGAAAAAATTGGGACCAGTTACTCCCACTAGCCCTCTTTGTACTAAGGAGTCGGGTGCAAAACAGCTTGGGGTGTTCCTCTTTGAGTTACTGCATGGACAAAAACCTCGAACACTCCTAGAGATAACCCGAGAGGCCTGGGAGAAAGATATGAAACCCGAGGCTGATATTCTCCTAGAGTATACCCAACAATTAAAAGCTCATATAGGGAAGCTCCGAGAACTGGCGTATAGGAATCTAGAAAAAGACAAAGAAGACAAAAACAAACCTATGATAGGGGGAAGAAGCTAAGGATATATACCAGCCAGGTGACTGGGTTCTAGTCTTACTACCCGATTCCACTCATAAGATGAAATCCGAATGGAAAGGCCCCTTTAAAATAATGGATAAAATTGGAAATCTCTCATATAAACTAAGGATGGGGCCCCATCGAGAACAAACGTTTCATATTAATCTTCTAAAGAAGTGGCTAGGGCCCCTACCAAAAAACGTATATGTAACGCATACCGAAAGTGGTACCAATACCACCTTAGATCAGTTACACATAAATGACGAATTGTCTTGAGAACAAAGAGAAGGGTTGGAAAAGACATTACGGCCCTTCTCTTTGATTTTTTCAGACATACTAGGAAAGACCAACTTAATAGAACATTTTATTCCTACTCCAGAAGGGACGGTGGTAAGACTGAAACTGTATCATATTCCTGCGGCAAGACGTCAAGCCATTCACAATGAAATAGAACAGATGCTAAGTAAGAAGGTTACAGAACCTTCAAAAAGTGACTGGTCCTCTCCCATAGTAATAGTCCAGAAGCCCGATGGAAGTATACAATTTTGTATAGACTTCCGGGCAGTTACCAGTATATCTAAAATAGATGCTTACCCTCTTCCCAGAGTTGATGAACTGATTGAGAGACTAGGAGATGCAAAATATATAACCACAATAGATCTTACTAAGGGTTATTGGCAGGTCCCCTTAAGGGAAGAAGATAAAGAAAAAAACGCTTTTTCTACTCCTTTTGGTCTGTTCTAATTCACTGTACTTCCATTTGGGCTTCACGGAGCCCCTGCCACTTTCCAACGATTAATGAACCTCATCCTCGAAAACCTCCGTGAGTACTCCTCCGCCTATCTCGACAATATCATTATATTTAGTCATACCTGGGAAGATCATCTAGGGCACCTAAGGAAGAATCTGAACGAATTGACAAAGGCTAATCTGCATATAAACGCAAAAAAATCTAAAGTATGCTTTAATAAAGTAGAATACTTAGGGTACCTTCTAGGGAATGGAGTCATAGAACCCCAAACCGAGAAAGTGAAAGCTATCACTGAGGTACGTTTTCCACACAATAGAAAAGCATTGAGAGCCTTTTTAGGGCTAATCAGATACTATCGAAGATTTATTCCAGGATACTCCACCATAGCCACGCCTTTGACTAACCTGTTAAAAAAGGGGACTCCTAATAAAAGATTCCTATATCCATCAAACAAAGTAATGGAAGCTTTCCAAGTCCTAAAGAAAGCTATCACCTCAACTTCAGTCCTGATCTCCCCAGACTTCGAAAAGATCTTTATATTACAAACAGATGCCTCTGACGTGGGCTTAGGAGCTGTTCTCTCCCAAAAAGATAGCGAAGGACAAGAAAATCCGTTCTTTATATTAGTTGGAAGCTATTCCCCCGAGAAACTGCATATTCCACTATAGAGAAAGAACGTTTAGTCATCAATTGGGCAGTGGACAAACTCCGTTATTATCTTGAGGGCAAACCATTTTTGCTTTATACTGATCATGCCCCAATGACCTGGTTAAGCAGAAATAAAGGAAACAATCCCAGAGTTCTGAGGTGGTTCCTTTCACTTCAGTCCTTTCAATTTGAAGTTTTACATAAGTCTGGGAACGACTTAACAGGGCCAGATTTCCTGTCTCGGTTTCCCCTTCTTCCCGATCAGGAAAAACCAGGGATGGGGATATGTCACGAACCAGGAGTCGGAGCCGACTGCAATCTTCTTTTCTTGTAGGCTCGCCGCGACGAAACTGGAAGTCAGGCACCCTGGAGAGGACAAGAACTTCCACAGAACGCCAGCCCGCCGGGAGGAGGGGACGCAGCGACTGCAGAGAGAAAAGAAGGCGAAGAGACAGAGGAGGCGGGTTCGAGAACGTGGGACAAGGATCCAGTGAGCGTGTGGACACGGGATCTCGGGAAGCCACGTCCAGTCAGCGCCCTAGAAAAAGATCCCGGGGACCCGAAAGGCAAGAAGAAACGGAACCGAGGAGAAGCTCGGGGGCACCGGTGGAAGAGCGAACATACCCTGTTGGCCGGTTGTGTTCTGCTTCCAGCCACGTCCCAGGAGGTACGTGGCTTACTCAGGTGAGTGAGAGGTTACTCGGCAGAACCGATAAGTGCAAGGGGAGAAAGGGGAAACACACAAAGGAGAGGGGCACGGGCTGGGGAGAGGTGAAGGGAACCTGAGGGTTGAAGTGAAAGTATGAGAGATGCCCAGAGGTCTTTGAACTATGCATGATTAATACTTTCTCTTTGGTCACCCTAAGCCAAGACCTTCACACTATTGCCACCCTCCTATTCTTTTAACTGCACAACAGAAAGGAAAAGAGAGAGAGAAAGAGAGCACTATTCTAACCCACATAAAACATGAGAATATTAGTTACTTACCTGACTTTTGTTTAATTCTGTCGAGGGTACAGGCGGACGGGAGTTCCAAAGGCCCTGCAAAGAGAAGAGAAGACGCTGTTTGAAAAAAGCGAACTGCTGTTCCTTGTTTCTTTTACGTGCTCTTATGGAATCTGTAAAATAGAAGACATTAAGTTAAGCCTAAATAAATTCATCCTTGTGTTATCACTCTAGACCAGTTGACATATACTGATGTGTGTTTGTTCACTCCTTAGCTTGAACACCCTCATACTACCCCACTGGGAAGCCTGCAACTGTTCGCCATTGCTACTAATGAGTGTCCAGGGCTAAAGGGATGTGCTTCGCCCAGTACACAAAGCCAAAGTAGGACAGGCCCTGGAACATCAGAGGCAAACAACTCCATCCCCCATGGTTGAGGCCCAGTAGCGCCTACTTACCCAGTGGTCTTCTGAACGGGGTCTGACAGACACCATGGCTGGTAGTCCTTGAACAGGACCCCAGTATTGATCAGGGTGCTTAAGACTTCCACCACAAAGAAAATGGTTTCTAGTCTTTGCAAAAGCATTCCGTGCCATGCCCCTAAACACTGTGTTTCCTCTGCCAGAGAATGAGTGTATTTATAGAGGTGATACTGGCCTTAACTTCCTCAACATACTAAACCTCAAGTCTCATAGAGGCACAGGATATGAGGAAAACTGAACTCAAAACCCAGCATCTAACTCCCTGGACAGTAAATACAGCTAACCCCACCGCCCAGCCGCCCAAAACTAAATCCCACTTTTCCTTTACAGAAATAATCTATCACACTGTCTTAGTGGTATCAGGCATCATAAAGGACAAGGCTTCATCAGCCCACCGACAAGGAGGCAAAAAGCATTGGGAACCAGAGAAAGATTTAGCAATCTGATTGTCACTAAGACAAGCCAATGCTGTTGCAATCTTGCCCGGCATATATTACACTGGTGTTATAAAGTTGACCAGTGTGCCTGTTTTATGTATAAAGAGAATCTAGTATGCAGACCCAAAAGTGGCTGATCAGAAACTACTGGTGTCCCAAGATCTTACTGACACTACTTCATGGTGTAAGATGATGTACTGCAGCAGTATAAACCTGTTTGGCCATTGCCAGCTCTCTAAGCTCCATTTATGCTCTGCACGTCAGAATTAATTTATTGCCCCTAGTCAATCAAGGCTTTTCATTCCATAGAGGCAAAGGTTTTCTTGGATACAAATATGCAGACAGCTCCACCTCCTCTGCCTTGACTTCAGGTTCCAAATTAAGATGCTTCACTACGGCCAACAAGTCTGTCAGCCAGCTGAGGCCAAGAAAATTAATCTACTCACTTGGGTATCCTTAGACATTCTACCTCTGATCTTGCAGGATTCTCAATGGTGCTTGATTCTCCACAATAGCTAGGCTGTGCAGTTTCCAGAGACAGCAGCGACCACAGCACCTCTGCACTGGTTACAATTTCCAGAACTCTTGGAAGGTCCTTCAGATTGAAAGAGGGCAGAACTTCTGCTCTTGCAATTTTATGGTGGCGATGAAAGGAGATGCCTACTTTTGTTTCCAAACCACCGCCATGACTTTCTCTCCAGAACTTAAGATCCAGTTTTTCACTCAGGTTTTTGAGGGATGTATTCAGTGAATTTAAAGGATTACTTTGCCATATTCATGTTGGGCAGGACCTCAGCCAGTTCCTGTGATTCTTCATATCAATCATCATTTTCGATACAAACTATACCCTTTTGACTCATTGAAGTCTCACAAGTTTTCTTCCCAACATGCTGTACTCCTAGTTGTGGCTTTCTGTAGCTGTATTAGATTTACTGCTGGTCTTACCTTGATGGGTGTCTTCAGAGGGAGCCTTCTCAAGAAGTCATGCACCCAATCACTCCATCGTCCTTGTGACCCTTTTCGATCTGATTTTTTTCTACACTTCCCAAAGCAGTTTATTATTACTTCACAGAAGAGCCTGTTTGTGGGAACCACTCTAGAAGATGGGCTTATTTGAGGCTTCCCTTCGATTGTTCGCTGTAATAGTGACTCTAGATATCTTTCTTGAGCTTAGCTTAATGACAAGCTAGCAGTTCCAAACGCTTCTATAGTTGTCATGCATTTGGCTGGTTCTTCATGCCAAATGGTGCATGGGTCCCCTTGCCTTCTGGAGCACTCATATTCGCTGCAGGACTGTCAGTCAAAGACTGTTTGTCCATCCACCTCTCATTCCACCCACAAGATGGTTGACACATGGTTCCAATTAACTTCTTTTGTATCCTTTATACCTTTCGAGAATGTAGCTTTTTGTGACATCACAGTTCTTCGAGCTCATTTGGGTGCTCACTGTTGGGTACCCCTCCATGCAAGCATTATGCTGCATGTCTTAAACATTTCAGACACAAATATATTGGAGCCAAAGACAGTAACCCTTACTTTAAAGCTTGCTACCAGTGAACAGGTCCACAGTGGTACTGATGCACACTGACAACACTTAATTTCTTTTTCAAAATAGAAAGCAGGGTGTCCTCTGCAAGGACATGTTCCTCCGGGTGTAGGTAAAATGGATGTGATAATCATGGATTCATGCCTCTGTAGCCTTTCAGAAAGATCTAAAGAAATTCCTATTTGGTATCTAATTCAGCTACCAGCTCCTTTTCAGTTTTTTGTTTATATAGCACTTATGCATCACTCTAGATTTACTTTAAAGAGCTCTAGTACCTGGAATGAATGAATTTGTAGTGTGCATCCTGTAAATATAAATAACTTGGTACTCAATCCTCTTAGCTGACCTTGCACATTCATCAGTGGTCAGGCATTCAGCTCTGACCTTCTCCAATAATACCCATAGTGCAGATCATCCATCTATCCTTAAAATTGCTTGTGATTGATCTTCCTGTGTGTTAGGTGACTAATGTCCTGTTCTTCCAATGGTGGAATCTGCTGAACAACCAGACACCAGCAAAAACTATCTGGTGGCCATTGCTCCTCGTAGTGGCGGATATGTTTTCAAAATGGGTAGGGGCCTATCCAGTGAAGGTGAACGATGCACTGGCAATGGCCAAGTACCTAGTGAAAGACTTAATACTCAGGTGTGGCATACCAAAGGTGATTTGGATGGACAATGGGTCACTTTTCTCAAACAAAGCAATGGAGCTGGTGAGTAAAGACTTGGGGGTAAACCAAAAGTTGCATTGTGCCTACCACCCAGAAGCAGCGGGTGTAGTACAAAGGAAAAATGGTGTGCTTAAAAATAAAGGTACAAAAATATGTGCAGAAACAAAATTGACAAGGATTGACGCTTTGCTGATTGCACTCATGATCATGACAAACAGCCTAAAGCAAAGACTAAATTGATCCCCTATGAAATAGTAACTGGTAAACCAATGGCAGCCTGAGGGGTTCCAGAGAGACAAATTACAACAATGAAGTCAAATGAATTGATGAGAGACTACTGCCTTGCTCTGGCTGAATGTCTTGCTTCTATTAACCAGCAGGTGAAGGTGGCCTTGCCAGAACCACTGCAAGGCGGCGCGCATTGCTTCTAGCCAGATGATTGGGTACTGATACACAGTTTCCAGAGGTCCAACTGCCTTCAACCTTGATGGAAGGGCCCAGAGCAAGTCCTGATGGCTACTCAAACTGCTGTTAAATGCAAGAACTGGATTCACGCATCCCATCTTAAGAGGGCGCCACCACAAGCAGCACTGCCACCATCTGCCATGACAGTCACGGAAGGATTTCAGCTGTACACACAACACGACAGCACCATACAACTTTAGGTCACAGAAGAAGAATGACTGAGGGACTTGGAGGACATTTTTGGGCTGACACCAGGAGAAGAACAAGTAACTGGAAAATGTGAAGCCCTGACCCAGCCAATACCAGAATTAATAATCTACTCTAAAAACGGGCAAGTACGTACTTGTTCTACAATTACTGCTGTCGGAGTAAAGACAATAAATATTGAGGAAACCGGCGAATGGACATTTGGTGAGATATTGGACGCATTAGAGATAAACCCAGACAAATGTACATGCCTAAAAGTCATATGCTGGAATATCGACGAAATAACAGACACACAGTAAAAGCTGCTAAAAGTCCATCTTGGTGGTCCAACCAACAGTGTGGTATCTGTGTACAGTGTCCCCAGGCCACTAGCTGGTATGTGCTAGTTAACCTCTGCCTGCCGCCGTGTTTGTGAAGAAAATGTACTCTCCCGTCGACCCCTCCAATCCAGATATTGACAGACCAGGAACAGCAGCTGTACTGGCCGCCAAGAGACGCGTGTCAAAGAAGATATGTGGTAAATTGTACCTTGCTACCGTCTTCATATTCCTGATTTGTTTGTAAGCAATTTGTGCATTATACAAAGCAGAGATAGCACTGGGGGAAGAGAAACCTGTGAATGGTATTGAACAAGAGTCAAAAGGGAGTAGTAACAATACGTGTGATGCATTAAGAGATAATAATAGTATTGACAATGAACATCATGATGATCATATCCAGTCCTTTGAACACAATGATTTTGTCAAAATAATACATGAACCACACAACGTTTTCAAGGTGATGAATTGTTTGTGGGAAACTTCCCTTCGCCACCAGGTGTAAACAGGCCATCCTAAATGTACCTTTGGAGGTGAGGGATTCTTGCATTTTCCAACAGGAAATGCCTTTTACCCGGGTTACATTCACAAGTACCACCCCAACATTTATGATGAGCCATTGTTCAGAACATATATCTCCCCGGTAGCCAGTACACAGAGACCATGCCCACTGTTTGTAAGTTATAGTGAAATGTTAACATGCCACAAAGAGTATGCCAGTTTCACATCGATAAAAAAGAACATGACTACAACGCGTGACCTTCCTTGCCCCATATATGCTCATCCAAGAAAAGGTTTTTCATGCGGAAGAAGGAATGGTACTTATAACATGGGACATAGCACAAGCTGAGATTATACCGAAGAGGGAGAGGCACTGCAATGGGCCGGAAGAGAGACAGTGTATGTTTATGGAGGATCTGCATACTATTGGCTCCTGCCGGACTGGGGTGGCAGCTGTTACCTGGCATATTTGGTATCTCAGATCTCCCTCAGTCATAACGGTTATGTACGAAACAAACATAAGATAAAGTAGCACCCCATGCGGGGTAAGCCAAAACTGTAACACTGCCAGGGGATACAGTGGGAGAAGTGGCTGGAGATGTAGCTAAAGGATTGCTACCCTACTGGGAGCCAATTGTGAATTCCAAGGAAATAAGAAAATTAGACCGTGTCCTGGAAGGAGTTGTGAATTACACCACTACCACAGTAGCTAACTTTCGTAGAGATGCAGGCTGTTAGATTGGTATCTCTTCAAAATAGGATGGTTTTAGACATATTACTGGCTGAGAAAGGCGGTGTGTGCAAGATTGTGGCATCAGAATGCTGCATGTACATATCAGACACCCACCTAACTGTGATGGAGGCATTACAGCACCTACACTTGTTAGGAGAACTAGGATATTATGGTGAAGGTCCCATTACAGACTAGTCCTTTGGCATATTGGGGTGGTTCAAGTCTTGAGGCTGGACAATTTTTAAACGGATAATAATAATGGTAGTAGGACTGTTACTGATGCGCTGTTGCGTGCAATGCTTGCCCGCTCTGATGGGAACATGTTGCTCCCCCATCTCTGCCGCCTTACAGCCGAAGCCTGTAAAAATAGCTATGACCAATGCAATGATAATGCAAGATGCTGCAATAGAAGAACTGTGCAAAATAGAAATTGATTGAGTAAACAATATAATTCATCTTTAAACAATGGTTCAAAGGGCGGTATATCAAAGCATAAAATATATGTGAATCATCGTTCAGCCATTTTGGAATCAGTCATCCATGTCATGTCTGCCTGAAGATTGTTTTTGCAATATGCTTGTTTTGCAATATACTCACTTGATAGATGCTTGTTGACAGAAACTTGTAAGTTTCCACTCCTTGCCTACCAACTGTGAGAAAGCAGTTGCTAGATGTAGGTCAGGGGATGGGTTCGGCTCAGATATGCTACTTTCCGGCTCAGATATGCATCTTTTCTTAGATAAACAATTTTTCGCTTTGACTAAGACCTCAGAAACTAAGATAAGTGATAAGCCACAGACCACAGACGTTTTGCCAAATGTTTAACTGCTGAAACAAGTGTTTTTCCACTATATGACTCACTGCTTACAATGTATTCTAATGTGTGAACTTATCCATAAAAGGGACAATGCAACCCAAGTGAGGAAGAATACTTTGGCAGTTTGGTCGACTGCATGCTCCTGCTCAGGCTTATGCAAATAAACTTTGCTCTTTATCCCATGCCACATCCGTGTGTTGACTCTGTTTCCTTTCAGAAATAGTGCTTTCACGCTGCACAATACTGCAGGGGTAGGTGTTGTAGATCACCTGGTGTATTGTATATTATTTCCAATATATTGCTGATGTTCTTTTTCAGGGGCAGGGAGTAACAGAGATAGTATTGATATGGTGAATTTCATTGCAGCCCCTGGGTCCTGCGGTAAGCCACTCTTTCTCTTGCTTTTTTGTGGCTACCTCCCTTCCTTGCTGTTTTCCTGTTCCATTGCACTATTCCTAGCATTACGGACTACAGTGGGCCCACTTCCCTCAGTACCAGTGCCTCCTCTTGCACCCCGTCTACAGGTTCAATTTCTGGATCTTCCAGGGTCCCTTTATGGTACCGGGACCTATTCCTGCCCTAGGTGCCGGCTTCTTTACTTCTAATGGACGTTTCTTGCAGTTATTTCTCTCCAACCACCTCTCTCGCCATGCGCATACCTAGCCTTTCCTACACCCCCTTCGGAACACCCCACTAGCTCGACCTATCTTTGTATCCCACTGTTGGGGAGCCTTTTGCCTAAATCGGTCTCATTGCGAATCCCCTCCCGCAAAGATCCTTGATGGCATTTTCCCTCAACGTACATGGCTTAACACATTTCATCAAACAGAAGAAAATTCTCACCTTTCTGGGCCAACACAAAACGTCGCCTCGCAGAGTATGTAGAAAAATACTTGGAGGATAACATTGGCTTGGTGACCTTGGCGCAAACATTGTGGGGGGCAGGGAAGGATGTGCTTCGTGGCATGCTGATGAGAGATTCGGCGCAGACCAAACAGAGGCTTTCATACTCCAGATGGCAGCTAGAAGCACGGATCGGGTCCCTGACTACTGCATGCGCTTCCTCTCCAAA
Source organism: Calotriton arnoldi (assembly GCA_963921515.1). NCBI lineage: Eukaryota > Metazoa > Chordata > Amphibia > Caudata > Salamandridae > Calotriton > Calotriton arnoldi. The sequence continues at coordinate 36,891 of CAWUFW010006331.1, read as the reverse complement.
CCCGTCTGTCACGGTGTGCCAAGTCCACTATGTGATGACGGTGAAGTGGAACCCCAAGCAGACCAATTCTCCCCTCTGTTTTTTTCGCAGCCTGACCGACAAGGGCCGTCATGCAGTCAGGATGAGGAATGCGATTTTGAAAACGACCTCTTTAAGGGATTGTACTTCCCTGATTGCTGGACTCCCTACCAGAGTAACGTGACGGAGTCCGCGCAACCAATCGGGCTCCTCCCTTCCCCGCCGGAACTACAAAATCCTGGAACAGCAGGAGGAATCCTGTCATCGGAAAATGCCAGCTGAGCGTCAAGAAAGAAAGAGGAAGAGGAACGAGACTGGTGCACCTCCAGCTACATCCGAACTATAAGGCAAAGACTCCCTGCACACGCGGGTCTCCTACGCCTAACCAGAGGACGGAGAAGACACAGGAACCCGACTCACCTAATCAAAAGACCGAAGCACGCCAGTGGGGTGATGAGTTGTCCAGCCACGTTCCTGGAGGCGCTTGGCTCACCCAGGTATGTCTTCGGTTGCAGGGGCTGGTAGGGAGGAGGACGGAGAAGCCTGAGGCGCAATGAACGTATAGAGATAAACAGAATGCTACAAAGTCAGTAGCATCAACACACTGGTGGAGGATTTACTTAAGGTGGTAATTTCCTCCTCACCACCCTACCCCTTAAACCTGTGAATACTATAACGAAACACTTACCAGGGTTTCCATTTCTTTTGAGGCACTCGTCCCGCCTGATAGAAGATAAAAGGAGGCACTTCCAGGAAGACCCTAAAGAGAAAACAGAGAGAAGAAAAGACAAAAATATAATTTCAACCCTTCATGTATCACTTCCCTACGAAATAAAAATAGTGATAAGAAACTTCTTACGCTGCCCTACTGTTCATTAAACAGTCAATGCCATACACCGTCCTTTCTCTGGGAGCTTCTACTGGCTAAATACCAATTGAACACCCTCTGTACCACAAAGGCGGAGAAATGCCTCTTCCAGTTTCGACAGAGACATTATGAAAGTGGTGAAATAGCGGGTAGGCTGTTAGCTTTCCAACTCAGCCAACAAGATTCTTCTATGACAATCCCTGCCATCCGAGACCCGGAGGCTCGCCTCGTCACCCATTCGACAGCAAAAGTGGCGGTATTTCAGAAGTATTATGAACGCCAATATACGGCTGGAACACCCCGGCCCCAGACGTAGAATCCAACTTTTTTGACACCCAACAACTGCCAAAGATGACGCCCGCCAAATTTGCACATCAGGAGGAAGCGATCATGGCGAAGGAAATCGCCTCGGTGATCAATGCCATGCCCACCGGGAAGGCTCTTTGTAAGGATGGCTTTCCGGCTGAATTTGATAAAGCTACCAAAGCCCAGACCATCCCCATCTTAGTCTTGGTTTATCAAGAGGCCCTAGCCATCGGTAATCTCTCTGCTGAGTTCCTCGGGGCATGAATCTCTGTGCGCCCTAAACTGGGGAAGGACCCCCTGGAATGCTCTAGCTATCGCCCGATTTCTTTGATAAATGTGGACGTTAAGATTTTGCCAAGGTTTTGTTAACACATTTAAATAAAGTTACCACAATTCTTATTCACTCCTCTCAAGTGGACTTTGTCCCCGGATGTTCGTCGACCAATCATTTGTGCACTCTCTCGCATATTATTTGGCAGGTGAGCAACGAGGTGGAAGAGAAGGACTTCCTCTCCTTGGGTGCCGAAAAGACTTTCGATCGTGTTAGTTGGGGTTACCTTTCCGTACCATGGAGAGGATGAGCAGAGGTCACAAATTTCTCATACAAACCAGGGGCATGTACTGTTGCACCGCGAGCCATGATTCGACGCTTCATTGTTGCGGGCCGCGATGCAGCCTGCAATGACCCCTGCAACGCTTCCCTCTTCTCGGGCACATCGTGGTGCTGCACAGCGGCCCGTTATTATGGTCCTGGCGTCACGGGTACATTCCGCAATGCTTATTTTGAGTCGGGCACGCCGCAGCTACACGCGGCGGCCCTTTGATGCACATTTGGCACAGTAGGAATGCCGCCGCAGCTCCAGTTTTGGAACTGCGGCTTCTGGTATTCTTCTCTTGGGGCTTATTTCACTTACCTTTTTGCTTGGCACATTTAATTCCTGAGTTCTGTTTCTCCTTTGAAGACATCTTGTTACCTTCTTCTTCTACTGATTCCGTATTCCTGTTTTCCAGAGGGCCTTGGAAAGGGTTTTGTTTTGCCATTCTAAGATGGCGACTGCTTACTTCCTGTTACGTCACTTCCTGTCTATGGGTATTTAAGGGGCTGAATTCTTCATTTCCTTGCGTTGCAACACTCTGTGCTCCTGCTGGTGTGTCCTCGCTCCTGTTGGTGACTTTAATCCTATTTTGGTGTATTTTATCTTCCTGTTGGTGCATTTTTGTTTCCTGTTGACGCCTTCGGTTCCAGTTTGGTTTTCTTGAAGAAATCTGCTCTTGCCTGGAACTCTTGTCTTCAAGTCTCCTCTACTTGCCTGGAGTCTCAACCTGCAACAGAGGTTTTTCCCTACGGGGTTTTTTCCTCTTGGGACTCCTTCTGGAAGGCACAGTCTACTCTGGTTAACATTGTTGGCAGCACCGTGGCTTCCGGAAAGGGTTGCCCATACCTCGGACAGACCAGAACCTTCAAGAACTGAAGTCGGGAACCATCCCAGCACAACAAAACTGGTAAGAAAGATTTCAAGCATGACATGTACTGTGATCCCACTGCATGTGTCACATGTGGGGGTTTCTCCTCGCCGTATTTTGACAGGCACCAGACAGGGGTGTCCCTTGTCCCTGGTGTTGTTCCTGTTGACTCTGGAGCCTCTGGGGATTGCAATTCTATCCAATTACAAAATTAAGGGTATTCACGCCACAAAGGGTGAGGTTAAGGCCTTTTACTAGGCGGATGACACTCTCTTGACATTATCAAACACCTTGGCCTTAGCAGCTGCTCTAATTTCCCAACTGGACTCTTTTCCCCAGTTTTTGGTTCATAAGATAAACAGGGCGAAATGTGAAGCCCTGCCCTTAACGCCATCCACTAAGAGAGCCTCTCTGGGCAGCCTACCATTCAAGTGACTTCAGTCCAGTTTAAGATACCTCGGGTGCATATTAATCGAGGTCTGGAAGACATGGTTCTGGACAACGTGCAATGCACTGTGGAGCATATGGAGCACAAATTTAAAAGATGGTTTGCCCTGAATCTCTCACTGTGGGGGTAGGGTTCAGATTATCAAGATGAACATCCTCCCCAAATTTAATTACATCTTTGGAATGCTGCCCATCGTTATATCGATCTCCCGCCTGCAGAGCATCCAGCGCTCCATCTCTTGATTTATTTGGGGTTCGGCTAGGCTGAGAATAAAGGGGGTTAAGCTCCACTCCTCATCAGAGAAGGGCAGCTTACAGCTCCCGCACCTGGAGGGATATTGGTTGGAACAACAGCTGGCCCACTCTGTGTACTGGTTGCCTTATGGGTGTTACTTGAGAGTCATATATTGCAGATGTCTGGGGACCTTGCCATTTATTCCACTTCAAGCCCTTCGGTTACTCCTCTCCTTAACCCGATCATTCATTCTTCCCAGTATGCATGACACAGGGCTCATAGGCTGGTGCAAAGCCTGAGCCGTGCTCACTCTAAAGCCTCAATTTGGTGCAATGCGGCCATCGCAGTAGGTGGAGAGGAAATTGGCTGGTCCATTTGGATTACTCATGGTATTCACCACATTGAAGACCTTGTCTCTAATGGCTCCATCAAATCATTCCCCGACTTGAAACAGGAATTTGTGATTCCATCTTCCCAACTATGGAGATACAATCAATTGTCCCACTCCTATCATATTCACTGGGGAAGGTGCATATTGATCTCCCTGGCTCGCCCATTAATCAATATATCCACAATTGGAAAAGCTTTGGGGGTACTATTGTGGGACTGAATGCGACATTGCTGGACTCCTGTTTTTCCATCCCCATATACACAGTGCTGCGTGCCTGGTGGGAAACTTGTCTTAACATGCAATTCTAGGATGATGAATGGGATACTCTACTAGTGGACTATAATAAAGGATTAAGGGAAGCACACCTTAAGTATAGCTTTTTTACGATCCTTCACCACTGGTACTGGTCGCCAGCAGGGTTACACAATGCCCGTCTTAGCGTGGATTCACGGTGTTGGAGGTGTGGCCTAACAGACTGCGATATAGTCCATATTTTATGGGAATGTGACCGGCTGACAGCCTTCTGGTCTCAGGTTTGGGACCATATGAGGAAAGATCCTGGGTAGACAGGCCTTTGACTGCCCAGCCTGTGCTCCTGCATGATACTTCTGACCTCCCCTCTGTGACTCAGCATGTTAATAGATTGCTCTCCGCTGACCTAAGGGTGGCTAAAATGGCAATTTTGCACCTCTGGAAATTGACACTAATTCCTACATTATAGACCTGGTTGTACATCATGTATGACATGGCATGCTTTGAGCGCCTTATTTCTACGTTAAATGACAAATTGCATATAGCTGAAGAGGTTTGGAGCTCTTTTCTTAAAGATTAAAGAGCCAAACACATGATACACTTGAGGTGCCTACTATGCACCTTGTCCTGCTTCATGCTCCAAACAGACGCCTATGTTTCGCTCCCAGGCATTTTCCTCCTGAAGTTCCCCAGACTTCGATCCCTACTGTTGTTTGCTTTCGGTAATTGGGTTTCCATGCTGTAGGGACGGGTCATTGTGACTTGGCCTGAAAGGCGTAGGGGGCAGAAGGCTATCTCATTTTATCTCCTCCCATGCGGGTGTTCCCTTTCCTCTCCTCCGTCCCCCAACTCCCCCTGATGGAGCATGTTTCCTTATCCCTTTTGATGGCTGTGTCCTTCTTCTTTTCCCCCGTTTAAGTTATTAAGTAGTATTTGTTGCCTACTTGCCCACTTTTTGTACTTATTCTTGGAGATTTATACTGAGCTGTTCTTGGTATTTCTCCTAATTTTTTTGCAGAGCCTCCATGATGGCCTGGTCTACAGATGTATTATGGTTTGCATTTTACATTGTTGGTTTCCTCGCCCTGCATGGTGATTTGACTGTATATTTTTTAGTGTACCTCTCTTGTTCTGGAAAACTCAATAAAGAATTAAGACAAGACAAAATGGCCTGAACAGGTACACTCGAGTGGCCTTTATCAAAAAATTCAAAATGTCCAACATTAAAGGTAAAACATGTTCTGCAGAAGAACTGGCAGTAAAAAAATGTGGCTTAGATAAGAACTTTAAGACAGGTACTGGTTCAGAAGAGGAAGAAGTCTCTTCCTTCCACCTCTTGTGTTTCTCCCATGACTAGAAGAAGATCTGTGATGCTGCTTTTTATGCTGCTTATAACTTTGAGAAGGCGAACTGGTCCTGGAGTGAGAGGGACTCCTTGTCCTTCCTCTATAGTGATATCTGGATTTACTCTTCATGGAGGCCACTATAAGTGTTGCCTCCCTATCCAGTATTGCTTTGGGGGGCATTAAAGCACTTAATTGAGCCTATGGAGCAAGAAGCATGGTCGTGGAATGTACCAAAACACCACAAACATGTTGTGGAACTTACTAACACACTATATGCTTCATGGGGGCTGATCCATGACCAATGTCAAGTGAAAGCATCTGGAACAGAACTTAAAGCCCAGCATTTCATAAGAGACATCCTTGAAAACAACAGAAGGATTAAAAACAGTCAAAACGAAAACAAGAAAACTCAACCACATGCCAATGAGGTGCAGAATAAAAAGAAACCAACAGCACCAATGCCTGTTCACCATGATATACGGTTTATGCCATTTCACGTGCAGTTGCACGACAGGCACGTCGAAGTTTGTCATTTGACTTTGGTGTAATGCTGTAATTACAGGTTAAGAGACAGGTTGTCATTGTTAGTTCATGGTCTATTTTACTTTCAGATTAAAAGCTATATTCATTTACCGAAACACTGGGGTAGTATGCACGATAAACAGAACTACTGGGCACTACTGACAGGATACCATGAATACATTTTGTTTTCTCCATAACATTTAACCTGTGTTACTCAGTACTGGTTCATTCTGTAATCCTTTAGTCAATGGCCTGTTTGTAGGAAGTAGTCATAAACTTGCCATGCAATCACAAAGCACTGGCAAGTCTTTGCAATTCTTCCCTAGATTTCTCATCCCACTGCACTCCTTGAAACAAAATGGGTTTTACTTGATTAGGTTCTCAAGCAAACGCTGTGTTTTTCCACCTGGGATTCTTTATCTAGTTAGCTTTTTGCATCACCTGACAAATAGTATTTTCTGCAAATTTGGTTAGTGTTTTGACAACTTCTTTCATGCAGCAACTTTTAAATTCTTACCCTACCATGGGGGCCCCACTTTACACTTGCTACTATATCTTCCCTATTCATGTTTCATGCGGATCAATTATACCTATCTACACAGAGGAGTGGGCGTAGTGTGGTTTTGAACACCAGGGGAGGATTTTTTTTTTGCATTAAACCATTACCTCATGTATACATATAGAATTCATTGAAAAAGACAAAGGTAAAAGTAAAGTTATAGTTAGGTGAAAATGTCAGTCAAAAATACAAATTTAAAATTAAAAATCACTGATATTCACCAGTTTTAGTTTCCTGAGCTAACTTTAACTTGCGCCTCCGCCATACACTGCTTATGACCTCACATATTAAGTCACTCATGACATGTTCAATGGCATCATTGATTACATCACTGATGACATCTCGAACAACATCATTGATGATATTACTGAAGACATCATACAAAGAGCGGGACAGTTTGCTAGACACTTCTAACACTGAATGGTATTTAGTGAGCTACATTTAAAGACAAGCTTCTGTACTGCTACTTCTGAGTGTAAGCTTTTACAACATTGGCATCCTAAGAGGGCTTGAATGTGGAAGGTGTGGATTCTCAGTGAAGAGTTGTCCACAGGACAATGGTTGTGCGTTGTAGGCGCTTCACCATCTAACAGGGTTTGAGAGTCTATAGGTAGTCGGCTCTCTTTGAAAAGTTGTGCACGGGGTGATGGCTGTGCATAGTAGGACCATGGTGACTTAATGGGTTTTGAGTGTCTGCAGGGAGTGTCCTCTCTGTGAAGAGTTGTTCACACGGTGGAGGCTGTGCGTAGTAGGGGCTTCCCCACCTAATGAGGTTTGGGTGTCTCAAAGGAGTAAGCTCTCTGTGAACAGCAGTGCATAGGGTGAAGGCTGTGTGTAGTAGAGGCTTGGCGACGTAAAGGAGCTTGGATATGTGGAGGGAGTGGGCTTTCCATAAAGAGTTTTGCAAAGGGTGAAGGCTGTGTGTAGTAAGGGTTTTGGAACCTAATGGGATTTGTGTGTCTGGAGGCAGTGGCCACGGTGAACATTTGTGCACACTGCGAAGGTGTGTGTTGTACGGGTTTGGCTACTTAATGGGGCTTGTGTGTCTAGAGGCAGTGGGCTGCTGTCTAATTATTTTATATAAGCATATATGTTTATATAGTTTATGCTTTACATGATTCTGTACCATTTAGTACTTACTACACATACACAAGGCTGTACTGATTTGTAGAAAAAATTGAGCAGCAGTATGGTGGATGATGTAATCAGTATGTCATCAATGATGTAATTTAATATGTCATTAATTACTTTATTTAACATGTATTGTATGATATAATATGTGAGGTCATAAGCAGAGCCTTGCAGGGGCGAAAGTTACAGCTAGCTTGGTAAACTATAACTGGTGAATTTCACTGTTTTTGTTTATTTTAGTATATTTAGTATATTTTAACTTACATTTTCACCTAACTATAACATCACTCTTACCTTTGTTATTTTCAGTGAATTTCTAGGGTTTTTATAAACATAAAATTAAATAAAAGTCACTCTGGTTTTATAGTGTTTTATAGATTAGTTATGTTAAGAGGGCAGTTGCTATATAGTTGCTACAGTTCATGGATTAGGAAAAGTTATTAACTGCACTCGCACTTTATCAGTTGAGTCCATATTTATTTTCTTTTTTTTTACTGCTCTTGCGGAGTTTAAATTAGAATCTGGGAAGCCAGCAGATTCGACTGATTGAAGATTTTTTATCATTAGTTGAACAGACGTTTATTAGAATTTGACGCTTGGCTGTGTTTAGCGCACGTGTCCATTACTGTGCCACACTAGAGATGCCATCTTGGTGGGCGCTCTAGTTGTTTTCCTGTCACGCCATAAAATGAATGTTGGGGCGTGGTTGAGAATTATGCCAGGCTCGTACTTTTATTAATTCAGACAAAGTCACTGTGTTTTTATGGTGTTTTATGGGGGAGTTATGTTAAAGAGGGAGTTGCTATATTGTTGCTACAGTTCCTGAACTAGGAAACATTTATTCACTGCCCTTGCACTTTATAGGTTGAGTCTGTTGTTTTTTTCTTTTTTTACTACTCTTGCGGAGTTTAAATTAGAATCCAAGAAGCCAGCAGATTCAACATGATTGGTGATTTTTATCATTAGTTGAACAGAGAACAGAAGTTTGTTATTAGAATTTGGCACTTGGCTGTGTTTAGCACCAGTGTCCATTGTTGTGTCAAACTAGAGACTCCATCTTGGTGGGAGATCTAGTTGTTTTTCTGTCACGCCATAAAATCAACACCAGGACGCAGATGGACATTATACCAGGCTCATATTTTTATTAATTCAGACACAGTCACTGTGTTTTTATCATGTTTTATGGAGGAGTTATGTTAAGGGGGGAGTTGCTACATTGTTGCTACAGTTCATGAATTAGGAAAAGTTATTCACTGCACTCGCACTTTATCTGTACAGTCCGTATTTTTTTCTTTTTTTGACTCCTCTTGGGGAGTTTAAATTAGAATCCGGCAAGCCAGCAGATTCGACTGATTAGAGATTTTTTATCATTAGTTGAACAGAAGTTTAGAATGAAAAATTTCCTAGCTATGGTAACGGAAAGTTTCAATTCTATTAAGGACTCGGAGGCGAGGATTAAGCTACGCTTTCTTCACTATATTTTACAGCAGCCATTCAAAGTAAACAACAATCAACTACAATTCCCATGAAGCCTTGGGAATGTGGTAAAGAAAAAAACAGTCCAATCAGAAGTCCATCCCGGTGCCCAGCCAATGAGAGGGAAGCCACGGTCTTCATAGTCCATCATCTCTATTCACCATGCCTCTTTTGACATGCGAGAGCCACTTCCGCTTTTTCACGAGTCTTGTTTATTTGCATCGCCTCCTACAACGAAAGGCACATATTACACCCAGCACCTGGCTTAGGTTTATCCTGTGAACAAAACATTGCAATGATCTCAACCTCAAATTGACAACAACAGTTAACACCAGCATGTTCAATACAGCCTTGAGAATATAACGAGTCAGTACTTACTAGTCACAGGGGGACTCTTCCATTCCGGAATCACCAGGTGGGATAATCCTCGCCTCCGAGTCCTTAATAGAATTGAAACTTTCCGTTACGATAGCTAGGACATTTTTCATTCTATGTCAGGACCGGAGGCTCGGCGATTAGGAGCTGTCGTTCCCCAGGAGGTCGGAACTCTGTGGACATCTCCTCATACGCCTTGAGACAACCCATGACACACAACTTAGAGGAGTCCAGAAAAGCTGGGTAGGACACTGACCTGGTTCCACATTTTGTCCGTCTATGGATCGTGAAGGTAACACCAGAAGGTGAGAAAGTGCGCCCCGTAATATCCAGGGCACACACGTCAGAGACTCTCTGACAGGAAATTAGGCAGAGTAACATGGCCAGCTTGGCCGATAGCTCTTTCCTGAACACGAAGCAATTGGGTTGCCAGGATAGGAAGAGGTTGAGGACCACGTTGACATCCCATAGCGCCGAGTATCTCGGTTCTGGCGGGAGCGACAGGCGTACACCCCTCAACAGTCAACACACAAAGGGGTGCTCGCCAATAGGAGCGCCGTCCACTGGGAGGTGACCCGCCGAAATTGCCGAGTGAAAGGAGTTGATCGACCTGTAGGCCAAACCCTCCTCCACTAAGGAGGCCAAGAAATTCAAAACGTGAATCACATCTGCTGCCACCTGATCGAGACCCCGTCGCAAACACCAACGAGTCCATCGGTTCCATGAGGATCTGTAGCATTTGACCGTGCTATCGGCCCAGGCTCTGGATAAGAGTCCCTCAGCTGCGCCCGAAAGGCCTGGTAGTGACCATCGCCCCTGTAATCCTCCATGCCATGAGCGACATCGACTTCCCCAGGATCAATGGATGAGGCCGATGATCCGGGTTGAGCAGAAGCTCTGGAAATAGGGGGATAAGGATTGGAAAATCCCAAGAAAGTTCCAGAAGAACTGAAAACCAAACTTGAGATCTCTACAGCGGGGTGACCATCACCACCTCCGCCCTCTGTCACCTGATCTGCGCCGAGGCCCTCTTAATCATTGCGAACGGGGGGAACACATAGCCCCTGTCTGGTGACCAGTCCTGAAGGAACACGTCCGTGGCTGCCGCCAGGGGATCCAGCTTCCAACTGAAGAACTTGGGCGTCTGATGGTCCAGTCTGGACGTAAAGAGGTCGACAGTGAACGGATCCCACTTCTCCCAAAGAGAAGAAAACAACGTCAGGTGGAGTTTCCACAAACTTGAATCCTGGAAATTGCGGGACTGGAAGTCCGCCACCTGGTTGGCTTGGCCCGGCAAGTACTCTGCCGTGACTGAAATCCGGTGGTCCAGGCAATATTGCCAGAAGCTGATGGCGAGATCGGAGGGTGCCCCCCCGTGGTTTATGTATCGCACTGCCAATACATTGTCCATCTTGAGAAGGACACACGCCTGACCCGAGTTCCTGGTCCAGCATCTCACCACAAAGGACCCTGCCAACAGTTCGAGACAATTTATATGTAACTGTTGTTCGTAAAGAGACCACGATTCTCCAGTGGAGAATTCGCCACATCTGGCGTCCCACCCTGACTTGCTGGCGTCTGACTCTATGACGGTGTCCGGAGCTGACCCGAAGATTGCCCGACCATTCCAAGCCTCCATGTTGGTCAACCACCAGTCAATCTCGGCACACGCCTTTCCTGACAGGGTTACCATCTGAGACTAAGACAGGCCCATGCGCAAGTGGGCGGCTTTCAATCGTTGCAGGGCTCGATAATGTAGAGGGTCGGGAAAAATGGCCTAAATCAAAGACGATAGGAGGCCCACCACCCGGGCTAGATGTCGCAGCGAGATCCGCTGTCTGGTCAAGGTTCTCCGCAACTCGTTGTCGGATCTTTGTCACCTTCCGAGAAGGGAGGCTGAGAGTAGCTTCGACAGAGTCTATCAAGAAACCTAGAAAAATCACCTTCTGAGAAGGAACCAGGAGGGACTTGATCTCGTTGACCTTGAATCCCAAGCTCTGTAGGAGGTCCACTGCCGTCTGTAACTGAAGCACAAACTTGTGGGGACATTGTGCCACGATGAGGATGTCATCGAGATAGACAATCAACCGCTGTCCCTGCGCTCGCAGGCGTTCCACAACCGGCCTGAGGACCTTCGTGAAGCACCAAGGGGCGGAAAAAACCCAGAGGGATCCCAAGATGGAGGGGGAGTGGGGGCTGGGGCATTGCTGGCTAGAAAGGCCTGTTTGAGCCTGGCAAAAGCATCAAGGTCCACACCAGCCTCGCGAGGGCTTTTCGCCGGAACCCCATCCTGGTCAAGGGGGGGAGTGGGGGTACCCTCACTGGGCGTTTGGGGAAACCCCAGTCCCGGTGCAGGGGCCGCACTGTTTGCACAGGCCTGTGCGATTTGCTGAGAGAGGCGTTCCTCTAAGGGCGACATGGCCTCAGACACTGCCCTATAGAATGAAGCATCCACCGCTTCATAAAAGCCATCATCCCAAGGAAGGTCAGCCAGGGGGTCTCCCTCTCCTTGGTCCTCATCATAGGGGTCCATGATAAAGGAACAAACTCAAATGGGCTAGCTGGATCCCTCCCACAGCCCTGGGCAGGCGACAGACAACGTGGGTACCAAGCGCTTTATCTGAGAGCGCTGATCCTGGCTTAGCATAGCACTGGGGCTGTAAATTTAAGGGGGGGTGGGTGACAGCTTAATGTATTGTGGGGCAAGCCTCACGGTCACAGGTTACACCCGGGGACACCTACAAACACCCCGGTGCACAATCATAGGGGGGGCCCTCCTGGGAGTGTGTCCCTGCAGGTCTTAGGCCTGCAATATGCAATACGGACCCCTCCCATTGGGGGGCATTAAAATTACACAGTACTGACCACGAGTAGGGCGTTCACAAAAAACTACGCAAAACACGGCCTCGTGACAGGTACAGACCCCAGCGGGGGCGTCTCTCTCCAGGGGGCAAGGCTCAGGCTGGTGGCGCGCAGCTCCGATTCCTCAGGAATTACAGGAATTCGGATTACGCGTCGCGGCTGAACGACACACTCAGGCGCCACCTAGGCGCAGGAGGACCGCACCGCAGAGCCGCACCACAACAACAAACGGCTGCGAAGGAGCGAGAACGTTCCTGCGGCCGTGAAGGATACAGAAGACACTCACAAAGCGAGAAAACACAAGCAACTTGTAAGCCATTAAATAAAAGCATATAAACACATGCAAAATTGCTGTTAAACAATCTTACAACAAGAGAGAGAAAAAAGCCACTTATCTTGGCTGCGAGCAGCGAAGAAAGAGGCATGGCGAATAGAGATGATGGACTATGAAGACCGTGGGTTCCCTCTCATTGGCTGGAGACCAGGATGGACTTCTGATTGGACTACCTGTTTTTTTTCTTTACCCCATTCCCAAGACTTCATGGGAATTGTAGTTGATTGTAGTTTACTTTGAATGGCTGCTGTAAAATAAAGCTGAGAAAGCGTAGCATAATCCGAGCATCCTAACATAGAATTTGGCACTTGGCTGTGTTTAGCACCAGTATCCATTGTTGTGGCAAACTAGAGATGCCATCTTGGTGCGCACTCTAGCTGTTTTCTTGTCACACATTAAAAATCAACCCTGAGGCGAGGAAGCGCTGCTGGTGTGCCAAATACAAGACCATCTGCCTGGGTCCAGCCGGGGGCAGGGGCCAGAACCCCTGGTTGTTCTCCATCAAGTTGTCTAACGTACTCCTTGAAACAACTTCATTCATTCAGATCACTGCCAAGACATTTGCCCTGCATGCGCTCCTTGATGAATGTCAGTTGAATGCCCTGTTTCTTACTGAAACTTGACTTCGTGAAGAGTCCATGCCAGATGTAGTGCAGGCTCTTCCAAAGTGCTGTACTATAGTGAGATGTGACCGGCCAGACAAAATGGGTGGAAGAATTGCTATAATTTATAAGGTAATTTTGAATGGTGTGCTTACTCCTCTCACCCTTCCAGGCTGTGAGTCTCTCCTTTTCCACCAATGTTACCCCTACTTTTACCTTCTCAGGGGTATTGACTTATTGTCCTCCTTGCCAGGTCACTCAGCTCTTGCAAGCTTTAACTGATCCTTTTGCTGAACAGGCTCTACATTAAGCCAATTTAACATTTTTGGAAGATGTAAACATGCATTTTTATGACCTTAGCTGTGAGAGTGCAAGGAATTTACTTCAGGACTTATCAACTATTCAACTTGTACAGTTGGTGGAGGACCCAACTCACAAAAAGGGCCATCTTCTTGACCCAGAGCTAAAACTCCTTTTCGGGTTCTATGGTTGGATCACCATATTGTTCCCTTACTACTTGCTAGCCAAGGGAGGAGGAATTTCTCCTTCCCGACTGCAGAGATTGGGTCGCTGTTGGTCAAAACTAGACCCTACCAACTGGGAAAGTAGATTTTTAAATTCTATACCTGTAGTAAAGGGTGAAATATCAGAGATCATTCAAACTTTTAATGACTGGATCAAATCTTCGCTGGAAAGCTTATACCTCTCAGGCATCATAAAAAGGGCCGATTAGAGTGTCGGGTCCCCTGGTTCAATACTCATCTGTTGAAGCTCAAGAATGAAAGCAAAAGGATGGATGGAAAGGAAGTGGAGGAAAACATATGATGTAAAAAGTAAATTAAATTACAAGAAAGGAGCAAAAATGTACCCTTATGCTATTAGGGAAGCGAGTTCCACATATTATGCCACTCAGATTAATAATGCCTCAAGCTCCGTGAAAGAGCTATTCAAAATAGTCCAATTCTTTACAAATTCCGCCAAAATGTGCACCTTACCTCCACCATCTGAATCTTGTTGTAATAGGCTAGCCAAGTCTTGATAAAGTTGATAACATCTATGCAATTTTTGCAGATACAGCAGAACATTATAAGGTCGCTGAACAGTCTCACTTTGGCAGTGCATTGAATGATGCCTTATCGGCTTTCCCTCCTGCTGGTAGGAAGATGTAAAAGGGTTGATGAAGATAGTTAAATCGAGTTCCCCTTTCGACCCAGCCCCTCTTTCTGCCCTTATGCAAGAGGAAAATATAATCTACCCTGTTTTGGTAGATATACTCAACTTATCGCTTGGGAGCAGTAGGATGCGACCTTCATGGAAACGCTATGTAGTGAGACCTTTACTGAAGAAACCATCACTGGACCATGCATTAGCTGAAAGTTACAGGCCATTATCACCATTGCTGGGTATAGGTAAAGTGCTTGAAAAAGCTGTAAATCAACATTTATCTTTATTTTTGGAAAAGCAGAATGTACTTCATTTTACCCAAACAGGCTTTCGCCCATGAAGTGGTACGGAGATAGCATTCTTAGCTGTTATTGTAGAATTGAGAAAAATCTAGATCAAGGTGGGTTGGCTGCAGTGATATTATTATACCTCAGTGCAGATTTTGATACCGAATCTTATCCTATTTTACTACATAGGCTGGAGCGGGCAGGAGTGGTTGGCCTAGCTTTGAAATGGCTTGCTTCCTTTTTAGACAGTAGGAGCTTTCAGGTCTATGAGGAACCTTTTTATTATGAATTTATTCTCTAAAGTTTGGAGTACCACAGGGCTCCTCACTAAGCCCTACTCTATTCAATCTGTATGTCCATCCGCTGGCTGACATGACACTCAGATTGTTATCTCTCTTACCCCTCATACAGTTTAGGCTCTGGTCGGCTTAATTCTTGTTTGAATGAGGTACCAGAATGGATGTCAGCTAGTTGTCTAAACTTTAATGCAGACAAAACTGAGGTGGTAGTGGTTGGAACTTATCCTAATTGTTGTTCCGCGCTGCACTGGCCAGATCCATTAGGTGACCATCCTACCCCCAAATCAGCTGTAAAAATGCTTAGGGGTATGGATTGATAACAAGCTTACTTTGGAGGTACAAGCAAGGAAGCTAGCTAGCTACCAGCTGCTTTGGTCTGATGAAGACAATTAGAAAAACATCAGAATTTTTATCTCTGTCCGCACGAAGACTGGTGGTACAAACATTGGTCCTGTCACATTTAGACTATGGTAACTCTCTCTATCATGGAAGCCCCCAGTATGTTGTAAAAAAACTTCAAGTGGTCCAGAATGCTGCAACTTGTGTCTTGCTGAAACTACCTAAACATAATTCTGTTTCTGCAGCACTGGCCTCTTTACACTGACTCCCTGTTGCTAAGAGGATGCAGTTCAAGTCCCTGTGCATAGCTCATCTGTTCCTGCATATTAAGGGCCCATGGCTATTACAACATCTGGTCAATCCCACCTTTCCAAAGAGAACATTGCGTTCTTCTGCTCTATTTCTATTGACAATTCCAAGATGAACAAATCAAGAAGTGGTGGAAGATCTTTTGCCTTCCCAGTTCCTAAATGATGGAATTTATTGCCTATTGAGTTACGGAAGACTAAAGATTAATTAAGCTTTAGGAATCAGTTGAAGACTTTGCTGTTTATTTAACTATGTTATGAAATGGGTACTGGTATGATTTATTAGTGCTAGAGGCCCTTATGGTAGCCATGCGCTTTAGAAATGCCAAGAATAGACCTAACTATAGTGTCAATATAACCTTTGTTTTTTTCAGTGAATTTCTGAGGTGTTTTTATAACGTGCCCTCACATCGTATTTACTTACCTAACTATACCCTTACTGTAACCTTTGTGTTCTTCAGTACTTTCTAGGGTTTTTAACGCAATGTATGATTTTACTACCATATCTACCTATAATGTCACTGGCCTGTGGTGGACACCCCCTGCACCCAACCACACTGGAGACTGCAAACCCTCCGTGCACACCAGCCAATGAGAGCACTCATCACAATAAAAAAGGGTGCCTTTTTACATAAGGCAGATCTACTGACTTTGTCAAGGGTCACCGTATCAGTATATAAATGGCAGACCTACTCACTCGGTCAAGGGGTGACCACAACAAAATACAAGGCAAGCCTATTGGCTTTGTCAAGGGATCATCACATCATTATATGAAGGCAAGCCTGCTGGCTTGGTCAAGGGGTCAAATCAAACACACAAAAGTTGCTGGAAGGATGTTTGCAATACGTCTACCCACTGGCAACTGATCATGGTGGCATGGCAACCCATCATTCTTTTGCCGACCATGCCAACTTATCAGGACGAAACTGGTCCTAGGTTGCTTGTGTTCCGGATCGCTGAGGACCTGCACTAGCAGTTCGGGCTGGACTGTTCCCATGAGGAGAAGGATCAAAGCTAATTTGCATATGGCTGGGTTCCAACTGAGGTTGCATGGTGAGCATAAGAACAATGGGTTGGGATGCTACGCGAGCGATTGCAAGTGCTTAGACAAATTGCAGGCATTCCTCCTATCAACTTTTGTGTGTTTGTCAAGGGGTCACCTCACTATTATATAAATGCAACCCTATAGGCTTTGTCAAAGAGTAACCACCTTAATAAAACAGCAATAATATTATGATTAGAGATTAAAAAATTTAAATCAATAAAATCCCAAAACAAGTTTAAAGGCAATCATTATCAATAATAAGCATTGCAATGTTTGCCAATAAACCGTTAAATAAAGTATGTGCATTCAAAACAATATTAAACATGTGCAAAGAGTCATTCTTTTACACTCCACATAATATAGCCATATGACTAACCACAAGGGGTCCCTAAAATCCTCAGCTGAAGAACAACATCTTCAGCCCTGGAATTTGTTTTCAAACACCATAAACTTTTTGTGGTGTCATGTACACCCTGGAATCATAAAAATGCTACTAGACCTGCAGGTCTAGTAACTTGAATAATCTACTCGACCTCATTGTAATGTACTTGACCCATAAACTAGTCTCAAATTGTGTGATCCAAGGCAAATATTTTGTCTTCTGGAGCCGCCTTTTTCTTTATTATCTCATAAGAGAGCACCTTCAAATATGCAAGTTCACTATTTCTGCTGTACAAATAAAACTCTTTTTATTTACTAGACTAAATATTTGCTCCATGTATAACAAGTATTAAGCCCATCTATAGGGTACACATGATCCTTGGCTTGCCTATTAGTTCACTAATAGCATTGTCATATGGGAAGGAGCAATAATAATTCCCAGTTCATGTTTAAAATCTCACTTTTCATAAATATATTACTAAATATGATGTTGTAGTGCATTGTCATTTACAGATGGCACATTTTCCATTGAAAGGTCCTCAAAACGTTTCCACTGTACTGATAATAGCGCATAAACAATGTTTGAAAATTGGGTTTCAGCATATATATTTAAAACGTGCACATCACCAAGTAAAGTGTTCTAATTTGTTTTGATCCTATACAAATATTCTTTGCACCACAGAATTACAAAAATGTGTCTTCATAACTAGTGAAATATATTTGAAATGTTTGAACAGTTCACTTATTAGCTATTTCAGTGTTGTGTTAGAAAAAAGCCTGACATCTTACAGCCTTTCATTTCACATGCTTTGCACAGTGCGATTGTCACACAGTCCACTTTACAAAATCCTCTAACTTCAGTCACAGAAAGAAAAAATAAATGTGGGAAGTCAAACTGACTTTTGACCTCTGTCTCTGAAAGGAGCAAATGTGACAAGATAACAAGATTTAATGGCATCTTTATTGCTCATTCACTTTGTGAGCAAGCAGAACACCTGTTGTCAGCTCGCCAGAACGGCGAGTAGTCCCTAAAAATAACTTGTCCTGATTAAATCTTGCTCGACATTGCGAGTGGGCAAGTGGATTTTTGAGCCCTGATAGGGTTACTTTCAGAACTTTCTGAGGGGCTGCTGAACTCCACGCAGCCCCCACAAAATGTTTGTAACATGATGGTGGTGCCCCTTCCCACAACGGGGCACCACAAATCAAGAATAAATATGGTAATTAGCCCACGAAGGGCATTATGGGGCATTCCTTACCGAGATCAGTGCAAAATAAATGAGCAGCTCTGGCCATTCATCTAATATTACTTTTACTGGCCTTGGGCCGCATTCTTTATTTTTATTTTTGGATGCTCCCGGTCCCACCACGGATACTCACAGCAGTATATATTGTTGGGGGACCACAGGGGAGTGGGTGCTGGCCATAATTCAATGTGCTCCCACCTGGCGCAAGCAACTTTTCTTTCTTTTTCAGCCAGAGGCGGGACCTAGGGCCGGTTCTAGGATTTTCGGGGACCCGGGTGAAAGGGAATGTGCGAGGCCCCTCTAATTTAAATAAGTGACACCTTCTGAGCTCCTTTGTGGAGACTCTTCCTGGGCCGCAGCTCCTCCTCTCAGCCACCTACAAGCACCTCTTTTACAGCTTATATCGGGTGAAAGTGTGAGAATTTCATGACAATGGGCGTCCTGCGGTGTCTCAGAATGGGCAGTCGGACAGGAGGCCGAATTGCCGGACAGGAGTCCGAATTGCAGGACAAACCTACAAGGTGTGTTTCTTTGCAACTTGGACAAGAGGTAGTGTCCCCCTCCCATGGGCCAATTGTAAAGAGACACCTTTCTTTCAATTGGATCGGCAGGGGTACATGTGGACAGGTGGGGTGTTGCAATTGTGCGGGCCCTATGCTGGTAGGCTGAGTGGGAGGCCCTGGGCAGCTGCCCACACTGCCCATGCCTAGCGCCGGTCCTGGCGGAACCGATCCAATGTTGCCTCCCCAGCCTCTCGTGGGCAGGAAAACAGACGTATGTGTGTGTCCTGAGACAAGAAATTAGTTGGGTCAGGGGGATAGGGTCCCTTGGGCCATTACATGGCTCGGAAGGTAGGCACACATACCACCCTACCTACTTTATTATATATAATTACAAAAATGTAAATGTGCTATTCCCCCCCCCCACCCCCAGACTGTGGCCCACCATGGGAGGATTTTAATGAAAAAGGGGCCCTGCCCTGTTTTTTCCTCACAAGAGAATTGTGGGACAGCGAAACAACGTGCATCTGGGGGAAAAGGGCTTAGACTGAAGGGAAAAGAAGCAGGAATCAGTGTGTAAACTCTGATTCCTGTTGTTATTCCCTACTCCTCAGTGGAAATACTGAAGTAAACCACATTCCAGAATTTCCATTTATAATGATATCAATAATTCCAGATGTAGTGTTACACTTATTTGTTTTTCCAGCACCACTTATAATGAGGTCTATGTGGTGACACCCCACTTGCTTATAACACTAAGGGCTTGATTCTGGGTTTGGCTGACAAAGTAAAGACAGACAGGTGGCGGAGTACTTTACATTTGCTACCCGGCCTACGAGTGTAGAGGTGCCTGCGGCCTGGATATGGAAAACTCTGACTGATGGCTTCTTCAAACAGGAGTGTCAGCCATCGCAATTTTCCAATGTATTTTAGTTTTCAAAAGCAAACTCCCAAAGCAGCTTTCCTTGTCCCAGCTTGTCCATTTTCTGATTGAACCTCCCCTGAAGCATAGCCACTTTACCATCTTTCTGACTGGCTGGCTTCTGTCCTTTCTCAGTTTTAGGGAACTACTTCTCCTTTAGCACTCTCTGCCTCATGTGCTGCTTCCTCACAGAAATATCTTGCCCCCAAACCCCCTCGTCAGCCTTTGCCCTGCCCTCTCCCTATAGTCCACCACTGCCCCCCCCAACTCCCAACAAGCAATTCCTTGATTAGAATACTACATCGCTGTGGCCCACAAGGCCAGTCAGCTCTCACCTGCTGGTGGAAAGCCATAGGCCTGAGATGTTTAGTTAAGCACACGAGCCCACCAGTGGAATACATCAAAGAATACCTGGCCATCTCCTAATAAAACAACATGTTGCCTGGTGGCACAAAATAACAATAATCAAGAACATCTTTGTTTATACCTCCTCTTTGTTACTGACCTTTTATGACCAATGACTTTCCGTCATGGCAGCTGGCTCGTCTAGTTCATTCTCCTCTATTTTTAAATTCTTCGCATTGTAAACTCGCATTTTATTAATTTCACTTTATTTTAAAAAAGACTAATGCAGTGGCTGTACTGTAACGTAAAACAATATGATGGAAATAAAAACTTTCATTGGTAGCTCCCAGAAGAGGAATTATGCTGCAGGTTCAGTGATCCCCACAGGGGCCAACCAGATGAATGTGTCGGAGGGATTCCCAGTACTAGCCGTCTGTGGGAGGCAAGCAAATGGTTTCAAGTAGCCTTTCTAAACAGAAATAGTATTGCCCTTCCTGAGTAGCTGCTCCGTCTTTGAAAACCAACTACACAACTGAAGAATAGGATATAATGAAAACAGTACAAACGTATTATAATAGCACTGTTTTTCTGTCCACATTTTTAGGTCCTTTCTCCCAGGGTCTGGTGACACAAAGAGACACAATTGCTTTGCAATTGGGACTTGTAGGGGGCAAATGCTGACCTGTGAAGTTATCAACACGTTTCAAAATTGTTTTTTCGGGGAAGCAAGTTGGGTGTGCCAATTGACAACAGACATATGTACGAAAATGTCTGATTTCTCGACAAGGAGTTATTCCCTTCAAAACTGGGTGCTAGTTCTTTTAAGGAGAAGGGTTGGCACTTTGATATAGTCTAAATAAATAAGTAAATATCCAGTTTCGATATAGCTTTTTTAAAAGTGGTGTGTTTTTCTGTTTCTGAGAGTCCCCCGTTCTTAGAAGATACTAGAAGTGAAGCTCAGAGAAATAATCCCAATTACACAATATCACAGTGTGTGATCTATAAGGAAACTGGGATATGAACTCAAGTTTCTGTGCTCTGTATCATCTAATAATTTTGGGGGCGATTATTGTAAATAAAATGCACACAACAATTTTATTTGCTCATTTTAAAATTCACAAACAAGCTTACGGTTGTGGTTTTTTTTTTGGCTTTTGCTGTTTTGCATCAGCAAAGAAGCATGTTTTTACTGATGCGGAACATCATCAGCAAAAAGCTTTGGCAAAGCCCAAACGTTGGGTACTGTAGTTAAATGGGGAGACATATTGGCTTTGCTAATGATTGTATTTTCTTTACTTTTCTTCCCCTCCAGGATATATCTGGTGGTGATAGACAAAGAAAAAAGCCATTTGACCACACACTCTAGATAGGGCAGATGGTCGGATGGCTTACCTCTGACTGCCACTACTCCTGTTACGTATTTGTATCTTGCATAACAAGCTTCATGGATGATTGACTGTACACTTCACAACAGCACAGGACATTTACAAAGTCTGAGTGTTTGCATGTGACTTTTAAAAACAGAAGTGAGTTATGTCACATGGCTGCTACACCGTCATATAAAATGTCGTTTTACACTGTCCTTTGTCTTGTATTTAAAATATTGCACACATTTCAAGCTGTCCTGGGTCAAGAATAAAATTTTGACTTTACGTTCTGATACTTAAGAGTCTTGTGTTTTCACATCAAAAATACCAGAATTAAAAGGAAAATCAAGAATGCATTCTTTACACAGACATCAGTGACATTTCCGAACAAACTTAAACAACGAGCATGACCAATATTTCTGTTTCACAGCCAAGATTACAAATGAGAACAGAGGGACGTGACGAAACAATGCATACTTTCAGCATTTTTTATCACATATACATGTGAATTTTATAGTGTTTTATACTGCACTACTGCCACTTCTAAGAACTGAAAATACCAACTGGTGCTATTACCCAGCTAAAGGGTATCCCATTTATAAACTTTGGAAGAAAGAATTGGTCTTGCCATGTTTAACATGTCTGACTTGTAGATCACATCAGATATCAGCATAGGGTATTCACCTAACTATCTTGCCAAGTAGAAGATATGTTGAGTGAGAAAGCCGGTCGATGGTTTGTGGTGAGTGAGTGACATATTTATAAAGCGCACGATTGCCGAGGCGTCTTGGCGCTAGGAGTGACATGTTGCAGTTCCCCGGGCTGGACCGAAGTTTATTGCGGGGGGAAAAGCCATGTCTTAACCAGTTTCCTAAAGAGAAGCCTGTTGGACTGTAGCCTAACAGTGGTCAGTAGCTTGTTCCACAATTTGGCTGCTCTATGAGATAGGCTTTTGCCTCCCCATCTGGCTTTTTGAATCTTGGGAACCTGTACTAGCCCTATGGTGGCTGATCTAAGATTCCGCCGCGGGGAGTACCAGGAAAATAGTTTACGTATATCCATGCCTCCCCCACCATACAGCGCCTTATGCACCAGGCAGAGAGCTTTAAATTCTACACGCTGTTGGATTGGGAGCCAATGAAGCTGCCTGATGCTAGCGGAAATGGAGTGATATTTGGGAATATTAAGTAGTACTCGCACTGCAGCATTCTGCAAGGACTGCAGTTTGGCAGTCTGACACTTGTCAATTCCCAAAAATAATGCATTGCCATAATCAATTTTTGAGAGGACAAGAGCTCCTATTACCGTTTTCCTGAGGCCCAATGGAATAAAAGGCAAGATTTTCTGCAGAATTTTCAATAGAAAGAAGCAGGAGGAGGTCAGATGATTAATCTGTTTTGCAAAACTTAGTTCGTTGTCAAATATTATTCCAAGATTTCTTGCCTTAGTGGATGGGACGGGGCAGTTACCTGCCTCAGATGGCCACCACAATTGGCTCCATATGGATGGACCCTGCTCAAACTCCATGACCTCTGTTTTCTCTGTATTAAGCTTGAGAAAATTTAAGTTCATCCAGTCCATAATGGAATTTAGACAATTGTGAAAGCTGACGGCTGTGGCGTCCACCCTCTGCGCGACAGATACAACTATCTGGGTGTCGTCCGCGTATGAGATCAGCGTAAGACCGTGATCTTTGATTAGTTTGGCCAGGGGGGTGACATAGATATTGAACAAGGTTGGTGATAGAGCTGAGCCTGGTGGTACTCCACAAGGGAGGCAGAAGTTTTCTGATTTAAGATTGTCCCAATAGATCGTCTGCTCCCTGGTTGCCATGAAAGAGGAGAGTAGGGTTAAGGCTGTCTCTTTAATACCTATTGCCTTCAGCCGACGCATCAGTACCGCATGGTTAACGGTATCCAATGCTGCCGATAGGTCAAGTAGGATGAGGACGGCTCTTCCCCCCCCCATCCAGCTGTCTACGAATCTCCTCTGTGGCCATAATCAGGGCTGCCTCTGTGCAATGGCGAGATCTGAAGCCATGTTGGGTGGAATCTAAGAGATTGTTGCAATCTAAGTAGTCGGTTAGTTCCATGTTAATTGATTTTTCTAAGATTTTAGCCGGTATTGGTAGACGCGATATTGGGCGATAGTGTTTCACCTCAGTGGGATTCAAGGCGGGTTTCTTCAGGATAGGCCTAATACATGCCTTTTTCCATGACTGCAGGAAAGTCCCAGAACTGATCACCTCGTTTAAGAGAGGGGCTAAATGTGCACTGATTTTACCAGAGATCAGGTGCAAAATGGCAGGAGGACATGGATCAGTAGCCCCGCCCCTGACACTGTGAGCCATAATTGCTGGCCTGGCTGCTGTGCCTTCCCCACTCTGTTTGTCCCTTCCCCCCACCCCTGCACCCCCAGGAATGCCAACACGCCCTGACCAGCAAGGTCGACTCGAGACGTCTCGCATGTGTATTGTGATTGTGTGGGGAGGGGGCCCTGGAGGAGCAGGTGGGCAATCTGTGAAAGTGTGGCATTTCACAGTGAAGCGGGCCCCCTGTCTTTCAGCTGAGAGCGAGGCCCTGGGCAGCTGCCCACACTGCCCATGCCTAGCGCCGGCCCTGCCCTTCAAAACTGGGTGCTAGGGCTTTTAAGGAGAAGGGTTGGCACTTTGATATAGTCTAAATAAAAAAGTAAATATCCAGTTTCAATATACCTTTTTTAAAAGTGGTGTGTTTTTCTGTTTCTGAGAGTCCCCCGTTCTTAGAAGATACTAGAAGTGAAGCTCAGAGAAATAATCCCAATTACACAATATCACAGTGTGTGATCTATAAGGAAACTGGGATATGAACTCAAGTTTCTGTGCTCTGTATCATCTAATAATTTTGGGGGCGATTATTGTAAATAAAATGCACACAACAATTTGATTTGCTCATTTTAAAATTCACAAACAAGCTTACGGTTGTGTTTTTTTTGGGGCTTTTGCTCTTTTGCATCAGCAAAGAAGCATGTTTTTACTGATGCGGAACATCATCAGCAAAAAGCTTTGGCAAAGCCCAAACGTTGGGTACTGTAGTTAAATGGGGAGACATATTGGCTTTGCTAATGATTGTATTTTCTTTACTTTTCTTCCCCTCCAGGATATATCTGGTGGTGATAGACAAAGAAAAAAGCCATTTGACCACACACTCTAGATAGGGCAGATGGTCGGATGGCTTACCTCTGACTGCCACTACTCCTGTTACGTATTTGTATCTTGCATAACAAGCTTCATGGATGATTGACTGTACACTTCACAACAGCACAGGACATTTACAAAGTCTGAGTGTTTGCATGTGACTTTTAAAAACAGAAGTGAGTTATGTCACATGGCTGCTACACCGTCATATAAAATGTCGTTTTACACTGTCCTTTGTCTTCTATTTAAAATATTGCACACATTTCAAGCTGTCCTGGGTCAAGAATAAAATTTTGACTTTACGTTCTGATACTTAAGAGTCTTGTGTTTTCACATCAAAAATACCAGAATTAAAAGGAAAATCAAGAATGCATTCTTTACACAGACATCAGTGACATTTCCGAACAAACTTAAACAACAAGCATGACCAATATTTCTGTTTCACAGCCAAGATTACAAATGAGAACAGAGGGACGTGACGAAACAATGCATACTTTCAGCATTTTTTATCACATATACATGTGAATTTTATAGTGTTTTATACTGCACTACTGCCACTTCTAAGAACTGAAAATACCAACTGGTGCTATTACCCAGCTAAAGGGTATCCCATTTATAAACTTTGGAAGAAAGAATTGGTCTTGCCATGTTTAACATGTCTGACTTGTAGGTCACATCAGATATCATCATAGGGTATTCACCTAACTATCTTGCCAAGTAGAAGATATGTTGAGTGAGAAAGCCGGTCGATGGTTTGTGGTGAGTGAGTGACATATTTATAAAGCGCACGATTGCCGAGGCGTCTTGGCGCTAGGAGTGACATGTTGCAGTTCCCCGGGCTGGACCGAAGTTTATTGCGGGGGGAAAAGCCAGGTCTTAACCAGTTTCCTAAAGAGAAGCCTGTTGGACTGTAGCCTAACAGTAGTCAGTAGCTTGTTCCACAATTTGGCTGCTCTATGAGATAGGCTTTTGCCTCCCCATCTGGCTTTTTGAATCTTGGGAACCTGTACTAGCCCTATGGTGGCTGATCTAAGATTCCGCCGCGGGGAGTACCAGGAAAATAGTTTACGTATATCCATGCCTCCCCCACCATACAGCGCCTTATGCACCAGGCAGAGAGCTTTAAATTCTACACGCTGTTGGATTGGGAGCCAATGAAGCTGCCTGATGCTAGCGGAAATGGAGTGATATTTGGGAATATTAAGTAGTACTCGCACTGCAGCATTCTGCAAGGACTGCAGTTTGGCAGTCTGACACTTGTCAATTCCCAAAAATAATGCATTGCTATAATCAATTTTTGAGAGGACAAGAGCTCCTATTACCGTTTTCCTGAGGCCCAATGGAATAAAAGGCAAGATTTTCTGCAGAATTTTCAATAGAAAGAAGCAGGAGGAGGTCAGATGATTAATCTGTTTTGCAAAACTTAGTTCGTTGTCAAATATTATTCCAAGATTTCTTGCCTTAGTGGATGGGACGGGGCAGTTACCTGCCTCAGATGGCCACCACAATTGACTCCATATGGATGGACCCTGCTCAAACTCCATGACCTCTGTTTTCTCTGTATTAAGCTTGAGAAAATTTAAGTTCATCCAGTCCATAATGGAATTTAGACAATTGTGAAAGCTGACGGCTGTGGCGTCCACCCTCTGCGCGACAGATACAACTATCTGGGTGTCGTCCGCGTATGAGATCAGCGTAAGACCGTGATCTTTGATTAGTTTGGCCAGGGGGGTGACATAGATATTGAACAAGGTTGGTGATAGAGCTGAGCCTTGTGGTACTCCACAAGGGAGGCAGAAGTTTTCTGATTTAAGATTGTCCCAATAGATCGTCTGCTCCCTGGATGCCATGAAAGAGGAGAGTAGGGTTAAGGCCGTCTCTTTAATACCTATTGCCTTCAGCCGACGCATCAGTACCGCATGGTTAACGGTATCAAATGCTGCCGATAGGTCAAGTAGGATGAGGACGGCTCTTCCCCCCCCATCCAGCTGTCTACGAATCTCCTCTGTGGCCATAATCAGGGCTGACTCTGTGCAATGGCGAGATCTGAAGCCATGTTGGGTGGAATCTAAGAGATTGTTGCAATCTAAGTAGTCGGTTAGTTCCATGTTAATTGATTTTTCTAAGATTTTAGCCGGTATTGGTAGACACGATATTGGGCGATAGTGTTTCACCTCAGTGGGATTCAAGGCGGGTTTCTTCAGGATAGGCCTAATACATGCCTTTTTCCATGACTGCGGGAAAGTCCCAGAACTGATAACCTCGTTTAAGAGAGGGGCTAAATGTGCACTGATTTTTCCAGAGACCAGGTGCAAAATGGCAGGAGGACATGGATCAGTAGCCCCGCCCCTGACACTGTGAGCCATAATTGCTGGCCTGGCTGCTGTGCCTTCCCCACTCTGTTTGTCCCTTCCCCCCACCCCTGCACCCCCAGGAATGCCAACACGCCCTGACCAGCAAGGTCGACTCGAGACGTCTCGCATGTGTATTGTGATTGTGTGGGGAGGGGGCCCTGGAGGAACAGGTGGGCAATCTGTGAAAGTGTGGCATTTCACAGTGAAGCGGGCCCCCTGTCTTTCAGCTGAGAGCGAGACCCTGGGCAGCTGCCCACACTGCCCATGCCTAGCGCCGGCCCTGCCCTTCAAAACTGGGTGCTAGGGCTTTTAAGGAGAAGGGTTGGCACTTTGATATAGTCTAAATAAAAAAGTAAATATCCAGTTTCAATATACCTTTTTTAAAAGTGGTGTGTTTTTCTGTTTCTGAGAGTCCCCCGTTCTTAGAAGATACTAGAAGTGAAGCTCAGAGAAATAATCCCAATTACACAATATCACAGTGTGTGATCTATAAGGAACCTGGGATATGAACTCAAGTTTCTGTGCTCTGTATCATCTAATAATTTTGGGGGCGATTATTGTAAATAAAATGCACACAACAATTTGATTTGCTCATTTTAAAATTCACAAACAAGCTTACGGTTGTGTTTTTTTTTTGGGCTTTTGCTCTTTTGCATCAGCAAAGAAGCATGTATTTACTGATGCGGAACATCATCAGCAAAAAGCTTTGGCAAAGCCCAAACGTTGGGTACTGTAGTTAAATGGGGAGACATATTGGCTTTGCTAATGATTGTATTTTCTTTACTTTTCTTCCCCTCCAGGATATATCTGGTGGTGATAGACAAAGAAAAAAGCCATTTGACCACACACTCTAGATAGGGCAGATGGTCGGATGGCTTACCTCTGACTGCCAC
Source organism: Calotriton arnoldi (assembly GCA_963921515.1). NCBI lineage: Eukaryota > Metazoa > Chordata > Amphibia > Caudata > Salamandridae > Calotriton > Calotriton arnoldi. The sequence continues at coordinate 9,077 of CAWUFW010006331.1, read as the reverse complement.
TACTCCTGTTACGTATTTGTATCTTGCATAACAAGCTTCATGGATGATTGACTGTACACTTCACAACAGCACAGGACATTTACAAAGTCTGAGTGTTTGCATGTGACTTTTAAAAACAGAAGTGAGTTATGTCACATGGCTGCTACACCGTCATATAAAATGTCGTTTTACACTGTCCTTTGTCTTGTATTTAAAATATTGCACACATTTCAAGCTGTCCTGGGTCAAGAATAAAATGTTGACTTTACGTTCTGATAGTTAAGAGTCTTGTGTTTTCACATCAAAAATACCAGAATTAAAAGGAAAATCAAGAATGCATTCTTTACACAGACATCAGTGACATTTCCGAACAAACTTAAACAACAAGCATGACCAATATTTCTGTTTCACAGCCAAGATTACAAATGAGAACAGAGGGACGTGACGAAACAATGCATACTTTCAGCATTTTTTATCACATATACATGTGTTTTATACTGCACTACTGCCACTTCTAAGAACTGAAAATACCAACTGGTGCTATTACCCAGCTAAAGGGTATCCCATTTATAAACTTTGGAAGAAAGAATTGGTCTTGCCATGTTTAACATGTCTGACTTGTAGATCACATCAGATATCAGCATAGGGTACTCACCTAACTATCTTGCCAAGTAGAAGATATGTTGAGTGAGAAAGCCGGTCGATGGTTTGTGGTGAGTGAGTGACATATTTATAAAGCGCACGATTGCCGAGGCGTCTTGGCGCTAGAAGTGACATGTTGCAGTTCCCCGGGCTGGACCGAAGTTTATTGCAGGGGGAAAAGCCAGGTCTTAACCAGTTTCCTAAAGAGAAGTCTGTTGGACTGTAGCCTAACAGTAGTCAGTAGCTTGTTCCACAATTTGGCTGCTCGATGAGATAGGCTTTTGCCTCCCCATCTGGCTTTTTGAATCTTGGGAACCTGTACTAGCCCTATGGTGGCTGATCTAAGATTCCGCCGCGGGGAGTACCAGGAAAATAGTTTACGTATATCCATGCCTCCCCCACCATACAGCGCCTTATGCACCAGGCAGAGAGCTTTAAATTCTACACGCTGTTGGATTGGGAGCCAATGAAGCTGCCTGATGCTAGCGGAAATGGAGTGATATTTGGGAATATTAAGTAGTACTCGCACTGCAGCATTCTGCAAGGACTGCAGTTTGGCAGTCTGACACTTGTCAATTCCCAAAAATAATGCATTGCCATAATCCATCCATCCATTAATACTTTATTTCGGCCACTCGGGCCATCAAAGTGCATCAATAAAACAAACAGTATATACATCTGCATTAAAAAACAATAAATACTCACAAAGGATTACATATACAATGATAAACCCACAGAGGAGAGTAGAGACAAAAACACATAGCACAGGCTTCATAGGTACGGCAGGGATGAAAGTTGTGTATGTTAAAACATAAACAGTTAAAATACAACCAGCCAGATAAAAAAGCATTAAAAAGAATCACATCAAGTGCATAAAAATATCCAAACAATAAAATCTTGTGCTAAAATCGTATGATAAAATAGAACTGTGGGACATCAGTGCAGGGCCGAAGACCCAAACAAAGACCTACTCACCCAGTCAATTCCCCTGGACCCCCAACAATCACATTATGTAAGCCCGACGGATGTGCCACATACAATTTAAAAAACGCGATACAGCAAAGACAATTGGGGGGTGGGTGTCATATTTTAGAACTCTGTAAGCCTCTATGGCACGCACAAACCCTAGGTTTTTACATAGTTGGATTAACCAACGCTTGCGCGGCAGCCGATAGGCGGGGCAGAGGAGCAACACATGTATTTCAGACTCCACCTTATACTTGCACGCAGGGCATTCACTAGTCTGGTCTCTCAGCCATTTGCTGGAGTATGCTGCAAGTGGGAGGGTCCCCAACCTCAATTGCATATACAATTTCCTTGCGATTGGGGGTTCAACAAAATCCAAAAAGGTTTCCCTGCTATATACATCCTTTATCGCTAAAAATTCTAGAGTTAAACGACCACTTGAGGTGCTTTCTCGGGTGGCACTTAGCTTGACTGCTCTATAAGAATTAACTAGGTCCAGCCTTGAGAGCTTGGCACACGCTGTCTCAGGCGTGTTCCACAGATCCGGCTTGCCCATCTTAAGGGCAAGGTCCCTTATATGGCAAAGCCATGTGATTTTCTTTATATTACACATAGATAAAAACTCAGAGAGTTCATCCCTGAAAACAGACAGCTCCGGAGTCACCCACATCCTCCGCCAGAAAGCTAGGGGTCTTATAGCAATTTCTTCATCCAGCGGTCTCAAACCAAGGTCCATATGAAGGGGAATTAAGGGGGTGCTGCGGGGTAAACCTAGGACTTGTCGCATGAAATTATTCTCAACCTTTGTCAGGCTTCCAGTTGGACAGTGTCCCCACAGCTCTACCCCGTAGAGTGTAGCACCCCTCGCCTGGGCTTTGTAGATTTCCACCACAGGGGCAGCTGATTTAAAAACAGAAGATCTATACAATTTCATTATACCACCAACTGTCTGTGTTAGTCTAAGCCTCGCTTTATCTATTTGAGGGCCCCATTCAAATTTCTCAGCCAAGGTAACTCCCAGGTAATCAAATATCCTAACTCTCTCTAAAGCGGTACCATAGAGAGAAGGGTTTGGCCGGGTTTTAAGAGGAGGGTTGAAGATCATGTATTTAGTCTTATCTAGATTGATCTCCAGCCCTCTTAACTTACAAAAATTTGCGAAACCATCTAAGATGCGCTGAATGCCCATAGGCGATTTCGAAAGCAGCAAGGTATCATCTGCGAACATCAGCGCAGGAACCTTCCCTGAGGTTAGTTTTGGTGCATCATTATCCCTAATTAATTTAAGATGGTTAATAAGATCATTAATAAATAAACAAAACAAGGTAGGAGCTAAAACACATCCCTGCCGTACCCCCTTTTCAACTGGGAAGCGAGAAGTAAGTCCCCCGTGCCTCCCACAGCGCACTTGTGCAAAATTATCAAAGTGTAGGCTCTTAATAGCTTTTAAAAGATATGTGGGAATCCCTAGTTCAATCAGAACCCTCCATAGTTTTTCTCTGGGTACAAGATCGAAGGCCGACTTCAGATCAACAAATATCAGATAGAGACTGCCACCCTCTAAAGTCACTGTTTTCCAGTAAAGTAGTTGGAGTCTGAATATCTGGTCAACAGTTGACATTTTTGATCTGAAGCCGGCCTGATAGGGACTTAATATTTGCTCTTCTTCCAACCAACTCTGGAGGCGATCTAAAAGCACCCGACCATAAAGTTTTTGAGGGATATCAATTAGACTAATCGGTCTGTAGTTGGAGGGTGTAAGGGGGCAACCTTTTTTATGTATGGGAACAATCTCGGCCCCCGCCAAGTATCAGGGGGGTTAGATCCCTGCAATACCGCGTTGAATAGAGCACACAAATATGGGACCCATATTACAGGTTCTTTACGAAAGAGGTCCCCTGGAAGTTTGTCTAGGCCTGGGGCTTTATTGCTATGAAGCTTATTAATGGCACTCCTCACTTCGGTGCCAGTGATCTCCATCTCCCCCTCTAATTGTGTCTCGGAAGTCATACTAATAGTGCTAGTGCTGGGAGAACCGACATCCCGTTGGGAGTATAATGTCCCAAAGTGGGTCTCCCACGCTTCTGACGCTATGTTGGGCTCAATGGCGGGTCTCCCTTCCCTATCACCCGTACTCACTATTGCCCAAAAAGTTTTCAAATCCTTGTCCTCCAGGGCACTCCTTAGCATTTCCCACCTTTCTTGCTCCCAGTTCCTTTTCCCCAGCTGGATAGACCGGTTATATCTGGCCCTGGCAATTTTAATTTGCACCCTATCATTGGCCTTGACTGCTTCCAATAAACCCCGCTTGTCCTTACGACACTGATCGTTAAACCAGGGGCATCTGTTGGGACCGTTTGCTCTAACACGGCTCACCGGGTAGAAAACCTCCCTCAAGTTGGAGGAGAGCTCAGAGTGTATTTCCCCTATCTTGTCTAGAACCGGGTTTTGACCCACCTCATAAACTGTCTCCCACATTTTGACTAGAGATGGCAATGCTAGCTGGTAGATTTTCGCTATCTTTGCGGGGGACTGTTGAATGTAGCCCCATCTAACATATCTTCTATTGTTAGTCACTACCAGAGCACTGTGGCAGTTGACGGGTGAAAGGGGTATTTTAGCAATACCTAGGTCCCCCTGGTTAAGGGTTAGGATCAAAGCATTGTGATCACTATCCCGCCTTTGCACAATATGAAAATCAAGAACTTTTCCCCAGAGTCTTGTTTCCACCAAAATATAATCAATGAGTGAAGCCTGGCCTACTCTATTAAATGTAGACTGCCCTGGTTGGTCAGATTTAGTCCGGCCATTGCATGCTCTTAGTGAGAAAGTGAGGGTAAGTGAGTTTAACTGCATGACCAATGGAGACCAAGCTTTAATAGGTGTAGTAAGGGGTTAGGAATAGACCAATAAAGGTCTTCTTCTGTTGGGGCAAAATGTAGAGAATCAGTGAGGGGTTCAAAGTGGCAATTAAAATCACCCCCACAATCAACCATATCGCCGGATCTAAGGTTGGAATAAAATCTCCCAGCAGAGCAATAGTAGGTGTTTCCTGGCTATTGTTAACAGGGCGAGAGTAAACATTCATTATGGCGATTTTCACCTTTGCTGGAAAGGAGAGCAGGACACATTGGATGTCACTTGACGGGGTTGATAACTGCTCCGCCCTGCAACCGAGGTGGGTGCCTACCCAGATTGCTAGGCCTCCAGATGGTCTCCCTCCCCCATAGAAGCTAAGATGTTATAAGAGGCATAGCCCACCCGATGAAAGTCTTCCCTCGCCCAAGTCTCTTGGAATATACAAATGTCGTACTTGTCAACAAAGTCACCCCAATCCATGCAGGGCAATTTATTTTTGAGACCTGCCACATTCCATGAGAGTATCCTCAACCCATTGGCTTGCCCACTCGCCCCTCTCACGGCCCCCAGTACTACATTATCATGTATAACAGGGTCGCCAGGGTCATCGCCTATTTTCCCACACTCTATACTTTCTCTGTTTTCTTCTCTCAAAGAGACATCAACTTTTGCATCCGGGACCGTGGATGTAATGGATCTTTCTCCTATCTGGTTAATCAAGCGGGGAGGGCCTAGACTGCCACCTGCCATAATTCGCTTCAATCCCTTCCCAACTCTATCCTCAAAATCATATCCTACGGCTTGGGTTAGCCCCACCATCGAAGATCCCTCTCTCAGTCAATCTACACCCTCCAGTGCATCATATCTGTTATTCACCGGGATGTTAAAAGGCGGGAGCCTATGATGAACATCCCAACTGCCTTCTGGGCGGAAGCCTACACCACCTTCTGAGATTAGAGATGGAACCCTGCTTCTTACCAATGACTGTGGTAGTGGATAGAAAAAATTCAGGGGTTGGAGACTCATAGCCATCGTAGAATCATAACAACTAGTGGGATTATTAAATAGATTGGCCACCGTGAAGGGGTTTTTTAAATTTATGACAACACACTCACCTGCCTCGCTTTTTTTCCTATTTCCCACCCACCTCACTCTACGAACCATGATAATTTCTCCAGCTCTAGCGAAGTCAAAATGTTTATGTTTTACAAGCCAGAACAGGCATTTGTTCCTCAGCTCAAGATGTGTTTCTTTCATACTAGGTTCAATAGATGGGACACCCGTCAAAATAGCTACATACGGGGAGCAGGCAGGAGGGAGGTTTATGTCTGGGAGATTTGAAACATTTCCACCTTCACTCGATCCTTGAATTATTTGTCTGCTCTCTTTTCTATTTGTAGCTGGGGCTAGGGAAGTAGGCTCTTCTCGATTTCTTGCACATGGTGACTTGCTCTTAATTCTATTCTCCGGGCCAATGCTCCTATCTCTCTGTAACCTGTGGTCGCTTTGGTTCCCTAGTTCATAATTCAGACTAGGGCCCTTAGATGCATTCCTCTCCGGCCCCAGCAGAGATATTAAATCCTTACTTTCGACCTGACAGCATACATCAATCCCTCTTATGGGCTGACCATTAGAATGGTTAAGTGAGCAGGCCTCCCTGTCACTAGTACTTTATCCAAAATGTCTAAACGACCAACAAGGGGGGCCAATTCTTCTTTAATGATAGCCCTCAGGTTGTTCTGCAAGTCTTCCACTAGACTCAGAGCCCACAGCGGATATTGCTTATCTACATTAGCTTGATTCGGCCCGCCAGCTCTAAACTCTTTCTCTACCTCATCCTCTATATTGGCAGCAGAATCCTCACAGAATTTCTTTTTTTTTGGTCCAGCCTCAGGAGCTAATTTACGCTTTCCCTTTTTAACGGTACTCTGGGCATGTTTGCTTTTGTCAATCACTTTTTTGTGTACAGCTGCCTCAGTGGGAGTCGGTAAATGTACGTCTGCCTGGATTTGAACCTGGTTTGGCTGGCTGGTCAGTAAGGGTGGTGAGATAAATAAATCAGGAGTAAGTGATAACCGCCTTTCTCTGCGCTCAATTTCGGAGTCCACCACCCCAATTGCCCTCTGAAGCATTTTATCTATAGATGTTGGGGGGAGTGGGGGCGTACTTATCGTTTTGCCTCGGGTAGGTGCTGTCCTCCTCCCCATTTTATTAGCCAGTACCTTAGGAAGAAAAAAAAAACCCTAAAATTATAAACAGGAAATATACAGTCTAATCTATACACTCCCACTCTAACACATCCCACCTCGCATCAAAGATAATAATAAAACAAAGTCTCTAAAGTCTGGTGGTCCTAATAACGCCTCAGCTTGCAGACGTTATTCAGCTGTGACGATGCTATCCAGAAAGGTAGGCAGGATACGTTCATTTAACAGGAGTGGGAATGGGCTGCGGAAAGTCTTACCAGCTGTTCCCTCTGTAGTGCCAGTCACAACAATCAGGGGAGGGCGACCCTGCCCTGCCTCTTCCTGGCGATGACGGGCGCAGGACGGGCCCGCCCTTGGCCCGGGCTTTGCCCGGGCGAGCCCGCGCGCGTCTCGCGCCGCGGTGATTGCTCGCGCTTTTTAGCGCGTTTTCAGGCGGCAGTGCACCTCCCCTCCAGGGAAGGATCCTGGGACAGGTAGTCCCCTTCAACACAAGGGCAGCAAACAGCACTTCCAAGCGTCCCGCGCCGCGGTGATTGCTCGCGCTTTAGCGCGTTTTCAGGCGGCAGTGCACCTCCCTCCAGGGAAAGATCCTGGGACAGGTAGTCCCCTTCAACACAAGGGCAGCAAACAGCACTTCCAAGCGCCCCGCGCCGCGGTGATTGCGCGCGCTTTTAGCGCGTTTTCAGGCGGCAGTGCACCTCCCCTCCAGGGAAGGATCCTGGGACAGGTAGTCCTCTTCAACACAAGGGCAGCAAACAGCACTTCCAAGCGTCCCGCGCCGCGGTGATTGCTTGCGCTTTTTAGCGCGTTTTCAGGCGGCAGTGCACCTCCCCTCCAGGGAAGGATCCTGGGACAGGTAGTCCCCTTCAACACAAGGGCAGCAAACAGCACTTCCAAGCGCCATAATCAATTTTTGAGAGGACAAGAGCTCCTATTACCGTTTTCCTGAGGCCCAATGGAATAAAAGGCAAGATTTTCTGCAGAATTTTCAATAGAAAGAAGCAGGAGGAGGTCAGATGATTAATCTGTTTTGCAAAACTTAGTTCGTTGTTGTGAGAAGTTGGCCTGGCATATGCTGTCCACTAATTATAGTGGGCACCTTGCACCAGTCCAAACAACCCCTTATTGGAGATAGGTTAAAGACAACCTTTATTGAAAGCTATCCTAGTGGTAGCTATGGAGAGCAGCCTTCAGGCTAAGTCTTGAAGGAATGTAAAGCAGCTTGTTTTACCAGTCTATAATCTCTTGAGTGACCAAATGAAAGAGCACCACACCAGGTATATATTCAAAATATATGTATTTATTACTAAACACACCCCTCTAGTCTCTTTATGAGGCTGGAGTTCGAAGTACATAAGTTATAAGTTATTTAAACACAGTAATAGCACAAATACACGTTTGGGCCCTAGGGGCGTACCAAACCATATACCAATAAAGTGGTATAAGAACCACGACTGAGCTAGACACTAGGCCTAGAGCCTGTAGAAGTGCTTGGACCACAAGGAACCACCCAAGGTAGTGACACAGGGGACCCACGGGGGACGCGTGCAGTGTAGTAACACAGCCGCGAATCGCCGTTAACTTCTATGGAGAAAGTCGCGGTTTGGAATTTAAGGAAAGGGACACTTAAAGAAGGACTTGGAGCAAACCCTTTGAGAACTAGGTCGTTCTAGAGTCTCTACCACGGGAGCACCGGAGTACTCTTGTTACCTCACCCAGGGAAGCCGGGTGCATAGGTGCCTTTCGGGGTCGGGTTTCGTCTGTCGATTTGAATGGCGATCTGCTGCAAAGTGCTGCTGGCGGCCAAGTGAAAAGTGTCCGGGTGGATCCAAGGGTGGATCGGAGATCGGAAGAACCTGAAAGCAGAGGGGACAGAGTCTGGGTCACTAGCCAGTGACCAGGAAGGCGATGAGCAGATGCCCACCGATGTCGAGTGCTTCAGGTAGGTTGACGGTCGTCTTGACTCTTCAGCCACGAGGTCCAGGAGGCGTTGTCGGCGACCAGGAGCAGGATTCAGGCTGGTACACGATGTCTGTCGAGTGCTGAGGTGTCGGCGACCGGATTGGACCCAACAGGCCTTGGCAACGGCAAGTCTTGATGAAGAAGAAGATTGACGATGGTGCAGACCAGCAAGGTCTGAGGAACTCACCCAGCAAGGGTAAGTGAGGGCAAGCCTGGAGCAACCAGGGAGCCCAAGTGGAAAAAGATTGGCCTTCGTGAAGGGCTACTAGCCAACGGGCTAGCGACCGCAAAGGAGCCTCGAGACGGTGCACGTGGAGCTGGCTCACAGGACACTCGTGGAGTGGAGGCCAGTGATCTTAGGTGCAGTTGGTGCTGGAGGCTGGGGCTACTCGGAGCCCAAAGCACGACTTCGTGGGAGGCCCAGAAGAGGATGCACTTGCAAATGCGATCGGTGTCCAGGGT